>WARS01000091.1:47500-647500 GCA_008933995.1 Datnioides undecimradiatus | reverse complement strand
CCGAGGTCACTAGAGAAACCTGATACCTTTCAAAGACTGTTCTCATTTTCACTTCCAAATAAATTGTTGTCAGTTTTTGTGGGACCCTTTCTGCCCACTTAAAAGACAACAATTGCTGGATCATATTTTGATCCAAACTGTGAAGACCTTGCTCCACCCCTGACCGATGGCCTGCTGCCCTCAAATATTGACTAAATTGTTAAAGTACGGCGATAACATCTATGGATTCAGTTTTGGAGTAGATTTTTTTTAGCTGAATCAAGATGTAGGCAGTGTGTGACGCAAATGCAAAGTCTAGAGTTCAGATATGAAGACATTTTCTTCTTTTGAATCAAGTGACTTTTGTTTTAGCTTTATAATATTCATTCACTGACTTTTCTCTACGACCTACAGTCTCACCTTCCTGTCTCTCTCCTACTTGGCAGCATTTTCTCATCACCCCATTCTTCTTCATCTCTAATTCCCCCACAATTTCTTCATTTATCTCTCATTGTCTCTTACTCGGCTTCTCTCCCTCAGTCTCCCCCTCTGTGGTGCTGGTACGACTGCAGCAGGATCTAGGGGAGTTAGTGGCTGATTAGGCAGCAGAAACAAGTAAAGCCTGGTTAATGGTCTCTATTTTTCTCAATACAAACTTCCTCTGAAGGCCTGAAACATGCACAAGCATGTGCACAGTCACACTCACAGTGTGCTTCACATGGCCAAAAGTATGTGGACACTCAACTGATACACCATCACTCTTTCGGGACCACTTTCTACAAAATTTTGGCTGCAGGCCATTGGCTTCTATTCAGCCTCAGGAGCATGACAGGGCAGCCTGACTGAAAATAGCCCTGTGTTAAAACGATGTAAAAGTCTGAAGGCTTATGGGATGCCAAAACATAATCTTTTCAGCCTTTTATCCTTGGAATTATGTCCACATTGGATAATTCTACACTTCGTGATTCACTGAGTAGCCACTTTATTGGGTACACCTGCACAGCCCTGCAATTCAATAAAATCTCATCTGCTATAAACTATTCCTTAAAATGTATTTTTTAAAACGTGCATGACACTGTCTGAAATGATCATTCAATTACATGTTTTAGCATTGTGATCATAGCTGGTGCTGTTTTTGTACTGGACTGCAGTATCATAAATGGCGATTCACACATGTATCATTAACTTTACAGCAGAGCAATTGGACTGGATTGCATTAGACAGTATAGGTGTAGCTGATGAATAACAATAATAAAACATTAAATTTCTATAGCACTTTACAGAACACTCAAAGATGCTAAGTGTGCAACCAGTGTCAGTGATCAGTGCTAAAATAAGCAGCTTGACATGTAATCCATTGGAGAATTAAGAGTGTGGAGGTTGGAGTACTTGGTGGGTGTGGTGCTCATCTAACCTTTTCTGAGGAAGTTAACATGCCCAATCAAACTTTTTCCTTACCATGACTATGCCTGAAGTTGCCAAACCTAACCATATCTTAATCCATCCTCCTACTTCCTGCTCCTACATAAGATAACAGAATACAAGGGCAGAATACAAGGATTTCAAAGACATTGTGGCTGAATGGTATTTGATTTGTGCAAGGTTCTTGTTTGGTGATAGTGTTGGTTTATATTGCTATGGGAGAAATCTGGAAAACTATCATGGCAACAATTATTGAATTCTCCATTGCAGTGATTTCCATATAAACAGCTGAAATACGCTGTTCTTGTTTTAAAGTAATCTAAAAAATATATATAAAACAGTGTGCTTGACAGCCAATCTGATGGTCCCATTCAAATGAGCTATCTGAACTCGACATTAGTGAGGTTTAGCCCCAATGTTAACAACAATAAGGCCCGGTTTGCTGTTGGGATCCTATGTCATCCTACGTCATCTTACCAGTGTTGGACAGGGTTGAGATCCAGGCTCTGTGCATGCCATTTATGTGGGAAAACCATTTCTTTATGGATGGCTTTGTTCACAGGGACATGTTATGTTGAAACTGAAGAGGGCTTCCAAAGTGTTGCACAAAGTCAGAAGCAAAGTATTATCTAACATATCCATGTATGCTGCACTATTGGGATTTACTAATAGATATGCTAGATATATTGATAGCTATATTAATAGATAATAGATACTTAAAATTGATACAAATTAAATTATCATCACACACAAACTTTAACCAACCTGGCAAGTTTGTCAGGTCTTTCTCCTGAAGATTCTGAAGGGCACAGGAAGTGTTGGCAGCAGCAATGGTCGAAGTGTTCAACGGGCATAATCTCAGTGAAGTACAACAAAAAGAGATCACATGAAAGAGTGAAAAACTCTAATTCTAATCTTAATTCCTAAACTGAGGTCTGTCTAGTCACTAACTCCCTGAGGATCTTACTATTTTTGCGAGGACATTAGGTAAAAGAGCACGCTCGCACACACATGCACTGAGCTGTGTGGCAGTTCCTGATACACTCCATCTCTGTGGCAGTTATTTGATTACACCCTGGGGCAACATAAGAGCGAGAGACAACCCAAGCAAGAGAGGGAGAGAGGGGAGGAAAAACATGAGATGAATTTGAATCTGACAGCCAGAGAGCACACGATGGAGAGACTGGGAGCAGGAGGTGGAAGGGCGGAGATAAAGAATAGGAGTGACAGTGTCTGGATCAATAGTGTGTTGAGATATTCATTTGGACTCTGCTGGGGTTCCCAAAGTAAGCACACACACTCCCGGTTTCTCTCTTTCTGTCCTCTATCTTGCGCTCTTTGTATCCACATCTTATCCTCTCCCTCTGTCTCCCATCTGTCTAGATGGTTCACCACTGGGTGTCAGTGAGGAAACAAAAGAGGCAGCTGCAACCTCATTCTGCAATGGAGAGCATCTGTACAGCCAAAGTCAGATAGTAGCAGATCAAAGCTGGGATCCATTCTCTGTTTAATGAAGACAATGTTGTAAATGAAGGCTCTACTATTAGCAAGCCAGTGTCTGGTTCAATCTGTATTTGGAGTGGAGTGGGTGGGAAATAAATGTCAGTGTGAGACTCTGGCGAGACTCGTCACAGTAACGGCGCAGTGTTGCCTGCGAGGCAAACACAAAAGCAAATGTCCGACAACGCCGTCAACATTTACAGTGCACCGCCAAACCTCAACTCAAACGTCTGGAAGGGATTTGGATTCTACAAGCACGGAGAGTTGGACAAAAGCCTGTCCTATCTGTCTGTAACTAACTGTGCCTGTTTAATTAATAAAAACAATGACATGTAGTCCTAAATTCTACATTTCCTCTTTCATTTTTTTCCACGTTCAACATGAACAAAACACTTAGGATTCCCTGGTCTTATCTATTTAAAGGTAAGCAACGCAGTAGAATTGGCTTGCTCTAATTCATAAAAGAAAATAAATGTCAACATGAAATAATTAATTGTATTGGCTAGTATCGTATCATACCGAGATCGTTCCAAAATAAAAGGTATCGTCCCTGAATTGTATCATAGCCCATGTATCTAGATACGTATCGGATCGTCTTATAAGGGAGAGATGCACACCCCTAATGAATACACTTTGAGTTTACTGAATTACTTTACTGTGCAATACAAACCTCCACATGGCTGCTCTGCTGTGCCGCATTGTGATACAATGAGGTGTTTATTTTGATCGTTTTTATACACATTTGAATCATCTTTTACACATTCCTATGTAGATTTTACATGTTAGAGGGCTGTGTAGCCATGTGCATGCAAAAATAAGATAGACCAGCCATGGAAAAATAGTGATGAGCCATGAGAGTGCTTGTGTTCAGCACAGAACCTTCAGTTGACTATAATGGACATGTTCCGCTGGAGCATGCTGCAGCAGAGGTCCATGTCCTATGTATTTGCCCCCTTGTGTGCATGAACTGTGAAATCAGTATCAAGGTTTGAGCTAATGCTAGAGCCATCCTTGAACTTATAGTAAATGCTACATAAACACAGTAGATCTGAGCAAGGAATAAGTCTTAAAGTTAAGCCATTCTGTGGTTGGATTTAGTCAGATTGGTTGGTCAGTCACAAAATACACCTAATGTCTTCAATTAAGACATCACAGTGACATCCAAGGCGAGTTATTGTATATTGTGACATATCATGATGGATGACTTATAATATGCTTGCATATCAAAATTGGTCAGTTCCTGGAGCCCACTGTGGAGGTCTTGGGTAAGGCCCTGCAAGTGCAACCTTGTATGCTATGTCATTTTTGTTTCAGTTCAAACAGCAACAGTTTCCTTTGCCTAGAATGTAGCTCACAATCACTCTATATAACAAAATAAATACATGAATCTAATGTATCTTGTTAGGGTAAGAATAAAGTGAACATTGCCAGCGAGACCCACTGGCGTGGTTGCTCCAGGCTTTGCAGATAATTGTAGCCCCAGGGAACATTAAAAGCTCAGGTCGTGGGCCTCCACAGTGTAAGCTGTATTCTGCAATTTGCTTCAGATGTGTTGGTTCTTAAGGTATATTTCAAGTGGTCTTGCGATTTCATCTTGGTGAACTTTGAAAAATGAACGAATTATTAGAGAACAAAGTCTCTCTCACCAGTGTTTGTGTTTTATATATATATATATATATATACATATATATATATATAGGTGATACACTGACTTGCAATAAGGAGAATGATGCTCCTTCATTACACTCTGTCCTCTAGGTGCCTGTGTTTGGTTGCACTAATAAGATCTACTGCAAGTGCACAAAACTTTACCACTCTACAGACTAGACTGGACTATGTCATCGATTTTGGAAAACCTAGATCATATTTTCTGCAAAATGTTTTCTGTTTTCTCCTCCGATCCTCAACTTTGCCTCTGCTGAAACCCTTGGTGTATCCTAATGGACAGCAAGCTTTACTTGATGCTAAAGTGACTGCCAACAGCTGCTGCTGCTGCTAAGTTCAGTGGCCATTCACTTGTGACTCTGCCTAGACTGGGCAGGGAGTTCCCTGAATCACATGGAAGCATTGGTGTTTACACCTCTACTACAGCAGCTTTGGACCACCAGGAAGATGAGGTTTTTAGGGTCAGGCAAAGACAATATTAAGGAAGGAGGAAGCTAAAAATATAAAAATATAAAAAAAAGAAAAAGCTCATACAAGAGTAACTCTCAGGCAGAGCCTTTGTTCTTGCTCTGGAACCAGTAAATCATGTTTTACTGTTTTCTTGGTTTCTGTGTTATTCCCTTTGTTGTTGCTTGATGTTTGGTTGTGTTAGGGAAGTTGTCGACTCACTAGTTTCAGGTTTTTAATAAATGTAATCAAAAAAAAATGCATGTATGCAACTGTTCTGCACACAGTGGCATACAAGTGAATTGCACTAAGAAACTGTAAGGGCCCAAATCCTCACACAGACAGAACGGTAAAATTAATAAACAATCACATGTTGGACTCAGAGTGCTCACAAACACCATTAGTAATCATTTTTACCACCCTGTACTCAACAATATTTTTCTAATTTACATTAAAATTGAAACCATTGTCAAATCAAACTTGAAAAAATGAAAAATAAGAAGCCAGCGAATCATAATTAAAAACAATCTTGAGTAAATTATAATTACTATGAAGATCATAATTATTATTATGAATGAAGAATGAAGAATGGATGTAAGATAGAAGACTTTAACCAGCCTCTATATAGTTCTGTTGTAGGCTAAGTAAAGGACAAAGGACAGACAAATTATGTATCTTTACCATGTGAGTTGGGAAAGCAACATGTGACAGCTAAGAGCTCTTGAGACCCTCAAGCACATGCATTGCTCCAAATTGCAGAAGGAAATTATCAGAAAACTTCATATGTTCTGAAAATGTCACTGCAGTAGCAGACATCAAGGTGACACAAGCCAAACACAAACACTGTAATGCACAAACACATGCCAGACACAAACTGTGCCACTGCAGAGGAAGTGGCCTCTCCTTTTCCATTTGCAAAAAGAGTCTCTACATAAACAGCCGCATGCAACAGCAACTCCATTTTCACACTTGCTTTGCATGTGAATGGATTACTTAGAGTGGTGCTCAAGCTTGAACTAACAGACTATGAAAAAAGGCATGATGGTGGGTGTCTGGAGTGTGGGTTTGAGCATCACCATGATTGTCAGGCTATTGGCCTTTTCAAAGGGAATAGTTTTAAAGGTGTACAATGAACGGACCCAAACACAAGACAGCTCATCCAAACATTGCTCTGTGGAAAGCGGCCAGTGATAAATATGAGAAACCTTGGGCTAAGGCTTTAGCAAATACTGTATCACTACTCCACTGTACAACTAATGAACTGAACTGCTACAATGAGCCCTCTCTGAACACACCATGTCATTGCTGTCTTTGCTGTGTGGTATACACAAAAAGTACCTAGACAGAGACAGCTGCTGATTGGTAGAAGGTTTTCTGGTTTGATGAATCCCAGACCGATTGCCCCCAACCCATGCACCACTGGGGAAGGAGTAAGGCCATCTTTCATCTACAGAAGAAAAATAAGTATTATCCTTGTCATCAAATAGTCTCTAATTGCAAGAAATTTATCTACGCATTTACACCAAGTCTAACCAGCCATGAAGTTTAACACAAGAACATTTTGTTGTTCTTTTGTATTTAAATGCTCAAGCAGATGTCAGAAAGGTTGTGTACTGAAGTGGAAAGATACTCAAAATACCAGTGAGACCAGACACCTGTCTGCCTCGTAGCAACAATCTGTTAAGCAGTCTCTGGTTGTTTTTCTCTTTAAGCAAGTTACCTTAGTAAAACACTTTCACACAGTGAAATTTGCACATAATGATGTCACTCATTTGCAGTCTCTTTCTATTTATCACAGCTCAGTCAAGAGGCTGAGCAGCCTGTAGTGTCGATATGTCAACTGGAACACCCAGATCTTTGCTATTTGGTCTTTACCTTGTCCCTCACGGACACATGATTTGCTTGTGGGCTCTACAGGCTGGTTAAGAGGAGAGTCACTAACAAAGTCATCGTGTATTGAAAACTACTATCTCATGGCCATGTTATAAAATAGTGTAATGAACATGAGCTTTTTGACAGGGCTTATTTTGTTTGGAATATAATATATATAATATTTTAAAAAACCTTGTTTAAGCTTAATAAATACATAATAGTTAGACGTAGTTTAAAATTTCATTGTGTCAGCCTTTGAAATCTTCCAGGAAATGTGAACCGGCATCAAGTCTTTCCAAAGGAAACATATCCACATACTGTTCTGAGCGGTAAAATGTATTGAACAAAAACAAAAACTATGATATCTGCAGGGCTAACTTGGGTAGTACCATTACCTTGTAGGTAAATTAGACTGATTGGGTGACATTTGGAGTTTTTTGATGAGCTCATTGAGCTCACTGTTAACCTTCTGAAACATTTCCACAAGGCCCTGAGTGCTGCAGAAGCCTCTCTCACCAAACAGCCTGCAACAGCTGATCAGTGAAAAGGACACTACATAGGAAGCAAAAGCACAGAATGTAGATGACACATTTACTCTGAACTGAACAATCGTGTTCTTATGCCCTTTGATTTCACAACATGCAATTTCAGCAGTCATTCACATTAAAATGGACCTTGCCGGGTGACATTAATCACAGGTTTCCTCATGTCCTGACAGATAAATGGAGAAGACCACAGCTGATGTCTTCCAAGTTTGACAGTGTGGAATCTCTCTGAGTATTTCTTTATTTACTCTTGAGGTCAACTGAACACATCGGAGCAGACTCACCTCTTTTCACACCTGTGCCGCATCCGCTACAGCCACCTTTTTCTTTCCACTGTTGTTTATGTGGCCTGAGTATATTGAGCTCACTTATTTGCCTATGCTCTGCTTCACACGCTTTGATACAGGCTCACCTAGAGATGCTCCACGTTGCCACGCTCCACTGGTTCAGAGAGCTGAAAGGCTCTGCAGGGGCAGACGTCAAGAGTTCTACCTGTATGACGTGATGTTGCTAAAATGATGCATAGTTTTTCTTTCTGTGGTCATTTTTCCTCTGGTTCAACAGTAGTTAATTACAAAAAGCTGTAGCAGCACTTCACACACCACTCAAGGTTCAAGAAATTCTCTAACAAACACTGTTTCTCCAGAGCAGTAGCTGCTGTTCACAATGCAAACTGGAACTTTGCAGAACGGACCCGCTAATTGGACTGTCCCAATCTTAACACATTAAAAAGGTGGAACTCAACTACATTTATTGTGTGTCAAGGTCTCATCAACGCTAAAGGGGTCACTGTGCTTTGATTAAAGTGTTGGACATTGTCGTAAATCCATTTTTCTACACTTTTTCAATTTTATTCTTAATTTCAGACTCGCAACGAAGGAATTTTCTCTATATCGACCTTTTCGGACATGGAACGCGTTACACTGTAAGACAAAGATATGGCACTTTGGCACTGAGTCATGGGTGATGTTTTTACATTAATGTCTCTTACCACTTCATTCAGACATGATAGGACACAAACAGAATGAGTTGCGATGAATTAGATTATTATTTTAAGAGGATTTTCTTTAAACCTTTCTTAGCACATTCACCGACGACCAGCCTTTTCACTTCAGAACATTCTGAATTGAGTTCCAGGCAGGAGGAGACTGCAAACCCATGAAAAGCCTTTCCAATTCAATTCAGTAGACTGGCCACAGATAAAAAAGGATGTCTGCCCATAAACACTTTCTTTCAATTACTTTTCAGGAGATATATTTCTTGCCACCTCTAATGCCTGAAAATGTGGAATTTATTGCTAAGCATTCTCAGCAGAGTGAGAATCCTGCACAAGGCTGCAACAGTAGGTTTGCCACATACTCAAAGGTTTATATCTGTATCCAAACCACCAAAATCTTATAAGTTAGCATTCAGTAAGATAAATATGCACAGGATTGTTGATAGAAAGGTTTGGTTCAAGGTTACAGGCTTTGAGTCCCAACTGGTGTTCAACTGTTTTATCAGTGCTAAAGTATGCCAAACTACATTGTCATTAAACCCAGCTGCAGGCAACTTTGGGGGATCAGTCAGTGGAAACCTGCCAAATGAGTGACGACAACAGGCGATGTGTAGTTCAGCCTCTTCTAAACATAGTGTGGTTTTATAACAATATCTCCATACGCATGCTTCACTGTTTGTGGGCCAGGTTTATACAGAGCACTGTGTTCCATTCAGCCAGGTTATTATTTCATTGTCTACCCTTAACCTAGAACGAGAGTCTGAGGATGGAAAGTAAAAGGGTACCATTTGTGTTTTCAGCCTTCAATCGATTTTATTTCAGCTACATTGTGTCCATTTATTTATGAACAAATGTTTTTTTTATGTTTTTACTTCTGTATGAATGGTTGGATAATGGTGACATGTCTACATGTCATATGTCTGCAGCACATTCATTTTCATTTACTATTGAACATGTCAAACTCTTGCCAGATTTACTTTTTACATAACCATCCAGCAGACACTGAGTAACATACGCTCTCATTTATTGTTGTTTTTGTCTTTCCACCTGATGAATGCATGTCCAATATTCCAATTTACTCTTCTTTTACTTTTGTTTTTGGCCCATTACCTCCTTAGAGATATATCAGACTCTTTAGCTGCTAAATGATCCACTCTATCCGCCAGCTAGTTTAACACTTAATCATTTGGTTCTGGAAAGGTGGTTTACAGTGTGTTTATCAGAGCTTTTTTGTTTAGAATGGACCAAAAGCAGTAAATTTGCAGGTCAAAGAGCCGAAACAATGACCTGGAAGACATTAAAACACAATAATAGTTTACCAATAATAGTTTGTAATGTGTCTCTTTGGTTTGATTCATTTAATGTTAATACAAAAATTCTAATTGCAACTTTAAAGGTCATTTTCAGTGTCGCAGTTACATCATGTATCTACCAGGGGGCACTGATGATCATTTCCCTTTAAAGTCTCATAAGCATTGGCTTGTTCCATGTTCTCATAGTCATAAACCATGTCTCCTGTTAGGTTATGACTTCATGTTTAAAAACAACAAAGCAATATACTCAGAAAGTCAGATGACCTGTTGGCATAACATATTCAAGAAAGAAAGTTTAAGATCTAAATTTAGACTCATGCTGGTGCAGTGTTAAGCGCACATGTCTGGTTTCTCCACTAGCGTCCTAGAAGTGCATGTCTACTGAATTTGTATGTATGGCATGTGTATGTCTATATGTGTCTTTGCACATTCCCTTCAAGTGAATCCCAGCCCTTACAGCATCCTCCAGCGTACCAAATTAGATGCATGTTGGCCTGTCAGTCTGTGTTAGGGCTGCGTGACGAGACAACACACACACACAGACAGCTGGCACTGGGGCATTTTGCATGCATTCAGTCATGTATGATCCTATTACACTCATTGTGTTCGCTATGAGGGAGGAAACGCAGAGCAGTTGAAGGACACTCAGTAAAAACTAATCCTGCACCCTGTACTTGACTACACAGTACAAACACACGCACACACAGACACACGCACACACAGGCACATTCACTAAAACACACACACTTAAACAAGCATGCAAACATATGCATGGAAATGTAAAGAAAGACATTCAGCTTGAAGACGCAGTGACGCAAACACACTTTCTGACCCGGAGATATGAGTTAAGATATGCATGCAAACACATATGGAGACTTATGAATGTGTGCTCATACACACACATGCACAGTCTCACACACACACACACACACACACAGTTAAGTAAAGTCATGAATCGATGACAAGGGTTGCACAGATCCATGCCATACTTGCCAGTCTCCCTCCAAGTCATAAATTAGCCACAGGGTTATGAGTTTGAACTTCAAATGGCCTCGTACCCTGCGTCTCTCCCA
The DNA here is from genome assembly GCA_008933995.1 of Datnioides undecimradiatus. Taxonomy (NCBI): domain Eukaryota; kingdom Metazoa; phylum Chordata; class Actinopteri; order Lobotiformes; family Datnioididae; genus Datnioides; species Datnioides undecimradiatus. The sequence goes on along the minus strand of WARS01000091.1, from coordinate 636,687 downwards.
TTAGAGACATTTGTCATGGGAATATGGTTATGTAATTTCAAAAAGAATAATGAAAAAAATGAATAAACTAGTTGTAGATTGAGCTTCATCTACAGAACTGATGTTCTGACACAAGGCACAGAGGTTTTATGATGTTTGTTCGATTTGAGATCATGCACTTCAACTAAACCGACTTTAGACTGAAGAGTGAGTTTGGAATAAACCCTAAAAATGATGGAGGTTCCTAACACCAGCTGAATCCAGGACCACAGCTATATAAAATCGTCAGTAAAGCCCGCAATAAAATGTTATTTCCATGAACATGTATAAATTTTATTGTAAATTAAATTCTTTATTTAACGGCCCCGTCTAGCTCAGAGTTTTTCTTGATTTAACAAACTGTCAGCCAATGAAAATAGTTTCATTAGTCCTGTTTCAGGGAAGACATTCATTAGTTGAATGGCATGAAGGTCTAAATGTTAATTCAAAGGCACTTTCAGCCTGTCAAGAAAACAAAGAAGAAGAAGCAATTCTGTGAGATGCCAATCAGCTCCAACACAACAAACGCAAGAGATCATTTCTCCAGGATATGGCCAGTTCTGCATTTAGAACTGTGCCAGTTCTCATGATGACCAGTGAGGAACCCAAACCCACTGATTCACAGAAAACAACGTGAGTAGATGCACCCAAGATACATTTAAGAATGTAGAACATTTTTATCACACTGAGACACATGGTCGCACAACTTAAAATATATAAACAAAGTCAAAAATAAAGATGCCACGTGTTTCTTACTTGAAGGAGATTCTCTACAAACAAACACAGCACAGAAAATGCTGCTTTGTTTACATCGATGCTTGTGAGTAAATGTGAATGTTCTTTCCTTGCATTTCTAGTCGTGTTGCTGTTTCTGTACTGCTGCCAATATTGTGTCACCTGCGTCCTTGTACGTGCGTCCTCATGTGCATGATACAAACAAACCAGAGCTTATAACACTTGAAAACTCCACAGAGTACCTTTAACAGCAGAGTATAAGCACAATGTGCTTGATTCTTACGTAGGAGCTTCATAATTACAAATCCCCATCACACCTGGCATTATGACACAATCTGAATATGGAAATGTATTAAAAATGAAGAAAACCTGATCCCTGAAAACATAAACAGAATTGTAACAGTGCAACAGTAAAAGACTCTGGTACTGGAAGCGCTCTGGTTTTGGTTTGTAGTCTGTTTGTAGTTAAAGTAGTGCTGTGAGTGAGATTTTGCTGCTTGCACTGGCTGAAACAAAATGATATACTGATAAACAGATGAAACAAGACGATGGAAGACAGTGGAAGTGTCATAAGTTGCACATCAGATTGCAAACAGTAACTGGTGCACAGGTGAGGGGGTCTCGGCCCAGATTCCTGTTAACTACTGGCCGCTGAACCCCAAGGCTAAAATGTTGTCAGGCAGACAATCCTACAAAGGAGCTTCTCTTTGGGCAAAGGAAAATAAGCAGCACTGCACTGCTTCAGGAGGCTCGGACTGCAATAACACGCAAGATATGTGTCACACGACCAACTGAAATCAAGCAAATTAACAAGGATCCATCTGAAAGAGCAGAGACTGAGCTGTGCAAAAAGAACAAGAGGTCTGCTGCTCAAAAAGACACAAAGTTAGAAAGATGACCCTAACCCTAACCTTAACCCTAAGTAAAGATTGTTTCGGGTTAATTAATACATGAGCTCTGACGTTTTATTTGCTAATTGCTGCTTCTGGTGTCAATGCTGCTGACAAATAAACTAATGTAAACTCGTCGACCTGTTACTGCCGACAATGTGGATGTTATACTGGAGCTGTCTCTAATCAATCACGCTCAGACTTACTCTTGGAGACCGTAGACACCAGGAGGTTGAAAAGAAACATTGCTTCCATGGCAACGAGAGGGGTCAGAGAAGAAGAACCTTATATATCTGAGAGAGAAACTGATCAGTGTAAAGGGTGAATGGAGAGTCCACTGTATGGTGACATTTGGAAGACGCCATATCAGCACTAATTGTAAAAAGATGTTTTACCCATAATGCTTTAAGATATAAAGCATATTTGGGTTTAACGCTTATGGGAAAATATTTACAGTGATATGATTCATGAGCTGTCAGACAACAGATGACCATATGTTAAAACATAAGTTGGCATGCAGCTTTGTACACACGTCTATGAAGCAGTTACTGAGCTGTCAAGCCATTAAGTTATCTTGATTTTAATTAACAGCCCCCCCATCCTATTGAACATCCATAACTTAGTTCTTACTAGAGAACTTTTGTGAGGAGGCTGTGTTCACACACACATCGTACTTTCGTACTTTGAAGGATAGCAGTGACGTAAACTGTCATTTTGGGGGAGTGTGAGGGACCTTCTGTATTCATCTAAAACACCAGTGCACATAGTTCAGGTTGTTTTCTCTAAATTTGACACTGAACCTTTTCTACTGATAAGATTGCTGTTTGGTCTCTGGGTCATAGCTGGTTAAGATCTGAAGTTTGCATTTGTTGCAGTTCCACAACATGACTGCACCTTGTCTGATAGTAACATGGATTTACATATTAGAACCAATTACTCTGTATGTTTAATGGCTACATTGTGCTAAATGGCTAAAATATTGATGTCATGTGCATCATTTCAGACACAGTCTTTTAAAATTAATCCCTGAAAGTGGCAAAAGGCCTGTGGGTGCTGGATCACAGCAATGTTTCCCCATCCTGGATACTTAATAAAAATAAGTGTTACATTACACCGTATATTGTGTCTCAATAAAATGTTAAGATATAGTCTAGAAGCCCCATTTTGCCGTTTTCTTCTCAAGATCAGTTGTATAATTTTGATTTTTGTCTGTAATGTGCAAAACTATTACACAATCAACCAGGACCACTCATGCTGATCTCTGCCTTAGGCCAGAATGCAATCGATGATATTTCAATGATTCTGCCATGAAACTGTGGCACTTGGGCATCAAATAGTAAATACATTCAACAAAGCAGAAAAGGAAATGAATTATGACAATACTTTTGGAATTGTTGTGAAGCAGCAGCGCCAGTGGCAACAGGACGCACGGAGACTGAAAGTCAGCGTGGGATTTGTACTTCATGGAAAAAGATGGATCCACTCTGAATGATCACCTTGAGGTGCAGTTCAGAGATCCTGACAAACCAAAGAATGCTCCAGCAAAATGAAACCTGAAATAAGGAATTTCACAACAACATTACAATATGAAAAAATGAAATTGCCCTCTCTCATTTCTCCTCTCCACCACAGATTCCACAGGGTCTGGGTTTGGCTGGGGACAAATTTCGGCACCGTCTGTTCCTGAGGAGGTAATTGATACCGATACTAAACCCTCTAATCCAGTTGATTGGACTGAACATCTGTTGAGGGTGTGTATGAGTGTGTGGGTGCAGCCGAGGCGGGGGGTATTAAAGTGGTGTGGATGACGCACAAAGAGGGGAAGATACAGAAGAGGACAACAGTGAGAAAGGAGTGATGAAGATTAATAACTAAGAGATGCAGTGGAGGGTAAACCCTTAAATCAGTTTACCTACTTTTTTATTTTCTAAATAGGATTTACTTGCCTTACTGGGCTGACATTAATCTTTATTACGTTGAATTCACAGCATATATCAAAGCATTGGACATTATAGGAGGATACTGTAATTTGAGGGAAACATAATAAATGGGCGGTCTTTTGAAATCTACTTGACTTTTGCTCAAATGCGCAGTCCTGACAGCTTAAGGTCAGAGTTTACCAGAAAGAGAGAATAAATGCTACCTCGATGAAGGGAGAACAAAACAGTGAGGATTAAGCGAGAGGGGACTGGATGCCAGGGGGAGGGATTAAAACCGCCAAAAAAACAGAAGATGGCATTGTGGAAGAGGAGCGATGTAGGTGAAAGAACGGATTGAGAAGTGAAAAATGGGAGCTTCGCAGTCTGTTTTGGGATATGTTATTTGATGATGACATCAGATAATGGTGCTATATACACTGAGTGTGAATAGGATTGCGTGTATTGTCTTAAATTCTGATCATCAATCTGTTCAGGTTTGTTTCCTACATGGACTTCTTTGTCATGCTATTGTGCACATTCTCAGATCAATGCAATTACACTGGCCAACACGATGTTATCTTAATTGTAAGAAACAGTGGACATGGCCAGTCCATCTTTTAATAAACTGCAATGATCCTTTAAGGAAATATTAATGGAAACTGGAAGATTAGCGCAGTTTGGAATCCCTCCGGTGTATTGGTGGAGATGCACAATACAGATAAGTGGATCAGGAGAGAAGATTTAGAGGGAGAAAAGATTTACCTTGTCTTCAACCTTTCCAAGCTTTCCACTTATCACTTTTTATGATAAGCATTTTATGAATCAAAGCTATATTGGATTTCAGATAAGGCAAATCCAGCTGTCAGCTGAGCTGATAAGTAACTGTACATTGTGAGTTTAAGCTTAAAAGAGGCTGCTCTCAAAGTCTAGTTGGAATGATGAAACATCTGGCAACTGCTTTTTTTTTTTTATAGAGCACAGTCAGTCACACATGCTCCCAGATGAGGCTGATTCAGTGTAAAACTTTGTTCAGCAGGGTTTTGACAAGCATCAGGCTGACAGGAGGGAGAAGTGACAGCTACATCTCTGGCAGTGAGGTTTCAAGGAGAAATTATTTCATTTGCGTGTGGAATGTCAAACTATCAAACAAGCCACCCCACCTCAAACCACTGGGGTGGAGGGGGCTTTGATATGGGTTGGTGTTTGCTGGTGAAGTTTACAGTAGCGCAAGTAGCATCATTGTTTACACTGCCATATACAACAGTTAAAGCTGCAGTGTGCAGTATTTACTTTAGTGCTCATGATCATGGATCTTATTTATGTCAAAAAAGATGATAGAGGAAATGCATTGTTGCCCTGGTTAACTGACTCATTAACTTGTTAAAAATCCAAGATAGAAAGATGTCAAGGTTCTGATCACCATGCAAGATGTAGATCAGGAATACAATTAGAAAACAATTAGAACAAGGGCCCAATAACAGACTGATTACCTAAAAAGATTCAGCTGTCCTGTTCAGATCCCAAATAAATCTGTTAAACAACTGGTCCAAGTCAGATATTCTTATTCTTATTAGACATATGTGCCACTGACTCACACAGAGGCATGCAGACCACACCCCAGAGTCAGGGACTGCAACAGGTTAAGCTCAGAGTCAGAAATCAAGCGATGCCACGCTGCCAATGTTTGGTCGCAGGTGCTTCCACAGGAGTGCAGAAAGGGAAGGAACTGTGCCCTGGTTTCACCCTGCAGTCGGAGAAAAATATATGCTGGAGCATGGATACTGAAACCTACATGCAAGCAGATCCAGTCATGTAATCAAATGACACATTTAAACCCTTGTGGGTCTTTTCTTATAAGGGCTTTTCACTGATGATGCGCATCCCCACAATTCTATGAAATGCAAAAGGTACAAAAGTTTATGTCTCTCTTATTATAGAAGACTACATGTGCATGCGAGGATTAATGTAATAGATATTTGTTGTGAGCCTCAGATGTGCCTTCATTTTGATGCAAACCTTTGACTGAGTACAGCAACATCTAAAAAAACAGCTCTGTCGTGCTCCAATCTCCAGCTTGAAGTGGTGACTCAGAGGCCATTTAAAGGACCTGATGATAAATAATCTCTTTTATAAGCAAACTTGCTATATCATGAAAAAAAAATGGTAGCAGTTTTCTGGACAATCACTATTTGGAGAGCTAAATAAAATGCTGGACATACAAAAAGTGCTGATGATCTTCTCCCCCATTAATGTTAACTGGACCAAACAGCTCATCCACCAATAAATCACTTGTGCTGAGTCAGCAACTGCGAGACTCTACTTTATCGTCCGCTTACATTGAAATTAGTTGACTGGCCAAAAAACAGATGGAGATAAAAATACTGAAAACAAATATTTAAATATTCCAAAATCGCTCAGAGTCAACAGTCTCGCCCAGTCGGCTCAACCTCGTCAATAAGTTGTTTTAATACTGATGATGATTATGATTATAATAAGAACAAGGACACAAGGAAGACTGCAGAATTAAATGAAGCACAAGCTTAATCCATAGCCTTTAACCAAATTTACATGCTTCACTGTGACAGACCCTGTGCATGACTTTACTGATACCAGACTCATGAGCTGTGGGGCTCATCCTTGACCTTGATTCAAGGTTCCCATACTTTATTATTCCTGAGGCTTGGGGCTCATGTTACAGTCTCCTGTGAGAAGTGGAATTTGTAAGGTGTATGATCACACTTGTGACATATTTTCTACATTTACCATCTAACAGACATCTTGTCTCAGTCTGACACTTATTACCTGACAAAACCGGTCTTCTGTATGTCTTCTGTGAGAACATGTTAGCAGTGCCACTTGTTGAAATGCCAGTGCAACAGCTTTATGAACTAGCGAAAGTACAATAGCTAGCCACTGAACTAAAATAACTTTTGCTAGCCCTGTGCTAGATATGAGCTGACTACAGTAAGTTGGCTGTGTCATTCATATCCAGAGTCTGGGTGTTTTAACCAGGAATATACACCGCGTTCCACATTATTATGCAAATTGTGTTTAAAGGTCATAAAGGTCATTTTTTTGTCTGTCAGTTTAAACACATGGATGGGAATGTGTGTCAGGGCTCTTCCAATCACTCCAATCAATCTCAGACACCTGTGCCAATTAGTTTGCAGGTGAGTCCAAATAAAGGGAAAACTACTTAAGAATGGATGGAAGCAGACCACCATTTTCCAGCAATATGGGGAAGAAGAAGGATCTCTCTGCTGCCGAAAAGCGAGAAATAGTTCAGTGCCTAGGAGAAGGTATGACAACTTTAGATATTTCAAAACAACTTCACCATGATCATCGTACAATAAAGAGATTTGTAGCCGATTCAGAACACACATGGGTTCGAGCAGATAAAGGCACAATGAGGAAGATTTCTGCCAGACAAATGCGTCGGGTTAAGAGAGCAGCTGCTAAAATGCCACTGCAAAGCAGCAAACAGGTATTCGAAGCTGCTGGTGTCTCTGGAGTGCCAAGAACATCAAGGTGTAGGATCCTCAAGAGGGTTGCAGTTATGCATAAACCTGTCATTCAGCCACCCTTAACCAGCTCAGAAGCAGAAACGCCTGCAGTGGGCCTACACGTACATGAAGACTAATTTCCAAACAGTGTTGTTCACTGATGAGTGCCATGCAACCCTGGATGGTCCAGATGGATGGAGTCGTAGATGGTTGGTGAACGGCCACCATGTCCCGACAAGGCTGCGACATCAGCAAGGAGGTGGTGGCGTCATGTTTTGGGCTGGAATCATGGGGAGAGAGCTGGTCGGCCCCTTCAAGGTCCCTGAAGGTGTAAAAATGACCTCTGTGAAATATGTGGAGTTTGACCACTTTCTTCCGTGGTACAAAAAAAAGAACCGTGCCTTTTGTAGCAAGATCATCTTTATGCATGACAATGCACCATCCCATGCTGCAAGGAATACCTGTGCATCATTGACTGCTATGGGCATAAAACAAGAAAACCTTGTGGTGTGGCCCCCATCCTCCCCTGATCTCAACCCTATTGAGAACCTTTGGAGCATCATGAAGCAAAAGATCTATGAGGGTGGGAGGCAATTCACATCAAAACAGCATCTCTGGGAGGCTATTCTGACATCCTGCAAAGAAATTCCAGCAGAAACCATCCAAACACTGACAACTTCCATGGATGCAAGAATTGTGAAGCTCCTATCCAATAAGGGGTCCTCTGTCAAAATGTAATTTGGCCTGTTAAGATATTTTTGATTGAAAGAGCTTTTGATTTCAGCAAATATAACCTGCAAATGCTTGCAGTTTAACTAATGACCATTTTCAGTTGTTTACAACAATAAAATGTTTTGAAACTCTATTGTGCATAATAATGTGGAACAGTGCATTTTAAGATTTTCATTTTTTTTTAAAAAAACGTTATGATTTGGAGGTTCGTTCAAAAACAGTCGAGTTATACTCTAATGCTTGATGACTTGAAAATTATGAGAACTATCACTTTTATAGATTATTTAGGAAAAAGAGAGAAAAATTACATTTGCATAATAATGTGGAACGCAGTGTACAAGTGTGTCAAGTTTGGATTGGGCTGCGATCCATATAAAAGTAAGAGATATTTTAATTCTCTGTTAAAAATAGATGAAGCTTTTCAGTAACCACTGCCACTGAGATCACGGCATGCCTCACATCACCAGCCCCTGCTTCCAAACTGTATTTTCACCATAGTCAGTTGTCAGATTAACTGCATGTATTTAGGATTGATGAGCCACGGTAGACAGCTGGAGATGTTTGCTGTTTCAGCAAACCACTAAAGCTTCAAATCAAAAGAGAGACAAATATATGAGGGGCCCAAGACCCTCACTAAACCTTATTTGAATTCACTCTGAATCTTAAACACAGGCATGTAGGCACACAAAAGAATAAATTGTAGAAATAAAAATCTCCAAAAGTGGTCAAAAATGTAGCAAGACAGTGGACTAAAAGCTTCTAACAGGGGTTCAGGGAGTATAGAATGTAAGTCACCCAGGTAATCGTAGTGCTGAGAGCACAACACATAATCACTGAAGTTGCTCACTTGACATTAAACGAAACTGACATCTGAAGAATGCACCGTAAATACATCATTTGTGTAAACACAGAAAGGAACTGAAGTCAATTACATGAATTCTTGAGGCCTGGGTGTTGACGTGTTGATGCTCTATATTAGTGTAGGCCTGTGACCTCACCAGCCAGACAGCGTTTCCAGCTCTTAATTAGTTTTTACAACTGAAAGGTGGAAACTGCAACAACGCCTTCATCCTTTCTGAGCTCTACTCTCTTTCTGATGACATCACCGTTTCCTGCTATGCTATACACTAATCAAGCAAATTAGCTAAAGACAGAGTAGAGTGTAAAGGACTCTAGAGACTGAGAGTCCTCTTGACAGAGATAAATGATAATTTGTGCTAATGTCTCAAATTTAATATGGTAATGATTTATTGATGTTCACATCCAATCATCTTACTCTTACTTTAACACCTTCTCCCTCCTCACCCTGCACCTATTTCATCCATCTACTCCACAGACTTCATTCATATGCCCTCTCACCTTCATTCACCCCCATCTTCAAAGCTGTTGATGGACTTGGATGGATGATGGAAAAAAAACCTTGAGTAGCCTACACTGCTCCCTGATATCATCACCATTTGAAGCACCAAAGGGGGTTCTGGCCTGACAGCTGTGCAGGGGAGAGCTGGATGCAGATGTAATATCCTTCTATCGATTCTCATCAGCTTCAGACTACCAGGATGGTTGGAGGCACTGACAGATATCTACTGCCACTTAACAAGACTCCATTTACTGTGTTTTACAGCCCAGCATGCAGGCTGAGGAGGAGCATTTAAAATGGACAAAATGCCACCCTAAATTGGTATAATAAAATGGTATTTCTGCTGCAAGAGGCAATAATAAATTAAGACCTGATATGCTTCTGGAGAAGTGAGGAGCTGACAAAATCAAAGTAGCTTGTCAGCTTGTATGGATGCGCGTGTGATATGTATCTCCACTGCCAGTGGAAATGTGGGATAGTGCTTGATCAAACTTCAGGTTCAGAAACAGAGGTGTTGTGGGACAGATGAGGTCAGATTAAGGCCACTTAAGAGACTAGAAATAAAAAACATCAGATATTGAGGCCATCAGGGAAACACTTTCATACCTGGCTACACAAGAGGCAGCATAGTAAGCTATGTGGCTCTATGAACCACTATGAACCTGACCACTTGCAGGCTAACAACTGTTAATAGAGAGTTAACAGCTATCACAGCAGCAAGCAGACAACATGCAAGTGATAGCTAGTCCTAGTCCTTCCACTGATATATTTTTTAGATTTTATATTTTTTATATATATTTTTTATATTTCTTGTGTGCACTGTCCCCCTGGCTTTTCCTGCTGCTGTGGCACTGAAATTTACCCAGTGTGGGACTAATAAAAGAAATCTAAATCTATGTCAATGTTTGAGTTAGCTAGCTTGCTAATTAGCATCTAGCTAAGCAAGCTAGAAGCTAGAGCAGTAATTCTATTAATAAATCCAACAGCAGTGTAGGGAAGAATTCATGAAAGGACCTAGTTAGCCAGTTTGGTTGTGATTTAGCCTGTAGGAGTGCTCAGTAGGCCTTTCATGGCAGCCTACTGTATAACCAATCTGTCTCTCACATTAGTTCATTATCAGATATGATGCTAAAATGTGATACATTTGTGAGCTCTGTTGCATTCTGTATTTTTCTTGCCTAGATAAATAAATGAGGATAAAAAAAAGACAATCAGCAGAGGATGCAGATGACAGATGACCCTCAAGATTGTAGGTAATTTAAGTGAACAACACATTTCTCTAGACATAAACCAAACTGCAATAAGTGCAGCATGTTAAGGCTAGTAGAACTAGAGGTCACCAAGAGTCTGAGTTGAGCTCTAGTTTAGGTGTTCACCCTAACCAGGCAAAGCAAAAATGGACTAATCTGCAAAACCCGAGATTACATGCAGTAACAGTGTTTTCCATAAGAATGAATGGTTTCTGATGAAAATATTACATATAATCTGGTCTTTATCATGTTTCCTTCAAATAGTATTTCTTCGCAGTTTTTTTTGTGCATAAACTGAATTTCTCGAAAAGTGTATTGCACTGCCAGTGCTATTTTGGATCAGGTCTAATTACCCTCATCTATATTTGGATGTGGTCTGATTTCAGATTGGGTCTTTTTCTTCTACATTGCTAGGAAATGTTGCCTTTCAAACAGAGAAGGTATCAAGGAGGTTTCATAAACCACACTTGTCTCAGCTATCAAGGTACCAAACATGAGGTTACAACATTACAATCTGAGGGAAGAACCCCAATTACAACCAGCATGGTGGGCTCATGACTAAAATAACAGGAAAGAAACGAAAACACACAATACAAAGGTGAGACAAAAAAAGGTCATGCTGAAGAGGCTGATTAACTGTGTTGTCTCTTCGCCACAGAGAGCTCATTTTGGGGGGCAGGAAGAGAGGAACGAGTGAAATCCTAGAGGTGATTAATTGAACCTACCTTTCCCTTTGTCTGAACACAACAAAGGGTTGTGTTAACAGTCTATCCAACAATAAAGTGTTTACTGGCACAGAGGTTAAATTCTACAATGGCATAATTAGCACTACTGCTGATGTAGTGAGAGAAGGAATTAAAGATGAAGCCAGGGAAGCTGTTGTTACGACAGAGACACACTGATACCTGTTATCTGCAGCGCTGTCTCAAACAGTAATGCCATCAATGCGAGTTTTAAGGACATCAGAGAAGGCAGAAGGGCAAAATGTTACAGCCACAGTCCTTACATGTTTGGAGGACCATAATTGTGCAGAGAGACTTGCAGTAATGGCCTCCAGTCTAAACAAAGTACATGCCAAAGTCAAGCTGAAGATCCCTCTGGCTCTGTGAATCCCCCACCTGAACCTGAATGTGGCCCTGAACCAAGGAAAAGCAAAGATGAGGGGATGTCAAATATTCTCCTCACACCTCACCAGCATGTCTGAGTTTCTATTCCAGGTACCCAAAGCCAATGCTTGATGACATATGTCAGAGTCAACTCCCACGCAATGCACCAATAGGATGAATATTACTTCTAGATTTCAGTGCAGCAGTGAAGAAAGATGTTCTGAAGGACTTGAGAGTATTGTGTTACATCACAATAAATCATTACAATCATATAGATTCTTGTGCTTTCATAGTGGTAATGTTTAATACAAAAAAAGAAAAACTAACTGATCTACTATCACTCTCCAATACATATTACAATGAACAACTTTGTGATGGCTCAACTGACGTAAGACAAGCGAGCAAACACTCTAAAGCCAACTTTGGAAAATGATGGCAGGCGTGAATAATTGCAGGACGGCGCGAGGAGCGTTACTGCGCCGGGGAGAAAACTTTCATGAAGTGAGAGAAAAACAGATGCTAAACAAGAAAACAAATGTTCAACGGACCACAGTCCTGTCATGAACACTGTGGCACTGCTATGCAACATCTGGTGGTTTTCATACACATTACCGGCACCACAACTCTGTTTATTGGGCATATGAGGATGAATGAATACAATTATACACACAGTAGATCACATATAGTGGTCGGGGTTGCTGAACAATGCTGGAGCACAGAGACAGAAGTTGCTCAAAAAGGTGCTTGTGTGGTCAGGGCGATATGTATCTGTTAAGATGAATTACCTAAAAGAGTTCAGTGTGCTCTGTTGCGTCTTCTCTTTTCCCCTTGCAGATTTCTGTCTGCTGACAAAGTTCTACTGTTTTTCTTTTTGCTTTTTAAAGAACATATCCCTCACTATGTCTAATCTATTATTAAAATCAATGTGTGACATTGGTTGCTCCTCAGGGCAATATGTATATTTAGTAGATTCTGCTTTAAAACTCTTACAAATAAGCAGAAATAGTTTTTCCTATTTGGTTTCTTAATCATGGTCCTGGTGCAATGTGATATTCTATGCACAACACAGGATAGAGTAAAGCAAAGATGTGATCATATAAACATTTGTATTCCAGTCAAGGCTGCCTCTGCCATTGGGGAGAAGGGATCCCCACAGTGAGACCTGACCATCATGACTGACAGTGCTGAGGTGAAGTCAACACAGGCAGTGAGGAAACTGTTCTCTGCAAGCACCACAGCAGCAGTAGCTCTCACCTGTAGATGCCTCCTGGGAATCAGCATCAGATTTCTTTTTCAGATTTGCTTCTTCACTTGGGGGGCAGCCAACATGCTCACCCAAGACCAATCTCCCACATGGACCACTGCAACCTTCTCTATGCCAGAGGCTCAGCGTTTACTACCAGACCTCTGCAGCTAGTTCAAACCGCTACTTTCCTACACTGCTTCTCTTCTCTGTTCACTGGCTCTCTGTTGCAAGTCCCATCCAGCTCAACTCTCCAGTACTAGCCAACAGGGCAGTGAAGGGAACTTTTCCTTCCTTCCTTCCTTCCTTCCTTCCTCCAAGCTGTGGTCAAACTCTACATTCTGCTGAAAATACTATGCCTTTTTTTTGTCTCTGGATGATTGGCCCCTAAGGTCACTCTGTGGACCCTGAGATTGCTGATCTCAGTCAAGGCTCCCTTTTGACCGGCAGTGGTGGAATGAACTGCAGACTGAAGTAAGAACATCAGGCTTGCTGCCCAGCTTCAGCCACTGGCTACAAACCCACTTTCACTACACTTCCACTTACTTAAAAGTCTCATGAGTGTTAAACAAAACAAACAAACAACTACAACCCAGAAACACACTGAGTCCAGTGACTTGAATGCACCAATAATTTTGGGCTATATCTTTGTTTTCTAAAGCCATGCTGTGTTCTTTTGTAAATTGTGGCATTTTTCATTTTTAAACTTAAAAAAAAGTAATTTAAACACAGTAAATTTGAGAAATTTCCAAATAAATATTAGGTCTCTAATTTTTATTTCCACTTTAGAAAAACACCAGGATTTTAGAATGTGCATTTTAATAATTAAAAAGCATTTGTAAGGGGTATATCATATTATTTTTTTTAAATTGCTACCTCTACATTGAGCTGAATTGCTCATATCATCAATAACATGATTATATGTTTAATGTAAAATCTTAATCTGAGACGTAACTAGCAACAACTTTACCTATATCTGTTATATCCATCAGACAGATTTAATGTAGTAGTAAGCATGAAGTAACATGAAATGGATATTCTAAAGTACTGGTTACTTGCCATCATTTCTCAAGTTCTCTGAATAAAGCAGGTTTCTTTTTGGGTTGGAGAAAATCTGGAAATTAGGAAAAGTATCACAACTCCAAGGCCTCCTCCTTAAAATCAGGGCCATTCACCATGACAACAACAGCAATGTGTCACAGTAGGAAAAGCAACGAGAAGACCGCAAACTGTTTTCACTGCGTGGGAGAAATAAAACGAGCAATATGACTAATACAGCGGGTGACTGTTAAAAATGACGGAGAGAACCGTTAAAAATAACTGAGGCGAACTTGGGCTAAACATTTCCCAAAGTGACAGTGCTGTTGGCATCCCGAGCTCCATTTAAGACATTTGTTTTGACCAAAACAATACAAACTGACAAAAGCAGTTTTATCAATGATTATCTTGCCAGGTGCTGAGACATCTGCCTTTCAAAATGTATGCTTCAGCCCACAAGTTTGCACAGAAACTCCTGCTTAAATGATCAGTGCTGTGGGAGGTTTGCTACAAACAGGCAGCCAAGGCAGCAACAGAAATCACCCAGGAAGAAATGTCAGATTCTAAAAACAATATTATTGTCTCAGCTCGGTGATACATACAGCTAGTCACTCCTGTTACATAACTGTCTCTGCATTGTGAAAATGTACCTCTGTCAATGAGAGGTCACTGTTGCTCAAGAGGAGAAAAAGAGTGCTGTTGGAGAGGGAAGTTCTATTAATGTACAAATGCATGCAGGTCAGTGGTCCAGGTCAGGTATAGTTCTGAGCCTACAGGATGTTTGACCCCGCACCTCACAGTGGAGTTCATCATCTAAGATAGTTATAACTCACCTGGGCCTGAGTGTCTGAAACTGGAAAATCTGTCCGACCTGGCCAAAGGTTTTTCAGAGCAATGCATATGTGGTCGTACTTTAAGACCCGCAGGTAAAACTTTTTTAACATGACTGATATTATGGGGACCTCAACGGGTGTCTTGATATATCAGGAGTCCTCAGGAGATGGTATTGATGAAAATTACATTAGGTTTTTGACTGACCTCATGTGGGATGAGGAGAAGTTAGTCAGTGATAAGAATGTGGCTTTACAATGCACTGGGTCTGTCACGACCAACAACCTTGGCAGCAATGTACCAATAATTGTTTGATGCTCCCGAGAATCATATTTCCAAACCTCTCAGTGTGAAGCTGCAGTCACACAAATTGTGGGTATATGTGTTCCAAACTATCGATTGCAGAGCTTCACTGGACACATATATGGTCACACCGTGACGCTTTATTTTCCTGCACTGGGTGTTGGTGTAAGGGGGCATAAGTTAGCATGTGTAGCTTTGTATCTTTCTCTTTAAGATAAATGTTCTTTGTACAATCTGAGCACATCCAGGGTTTGCAGCCTCATCGCTGCATGTGTAATGTTGCAAATCATAGGAATATATGCAGCACTGGTTATGCAATTTAAAACAATGGGTAGTTTTGCTTTCCTATACATTAGAGCTGAAACGATTAATCGATTAATCATTACTCGAATTGATTAAAAAAATTATTTGATTGCAATTTTCCTGAATCGATGCTTCATCTCCTTAATTTCACTGCAACTAAACATTGGTTCCGCTGTTGTGTTTCACAGAGATGCTTACTGTGACACACATGACACCAGGATCGCCACAAACAACATGGAGCAAAGCTCAGACGAGACGAGGACAAAAAGGCAGAAAACGTCTAAAGTGTGGGAACACTTTAAAATGAAAAAACACAGTACAGTGCCTCCACTGTGACACAGAGCTCGTTCATCACAAGAGCACGGCTTCACTGATGCAGCATCTGCAGCGGAAACACCCGGTCTGCATTACTCCTTTAAGCTGTATGTTAGTTACATCTTAAGTGGTTAGTAAGTTAGTAAGTTGTATACAAATTTGTTTGTAGATGTCATTTGACTTGTTTGTTGTTGTTTATATATACAGATATTTTTATATATATTTTTATGCTTTTTATACTGTTATTATTGTTGTTATTTCTATATAGATATGTTTTATACACCCTTTTACTTTTATACTTTTTGTGGTTGTTGTGTCAGCTGGTTCTGGACTAAAGAACAAGTTGTTTGTCATTTTCAGACATGCCTTTTTTTTTTTTTAAATCGACTTTGTACAAGGTGCAACCCTGGCTTAGTGGATGATTAGCAATGTCACTAGTTCGAATCCATCATCTTAATTTCTTCTTTAGATTGCCTAACTTCTTACTGAAGCTGCAGGGAGCTTCATTTATGTTTCTTAAGTCTAACTGTGAGAAGTGTAGGAGTAGTTTTAATCCTGTCAGCATGAGTCATCTGAGTGATTCTGAGATATGTGATAAATACAGTTCCCAATTCTGGAACTACATTAAATCTCTGCTCGTGCAGGAATTAAGACCATCCACCTTTGTGTCCCTGTCAGCTTTCCTCAAGTGTCAGTAGAGGAAATAAAATAATATAGGAAATGGGATTCCCCACAGATTCACAGCAGTTCAGTATGGGTGTTATTAAGCTAATGCTAATGTATGCACACTGGACTTTCCTCTGGCAGACTAAAGCACATTTATGTATCAGACTGTTTTTAATTCAATTTGGTTTTTTGTCTCTCCTCCTAAATAAAGGCAGAGCCATGGATTTCACTCTCCACTACCTATTATTTTCAGGTTGTGAAGATGCCTCGAGGGCAGATAAACATCATGAAGATCTCTCGTGCTAATTAAGCTCAAAGTTGCCGTCCTAGCCACAAGTTAGAAATTTGAGTGGGCCAATTTAGCGGTGGCTAAATCTCTCTGTTTCCACCCCAAGGCGGTACAACAAACATCAATACTGCATTTTTAATGGAAGTAAATGGGGGTATGCATAATTTGTAAGCTCTGTGATGTGTATATGTTGCTCGAATAGTGACATGATCTATACTGCAGTGTGTCAGCCCGGGTCTGTAAATGATGTTCAAGTATTTTATTTATCTACATAACACCAGAAGCCTTATAGGCTGCAGATTGTTGTTATCACATCCAGTCCCAGTGTGTCAGAAGTGGACTAATTACTGCCGTCACATACTGTTGGTCTCTTTTCCTTTAAAGATGACACTGTTCCTCAGTGTCTTAGACACACTGCTACTGGTGTGTGTATCTTCACCAAGAAAGGTTTTACTTCCAATTAGGAGCTAAAGATAAACAAGCTGTGTCCTATTGCAAACTCTGAAGTTTATCCAATTAAATCCTTTCTGTCAGAAACAGAGAAACAAAATGTGTCTGTGTGCATTTGAGTAGCTACTCGGCTCTGCTGTGGTCACACACCTTTGTCTGGAATTTAAGTAAAGCAATGGGAGGGTTGTCTGAAAATTGCGGATCTTTCTTAGGCAAAATGAGATCAGAGAAAGTATTGAGTGGTGGTGCTTTGGGCTTGGCTGTACCTCCTCTGCTTTGGTCCGCTCAAAGGTGAACTCCATGGTGGGCACAGCCAGTTGGTTGGCAAAGAAATTCACATCTCCGGGCAACTGCAGGGAGCTGACATTGGGTCCGGGGCAGTTCCCACCACGGATGCAGCTCAGTAACTGTCTCTAACAGAGAGGAGACAAGATGAAGAGAAAGACAAATGCAGTGGGGTGAGCATCAGGGCAGAGGGTAACAAGTGGCTGGTTTTCCTGCAAATTTACTCCTCCAATCCACTAAATATTAGAAACAAATAGTGTGCTTTAAACTCAAACTATACAACTGTACATACGCTTGTATCTCCAAATTTGAAGACACATGAGATGATAAAGATGAATGATTAAGTGTTGAACATTTAATCCTTAAAGAAAAACTATAGCTGTATAATGCAGCATCATCACTAATGCAGTAATAATGATGCAGACCCTCTTATAATAGTAAAACATTGACTGGGACCATTTTTCTGCAAATGAATAATTTTAGTTTTTACATTTAACGTAATTTTTTCCTCACGGCCCATCTGTACTTTTACTATACTACTATTTTATGGGTCTCAACAAGGGCTAAATACCTGAAGGACCCCGTCCTGATGATCACTTGGGAGCCAGGGTTTATTTTATCATTTGTGTCTGTGTGTGCACATGTTAGTGCACTGCAAAGTATTGTATCTACTGATACAGAGAAATTGTTTGCAAACCAAATTAACTTAACTGCTGCAGCATAATACTGTTATGGCAGACATAAGACATTTAGGAGCTACACTTTCCTCTTATTTTGTTTTCTGCTGGAAGTCAGGGGTGCAGGGTGGCACCAAACAAGTAGAGGAGTATCAAGTGCAGACTAAGCTCTTGAATTACAACTAAATGTCTAAAAAGATAATCCAGAATAATGAAACAACATGCTTTGCTGTGACATATTTTACCTATTATAATAAGCGTCAACATCTTGTTAGAACTACTACTACTACTACTAAGATGAAACAGAAGTTCTCAAGCATTCTGTATTAAAAAAGGGTTTTAAAAACTGAAAAAAACATGACATTAAATCATTCTGGCTTTTTGTTTTATCCCCCTTAAATTTATTGAATATAGGAGGGATAGTTCTTCCAAAACATTCCAAAACATGATCATCATTTTGTGGATTATTCTATGCAGTTCTTTGTTTAAATCTTAAGTTTAAGATCAAGTATTGTCTTTATTTTCAGGGGAAAGTGTAAAATAGCTGCAGGAAATAATGAGATTTTTGAAAATGCAAACTTGTTGAAGCAATTTACATGACCTTACTCAAAGCCAGCCATTATAGTCTTACCTAGTAATAATATTCTGTAGGAACATTTGGACCCCAGTCAGTTATGTGCTGCTTTTGGTAGAGGACATCTATTGCAGTTAAGCCAAAATGTAACTAAAGACAGGCCTTTAATTTATGACCTATATGTTGTACCTATATTTCAGCTATTAAAACATGTTTCATGTTAGCTGAAGCTCTACTAAAATTGTCAAGGACAAGCCTAAACCGCGCTAAATACAATAACAGGCTGGTAGAGGAAGGGTTGAGGTGAGCGCGTTATTAACATTTGCCACGTGGCTAATTGCCCAATTCAAGCTTTTGTCACAGTTCTCCACAGCTAACATGTAGCCCGTCACTTGGGTTGACCGCTTCCTGGTATTATTCATAATTGAAAGAACAACAAGGCCGCTGTACAGAAATAGTTGAGACCAGGCTGAGCTGTGGAGGGAAACAGAATGCAACAGTCAATCAATTAGAAGCTTATCTTGACTGTCCACGTCCGCTGAGCCCGCCTGATGTCACCATGTTCTTCTGTCACATTGCATTTAATTAGAGTTTCCTTTTATCAAGGTCTGTCAAGGGGAGAGCGCTCTGGTGTCCAATCATCCCCGCCACTGTCACTGACACACTGTTGTCAACCTTTTCTATTTTATTTTGTTGCTCTCTGAACATTCAGCGCCACTGTGACACATTCCCACTAACTAAATGAAGGCCGGTAAATAATACTTTTAACCTTGCCTCGCCTGTGGCTACCATGGTGTCACGATGAAATTTCTCTTTTTAATCGCACACTTTTTCATTTACTCCCACAAAAAGGCTGGAAGGACAACAAAACATTTCCATGCATATCAATATTCATGAAGGGCATTTCATTACCCACTTATGACTAATTGGGGGAGTTAACAGGGTGGGAATAAATGCTTGTTCATGTGTGCACAATTTAAAAGTTGATTGAGCTTCATAGTGGGGGAACTTGTACATGGGGGACAGACTGAGCACAATATGGTTTGGCGTATTCAGCCTCCTTTTTACTTACAGTAGCCTATTGGTGAGGAATTCAAGCAAAAAAAAAAGCTGTATGTGAGGCCTGTGGTGTTTAAATCCACACACAGGAAATGTTGGTGTTTAGATTACTGGGTAATTAGCCTTGCATGACACATGTGAAACAAAAATAGACAACTTTTGGCTGCCAACACTGTCCAGGACAAGTAAACCAAGCCCACTTTCACAAACATACGGAGTCAGATACATGATGAAGTCAGTTTGCTGTTTGGTCAAAGTGAACATCTCTCGCGTTAACCCTGTGAACTGCTGCTGCAGCAAGCAGGGACTCCCCACAGATTGATTTTACAGATTCACCAGGCAGCAGAAAGCAGCAGACATCTGTCTTTGGGCTCTTGGGTCAGATAAAGTCGCCACCTCAGCAACACTTTTTTAAGCGGTTTTAAGCGTGCCCTAGTAGGCCACCTTGAACCGTCACACACACTCTCAACTAAGACATTTGCTTCCTTTGTTTTTCTGGGCTGCACTGTTTCTAATGTCTGCCAAAAAATTGAAATCCATTTTGATGGAAGATTATTAAGATAAAAAAGTTTTTCCATCCAAAAGGTGAAAGAAGCGAGAATAAAAGGCGCTAAGATCATTGTCAGCACGGCTGCTCACTTTGGCAGCCTGCACCTGATACTACGTTTTGGCAAGCTTTGATGAAAACAGTGTAAAGTGTTTCACATTGTTGATTTGGGAAACTAAAACGCCACGGTGATGAGTTTGTAATGTTAAAGATGCTAATTTAAAAAAGAAAAGAAAAAAAGAAAATCAGGACTAATTAGCTGTCAGTAAAATTGGCACAGCCGACATCTCGTTAGTCAGTTCCAAGTCCCAGCACAGATCAGAGCAAGCCGAGCCGGCGAGGTCGAGAGAAATTAAGGTTAATCTGATGCCGTGTTAAGCTTAGTCACCTTTAACCTATGAACACAGAAGACTGCAGTCTTGAAGTCAAAATGAGTGCACAATGAATCACTGTGATGTTTTTTTTTTTAAACACAGGGTTGGAATGGGATGATTCATCTACTGCGCAAAATCAATGAATAAAGTGCCAATGGGTGATGAATGTGTTCAGCTGGCTTGAGATCTGGTGGCTGGGAAAGAGCGTTTGATTCACATCAATTTCATACTCAAACCACTGAGCGAGTCCTGTGTCTGCATTTGATATCTTTCTACAGCATTTGTCTGCAATTTGTCATGTGTCTGCATGTATAATATGTCTGGTAGCCATGGTTACCATAAGCCAGAAAATACCAGTTTGATGGTAATACTGGTGGCTGCCCCTCCTACACAGTAAACATCTGTGATTGCACGCACAGATGTGTCCCATGTCTGAACTCTACAGTCAGGGTGAGTGCGCGTCATTTCCTGCAGCCAGGACACAATCTGCTCTTCTATGATTATCTTTAAATGACTCCAGCACATTGAGTGAGGTCCCATTAGCACTACTGCTCAGCAGCTTTTAGTGACTTACTGAAACTGTGCCAATGGAAATGAGCAGTAAAAGCACATAATAATTTGCTACAAAGGAAAGTATATTTTAAATTTATGTAATTGGAATGTTGACTCATCACACCATGTGCCTCATGCAGGTTTCAAGTTTTAACCTAATTATGTCAGGAGTCACCAGATCTGAGAAACGAGCTGAAGTTGTAATGACTTTGGCCCTTGCTTACGCTGTTCAGACTCAGAGGGAGGGGCAGAGACCTTGTGTGCCTTTGTGAACAAGGGGTGGATACAAGAAAAGACAAACCTAGACAATTCGACTAAATCCAATTCAGTAGACCTGCAAAAACCATTCTTTCATCCTCAAGGAATATTCCTGCTGTTTGTCAGACAATAGATTATTACTATTAGAGGAAAATAGTGACCCATGTATTCAGATATTAAAGAGAGATGTTGGCTGTTTAATTTATCAATGATTTCTCCTGAAATTCATGCATTTATCACACATAAACAACTCAGCTTGTCAGCATGTTTTACACTGATGTCGTTCAGAATGTTGATTATGAATTCCTTCCACCGTGCTCTGTATTTGTCCTGTGGTCTCATCCCGACTGGACTCTCCCAGCCCACCTCAACAGCGAGGCCAAATCACACCAACTTATCTGCTTGTATCTGCAAACATGTTGTCATTCGCTACCCAAAGCTGATGAAGATGTGGCTAAAGTGAGTGTTTTGTCTTGGACTACTGTATGAAACCAGTATACACGTCCTGGGTACACATGTCATATTGGAGTACACTGTCCAGCTGTTGCTTTTATTGTGTCCATTGTCCACCGACTGCACAGGCTCCGTTACTGTCTATCATCAGACTGAATACAGGCCACAACAGCATGTCCCGACCTCACCGCTTGTGCATTCTACCGGAACGCCACTGCCCAAACAAAGATATTGGATGAACTTCACTTGAACTTGATTTGCATGAATGCCTGTGATTAGAAAAGGCGCTACCACCACCGAGCAATCCAATTTGCGAGCAAGTATGCCAGTGAACAAGCACTGACTGTCCACCTCGTATCCACGAGTGAACGATTTAAAACAATTTACAGGAGTTTCTCCCAGGTCAGCGCTGAGGGAGAACACTTCAGTGCTAGCAACTATGGATCCATGTTTAGTGATCAATATCTTGGACTCTCCACACACGGACTATGTAGGAATGTATGGAAATGGGGTTGTTTCAACAGTCAGCCATTCATCCAGTATTGGACTACTGTATTGAAGGAGTTTATCCAGTAGTCCAATACAAAGACAAAACACTCACTTTAGCCACATCTTCATCAGCTTTGGGTAGCGAATGACAACATGTTTGCAGATACAAGCAGATAAGTTGGTGTGATTTGGCCTTTTACTGAGGAAGCCTCGCTGTTGAGGTGGGCTGGGAGAGACCAATCGAGATGAGACCACAGGACAAATACAGAGCACAGTGGAAGGAATTCATAATCAACATTCTGAATGACATCAATGTAAAACATGCTGACATGCTGGGGGGCATTTCTTTTTAAAGGTAAGGATTAGGGAGAGGTTTTTTTTTTTAAAGAAAAGTGTTAAATTCAGGTCCTCTAACAGGAAACAAACTCCATCAACTGCATGACTGTCTCAGTTCAGTTATACACAATTGAAATATTTTCCGCCTGAAACTGAAGCATACTAGTCTATATCTTCAATATTAATTTTAATGCACAAGCATCTCCTGCTGAACTATAGACCTTTGTTGACCTCATTTATTAGTTGACAGTTAGGCAAAGACACAGCTCAGGAAAGTTAGCTGTGATTTTCATGTGCTTGGTGCAGCCCTGCCTGCAATAGCATTTAGGGCTTTTCTCCCTTGATAAGCACCTTTCTCCTTTTTTCGCCATGCTTTCTCCACCCTGCAATGCCATGCACACTCTACTGACTACGGACATACCACACAGAAACTGGGTTTTATTGAATTGGCCTTACTGCCTACAGATGTCCATCATCATACAGCAAGGAAGGAAAAAGTGTTGGGAATGTAAGGAGAAGAGCACCTCACAAATTTGCTTTTTAGTAGGTTTGCTTAATTTCTAAGCCATGAAAATGTCCATATATAAGATGTCATGACATTGTGACAATGCTGCATCTATCTCAGATTGTTATGAAACTGGAAAACCTTCTATGATACCATCTGAGGTGGGAATGTCTAAAAAACATTGCTGATGGCCAGGAGGATGTGGCTTGACAACTGATGGATGCCTAACTGAATACTTGCAGTCAAACAATTAATAACTATTTACTTTTAACTATTGGATGCTGACAACAGTTGTTCATCTAGTTTGTTTGCATAGTATAAAGACTATTTTGGAGAACTTGCTTCAAGTGATTTGGAAACATGCAGCTGTAACCCAGCAGGTATTTTAGCTTGTGAACCCTACTGGGACCCGGCCTACATAAAAGAATTCCCCTTGACTTTGACTGTTATCTCACATTCTCAATCTCAAAGGAAAAATATTTTAGATTGCTGTGATGGATGAAAATCTAGCTTAACCTCTCACCCGCTTTTTCATCAAACTAAGATTTTGGAAAATATACAGCTGGTTCTGAAAGAATTTAGGTGACCTGAGGTTATGGCATTCACTCAGCACTTTAAAGATGGCCTTTGAATTCCAGCAATGAAGAAAAGGTGGGAAAGAGAAAAATACCTGAACTTTAGTCACAAAGTAGGATTATATATAGAGATAGACTATCATTCCATCAGCTGGAGAGGAGATTTAAAGTCAGGCTGTGTATCTCCCCTCTCCTTTTCCTCTCTTACAGCCAGCCACAGTACATTAAAAGAAAGTGTCGGAGGGGGAAAGAGAAACAGAGACAATCAAAATGAAAGTAGAGTCCTTTAGAGAGGGAATAATAAAAAAGAGAGGTGTAAAAAAGAGGAGAAGCAATAGGACAGAGAGAATAAACAAGTGAGCAGGGAGGGAGAAAGTGAGAGAGCAGAGAGAATGGGTAATTTCAGCCTGTGGTGCCACACCAGGAATCAATATTTAATTTCTTTGTCTGCTATGATAAGGAGAGACCGAAATCATTTTAAGATCTCAGCTTATCACTCAATACCACTCAATCTTCAAAATCATATGTGCTACAGAGAGTGGCTTGCTGGACTTGGACGAAAAAAGCTTGAACCTTGATAATCTTCCCGGGTATATTGAGGTAATTCTCGCCTGAAAGAGTCAAGGTAAGTATATATTTTTCATTGTCACAATGGAGACCCGGGGTGAAAACAAGGCTATGCAAAGGCCGAGACAGCAACACGATGATGAGCTCACTCATGAACAAATCTTTGATAGAATCCTTTTAATTTTCCTTGAGGTTCTGAAGTCTTCCTTTAAACCGCACCATCACCTTTGCCAACATTCTGCTTTCATGACCATGGAATAGAATCATTTCACCCATTTTCCACAAAAAAAGAATAAATAAAAATATGCAGCTCTAACATTTTGTACACTCAGCGTACATCAGCATTATGACACGTCAAATAAGTGGAGGGTGTCAGAGAGTGGCGGCGTGCCGTAATCAGAATGCAACCCACAGCAACAACAAAGCGCCAAATGACAAAAACAACTTTGCATTATGTGTGTGATGATAATAATAATTCCGTTCCGGACCGTGGTCTTTGGAAAAGCCATTTGCAGCTGTTGAACTGAAAAGCGTGTCCCAGCCATCCAGAAATGAATGACTGGGATATTAAAGAGACAGAGAGGTAGCGGGAGGGAGGATGGGAAAGCAAAGCATTGGGAGCGACGCACAGAGACATGGAAACAGTGGATGCAGAAAGACCAAAACCAGTCTTTTTCTCTTACTTCAACACTTTTAGTCCACTTTTAGGAAATCAAGTCGGGCGAGGGTGCAACAGAGAGGAGAGATGTGTTTTAGCACTCCTGTGCTAAAACAATACATACAGTATTAAGTATTGCCACAAAAGGGGCCAAAAGAGGTACATCAGCACAGCTACCACTGTTGCTATGGAGACAAAGCCAGTCTATTTTATATTACTGTAAAACTAATTTATTTTAAACTGATCAAGACTTTGTGTGTTCATGAGTCAACGCAAATAGTGTTGGTGTCTGGTTTTTGACAGAATTACCTTATACTGGAAACTGACAGTGAGAAAAACCATCAAGGGCAGTGGGTCCCTTGGTTTTTCAATGGAACTGATGTTCACAGCATGGTGCTATAGACTGAATGGACAGCAGCTGTTCTGATTTAGATTCATTAGGTGAAAGTCCCAGGATTCTCCTACAGATGATTAGGGATACTTTCCACGATGCCAAGGGAAGTAATACCCTGCTAGAGTAGAACTCCCAGCATGTGTCACTTCATAGGAGACAAGCTGCTACCACTAAATGGACATAATGTTTATATCAGTGAAAGAACCAATGATTAATGATAAGTACTAGCAAATGTACAGTAAAACATGTGAGAATGGATATAAAATTGATTCCTCACCGTAATTGGGTAATTCATAACGCGCCATAAATTACACAGAACGGTATATAGACCAACATGCTGTACGGTTTTTCCACTCACACTGGAGAAATCCTCTGGACTTTCCTCTCTAGCATTTGATAAAATGATTGCTGAGTGGGTTAAAAGTCAACCTTGCAGAAGATTGCCCACAGAGAAACGAAACACTTGCAGAACAGGCATTGATTAATTCTAGCTAAGAGCAGTTATGTATATTCCAGGACCATAGGTTATAAACAAATTATGCTGTAATCTGTCTATAATTCATTTAGGGACCATCTATTAATTTGGGATGGATCTCAAGCAAGCTGTGGCTGCATGACTTCACCAGCCTCCATATACCACAACAGTAAGTCTTGTACGGCCTTGCACGCTTTGTAGCTTGCCTGGTAAGAGGAAAACTACAAACTACCATTTGGCGGATGCATCACACCACAGCACCTGATGAATGTCATGCCACAAGTAATGACAGTGCTCATTCTTTACCTAACACACATTTTCATATGCGTTCCCCTACTTATGTTCTGTCGCTGTGATATGAAACTATGATGGAACGGCCACACTGACAGACACATAAATACCTTCGGAGGCCGAGCAGCTTCTCCCCGTGATTATGCATATTCATGCAGCCTGCCGCAGTTGCACGATGCCTTTCCCAACAATACGGGAACTGTGGTAATTCAAACATATTGCAGACGGCGTACTATTTCAAACATTATGCCAAGTGTGCTTTCAAACCATCTCGGATAGCTGCACAGCCGTAAAGTCAAAGGCTCATTCTGCTGATTTATTGTAAGCTCCTTTTCCACTGGTTTTATGTGTGAAAACGTGTAAATTAGATGTATAAATTAGACTCCCCTGCATACTCCCTAATGTGGATGATGCTCATACTTACCATTTACAGTGTGATGCTGAAGTCGGCCTATTGTCACCCTGTCCTCACGTTTGAAAGCCTGTCATGGTGTCATAATTCAATTAAAATATCAGCCATAACTTTTTTCCCCAGTCGCTGCACACTCTAACAAGTGCAAGAGGACAATTTCTCACAGTGAACACAAATTGTGGTCAAAATACAATATATTGGAGACCTGCAATGGTCTTTGGCATATACGATGCATTGTGTGCATGACTTAAACTATCCATGGGTATTATTCTGGGGGATAGCCATAGACCTATCTATCTATCTAGTTCAGGATCATGTCAGAACTGGTGACAGACAGACAGACAGACAGATAGATAGATGCAGCTGTAATGAATTTATGCATTCTTTACAAGTAGAACTTCTCATAAGAGCACATACTTCACATTCCTACAGCTGCGTTTTAGTGCAGGCTCCACTTATAGCTACTCCACAAAGAGGAGTTACAGTTCAAGGTATAAGGTTCAAAGTCGATTTATCACTCCCTAACGCAACTGCCGGTGTCCCTTTATGCTACACACAAAACAAAAAACCTTGTTATTTATGGTGGAGAGAATAAATTGAGGAGCCTCATGGCCCGGGGAAAGAAGCTGTTGATAAATGCGTGAATAAACACTTACTTCTGCTTACAGCTACATTATAGTGTGTTATAAGACACTTAACTTTTGGACCTGTGAGTGTGCATGTGTTTGTGTGTTATTTAGCGTGTATGTATCTGTTCAAAGGGCAAAAATCTATCTCTGTGTCTATATGTGGATAGAAGACCTGAAATTTATACCAGAAGTCATCTTTCATCAGGTAAATGTTGTATTTTCAAACCAAAAAAATGTTGATGATGCATCTGTTGGGCCTTCTGAGCATTAAAGTGATTTAATATTGGTATATAATTATAAAATATATGTCCAAACCCTGTCCTTTTCATCTAACTCTCTCTCTGTTCAAACCAGATTTTGCAGCCTGAGCATACACCTGATTATCAGTTGTACAAATACAGCTGCCTTCCTCTGCCTAGCCTCAATGGAATTTGCTATAAAAGAGGGCAAAACTCAAAAATGACACAGAATGACCAGCAAAAAATAAAAACTATGACACCACAGCTGGTGCAACATGTAATATGAGGCTGAAGAAATAAAAAAAAACTGCCACAGCAGAATAAAACATCAACAAAGCGGACGACACAGAGATGAATAAACAACTCAAACTCCACAGCGGATGCAGACATGAGAAAACACTAAATGAAAGAGAAACGCACAGTTTAACACAGCAAGTGGCATAGTCACACGAATCTGTGTTGCTAGGTAACGCAGTGGTTGTCAATGTCCTCTCCTTGGCTGTTTTGTGTTGCTGCTCGAGGTTCAGCTACTTTGCTCGACCAGTCCACTTGTCCTCTGTGTTCCAGTATAACCAGTCCACCCCTCTGTCCCACTGCGCTTCTTCAAATTTTCAATCTCTTTGAAGTGAAAGATGCTCTGCAGTCAGGAAACAGCACGGCCTCACACGCCTCACTGGAGGCAAAATGTCATAATCAATACTAATCATCACTCAAGGATCCACCGTGAGTATTGCAGCTTTAAGTCAGACCGAGCATGCACAGGTTGGTCAAGCAGCGTCCCAGGTGTGTATGATTTGTGTCACTCAGCATCGCTGATTTAATGCAGTGATTAAAGGAAATGCAACCCTAGGTAAAATAATGCTAGAAGATAGTTATGATGACGTCATCCTCAACTTAACTGGATTATTCCACGGAGTTACCGCTCACTGAAACACTTTCTCACTTCCATCTTGTCACGTTTGATGCTTGGTCGGGATGCGCTGTCAGCACTTTTTTATGTTATCTTATGTAGGCAAGTTAAAACAAGCCAATACTGACTTTTGGTTTTACATGGACAGCAGTCTCCTTGGTGAAGGTCCTTTGTTTCTGACCCATTCATCTGACTTGACCTCCTCACTTCTTTAACTACATCACCTACAGGAGTACCCGGGTGAAAAATGACAACAATAGATACCCAACAAGCATCTATATATCGGCGAGACTGGGTTTCTTGCTGATCGCAGTGTCGATGTGTGAGCCGTGGCTTTCCTAAAGGGAACCCCTGCTGACACAACACAAGGGTTTTTCCAATATGTCATGTCCAAGTGAGGGAGCGCAATAGTAATGAAGAGACATTTTCATCTCCTAGTTTCCAACAGGGCATGAATCACTTGGAAGAAACATTACAGCTGACATACAAATATGTCAATCACAGATCTGAGGCCAGTTCTTCCATTCCAATGTTTGTCCTTTCATGAATAACATATCTGTAGACATCCCTGAGATATGTATGGAATTGTCAATTTCATTGGGTTGACTGATGTGTAAAGTTCTACACAGCACATTTTAATAGACATATGAGCCTAATAAAAGTTATTGGAGACATTGAATGAACTCGGCTCTCTGTAATACAAACGCCCCAGCTATGTACTGTTTCTTAGTCTGAACCAGACATCGGAAAAAAACAAAAAAACCTGGACATCCCTCCTGCGTTAATCAGCCTTGACTCACTTGAAAGGATTTACAAGAACGCCTGTTTATTCCTGAAAGGATTCTGCATCAAAACACTATCAGCCTGCCGGACTCCATTGATGTCAATATGGTTGAGACAGGTGTGGGAGGAACAGAGTGAAATGCAAATGTAGTCAGACAGAAACACAGAGAAATGTGTACTGCAGGTTACATTTGCCACTATGGGGCTGTAATGCGATGTGCCTACAAGGGACACTTATGTAAATGGGTTGCAAATTCAGCCCCTGATTTAAACTGAACTAATTGAAGCCACCGGTGTGGCTGGTGGGAACGTATTCCATCAATATTTCTCCCATCACCAGTATCTACTAACGGTCATGTGTTGATTACACTGTTGGTGGCCGAAAAATCTCTCTAATCATATCAATCAGCCTGACTGTGAATGGTTGAGTTAAGCATGTGTATACATCTACCGCTACAAGCTCCCGAGCCATTAAATTAAATACAGCAGAATAGACACCAGAGGGGACAAAAGGGCCCATAAACCGGTGGTGACCTCATGAGTCAACAGAAAAGAGCAGCAATTAGTCACAGTGATCGGTTGTGGTTTACATTTTAATCTTTAAAGCTTCTAAAAATTTGGTTTCATGCCTCATGTTTTGCTGCGTGATATCACATATTAATGTCAAAGTTGCATTGATTTGCATTTTGCAAGCTCATTAGCATCACAGAACCATTGCTCTAAATAAAGTCAAGGGGTATTACAGATAGCAAAGGGACTCTTCATGAGACTGTACATATCTCACAAAGAGACCTCAGTAATAACAAGGTTGGAGTGAAACATTACTGCTCCATATGAACAACATAGATAGGCCTATTGACTTTGAGGCACACAGTAACAAGAACCAGAGCACGTCTGCACGGGGCCACGACAGTTTGTTAGAGAGAGGGCAGATGACGGATTTGCTGTTCTACTCTTTTTTCAGTCTAACAATGCGCTGTCCGCTGATGACCATTTGTTTCCAAAGCCACCCACACACGCACCGGCTGAAGACCAGACACACATACATCTTTGGAACAATACCCAATTAAAGTACAAGCCTCTTTCCATTTGTTTTGTATTCTTCTAACCACCAAAGCTCCCCTTGTTTCTCTCTTTCTGCCCTTGTTTCTCTTCCACTTGCCTTCTTTCTGTCCATCTACCCCCTTGTTGTCCCCCCTCATGGCTTAAATCCCCTACAAAAGGAGTATCAGTCGTATTATAATTGGTTCCCAAGCACCCATTCCAAAACTATCAGCGCAGCTGCATCTCGATTCGGAAGACAGGTCCTAGCAAAGTAAGATAAGTAGGAAGTATCACGGCAGTTGCGCAAACATGATTAACGACATGCTTAGACCTGTTTCTAAATATTGGGAGGTGGGGAGCGTACCTGGGGTAGCTCAGAGACTCTTGAGATGATGAATAGATCGATAGAGTGTGCCAGAGATACAGCTGCCACCGAATGGACAATTAGGTACAACGAGGCGAGGTGAGATGAGACGGCAGGGTAAATAAAAAGTAAACACAGAGGAGGGACTCTAGGAGGATTCCTTGGTTAGTACAGTGTCGTTCTACAGAGCTGTAATGATGCATTTTGCCCTTTTTCATTTATTAATACACCAAAACACTTTTGGGACCGGATAGATTCTGTGCATAGAACTAAAGAGGCTACATGAAAACATTTGGGGATGTTAGATGTGTCACCGCACCGGAAATAGGTTCTCTGGTAACAGAAATCCTAGAAGAAGAAAACCTGAGCACAAACATGAAAACAAAAAAGGAAGTATAAAGCTTGGCTAACGTGGAAATGTTGGTGGATCAATCGAAGCAACTAAAACAGCAAATAAACGATTGCATCTGACTGGAACATTAGTGCCACCATCTGTTCATCTACATACAGCTAACTCTTGTAGCATTAGCATAACAGCGGGGGATGGAAACATGAACTAAATCACATTTTCTTTCACAGTTTTTTGGTAAAATGGTTTAAATTTGCATGGAAGCCTGACTACTCTGAGCTTTGGGGGCGTGATTAAGAATAAGTCACCATCTTCTTTGAGAGATCCAGAAGAAGAAATAGCTATGTCCTTGGTTTGTAAGCTAGCAGACACCTCCCTCCCCCAAAAGATCAGCTGAAGAAAAAAAAGAACATCAGCTGAAGAATGAAAAATGATTTGATAATATCCTCCCAAAGACAGAGGACTTTATCTTACCCTTTGCTAATTTCCATGTAAATAGTAAAAGTGGAGTTTGGCATGACATAAATGCACTTGTGCAATGCACTTTAAACCATACTCTATAGATCATTAAAATAGAGGAAACAGAGTGCATGAACAAAGATGGCTGCACTAACATTCCCCATTCAACTCAGCCGGCTGACAAACCCCCATTTAAATATATTTACGGAATCTGATTGTGGATGTCAGCAGTAATCCAGGGACATTTAAGGTTATTACCTCGTCAACATTATCAGACAGCACTCAAGATCTCTGACAGTTTAACAAAGGCCTTGATTGCTGTCTGACGTTTAATTGCTCCCTCTGGAGGTCTTGGTAAACAAAACAAAGTATGGTATGCGGGCAATATTTGCACCGTATTCTTCAGCTTTATTATGCATTATTATGGTACCATTTACTTCTTTTAACTAAAAGCGAAATATGATCAAACCCAAGCCAATGTGGGTTATAATAATGCTTTAGTGGCTTAAGCGTGGCATCTCTGAAATGCAGCTTTTCAGGAGCAATGCCAGCTTTTGGACAAAACACTGTAAAGTGCACAGCCGGGGTTGACGCACTGTCGGTCCAAGAAGGCACATGGAGAAATATACAGGCAATTACGCTCTAGGTAGCAAGATTTGAATTGAAAATATGTCGACCTGAGTGAGAAATTGTCCTCAGGCAATGAGGAAAAAGCCAATCAGACCAAAGCACGCTGTATATATGGGCTACTGTAAGCTTCCTCTTTCCCACAGTGGTTTACTATTTACTCCAGGGCTGACGTCCCCTGGGTGTTTATGACCAGGAAGAATGATGACAGAGCACAAGGATAGGATCATGTATACAGGATTCCTTAAAGAAGGTACCTGAGCTGAAGACAGTACCTGAGCTGCTTCTACAAGCAGAAGCGGCTTAACAAGAAGCCTGACAGAGTGAATGAAGTTGATTACAGAGGGAGTTTGAAGTGCATGTGCATATTGTCAGGGATTTTTCCCTCTTTTGGTGAAAGGCATTTCATTAAGGAACATCAAAAGTAGAAGTTTCTTCCTCACTCTTTCCTCTTTTCTTGCTCTCTCTCTATGATGGCTTTGGTAGAGGCTGCAGCAGTTGAATGTCACAGGTAGACTGGACTATTCCTACTAATTAGTTAGTTTATGGAGAAGCAGCAGAAGAAAGGGATGTTACACTATAGAATCTGTCCACTCCTGACCTCTTGTACCTGCTTGGGTGCCTGGCAGGAGCATGAATCTTCCCTGAGGATGGATGACTAACCCAGAGACACAAATAAAAATACTGTGTAGCATAACCCAAGGAGACAAAGAGAGAAGGCAAGGAGAAGTGAGAAGGCAGATTTTAATGAGGAAAATGAGAGGGTCGGGAGATGTGGCGTTTGCTGCTGATGAAAGAGGAGATTAAGGAGTGATAGAGGGAGCAAGGTGGGGAGAGAGGGATGCGAGAAAGGGATGTAGCGCTTAAGGGAGAAGGGGAAGAACAAAAAAGGAGGAGGAGGCAATGGAGGCGGAGGAAGGAAATGAAAGAGTGACGATGAGATGTGTTTTTTTTTTAAAGGCAAAAGTTTTCAAAGTTTAAAAAGACGGTGAAAGTTGGGAAGAAGATGTCTGCGAGGGTTGAACATATCTGTAAAACACCCCCAGGTTGGAATAAAGAGACAGTTTGGGAGGCTGAATCATAGAGCTGCTATACTTAATCAGGAGAATGGCCATTGCAGATTGTGTGTGAATGTGAAGTGTGGGATGGGGTGAGAGTGAAGTTAGCTTTATTTAGATCATACCGAGAGTGTCATCCTCCCCCTCTCACTGAACAGTGACACACTTCAAAGAACAAACAAAGTCTCCCCATGTCTTGTGATCACGTTCCGCTCATTATTGTGTTGACTATAATGTCAGTCTGTTTTAGGGAGAAAGATGGTGTAGACGTAGAAGAATGAGAGCTGAGCGCATGGAGAGAGTGAGGAGATGTGGGAGCTGGGGAAATTAAAGTGGCTCAGAATTAGGAACAGTGATGGAGGTGAAATAAGCGTGATGTTGGTGAAGAAGTCAAACGGGCGTTTCTCATTATGGGCGCGGCATAGCTGGTAAGAAAGCATGCCAACAGTAGCAAAGCAGTGACACCTATACTAAATTTATTACACCTAATTACAACTGTCTGTTGTATATTAGCAGTGCACAGATGCTGTGACAGGCACTTTTGGATATCGGCAACTCTCACAGACAAGTTGAATTTACTGGATTCATGCCACCGGAGCTACAACTCATTGTCCGCTGCAGCAACCACCACCACCACTCCCAGGAAGGCCCCAAAGCACCGAGCCCGAGGGAGCTAGCTGACCCCAGGAGAGCGCTCCGGAGACGGCGACGCAAGCGAGGCAAGAGGGGAGGGCTACATGCTAGACTAAAAGCCCGTGCTAGCAGACCACCGCTACCTAGCCTCCTGCTAGCCAATGTGTGGACCCTTGAAAACAAACTGGATGAGCTACGAACCAGGATGACAACACAACGGGAAATTAGAGACCTGGCTTTCAAGCAAAGTCCCAGAACGCGCCATCCAGCTACAGACTCACTCCATGGACCGAGGGGACCGGACCGCAGCCTCCGGTAAGGACAGAGGGGGAGGCGTGTGTGTGTGTATATCAACAACTCGTGGTGTGGAGATGTACAGACTGTCCGGGCGCACTGTTCCCAGACATGGAGTTTCTAATGCTGAAATGCCGTCCCTATTATCTACCGAGGGAATTTGCCACTGTGTTTTTGGCCGCTGTTTACATTCATCCGCGAGCCAACTCCTCAGCAGTACTCAGCGAACTCCATGACGTCATCAGCGCGCTGGAGACCACTCATCCTGATGCTGTTTTTATTGTCACTAGCGACTTTAACCAGTGCAACCTACGGACTGTACTCCCCAAATATTATCAACATGTGGACATTCCCACCCGAAAGTAGAACACACTGGACCATGTTTACAGCAACATACGTGGTGCATACATGGCTACACCCCGCCCCCACTTTGGCAACTTAGACCACATATCTCTCTTCATGTACCCGGCTTACAGACAGAGACTAAAACAAACAAACCCTGCCACCAAGCAGGTCAAACTCTGGACCCCAGAGTCTGAGAGCATCCTGCAGGACTGCTTTGCCCAGACAGACTGGGATGTGTTTAAAGCTGCAGCCACTCTGGAGGACTCATCTGTCAGCGTAT
Source organism: Datnioides undecimradiatus (assembly GCA_008933995.1). NCBI lineage: Eukaryota > Metazoa > Chordata > Actinopteri > Lobotiformes > Datnioididae > Datnioides > Datnioides undecimradiatus. The sequence continues at coordinate 602,241 of WARS01000091.1, read as the reverse complement.
AGGACTATGCTAAGTTTGTGACTGGGTACATTAGCATCTGTGTTAATAACATCGTGCCGACCACACGAGTCAGGAAGTTCCCCAACCAGAAGCCCTGGATCAACAGTCAGGTACGACACATGCTGCGAACTCGCTCCATTGCTTTCAAATCAGGAAATGAGGCGGAGTACAAAGCTGCGAAGTACGGACTGAGGAAAGCCATCACCCACCTGTCTGGATGACTACAGGTCAGTAGCACTCACTCCAATCATTGCAAAGTGTTTCGAGAGAGTGGTGATGGCCCACATTCAGAGCAGCTTACCAGTCACCCTGGACCCCCTGCAATTTGCATACCGGCCCAACAGGTCCACCTCAGACGCCATCACTGCTGCACTCCACTATTCCCTCTCCCACCTCGAAAACAAAGAATCCTACATCAGGATACTCTTTGTGGACTACAGCTCGGCCTTCAATACAGTCATCCCCCACAAACTCACCAACAAACTGCTCACACCTGGCCTGCACCCCACCCTCTGTGACTGACTCCTAGACTTTCTGACTGGCAGACCTCAGTCTGTCAGGATTGGCAACAGGACTTCAGCCAGCATCATCACCAACACTGGCACCCCTCAGGGATGTGTTCTCAGCCCCATCCTCTACACCCTGTTCACCCATGACTGTGTCGCCTCCCACAAGGACAACATCATCCTGAAGTTCGCAGATGACACTGCAGTGATTGGTCACATCACTGGGGGTGACGAAGCGGCCTACAGGAGGGAGGTGGCCAGTCTAGTGGCATGGTGTGAGAACAACCTCTCCCTCAACACAAACGAGATGATGATGATGATGATAGTGGACATGAGGAAGGAGAGGAGACTTATCCGGGAGCTTGAAGTGGAGAGGGTGAGCAGCTTCAAATACCTGGGTGTCCACATCAGTGAGGACCTCACCTGGACACTGAACACCGCACAGCTGGTTAAGAAGGCCCAACAACGGCTGTATTTCCTGAGGAGGCTGAGGAAGTTTGGCATGTCGCCCAGGATCCTCAGCAACTTCTACAGCTGCGTGGTTGAGAGCACCATAACCAGCTGCATCACAGCGTGGTATGGCAACACTACTGCTGCAGATTGTAGTAGCCTGCAGAGAGTGGTTAAGACTGCTGAGAGGATCACCAGGACACCACTGCCCTCACAGGAGAGCTGCTTCCATGCTCAAAGACCCTACCCACCCACAACACGGACGTTTCACACTTCTACCCTCAGGCCGGAGGTACAGAAGTTTGAAATGCAGGACAACAAGATTCAATAAATTTTTCTTCCCCTCTGCCATCAGACTCCTGAACAGTTGACAGGAGTCACAACCATGGACACTTTGCACTACTGTTTATACCTGCGTTTTTGCACAACTGTGCTGCATTCCATCCATTCATTGCACACTGCACCTCAGACACTTTTGTATATATCATAGTTTTCTATTCTATTGTATTCTTATACTTTATTTACGTCGGCATCAGGGTGGACAGCAAAGAAAGAATTTCATTGCATGGAGAAACTTGCTTTTTTTGTTGCACATGACAATAAACATCTTGAATCTTGAAATAGATAAATCATTATTAAATGATTCCATTCATAAATGACAATTCCTCAGTATCTAATTAAAGCTTCTAGACCCACGTCAATGCTGTTTTTACTTCAGTAAAGATTAAAGATTAAGATTAAAGATTCCTATATTAATCCCACACTGGGGAAGTTTCAGTACTGTATGCTGTACAACAACAAAGCATAAACATGTCACTGCTTTGTCACTAAATATTATTAAACTGTGCTTTTGATCAGAAATTGCTAAATCAACAGTACTGTATTGTATCACATATGGATGCCTCGTCTTGTGTTATCTTAATTATGTGTTATTATATTCAGCTGTAATTTAAAAAACGCGCAATCAATACATCAGTACTATGTGCTACAATATTGTGAAATGGACTGTCTGCAGAACTGGTAATTTTTTCTGTTTTGAACGCATGACTTGTCCTTGCTGCATCATGCACTGTGGTATTTCTGCCTTTACATGAAGGATCTTAGAACTTCCTCCACCAATGGCTTTTAAAAAGTATATACCGTCAGTGAGTATGTACTAATGGCAGTCATAGTGGAAGTAGCAGTAGTCATTTGTCAAATTGTAGTCCTACACATCGTATATAAAGTACTAGGAGGATTAATTGTAATGCAATACAATGTATCTGTAGTGGTAATGGCAGTACTGTTAATAGTTACAGCAGAGAAAGGTAATATACTATCCATACAAAACAATAGTAATACAAACAGAAAGTATCAGCATCAGGTCACAGAGCTTGTTACTATTAGCATTAGTGTTAGCATTAGCATTTTTTTGTATGCATTGCTGTTGACAATCACTAGTGGTCACTAAAGAGAGATAATTAAAATCGGACACATGAGGACTGCAAATTTACACATTGTGCCTTCAGCGATATCCTCTTGAGGGCTGAGCACATAATGTACATAAGAGCGCCTGAGTCATCTATGTAGTAATGTGCAAGAAATGAAATATCAGCAGAATCAGAGAGACTTATTCAATAACATCCTCGTCACTGGAAGTCCTTGTGTCACTGCAAAATGCTGAAGACTTTCTGCAAGTTGTGGCCAATTTAGCAACTTTCTCAGTAGAGTAGATGACTTAAGACCAAACAAGCGATTATTCATCCCCGTTTTTCCCGGAGAACTCCTTCCTTCATTTGTTTTTGTTGTAAATAATGTAACATAACTTGATTTAATTCTTTGGGGTCGGGACCAAAATATTTCAGTTGCATGGTCTGTATAACAGCCAATTAGTGAAATTACAGGTAAAATGAGACTCATTACACAATTTGTCTGCTTTAGTTTTGAAGATTTATGCCAATTACAGCCTTACATAACACACACATGCAAGTGAGCCTGTGATGTCATCTAGTAACTTCTCTCACCATGTTTAGGGCTGATTGCACAAATAGCAGCAGTGTTGCATGTTACCATCAACATGTACAAGGTGCTGCAGAAGCAGCACTAGAGTTTGTTACCATTGCTTGAAGCAGCACTAGGCATTTTGTTGTCCCAATGTGCATCTGTAGTGAGCAGCAGTGATGTTGGTAGTCACAGCAGAGCCAGCAGCAGTGATACTTACTCTCTGTATGACTGAAGTGAGTTGCAGCAGTGTCGGAGAAGCTGTAGCTCTGAGTGTCTCAGTCCCTCTAACAGGTGAGTTCAGGCTGACGTAGGCCACAGCGCTGCTCTTTAAGACAACACTGTTATCCTGAAAGGAACACACACACACACACACACACACAGAGGTCACAATCATTGCACCCCTTAATGAAATTCAGAATTCTATAGCTGATGTCGTCAAAACCACAAAGAGTGGCCTTTCCTGCTCTGGGTATAACATTATAATCCTGTCCTGCTATTGGCAGCCATTGTCTGTTCCCAGCTGTTAACCTCATTTCAAATTGTACCACAGTCTGCTGCTTGGACACCATTTAGTCGTGAGTGAGATGTTTTTATTGTAATTCTGTAGGAAGTCGCAGTCAGCAAAACTGTACAGTTATGTGGGAGTGAGAACAATAAATAATGAATCATAAATGAGACCTGCTCACTGCTCCAAACAATATGGTCTGATTGGCGCTGTGGTGGAATGATCTTTGTTTGTGGTAGTAGTTCTATCTTGGGAGAATGCAGCAGGCCTTAGTGCCAACTGTTTTGATTGGCTCTCCTCTTTCTTCTTGTGTTTGCTAATTTTGGCCATTTCCAGTTACATTTGAAAGAGACAGACAAGGTTGGGTCATAGTCTGTGTAGCCATCATTCACAAATGTAGGGACTAACTGCTGCATGGGCCCAACAGCATGGTCATCTTTGGCATCATGGCTATTAGCTGGCTAATGCTAAGAAGCCCAAACTGAGAAGATGACAGCATTTCTCTGAGTGTGATAAAACTCCTATATTAACACTATAGTATTGTATACGTTTGATGTTCGTTTTATTGTGTTTTCACACACGCATCGGTTTAAATCATTTCAGTGGCAACAACCTTTTAAACCTTCTAATGAAGCAGATGCAAGATTGTGCTCGCTGACCTTTCCCCACTCATAGGACCCAATGTTCCCCAGGGCCGAACCTCCCCACGAGCAAAACACAGTGGTACGGTCCGGCACCCATCCTCGTTTGGTCTGCTCTGTCAGTGCGGCGATGAGCTGATTCATAATGGCCGACGCCCCACCTCCCAGGTCGCTGTCATGGTTACTGCCAACCAGCACATAGCGATCTGAAAATATATATATAGAGAAGACATAAATAAACCCTCATTAATGCGTTTAGCGCTATTTTAACAACAAATACAACAAGCACCTACTCTGCTGCTGGTCCAACTTTAGAGTATCATGTATCAGTGCAGAATACATAACAGCAGCGTATTTCTTTACACAGCATATCTCTTATATAATATTCTAATTCCATCCTCGACCTACAAGCCAGCGACCAAACAGCAGTCTTAGCAGTGAAACAGCCTGCAGTGTCCAAGAGGGAAGTCAGCGCGCCAGATCAGGAGGGCATGCTGGTTGTGTTCTCCAGTATTTGCCTAGTTGAGCACCATGCATTTGTCCCCAGGGGTCAGGTTTGTCAGCAGCCCTCAGATACCTCACAAAATCTACATGACACCACCAACACAGCTGCTACTCCCAAACCTAGCCTCCTTTCTAGATTTTGCTATGGTGACCTCTTCCCAAAAATCAAGCTGAAGGGCTGCTGCTTTGATACAGTGGAGGAGCAAACCGCAGATGATGCTTTACAAGGTTACATAACGGTACTTCCAGGTCTGTTGGAAGTCTGCTGGAAAATGTGCAACTGAGAACCAGGAGCAGGAGTTTCTTGGTTGCTTTGCAGCTGAGACTCTGGGGTCTCATACTGGTAGGATGCCATCTGAAAGTTTGCAAGGTGTAAACTAGCAAAGCAGTTGACAGCAGGCCGGAAATCAGACTGGGAGCTAAAGGACTGGATTCCTGAAAAGTGGAGGCTAACATGCAAGAAACTGTCTGGTTGGAGGATTGAAGGATGGAGTCTGTTGGGTTTCATGAAAGTATGCAATATCACAGTCATGGAGAACACCTCCTTAAGCACCTTCAAGAGAGATCTAGTGTCAGCTGAAGCCAATGGTACCACTTTACACTGTCACAACTTGTGTCCCACCAGAAAAACAAGGGGTAGGAAACGAATGAACACTAGGATGGCAGAGCTGGAGCAGTTCAATGAATTTAATTAATACAAAATGAAACAGCTGAAAGGAATAGAATTCTTATTTTTTTATAATTTAAAATGCAGAAATCCTGATACTTTGATTAAATGTGATGAAGCTCTAAACACAGATTAAGCCTCTAAGTGATGAATGTCGTACAGCTTTTCATGGCTTACCCTTTAGTCTATTAACACCTTTGAATTAGTTTTATCTTACTGTGTTTAACTTCAGCGACACATTTCATCATCGAGTGATGTGTGTCTAATGTACACTGACACTTGAATGTTTTTTTAAGCTCATTTTGTTTGAAAAGTTGTCATGTTTTTGTGTCAAAATTAATCATATCTCCAGACACTGTGAAAAAGCAGACATATTCATCCCTTCATTCATTCGCTTCAACATGCACAGAGGTCATTGCATCAACACCAATGGCATGGAAGCAGTGAATTATGAAAGAAAACAGCGAATAATTACTCATGAAATGTAAATGTAGCTCAGTAAAAGACTCACAAAACAGTCCTCAAGTACAGTGTCTGAGTGTGGTTTTTCACTGAAACACATTCACAATCAGACATGCACAAACATGAGTGCTGCAGGCTTCTTTGTATGCCTTACATTCCCTACAAAGACGGAGTGTCGAGTGTGGATGCACAAAGCAGCTTCCTGCGGGCAAAGAGGAGAACAGAGCAAACCACATCACTCCAACACAGAACGCTGATGACTTTGTTTGAGAAAAGAGGTGCTTAGAGAAGCCTGCTAGCTTAGCCCAAGAATCTAACAACATATTATCGCACTGACAGTGGCTTCCAGGGTAAATCAGCCATTACTGTAAACTGTTTCAAATCAGTCATGTGAAAGTGCAATTTCCTTTATTTATTATTGTTTTAATTTAATTGTATCATGGGTATATTTATTGCTCTGAATGGATTAATACACTAAATGCTACATGAATTAATATATGGAAGATAATAATAATAAAAAAGTAATTAAATACATGAATCTGTGTTTGTGCTGCCCTGAGACTGGGGCAAATCATTAACAGTTCAGCAGGCTCTGAGTTTAGTGGAGTCAATGGTGGGATTATCTTTTTCTTCTTAACTTAAGTGAAATTATTGCAAGTAAAACATATAATTTGACTTTAATGGTAATGCAGATATGCCAATAATCACTGTTGGTATTTTGACCTCAATAAAACAAAATGTTAGGCACAAACATTTTTAGAGGATGAGTCTTGAAATATTCTGGTTTTTCCTTATCAAAAAAATGAAAATATAAGTACTGCTTGATATATCGTATTCCTCTGTGCCATAGAGATTTATTATTGTCAAAAATAATGTTAAAACACAGCATGTGCCACACCGGTTTGTTCCTGCAAAGTTAGATGGGAGAATCAGTACTACTCATGTCTTTAATGTAAACATGAAGCAATGCCCAGTTGTCCTTTAGCTTAGCTTAGTTTAGCTTAGCTTAGTGTAAAGAGTGATTTACTGGAGTAATTAGGGAACTAGATGTTATTACCTTTGGACAGAGCAAGGCTAGCTAACCACTTGCTGGAAATGTCTTATTTAGCAGACAGACAAGATTTTTTTCTGTGACTTAACTATTTTCCTTACATTAGAGCAGTTATGTACACTTGCATTTTTGTTCCCATTCTGGGGGGATTTCTTCATGTTTTTAGTTGCGTGAAATCAAAATTACCCTCAAGAATATCCTCTAAATGACGGACTGTTTGATTCACTGTTTGACTCAAGCTTTATTGTACTCACGTCCAGGAGATCCCGAGTGCAATCATTGGTCATCAGTCTGGCCTAAAATATCTAAGGCAGCTTCTGCATGTGCTGGGGTCAAGTAACAAGGATCTCTGTTTTGTTTGAGTTCTGTTGAAGAAAAGTAATCTTTTTGACATCCAGTTTTTAACATTTATGTAACTCAATATTCAAGGGTTTACGGATCTAAGGGGAAGGCACATTTGCACTTTGTCGGCATAAAAAGAGAGACATCATCATCATTGATAAATAATGACCCCATGGGGAAGCACACATACATTATGTAAATAAAATCAAAATGGTCCCAAAACCAGCCCGAGAAACGCCATACTTAACACCATACAGAAGACGGCAAATGTTCACAGGGACACGGAACCTTCTATTCGAGAGGCAACATGAAAACCATTCTGAAGGTTTTCCAGCTATCCCTGAACTGTGCCTCAGTCTGTATAAGAGGATGATCAATTGTGTCAAAGCTGTGCTCAGGTCCAGCTGTACAAGGACAGAGCAGATGCCTTCAGCAGCAGCCTTTAAAAGGTTGTTCCTAAGCTCAAGCAGCGCAGTCGAATACTTTTGAACTGTCTACAAGGGCATTTATGATGATTCCTTGTACACATGAATGATGAATATACTGTCAAGAACAATGTACAGAATGAAAAGCTCTACATACATTCTTATTTCAATTTATAAAACATTTTAGATGCATTTTGGATTTTTCAAACGTGTGAAATTTCCCTAGGATTGGACAAATGTTAAATATTAGTTGACTTATCATGTTAACATTAATAAATGGAAGCCACACTGGAACTTCACACTGCTTAAAAACTAATAGTTATTGATCAGGATTTTGCAAAACTATTGGAAAAGGAAGCTACCGCCAGTTGGTGCACGTTCAATACGCTTTGCAACAAACGTGCATTATTAGTTGCGATCAAAAACATATGCAAACTTACATTTACGGACCAGTTACACTGCCTGTGTAGCCCTGCTCTCGATATCAACTACAGCTTCACATTGCAGTTCGTCCCTCCATACAAGAGCATAAAAGCACTGTTTGAATATGGCGATACAAATTCACTCAGAATAGCCCTCTTCATATTTGAGCATTGCAAGACTCAAAACCTTGCGAATTTGCATGAATATTCATTCTGTTTAGCGTCTGGATAAATGAACGCCACACAGACATATGATCAAACGCCAACATGCAGTTAAAGTGTCACTCCTTCAAGAGATTTGTGGCCCATATTATCTGCTTTAGTGGCCCATTATGGCCGCCTAATATCACACTGTAAATCAGCAAGATTTTTTACCAGTGACTGGGCAGGACAGGTACAGTAGCAACGTGTTGGTATGAGTAGCAGAAAGGAGGGCGGGAGAGGAGGACGACTGTGTGTCTGTGTGTGTGTGTTTGGGGGGTGGGTAAGGACAAGATCATGGGTCTTCTCTGCAGCCTGACAATTAAAAACGGATGAAGGGGAAGCAGGAGGGGCTGGGCTGCCATTTAAACATTAAAAGGACATAACGTAGCTGGAAATGACCTGAGCTGACACAAGACTGGGACAGGAGGGGGGGGGGGGCAACAAAGGGAGAGAACAGATTCATTTAAAACATTTCTCAGTGTGTTACTGCCCTCTGATAATTAAGATGTTTTTATGAATCAGAAGTTTGGCTATGATGGTGGCGTGGCTGGATGGCAATGGAGTAAGGTGCGTTTAGCGTGGGCTCCTGCCTAGCCTGTTTTAATTTAGCTTTTTTATTTAACATTCCACCATTTTGATCCGGGAATAGTTTCAGTATTTAATCTTAAACTTAAGTTAATTCAGTGAAGTGCACAGATGGCGTCGAATCTACGAATATATAAATTTACCAGATCCTCTAATACCAGACCCAATACCTCCTCGGACCGAAGTAGCTCCGAGCACCCAGGTGGGTCGTCACCATCTCCACCGGTTTTTGGCGACGTGGACACTTGAAGTCTGAAATTCTTCTCTCGCTGAAAGCAGAAATCTCAGCGGTGATAAAGATGGAGCTGAAAAATGCTCTCACGGAAGACTTCGACTTTCTCAAGAGTGAGTTACAAGCAGTGAAAACCAAAATAATAAATAGCACCGCATCGCTCCACACAGAGATCAACCACGTGAAGGCTAATATCAAGGAAGTGGAGGGCGGCCTGTCCACCTGGTCGGATGAGGTGGTCACTTTGCAAAATACAGTGAGTGATTTGAAAGCAGAATTAACAGGGCTGAAGGAGCAATGTGAGAATATGGAGGGGTGAATGAGGAGGTGTAATGTAAGGATCCTCGGCGTCCCCGAAACGCCCGACTCGAGCTCTACCGCATCGGTTGCTAAGCTGCTAACGGAGGTACTACAGTTCAAAAAGGAGCCGCTGATCGACCGTTCACATCGGAGCCCGGGATCGGCAAAACCAGGCGGTAAGCCCCGGGTCATCATCGCCAAACTACATTACTACCATGAATGTGCAGAGGTGCTACGCCGCGCACGCACTCAAGGCCCACTTTGCTTCAACGGAGATCCGATTACTATCTTCCCTGACTACACAGCAAGCGTGGCTAAAGCCTGGGCTGCTTTCACGGAGGTAAGGAAGCTGCTGCGCGACCGTCAAGGGTCCAGTTTGGATTATTGTTCCCGGCTCGACTCCGAATCACGTACGAGGGAGATGACAAGCAGTTTACCGACCCTGAAAGAGCGATGGCCTATGTGAAGATGAATAGCATCCCAGCCACGGACAATGGAAAGACCGAACTCATGTAACGTCCGGGCTGTTTTTGTTTACATCAGTAACTTTTTCTGAGGAGATGACACTTTAATATTGTATATGTCCCGGACTGCTGATAAGGTATTATGTTTTTGTTGGCTGGTACTCTTATGTTCAGATTTGTACAAAGGGGTATTATTTCAAGCCCAGTTGTTGGTGTGCTATCACTACACTGATAAGGAGCAACTGGATTTCGAGGTGCGAAGTTGGTTCTAACGTTGCGGTTCACTCACTTGAGGGCTGCCTATAGTTGTGCATCTGTGTCACGTTTGGAATGTTATATATGTATAATTTTAATTTATTTCTCTTTTTCTTGTGAGGCTGGGCGGAAGCCCGGGTAATTAGGGCTATATTCCCCCATAACAAGCACTAAATGTGTGGATTTTTTTTGGAAGGTACTGTAATCACCATGTTCATGTAGGTGATGGGGTGGGTACGTATGCTGGACCTATCTATTTGTTGGTTTTACTTTGCCAGACTTTTGCATCGGTACTATTTTCTTTTATTCCATTTCAGTATCTATGGACTGCATATACAGAACAAAATTACCCCTGACCAAATCCACTCAATCTATTTCTTGAGACTTATGGAGTAACTGATGTGTGGCGTTTCCGTAACCCCACTGCAAGGGCCTATTCTTTCTTCTCCCCAGTCCACAAAACATATTCGCGCATTGATTGTTTCTTTCTCGGCAAGAGAATTCTACATTCTATAGTAGAATGCGCTTACAAAGCCATAGTTTTTTCAGATCATCGGCCTCTGAGTATGAAAATACTCATTCCTGATACACAGCCCATCTATCGCCCATGGTGACTTAATGCTGTACTTCTCTCAGAGGAAGAGTTTGTAAGTTTCATATCATCCAAAATCAAATTCTTTCTTAAGATCAATCAAACTCCAGGAATGTTGGCCTCCACTGTCTGGGAGTCATTAAAGGTCAAATCATTTCATATTGTGCAAACAAAAAGAAGACAAACACGGAACACCTTAAACAGCTAACCAATGAAATAGAACTGAACAGGTTATACAGCCATTCCCCCTCAGCAGATTTAATTTAAAGTCGTATGACACTACAAACAGAGTTTGACAACCTGACTACTTGACAGGCTGAATATCTTATTTCCAAAGCAAAACATGGCCATTATGAACACGGAGAAAGGGCTGGGCGACTGCTTGCACATCAGCTGCGCCAAAAATCCGCTAATCAAATAATTCCAGCAATACATGATGATCAGGGTATAAAATGTACTGATAGCAAAGACATTAACTCCTGTTTTAGCAAGTTCTATCAGTTATTGTACACCTCTGACTTAACCACTGATTCATCTGAAGTTGGAGAATTCTTTATGTCTCTGAATATACCATCTGTAAATTCTGAGTTAGTTGCTGAATTGGAGAGGGATCTTTCAGTCATGGAGGTGGTATCAGCGATCAGAGCCATGCAAAGTGGCAAATCCCCAGGGCCAGACGGCTTTCCGACAGAATTTTTCAAAACAATTTGAGAATCAGCTCTCCTCTTTATTACTATCAGTATTTGAAGAATCCCTCCTCTCAAGATCTTTACCCCCCTCCATGCGTGAAGCAGTTATTTTGTTGTTGCTTAAAAAGGATAACCCTCTTAATTGCAGCTCATATCGCTCTGTCTCCCTCCTGAACACAGATGCAAAAATCCTAGCAAAAATATTAGCTTGCCGCCTTGAGAAAGCGGTTCCAACCATTATCTCCCCTGATCAGACGGGCTTTGTAAAGGACCGTCATTCCTTTTTTTAACATGAGGTACCTATTTAATATTCTGTATGGTCCATCTCCACCTACCCATGGTAACAATGAGTTGTTACTTTCGCTTGATGCTGAAAAAGCATCTAGCTCTCTTTAAGACCTTGGAAGCATTTATATTTGGTCCAAAATTCATTTCTTGGATAAAAATGTTATAAACGCTTCCACTGGCTGCAGTACGCACTAATAACAATATATCCAAATATTTTAAGCTGCAACAAGGTACAAGACAGGGGTGCCCTCTATCACCACTCCTTTTTGCGATTGCAATCAAACCACTTGCAATAGCTTTCAGACAGAGCTCCACGATCAAGGGGATTCAGCGGGCAGGTTGGGAACATAAAGTATCATTGTATGCAGATGATTTGTTGCTGTTTCTCTCGGACCCTCTTTCTAGTATTCCAGAATTACTGATCCTACTTGCGAAATTTGGAAGTATATCTGGCTATAAAGTTAACCTCCAGAAAAGTGAGCTGATGCCTATTATTTCTGCAGATGGGACAGATATTGGGCCAAGTCCCTTCAAAATTAGCCCTAAAAAATTTTGATACTTAGGTATATGGGTAACACGTAACTACAAGGATCTCTACAAGGCTAATTATCAACCTCCGCTATCAAGTCTCAAACAAGATTTAGATCACTGGGATGCCCTACCTCTCTCCCTAGGAGGAAGGATGAATTCAGTCAAAATGAATGTGCTTCCCAAATTTCTCTATTTATTTCAAAATCTTCCATTTTTTTTAACAAAATCTTTTTTCTTCAATTTGGATCATCAGATATCAGCCTTTATATGGAATAAGAAGCAACCAAGGATAGGTAAAAATGTTCTACAGCCGCCTCGTACATTGGGAGGCATGTCACTCTTTAGATATTACTACTGGGCTGCTAATATTAGGACATTGATGTATTGGATGAGAAGTGATGCTAATAACCTCAGCTGGTTGGTATTAGAGAAGGCCTCAATTGAACATACCTCGCCTGCAGCTTTGCTGTGCTCTAAAGTACCTTTCAATAAGCCCATTTCTAATTTTACATCCAACACGACTGTTACTCATACATTGAAGATCTGGAATCAGTTTAGACGATCCCTCAACATTATAGAGCTGTCGCTTGCTGCTCCAGTGACGAAAAACCACGTTTACTCCATCGAGAATCGATGAGGCCTTTGATTCCTGGTCACGATATTGGAATTAAGTCATTATACGACCTCTGACCCCCTTTGAACAGATATCACAAAAATTTGGTATTCACAGGTCAGATTTTTTCAGGTATTTTCAAGTCAGATGTTTTGTCATATCTAACTCAGACTGTTTTCACTCATGCCCTCCCATGTCACTTTTAGACTCAATCTTTAAATGTTCTACAGTCACCAAACAAATTATCAGTAAAATGTATAAATTGATCAATTCACATCAAGTGACCAGTCTGGAGTCTCTTAAATGTAAATGGGAAACAGACTTGGAGGAACTTATTTCAGAGCTAGTCTGGCAAAATTTATTCAGAGGATTTATTCCTCCTCCGTATGCCTAAGACATGCTGTGGTACAGTTCAAAATCGTACATCGTCTTCATTGGTCCAAGGAGAGATTAGCTAAATTCAAACCAGATTTGGATCCAACTTGTGACCGATGTAAACAAGTTCCAGCCACACTGTTGCATATGTTTTGGACATGTCCAAAGTTGTATGGATTTTGCCGATCTATTTTTGAGGCCTTCTCTAACATATGTGGGAAAACGATACACCCATCCCCTTTAATTTCACTATTTGGGATGACCCCAGTGGATATCTCTCTCTCATGCAATATAAACATGATTGCATTCTGTTCTTTGCTGGCCAGAAGGCTTATTCTCTCTAAATGGAAAGATTCTCAACCCCCCCGCATATGGACATTGGATTAGAGAGGTCATGTGTCAGATTCATCTAGAAAAAATTAGGTATACCATTCGAGGATCTGTTGGGAAATTTTATTCTACCTGGCAACCATTCATATCCTTCATTGAGAATGTGGCTGCTGCCAACTTTACTGAATAATTAATGTAACTGTGTACAGTAAATATGTGACCCTGTGAAATTGCTAGTGGAACAGATGGAATATTTGTCTCTAAATGCATATTTTTTTCACTTTTCTTTATTTCTTTTTAAACATCTGGCTATATGTATATGTATTCCAATACTGGTCTGGCATTTTGGGGATGGGGTGGGAAGGGTTTATGTTATGTTTGTTCAGATTGTATCTGTTCTGTATTGTTTGTACTGTTTTGTATAATTGAAAAATTGGAAAATATTAATAAAAAGACTTTGCTTAAAAAAAAAGAAGTTTGGCTATGATGGACAACCTCCAGCCTCAAATGAACACAAAAGACAGGGACATTACAAAACCATGACATGCACCTTTGAAGAGATCTCTCAGATCACTTGACACTACAGGTGCCTCATTCAGTCACCGTTTCACCCATACAGCTCCGGTGCTTCACTCTCACTGATCATCTCCCAGCAGCACTTAGTGACTGTTTTCAGGAACAAAGCTCAGATAAAGCCAGGGTACACAACCAATAGTCAAAGTCAGACACAAGCTGGCAGACATTTAGCGGCTAAAGAGCCAGATATTTCCCTAAGGAGAAGGTGAAACAGACCTACATGGTTAGTAGGCACTGGACTTTTGGAAGTTCCATAATTTCTGGGGATGTAAAAATGCGGTTGTGCGCTTCCATTGTCACAATGACAGCTTTATGATTTCCTAATATGCAAATAGTGTCTCAGGAAGGTGGGGGCTCCCCTGCCATTTAGTGGGCAGAAAAACTCAGCTTCTTGGTGCAGTGTTTGTCACCAATAATGATCTGAAAAAGCAGTTATGAAGCTCATTGTGGGCAGCTCCCCTGTTGCCATCATGACTGTGCCTGACACCATCTGACTAGGAGTAAATCAAACATGGGCAAAGAGGTGGAGCGTGGGTGGAGTTAAGGCGGGGTGAGTGATCAGTTGCTCAAATGTGTTGGTAGCTAAAGTCAGAGACCTGGGAACGTGCAAACTCGCAGGAGCTCATCCTGTGCCAGCTTCCAACAAGAGTAACAATGTAATAGAGTATTTCTTTAAAGGTAAAAAGGTCTGTATATGGACATTATTATATTCAGCTGCAATCGGTTCCTCTACACCAGGGGTGTCAAACTCAATCGCACAGGGGGCCAAAACTCAAAGCACCCTTTAGGTCACGGGCTGAACAGGATAAACAGGAACAGGAGACGCTGAGTCACCTCTTTTATTTAAGAGCCACCTCAGACTTGTGGGGCCTTGGACAAGAACATCTAGTTCCTGTACTGAGAGCCTGATGTGACAAGTAATATATATATTATTTTATACACATCTGGAACATGTGGACAATGGGAGGCCTTTACAGAAGTAAAAGTGATGATATTCATATTTAATTCTCAGACTGAAGCACGTGGCATCAGTTTGTTTGCTGTTGCTGCAGCTTAATCTGAGAAACCAGAGAGGAAGAGGACATGACTGCAGCACGACAATGAGTAAGTACACCGTTCAAACAAATATTTAAGGTGGAACACTCATTTTGAACAGGTGATGTCAAGAATGATTGATCGATTTTTGCTTTGGGACAAAACTTTGGAACGTGTTTTTACAAACCTGGGTTCCTCCTCCCTTTCAGGTATCCTACAACATTGTAGATTTTCTTGTAGGACAGCTGGTTCCCAACAGTCAGAGTGATCTTCTTTCGTTCTGGAAAAAAAAAGACAGATTTAGAGTTGAGCTACGGGGCGAGCAGGGAAAACATTTTTGATATTCCCTGTAAGTGATTTGGCCAATTTGATGTCGTTATGCGAGTCACTGAGTGATGTTGAATCCATATTTGTCCCCAGTGTGATGATGCAGGGGGATACTGAACCTTTATTTTGTTAGTTATCACCCAGAGAGGGGTGCATAAATGAGAAACAGCACGGCTCAGGGGCTCAGTTAAAGATGCTGTACAAACTTAAGCAGAGCAGACTGGGAGCAAAACAAACTGAAATCAGACAAAAGCTCTCGGTGTAAGTGGAAGTCTTCCACGGTGTGAGATTGCTAAAAACAACATCCTCTTCAAATGAAGGACGGCAAAAAACAAAAGCAGCCACCCACCAATCAGCAAGTTAGAGTTAGGCAGCATTGACTGATTCAGCCACTCTAGCAGCCACTTTGGCCTGAAAGTGGTGATTAAATCTCAATCCTCCTATCTCCTACTGAATATGTTGTAGGTATATATATATATATATATATATATATATATATATATATATATATATATATATAGTGTGCAGACAAATACATTTTATAGAAAACATTATCGCTGCCTGAATTACATTCAGTGGATTTTTTTTTCCAATCTGAGATCTGTCATTCTTTTATTGCACAGCAGTAACACGTAGGAGTCGGTTGACTTTTCTAATACTTCAGAAAAATAAATGGAGTTTGTTGACAAAAAGTATTTTGCAGACGAGTTCAGTATAAATGTTTCCATGTGGTAACATAAAACAGAATTCATTTACAAAAGGCATTGCTTTTGCTGCAAAACATGTTTTATAACTGCAAATTAGTTGAAAATATCTCAGTGCAGAAAACACTGGTGCTACAGGCACAGCATTGCTCTGTGTCATCATGTTAACACTAATCGATCCAAACTGATCAGGGGACACCACCAAATCATAAAGTACATGTCCAATAAGTGCAAACACAGACACACTGTCACACACACAAACACCATATTTCCGCCTGCCGCATTCCCTCTGTCTCACTCTCAAGGAATAATTGGATTATGTCAAGTGGATGAGAGCCGAACGAGAGCTCTAATCTCACACGCAGATGCCCACAAAAGCTCATTTCTAAGATGAAAACTCTTCTTAAGCGCATCGCATGCTGCTATGCTTTGTCTCACTTTAATTCCACATGGACATCACAAGACAGTGATGCAAAATATACGGCTATACCATACACCAGCAACAAACAGACTGCATAGATGCAAACGTGCACATAACTTTGATACATCATTGAGATTAACAAATACGCGGGCAAAAAGCTGAACTGGGACATGGGAATGAGGATCCAGGTGTGGTGAGTAGTAAACCTAAGCAACCTGTTGATTGGTCACTGGCCACAAGAATGCAACTTCAAACCCATAATAATAGAGATGGAATGATGGTTTGACTGGTAAAAGACACTCATAATACAACATTAACACAACATTATCATAGATGGTTTGTCATGACTCAGTTTGGACCAGTTTGGATCACCTTGGGAGTGTCTCATCTACTGCTGGGGTGATGCTCCAGACTGAGAAGTGTTTCACTTTCACAGGAGCACAGGTTTCAATGATGGAGATTGATTGGTTAGTCTGGATAATGTATGATGGGTTAACATCAACATGTCTAATAAAGAGAGGCGCCTAGTTAATTTCTGAATAACAACATTAAGCTGTGTCCTGCTTGGTAAAAGGAAGCAAATGAATCTTTCCAAAATAAAAGCATGTTGTTTAAATATAAATGTAGTTCATGAAACCTCAATTTAGCTGGAGTAAGGATTTGAAATACGGTCATTGTAAATACATTGTTCCCTTATAACAACCTGTGTGTGTGTGAAGCAACATTTTTCAACACTTCCCGTATAATACTGCTACTACTAACAATAATAATAAAGCAACATTCAAAATGTGTTCTGCATGCAAGCTGTGCGACAGATTCACACGATTCTGCTGATGCTGATGGGCCTTTTGAAACATTTCTTTAGCATCACAATGTGTTTAGGTGCAGAACAATGAAAAACACAATTATGTTTGATTAATAAAGACATGAGCTCCGACTCAAATAACCTTAAATAATAAAAATATCCTTTATGTCTTAAATGTGGACTGGCTGTCACAAAGACAGCAAAACAAGACCACATGCGAGCACACACACACGGTACAATGCCATACGACGCACACAGCAGTCACTGGATATTGTGTCTGCCAGTCCTGCTGCCTTGCTGGACGGCTGTGAGCTCGAGGGGGGCTGATGGCTGGATATCTGAGGGAAATACACGAGACGAGGTGCCAGTAAAGATGTGAAGCTGGGGCTCAAACTGTGTGTGACAGGGGTCCCCTGCCTACAGCACAGCACTGCAGCATGACAGCCCACTTTCCCCTGCGCTGCTCCCGTACTCTGTCCCTCCCTGCTCTCCTCTCGTTCCTGTTTAATACATTATAAAAACTCACTGCTTTCTCTCATAGGCGCCACATAACCCATTTATCACTGTTGACATTGGCACAAATGACTTTGGCTGAAGAGCAGGGATGGAACATGTGTCTCGTTCTGTGTATTCACTCTGCAGACGTCTGTGCAGAGAGCGGCGAGAGATTTGTCATGAAGTAATTCCGCTCCATGATGAATGGGTTTACAGACAGGGCTGCCTCCACAGGTAAAGGGTGACTACAAGTTAAGTTTGGGAGTTTATGAAAATATTTAAGGGGGCTGTGTCTGATTTCTCACACACTAAATGAAATGTGAAAGCAGATATTTCCATAGCCCCTCTCAGTAGGTATTGCATGATTTTCTGCCTGCCAGTCTTAAAATAGTAAGAGTGAACCTCGACGGTGCAATGTGTCCTAACTTCACTGGGTACATCAGACTCAAATGGATTGTGATGTGGCCAAAAATGCTACGTTTGTGCCAGTTTCACCTGATAGATTCCAGCATTTCACCCCGTAAGCAGCAGTGGTTAGTCACGCCGTCTCTCAGGGATGCTTGAGCCTTTCAGTCTCTGAGAAAGGACCTAAAACAAGATACTTAACCTGTGTCTGCTCCTGTCTGCTCCACAGAACATCACACGACTGAGTGAGAAAAAACAAAACAACCTACGACTGTAAAATGTTCTGATCTGCAACAGCTTTACTCAATGTCTGAAGGTTATTCATAATTTTCAGAAATGTGTTCATCATCATTTCAACGAGAAGATATTAGGTACAATATCTGATGTTTGTGCATTAAGTGATGACAGCATCTGTTCTTTACGTTTATGCTACATTTAAGTGATAAACGTTACACCTGCAGGCGTATCAGCACTGACATTGTTAGAGCATGAGTATGCTGACTTGCATTTGGCTGAATGCACCGCCGCACCTTAGTGCAGGCTCATGGAGCAGCTAGCATGGCTGCAGATGCTTATTTGCACTTGCTCCATCCTACCGACAGTCTTCATGCTAAACCTGCTGCAGATGCTGCAGAGTAGAACTGGGCACATGACAACAGGTTGTTTTTCATGAAATTAATATACATCATGTAAAAGTAGCACTTTTCAACATGGGACACAATTTGAGCAGTTCCTGGGGAACAAATGAAGAGCAAATAGTATAATAAGTGTGGATAATGATGAATTATTAGAGAAATGACTGGGGGATCCAATATTATTGAATCATTAGGTAATGATAAGTTCATGATTATCTGTCCTTCAGTCTAGTAGTGATACATAATACTGAGTAGTTACTGAGTAATCCGTCATTACTTTATCATTAGGTGTCCATTGTTTTTCGGAACCATCAGGGAAGTAGTTATTAACAAGTCGGCACTTAACAAGTGGTACCTGATTAATCCCTCACACTCTTAATTAACTGGTCATTATGCTACTTTATAAAGTTTGATTAGGAGTTACCCATCGGCAAATGGCTAACTAGCAGTTGGGACTCATTCGTCCCTGATTTGAGGAAGCTACAATAATGGTGGTGTCTCTACAATGACAGTGTGTTCAATGTTACTCATATAAACCTTATTAAGATTCCAGCCTGACATATTTAAATATCTTTTTGGGTTAAACAGCTAAAATATGTATTAATGAAAGTGCTGGAGACAGTATTGAATGTTTCGATGTCACTGAAGTCTTCCTATATTCTAGCACAACCACTTGCACCTACAACTGATGCATGTTCCACCAGTGACAGCTTCAACAACTTCAAAATACAACCTGTTGCCACCACAGACGAATCACATCTTCCTCATAAATCGAGCTCTCTTTATCACTTGTGGGCCCATGCATTGAAACTATAAATGCCACTTAATGAAAAAAGCTGATATATAATCACAGAGTCTAAATTCAGAAGATTCTCTGCAGGGTATTAAATGTAGAGCTGAGAAGAAAAAGCAGTAAGTGAATGTGGGAAACATGCGCACAGCAATCAATAGTGGTGTAATTAAAGGGCCTGGGAGTCCTTTCTATAAAGCCATTTCAAGTTGTTCTGCTTCGCTCGTCTCTCCCTCCGCGGCCTCGCGATGTAATTGCCACGGAAATTTGTTTCACTTTTGGCATTTGTTCTGAGCGGGAGACAGAGAGAGACGCATGGGAGGGGAAAGATAGAAAGAATTGCATGCGTTAAAAAATTGTGTGTGTGTGTGTGTGTTGGGGGGGGTATGGTCGTTTTTTAATGATTTGGGTTATAATAATGAGAAATGTTACTGTTTGAAAATGACTTCTTACTACTTCAAGTATGTATTAGCCATGAAAGGTCTAGAGTGCAGCTCAGCTAATGTGAAGGTTAATGTTTAGGAGCTGTGGGGAACTTATTTTACTGTCAATAAGGTCTATCAGGCCGCCATAATTAACCACAAATAAGAATTTAATAGTTTTAGATGAGCCAATCAAGAGCTTAAATGGTGGTTTATGATGTGTCAGCAGGGCACTGTGTCGCACAGAGAGTCACAGTAAAGACTGTACTCTTTAGTGAAGTTGCTGACCTGTGGTTGGACGAGAAGCGGAAAAGTGTGTATATGTATGCGCCCGTGTGGAAGTCTTGCCAGGGTAAACAGGGGCTTGCAACACGCCTTCGAGGTAGTGATTGACTAGCTTGGTAATTGTCTGGTCAACAGACAGAGCCCCAAGGCCTGATGGGGACACAGTGTGTTCAGTGAATTAATCAATCTAAAGCAGCCGAGAAGATGAGAGAGCTGGACAAGCTCTCTGAGACACAAGATTGCCAATCCAAGATACACCACCACGGCCTTACGAGGTGCAATTAATCAATTAATCAATCAAAAAACTATCATTTTGCTTTTGTGCAGTTCCTGAATGATTCCTGAAAGTCTGTGGAAGGCCATCTGGCACAAATGTTCCTAACTGTGGCACATTGGTGTTTTAGTGCTCCATCACCTGCCAACAGTGCACTAATTTGGCCACACCAGCACAACCATTGCTTCCCACCCTACTATCTGGATTTGGATCCTGTGACAACGACTTCTTCCCAAATGAGATTCAAGCTGAGGGGATGCCATTTGACACAGTGGAGGGTTCCAGCTCACATGGAAGATGGTGCCTTTTGAGGTTAGGTGAGGTGACTTCCAATGGGAGTGCTGCAAGGGATTCTCTAAACTGAATGCTTACACCTTGTTAGGAAACACAGAAGTAATTTATCCAGATAAACAACTAGAGATTAAAAAAAAACTGAATTGAGCAATTTTCAAGACATTGACACATAAATGCTGAGAAGCAAATACAACAATTTTGAAAAATTGAGAAAAAATAACTTTTCAAAGGGATAAATAAGAAGGGTAAATGCATCTTAAATCAGTTTACAAAGCAAAAATAGATATTTGGGTCATCATTCAGCATTTTGGATGTCATGCCTTGTAAACAAATTCTCAAATGTTTCTGAGGACATTTTGCATTTGCCTCTTGATTCTTGTTACAGTTTCATCTTTTGCTGCTAGCTGATTAGCTTCTATTTCTAAATGGTAGTTACGTTCCAAATTGGTAAGACCTTGTTAACTCATGTAGCAGTTGAATGCTAAATAGGTCGTAGTAGTAGTAGTTGTAAGTGGTAGTTCTGTGTTAGGTCATTGGTTGTTAGTCAAAGGCTGAGGCAAGTACACTCAGGATTTTAGCATATGATTGTGCAATCCAAGGAGATGAGCTGAACAGGCAAAATATGTATGGAAGAATAATAATAAAGGGATTTAAACATAATGTGCATGTGTGTTGCACAGCAAGTGCACATAACTAATGCTACCAAACTATAAAATACTGATATAGATGCACAATTGCACAAAAACACGCAGTGCTGACAGTACTGTGAAGTCAACCATGTCATTTTGTCAAGGTCTGGCAATCTCCGTGGAGGGGCCCCTGAGCAATTAACCAATGGTTAGCCAATACAGGCAGCCTTAATTGAATGGGAATTAAAAGAGAAAAATGGGGAGAAAAGGTATCAAAACGAAAGAAAAAAATGAAAGGAGGCAGACAGATGGAAACAAATGATAGTGGGATCCCAAGAGTGGTCGGAGGTGCAGCCAATCGATTGGAGACAGATTACATCTCTCTTGCTCTCTCTCTGTCTCTCCTTTTGTCTCTCCCTTCCTCGCGCTCGTTCTCCCTCTTTCAAACTCATTTGATGTAATGGAAACACTTCAGAGAGAAGCCTACCTTGCAAAAGCGTTGGATGTACATTAAGCTTGGTCTACACAGATGCACAGTCGTCAGAGAGTGGGGATAAACACAAACGTGCGCACACATGCACACACACTCAGACGCAGACCAACAGTACCTCTGCCAGGAGCTGGAATGGCTTCTGACACACAATTTTGATAGAGTGACACAGGAAAGACATCCACTGCCAGACATGTACTACTTATGATAGATTCTATAGATATGATCTATCTAGATATGAATCTATAAGTGTCCGAAAGTGAAGACACACCCAGAAAACAATCAGACAATGAAAAACCTTAAAATCCCATACCAACACCATGGGTTTAAAGCTCGCTATTGCATACAATACCAGGGCTAAAGTGACCCACACATGCACAGCCTGCCCCCCACCTCCACACTGAAGGATCAATTGTACTCATGTCTTTGGCCACTGGTTTTTTGGGGGGGGTGTATCATTGATTGTCGGTGTGACTCACTCAGCAAGCACAGGTGCATAACAGTGACGAACTGCATGTGTCAGTGTTATCTGTGCAGCATGGGAAACAGCAGAAAGCAGCGTTCCAGTCAGTGACCGGCTGCTTGGATTTATTGGGGAATAAATGGAAATGGACAGTCTGTACACATGTACAATGGGGAAACGTGCTGGCAAGACGAGATGACGACTGCCCTGAATTCCACCCCAAGACACACACACAAACCACAAAATGCCGGGGTAGGACAGAGGGATGGAGATTGGTGAGCGGAGGCTCAAGTGAAAGACAGAGGATGCAGAACGAGGGAGTGAAGGAGCAGAACGAGGGAGTGAAGGAGCAGAAGGTGGCAGTGTGGTAGAGGCCTGTGGTGCTGATGCTGAGATAAGAGGGGATTTAAGCTCTCGAAAGCAGGAATTACCCCATAATACTATATCCATCTCATCTCTCTCTCTGTTTCACACATATACACACTGTATCTAACCACACACAGCAGCATCGCAAAATGTCACACACCTCAACAGGCCGTGGCTTCTCTCAGTGGTTCCCATAGCAAAGCAGCATCTTGCAGGATCAGGCCAAAACTGTAAGATCTGACCAAGCGTCTGACATGATGGCGAGAAGTGAGTTAAACTAACAGCTGTTTGATAGACGTGAATGCTTTGTACGGACTCAGCAGCTCGATGCTCTTTTGAGCAGGAAGTAACAACTTCTGTGCTGCCCTCATTACACGTGCGATGTGCGTAACTTAACAGTCAGATAAACGCCTTCCTAACATCAAGACTCTGAAGACAGTTGTCCCTTTGTCCACAGGTTTATTGACGTTGCGCGGAAAGGTGAAACTAAGACAGAAATACAAAAAATATAATGAACGCTGTGCTTGCTTTTGACATACAAAATCCACAATGTAAATGTACCAGCTCAGTCTTCAATATGAATTAATCCACTTGTTTTCTTTTTCTTTTTAACTGTTTTTAACTGTGACAGAGTTTATGTATTTATCACATTTTTAACTTGAAATGTCATATCTGAAATAATATATTAACATGTAATCAATTCCTGCTCATTTCTTAATTGTAATTATGCGCTCATGAACTTGCAATGGCTCAGTAACAGAGTGGTTAGCTTGGTAACTCTTTAGCGTCAAATTTCACAGAATGTCACAAAATAATGATCTGCAATTGTAGATAACAGTAAAACAAACTGATACATACCCACGATGCTACCAAAGGCATAAAACGTATGCAGATGTCGCTGGATTGACTCAGACTAAACAAAAACAACAGCTCTCAACAGCTCTCTTGCTTACTTCCTAGTTACTTGTCACATGACACAGCTCCTGTAATTTAGTTCCCGAGTTTCTTAAAGTGACCACAACGAAAAACAGACATGAGCGAAAAAGACTTCTAACATTAACTAAACAACTTCCTATGTAGCTGGGGTGACAAAGGTGATTTCTGTCACCAGGCTGTATCCCAAAAGAAAAAGCACTGATGCTGATGTTTTACAGACTCAGACTGAGGTGTAATTGGCCACTGGCAATTCACTGTGTTCATTGGTTGAATTAGCCCTTTAAGTCATCCCTTTAACACCAGTATCACCTTTTTTACCTCCATCCCATTGCCTCCTGTTTGGCCTCTTTCTATGTTTCTACCCAGCAGGCCCCCTTTCAAATAAAGGGAAAATATCCCCACTGGCCTCTTATCATCTATTCATCTCTTACCAACAAAGGAAATTAAATTTTCACTACATTTCTTTCTTTTGCTTTAATTTGTGTGTGGGTTGCTTGAAATGAGACAAGCCCTCCTTTCAATGTGAGTTAAATGACTTTTCAGGCAAAAACACTGCTGCACTTGCAAATATCTGTCCCTTTTTTGGTAGAAACGCCTTCACTCAGTCTCATTTTCCCACAAGCATTTTATGGTCATTGTTGACCCGAGGGTCTGGAATGTCCTGTCCTGATTCCTTCTGGTTTTAATATTTTTCTTTGCCTTCAATGAGGAATGCTGAAACCCCAATCATAAGGAAGGATCTCTTTTACTTAATCCCTCCATCTATCTATTCATTCCCCTTTCTCTGTGTGAAGGAAGGTCTCGGTGGCTGCTGTGGAAAGAGCTTGTCCCTGCATCTCTTCCCTCACCTCATTCACAAAAGGTTAATTAACAAACGCATCTCATTTATGATGACCCGACCACGAGGTGTACGCAGGACCCAAGTCGCATTTCAAGGCAATCAAAACTGTACTGCAATAAAAAATAGTTCAAGTAATTAAACAGCACAAAATAACAAGAGCAGGGGCGACATACAACTACAATAAAAAAGGGAATGTAATAAAAGCAGGGTTAGAGGGCAGGTCTATATATAAAGCTCCTATGAATGCTAATCTTTTTGGAGGACTTTTCCTTGGCTTGCAATGTGTGAAGAGAGACTTAAAGTAATGGCGTGAGAGCAACATTCTGCACGAGTCACTGACCAGACTGCTGGGCGACAGGTACAACTGCCTATAACATAGAGACTAAATGTTATCTCTGCATGCCTCCTTACCTTTACTCCTCCTGCTCTTCCTTTTTCCGCACTTAGTGTCAAAAAGATATGGGGTCTCAAGGCTCAATACCAAAACACTTCTGGATTCAACTTGCTTTCACCTTTCGGCTCGGAAAAGTGGAAAAAGCCTCTCAAACATTTAATGGCGCCATGACTTGACTCAATATGTCAACCAGGCATCCAAATTATATTGGTTGTAGCTCTGCTCTAGGGTGGCAAACGCCCTGTGCTCTGGTGCCCCTGTTGGTGGAACAACCTAGTTTGATGGCACCCTCCAAAACCATTGCATTAATAAAAGCGTTTTCTGATGTCGTAGTCATTAAAGGGTTAAAAGTTAATGGCGAATGATACAAACATTTAAGTGGCTATTTTATTTAAGAACATGCCTTTAACATGGTTAAAGTTATAACATCTTGGCTAAGGTTAGCTATAAACACATGCAATTAAATGTGGTCTAGTGATATATCAAACTAAGTGATTTAATTCAAACTTATCCAAACCTACAAAGGTATTCCAAGCATTTCAGAGGTCAACAGGCTGATGTTCAATGTTCAATGAAACATTAAAACCAGCCTCACATTGCATATTTACAAAACCTTTCATTAAATGAGACCTTTGATCACTAGTTGCTTATGAACGTTCCCTGGCTAGTCTGCAGCTTCAGCGTTCACTTGACATGTGAGGGGGGCGTCTCACATACTTGCTTGCACCGCTCTGTGTGCTTATTCTCCTAGTTTATGTTTGCGGTTGTGGCTCTTTTCTCCAAGGTGTGGAATTCATTTGCGAGTGTAGCTCAATATACTCTACTTTGTTTAGTTGTGTACAAATATAATGTATAATGCATGACTTTCCCACTACCTCCACCTCCAAACCAGACCTCTTATTTTTTTTGCCCATCCTGCATGGTCTCCTGTTTCTGTAAAAACTGAATCCGTCTACAGCCTCGACCCAGAGCCCGCCTATCCTATGTACACAGTGCACCCCCACTTTAGCTCATGCCTACACAGCCTGTGTTGGTTTGAGCCCAAGTAATGAAGCTAAACAATCACCATCTGGTGACACTGTCTTAACTACAAATGCTCGCCTTACATCCACACTGGAAGCTTTATCCAATAGGAACATCTGGCCCAAGACTTTGGCTTGCCTGAGAACTGTTTGTGGCCCACTGAGAGACGACCTCTGAACTGCCAGCTGATCACCTTACACCAACCCACACGCCAATACAGACTATTTATGTAAAAAAGAAATTACACACACACACACATATATATATATATATACACACACACACATTTTTTAAAACAATTGCGATACTTTCTTTAAAGATGTGAGTTTTAATGAGTTTTTTGCAGGGAGAGGAAGTTCTATCTTTGGGGTTAATAATTGCTCATCATGTTAGACTTCTGCACAATGAAGCTGTAGATAGACAAAGAAAGTGAAGTCTTTCTGAAGTACTTCCACTGGGCATTACAGCCGTGGTGGAAGTATGGCAGTCCCTGTCACATCTGTGACTCAACTGTGCTGTGTTTGCAGGAGACTCCAGGTTATGACCTAGTGAGTCACCATACAATGTGACTGATATGGTAGCAGAGGTAGGCGGTGATGACGGTGATGCATTTAGACACCAACTGACAAACATTAGAGAAGTTCTTGAAGCGACCATTTAAACCCTCTTCATTTTGGTTGCTTACAACGTGATTTCACTCCAAGTCATGAGTTATGTTGTTCATTTAGGGCCAGGGAAGTGTTTTTGCAGAACATTATGACATCACAGTGAAGCTGATCTTTGACCTTTTGAATATGAAATGACATCACATCCTCTTTTTTTTTTTAAATTTGACATTTGTGTGAAATTTTGTTAGAATTTCCATATAAATTATTGGGTTATGTTCACCATAATTAGAATTTTGACCATGACAGTCATGTCCTTTCACTGATATATAGCATTTAAGAGTGGGACGGACAGGTGGACAACCTGAAAACCTGCCTCCAACAGATACCAGTGCAATCTAATAAAGGGAGAAATAAAAACAATCCCTCACATTTTAGAAGCTTAGTATCTTCTCAATAATTGGTTCACCTCTATTGTGAATGAAATAAATATCTTTCATGCACTTATAGACACATGACAATGGCATGTGCTGGTCATGCAGTCAACATGATTAAAAGGGATCCCTACAAAGCTTGTAAATGGATGCAGCAGGGCCTCTGTAGGACAGACAATATAATCAAACCTGATATTGCACCAAACAATCACATTGGAATGGAATGGGGTTTTTTTCTAGAAGGAACAACATGCTGACATAAATGGACATAAAAATAATTGCCGTCTGTGTTGCAGATCATGTGGTGACAGCAGGCAAAGCAGCGCCCAAACATGCTGCTCCTCAGCCACGTCCCACAGCTCTTAAGAAGTTTCGGCTCCTGAGGCGTTTGGCTTAATGTAAACAAATACAGATGCATATGTCCACCCTGTTGGACTGTCTTATAATAAATCCACAGGTATGCATCCTAGTAATATACTAACCAAATGACTGAATCATTATCTAAAGCGATGATGGCAAGACCATAGACATATATAGACATGCAGACAAGACTGCAGGCAAGACTGTCCTGTAAACAAACAACTAAATGGGAAGCGGCGTTTGTTCTGTATATCTAGCACAATAATACTTCTCAGCTAATTTCAGTTAGTTGTTTTTATATTTGTGGGGTGTGAAAAGCTTTTTGTCTAAAAGTTTTTAGAAGCTAAAATGTAATATTCAGCCATAAAAACCACTCTTGGTGAAGTCAAATACCCAACAAGAGCAACCTTGACTGCTTCATGTCATAAAATTGGGTAAATCTATTGATCTAATGGAACAAGGACAGGTTGACTGTGTCCCCAATTTTATCCCTTGGGCCCCTACATGTCCCGAAGAAGGACATCATGTCAAGTCCTCTACAAAGCACACCACAAAGCAGACAGACAAATAATTATGGTAAGCTGTCATATATTATTGTGCACCCATTGCAACATTTCTGGTCATTTCATCCATTATGGAACAAATGCATAATTTGTAAATTATGTGGGTGCATATAATATGAGTTGATATATAGTATATTGAGTGTGGTTCAAAGGTCTGAGACCATATTGAAAATATTGAATATTTCTGTCTAAGTCAGCAATCAAATTTAAGCAAATGATTGACCCCAACTTCTTTGTGCAAATGTTTCCATTAAGGCAAACATTCTGAGGATGCTGATGACTTTGATGTCCTCATTAGAGCCAAGTTCAAGTAGCTCAACTTGTAGCCAATGGTCACTTGTTTTTTTAAAGATGTTATTATGCCTCAAGTTTCCAATAGACTATTGCTTCCTAAGGAGCATTGTAATAAAGAGAGACATAGCATCAGGACTAAGTGAAAGTGTAAAAACTCAAATTATTGGCAAACAAAGGCTTTCTAAGCATCAAATCATGGCCAGACTAAATGTTTCTAAGGAGGCAGGTTGAAAGTGAACATGTACTCCAGCAGAAGATCGATACATCAGATTCCTCAGAGAGTGAAAAGCAAATTTATCACAGATACAGAATTCGCTAAACAATTGACCCAACAATGCAAACCAAGGGGCAGGCTAAGAAATACTAGCATTTCACAGTGGTTGACCAGAATAAAAGTGGCATTTACTGATGAAACCACATTTAAGATTTATAGCACTAACAAACAGGCGAGAGAATGATACCACAGTATATCAAAGCGACACTGAAACATGGTGGTGGGAATATTGAAGTCTGGGGGTGTCTTTCCTACTCTTGGGTACCTGCATTGAATGACCTCCATCCTTCAGAGACATGATTTACCCTCTGGTTTGCATCTTTGTGGAGGATTCATACTGCAACAGAACAATGACCCCTCAGAGCTTTGCAAGAACTACTAGCTGACCGAAGATCAAGGAGTCCTCACTGTTATGGACTCCTCCTCACTGTCACCTAACCTCAGCATTTAGGGAGGTAAACGAATACTGAGAAAGCCAAGTATTTTGAAATTTCACAAGAACCTTTGGAAAATTGTGCAGATTGTGATAATCCATATTATCCAAGCATACTTGAGCAGTGTTGTGGAGCCCATGCCAGTTTGACTGCCTGTACATACCAAATACTACTAGTACTCTGAAATTCGTGTACACTTTTCAAAGATTCAGCTTTTCACTCAAATTAAATAATTTAAACTTCACCAGTTCTGTCATGCTGTATTTTTTTACCTGCGCCGGGAGGCATGGCTAGAGGAATACAGGAGTCTCCCTGTCCTGTGGATGGGGAGGACAGTAACATCTTTGCCAGGAGGGCCGAGATGGGCTGAACCAAGAGAGATGTCAGACTTCCTCCAGCCTCTCTTGGCACCTCAGCTACAGAGAAACAGACAAATGCAGGAAGAGAATCAGTGAAAATCAAAATGAAAACCTGAGTAAAAGGAGATCAGTCAGAAAAAAGAAACAGTCATGAACTTATGTAATGGACAGTTTATGTGGATTTTCACTGTTATGGCAGTCGACTGTATGCACCTCTAAAATTCATATTGCAACATAATTCTGAGACAATCTGTGAAGGAATTTCATTTGAACTTTGAAAAGTAGGTGTGTCTTGACACAAATGTGAAGAATACAGTAAGTCAGCATTGGCTGAATTACTGGCCTTCATCTAGTTATTTGTAGATGCCATTTTCTTTTTACTGGAAGAATTTTGATATAACAATATGAAGAAATGGATTTGTTAATATTTAAAATATACAAAATATTTTGTTAAATGAGTACAAAATTTGATTGGGGTTGTGATTTAAAATGGTAAAAAGACGTTTTTCATTTTCTCCTGGGTAAATGTTGATGTTAGATTGGTTCTAGAAGCTATGTAAAAAAGAATAAAACCTAAGTTTACATATGGATGTGTATTAGCTAAAATCATGACCTCAATCAACCTCATGAAGCAGTTTGTAGTTTACAGATGTAATATTTAGTTGGTTAATTACCTACTGTAAATAAATATTCAAAATAAAATATAAAATTAGATGTGATGGTTGCAGTACATGAAGGTAGTCACAGTCCCAATTTTAGAAGCCATGATGTAAGAGGGGTTGAGCAATTCAATTGCATTTAAATATAGCAATCAGTAAGTCAATCCCATGTGATGAGAATGCAAAGTCGTTGTTTCTCCATAATATCCTATTTTTTCCAGAGCCACATAATATCCGTCAAAGTATGTTTTGACCAAATTAATGACAAAAACACAGAGGAGCCGATCACATGATACTGCTTCAGTTATGTGCTCGTATGTTTATTTTTGCCTCACAGTAATTGTTATGGACAGCAGGGCCCGATCAGCCTGACTGCACTCTTATCCTAGTGTTGCTAGTTAGCAACCAGAGACACTATTTGTCCTTCACAGGTTTAACTCATCCAGGATAAAAGGTGTGTGGATCTTTCTGGGCTCTTGTTATCTTCATTCCCACTGTTAATGTGTCCTGGTTGTTGTTCTTCCTCCTGCTGTTCTCTGCTCCATACTCTGAATCTTGCAGACTGAGCGTTAATAGAGATGAAGTTCTCTACACATAGAACCAATATGGACAGTGCTCAGGGCACCAGAGATGGCTGCACCATTTGATTTGTCCTTGTTCAGAAACTAAAATGTTCTTCCTAATCCTCCCTTCAGGTTCATGCACGTTCACTTCACAGCACTGCCATTCCACTCTGCTATGCAGATGAATACAGACTAGGTAAAATATATTTCTACACTGGACATGGAAACAATAAATTGTACAAATTAAAAGGCAGGAAAAGAGCAAAGTCATTGCTTCACTGCTGTTCAAACGGGCTCTTCTGCATCTATAGTGGGTGGAAGTACACTCTCAAACAAGAAGATTTCATTGTCTTTAACAACACATTGGTTACTTTCACACACAACCTGTTTGATTTGGTTCAAACAACATCTGGTGTATTGCTGTTTTGGTAAGGTTGAGGTAGAGACTGTCCCTTGCACACAGACTAAACAACTGCAGAGACTAAAATTTGGGGGAGGGAGGGGAATATTAGTCTGTAGCTTAAAAGCAAAATGGACCAATCATCTGTTATGAATCATGCTAAAATAACGTTTCCATTAAGTCCATATGGTAAACTGAGAGGAAAACAATTCGCATGGAGTCAGCATGTGACTGCAGGAATTTTGATGATAATGTAGGTTAGGCATTATATATTATAAATAATGCATACATCTCTTTATGTCTATCAGGTTTCATATGAACGTGAAATTGACCAAAATGTCATATTCACAACTGATTACCGTTATATGTTTATTTTCTACAAAAACATTACATAAATGTTTCCTACAAGCTCAAGGGCTATAACAGCCAGCCTTATGTAGTACATCTTTGGTGCATGGATTGTATGGATGTCTGCAAGTGCACCTGTTTCTTTGGTTCATATATGTGCAGCAGAACAAAGTCCAAAAGGGCTGGGAGAAGAGGCTGACGAGGCAGGGAAGGTCATGCACTGATCACAAGGGTGACAGTTTGATCCCCACCTACCCACATTTCAGACTGTCAATGCGTAAAACACTGAACCCTACATTGCTCCTGATGGTCAGGTCATAACCTTGCTGTGCTAGCTTGTTGCCAGCCATGATAGTGTATGTGTAAATGGGTAAATGAGAGGCAAACTGGAAAGTGTTTTGAAGAGTGGTAATTTGTTGAAAAAAATTGGATCTTGAACTTTGAAAAATAGATTCAAAGTTAAAGATGTACCTAATTTTTATGTTTTAATAACTAAGACAATGTATTCCTCTTTCCTTTCTACCGATTTGACATTAAAATGCAACAGAGATGGAATAATGCATAGCTGTTTATTTGTGTGGCATGTCACTCCATGAACAGCTTCACTGACATCAAAGTCCATTAGAGCACACCTTGAATGTTATCATAGCAAAGGATCTGGCAAATATAGTTTTTTAATGCAAAGCAATGCACTACTTATGCCAACATGAATCATTTTTGAAACAGAAAAAAAAAAAATCAGTATACCAAGTATCTAATATTTTAATTTTAAGAATGCTGTCAACCAACATACTGTTGGAACCAACATACTGTTGGTTGACACCACAGAGGTATAAAGACGGAAAACTAAACCTGAAAACTGATTATTTCTTTTGGTACCTTGTGTAAGAGCCACTGATAGGTGATTAAACGCCTCATTAGTTATATTCTCTGTTAAATTATATCATCAACGTGAGTATCCGTTACAAGAGGTTAAGTCCAGATTGTGAGGCTAACTTGAATCGGATGGTTGTAGTTTCTGCGGCGGCTCATGAGGTACTGTATGTTCAAAGACATTGAAATAAGACATGCATGTCTTAATGGACTCTTTACATGTGGCCACCAAGATATATGGCTAGAATGCCATTCACCATGCATTTACCTTGCAAACCATGCAAACTGTCCCTTGCCAGGTCAACAGACAAATAAACAAGTGTAGTTTAAAGCCTGTTAAAACCTATTTGCTGATATACGTAGCTATGAATGAACAAATATTGGAATAAATCTTGTATAAATTAATGAGTATACTGTGAGCAAAACCTGTAACAGATTCATATTGTCTGCCTTAAATTTTTAATTTAAGGTATTTCTAAGCCACAAATATTCTCTGGTTCCACCGTCTCAGAGTAAGAAATAGCAAACGGTCAGTGAAAGTTTGGATTTTGGACTATTGGTTTGGCAACACTATGAGGATGTCACGTTTCAGCAATCAATTCTCACTTTAATCACATGTATTATTTTGTTAAGTCAAATGTTGGCCCCAAAAATTGTTTCATGTGTAGACAGTTGTTTGAAGGAGTTCAATTTCATCACCTGAAAAATTATAATCTTAATGAAAATTACATCTAGTTAGAATTAGTTTTGGACTCGGTTGGTAGTAACAGATAACAGCTTACAGATGACTGACATATAAACTAGGTCAGTTATAACACATTATTCCTTAAGAAATCTCCTCAGTGGTAACTTATTGCCAGGATTAAGAAAAAAAAGGAAATTGCTGACTTGAAAAATAGAGTGTTCTGTTGCATTTGCGTGTCCTTTGTCAGACTTAAACTACAATATCTTCACAATCAAATGAGAACTGCAATCAGCCATAACCTACAAAGTCATAACTCATTATAAAAGGCATGCATCCTTTGTCCCTAATATCTAATTTCTTCAGCCAGTTGCATCTTGTATACCCCATTAACTAAAGCATATTGTTGCTTTTCTACTTCTCTTGCAGCTGATCCATACTTTGTCCAAGTTTGTGAATAATCCATATTCTAACCTTAGCTCTGAGGACAAGTTCAGCAACCCTTGAAAAATCCCTTGTGGTTTCTTTGAACCAAACTTCTAGTCAATAGCTTTCTGTGGCTGGGCTAGAGAGTGTCAGTGCGGCAATCCAGCTCCACAAGGTGATTAATAATCCATGAACAACATGGGAGACAAGACAAGGGGGACGGGGGGTAAGGAAGAGGCGGAGGGTGCGAAAAATGAGTAGGGGGAAAGAAGGCGAAAGTAAAGACAGAAAGGAAGGTCAGGAGGAAGCCTGACAAGAGCGGAGAAAAATATGAGAGGTTAGAGAAGAGGAGGGGGGATGAGGCAGTAACTGAATAGTAAATGAAGTGACAAGAAATGAGAAAGTTGAGACAAGACAAGCAGAGGGGAAGGAGAGGACAAATCAGATGAGAAGACAAGGGGATGGGGATGAAGAAAGATTTGGAGCTGGGGCAAGAAAGAAGTGAAAACGGGGAGGGGAGGAGTGGATGTGTGACAGCAAGGGTAGAAAAGAGGGGTTGCATACTAAGTAATGAGCTAATGTGTGATAGCTAATGATAATTGGTAAATTAAACCTTCTTCCTGGTTATCCTGATGCTCAGCAGTATAAAAAAAGATAATTATAACTTGGCCATTGTTTTTTTTTTGGTCTAAAGTCAATTTAGTTCAATTCAATTCAATTTTATTTATATAGCGCCAAAAATCATCTCAGGGTACTTTACAAACAGAGCAGGTCTAGACCACACTCATTACTATTAATTACACCCAACAGTTCCACCATGAGCAAGCACTTGGCGACAGTGGCAAGGAAAAACTTCCTTTAACAGGCAGAAACCTTGGGCAGATCCTGGCTCTAGGTGGACGGCCATCTGCTTTGACTGGTTGGGGGGAAAGAGAGAGAGAGAGAGAGAGAGAGAGAGAGAGAGAGAGAGAGAGAGAGAGAAGTACAATATAGAATAATGACAGCAAATGACAGCAGAGGACAAGGGGCAGGTCAGTGGAGCCACAGATTAGATGTTCAGCTCTGGAGCCACATGTATCTGTAGAGAGGTACAGAGAGAGAGACCAGAGAGAAACAAGCACAGCACTAGGGGAGAGAGGACACAGAGTTAATGGTTAATCTGTGATGGTTAAAATGAGTTTGAGGAGAGAGAGGGAAGAGGAGGAGTGTGGAGACGATCATGGGATGTCCCCCAGCAGCCTCGGCCTATAGCAGCATAATTAAGGGATGGCATGGAGGGGTAGTTTAGACTATGGGCGTAGTTGGCATGGTAACTAGAGCTAGCTGTAAGCTTCGTCGAACAAGAAGGTTTTAAGCTTTACTTTAAAAGTAGAGAGGGTGTCTGCCTCTCGGACCCAGACTGGCAGCTGGTTCCACAGGAGAGGAGCCTGATAGCCAAAGGCTCGGCCTCCCATTCTACTTTTGGAGATTCTGGGAACCACAAGCAAACCTGCACTCTGGGAGCGAAGTGATCTATTGGGGTAATAGGGACTTAGCATCTCATTGAAGTACAATGGAGCTTGGCCATTAAGGGCCTTGTAGGTAAGAAGAAGGACTTTAAAATCTATTCTGGACTTTACAGGGAGCCAATGAAGAGAAGCTAAAAAAAAAAAAAAGGTCATGCATCATTCTCATTGGTTGCTGAGATGCTTCATTACTTGGGATTACCTGACCATAAATTTCTGCTTTTAAGCCCATTGGCATCTGCATCATGCCACCATCACACCACACTAACAAGTTACAATATTTTGCAATGAAATACATTACTTTCAGTGGAGATGTAGCTGTAACTGGGGGATCTGCAAGTCCTTTATGTGGAGTTCAACATTAGGGAACTTTGACCTTTGACCTCATAACATTTATGTGCACCATTGCACAGTGCAGGGAACTGGAGAAAAGAGCTGGAGAATCCAAAATAGCTTGCTCTCCAAAAGAGAGCTGGTCAGATATACACTGCCTGGCCAAAAAAAAAAAGTCGTCACCAAAAAAAAAAGTCACACACTTGTAGGACCACCTTTAGCTTTGATTACGGCATGCATTCACTGTGGCATTGTTTTGATAAGCTTCTGCAATGTCACAAGATTTATTTCCATCCAGAGTTGCATTAATTTTTCACCAAGATCTTGTATTGATGATGGGAGAGTCTGACCACTGCGCAAAGCCCTCTCCAGCACATCCCAAATTCTCAATTCTCAATGGAGTTAAGGTCTGGACTCTGTGGTGGCCAATCCATGTGTGAAACTGATGTCTCATGCTCCCTGAACCACTCTTTCACAATTTGAGCCCAATGAATCCTGGCATTGTCATCTTGGAATATGCCCGTGCCATCAGGGAAGAAAAAATCCATTGATGGAATAACCTGGTCATTCAGTATATTCAGGTAGTCAGCTGACCTCATTCTTTGGGCACATAATGTTGCTGAACCTAGACCTGACCAACTGCAGCAACCTCAGATCATAGCACTGCCCCCACAGGCTTGTACAGTAGACACTAGGCATGATGGGTGCATCACTTCATCTGCCTCTCTTTTTACCCTGATGCGCCCATCACTCTGGAACAGGGTAAATCTGGACTCATCAGACCACATGACCTTCTTCCATTGCTCCAGAGTTCAATCTTTGTTCCCTAGCAAATTGAAGCCTTTTTTTTCTGGTTAGCCTCACTGATTAGTGATTTTCTTAAGGCTACACAGCTGTTCAGTCCCAGTCCCTTGAGTTCCCTTCGCATTGTGCGTGTGGAAATGCTTTTACTTTCACTATTAAACATAGCCCTTTGTTCTGCTGTTGTTTTTCTTCGATTTGATTTCACCAAACATTTAAGTGATCGCCGATCACAATCAATAAGGATTTTTTTACGACCACATTTCTTCCTCGAAGACGATGGTTCCCCACTGTCCGTCAGTTTTAATAATGCATTGGACAGTTCTTAACCCAATTTTAGTAGTTTCTGCAATCTCTTTAGATGTTTTCTCTGCTTGATGCATGCCAGTGATTTGACCCTTCTCAAACAGACTAACATCTTTTCCACGACCACGGGATGTGTCTTTCGACATGGTTGTTTAAGAAATGAGAAGCTACTCATTGCATCAGTTGGGGTTAAATAACTTGTTGCCAGCTGAAAGATATTTACCCATGCAGTAAATATCCAATAGGAGGCTCGTACCTATTTGCTTAGTTAAATCCAGGTGGTGACTTTTTTTTGGCCAGGCAGTGTAGTATTTATCAAGATTAATCTTAATCTAAACTGGTTCAGTGCAGAATACTAGTTGCAACAGAAGTTGATAGTACATTTCTGTTTCTTTCAAACTGTGTTAACTTATTCTTTCCTTTGTGAATGAACTAATTAGCTTAAAGTTAGCCAACTAGCTCAATGAGCTTTTGTTTTGCTCTTCAACTAAAGTTTAATGTGTGACAATGACAATGACGGATATTTCCACTTGACGTGACAAGTGGAAATATCCTAGTGTGAGACAATAATGAGGGTTGGGGGGGTGTTGTTTGATCAAGTAGCTTTTTCATGAAGATGGATGGATGGATGGATGGACTACACTGTGCTGCTTTCTGGTTCCATTGCAAGCAGCTGATTGGTATTATCATGGGTTCGTGAGAATCCATCTTGCTAGGCTTTAAGCTATGGACTTTTGGATTAACCAGAGTGGTTTGGAGTCAGGTCCCACGAAATGCAACTGACAGGTACAGCCGTGGCCAAAAGTTTTGAGAATGTAGAAGTATTGGTTTTCACAAAGTTTGCTGCTTCAGTGTTTTTAGATCTTTTTGTCAGATGTTACTATGGTATACTAAAGTTTAGCTACATGCATTTCATAAGTGTCAAAGGCTTTTATTGACAATTACATTTAGTTTATGCAAAGAGTCAAGATTTGCAGTGTTGACCCTTCTTTTTCAAGACCTCTGCAATTCGCCCTGCATTGCTGTCAATTAACTTCTGGGCCACATCCTGTTAACTGATGGCAGCCCATTCTTGCATAATCAATGCTTGGAATTTGTCAGAATGTGTGGGGTTTTGTTTGTCCATCCATCTTGAGGAATGACCACAAGTTCTCAATGGGATTAAGGTCTGGGGAGTTTCCTGGCCATGGACCCAAAATTTCGATGTTTTGTTCCCCAAGCCACTTAGTTATCACTTTTGCCTTATGGCAAGGTGCTCCATCATGCTGGAAAAGGCATTGTTCATCACCAAACTGTTCTTGGATGGTTGGGGGAAGTTGTTCTCGGAGGATGTTTTGGTACCATTCTTGGCTGTGTTCTTAGGCAAAATTGTGAGTGAGCCCACTCCCTTGGCTGAGAAGCGACCCCACACATGAATGGTCTCAGGATGCTTTACTGTTGGCATCACACAGGATTGATGGTAGCGCTCACCTTTTCTTCTCCGGACAAGCTTTTTTCCAGATGCCCCAAACAATCGAAAAGGGGATTCATCAGAGAAAATGACTTTACCCCAGTCCTCAGCAGTCCGATCCCTGTACCTTTTGCAGAATATCAGTCTGTCCCTGATGTTTTTCCTGGAGAGAAGTGGCTTCTTTGCTGCCCTTCTTGACACCAGGCCATCCTCCAAAAGTCTTCGCCTTACTGTGCGTGCAGATGCACTCACACCTGCCTGTTGCCATTCCTGAGCAAGCTCTGCACTGGTGGTGCTCCGATCCCGCAGCTGAATCAACCTTAGGAGACCTAAGCGCCAGGACCTTAGGTCCTTGCTGGACTTTCTTGGTTGCCCTGACGCCTTCTTCACAATTGAACCTCTCTTCTTGAAGTTCTTGATGATCTGATAAATGGTTGACTTAAATGCAATCTTACTAGCAGGCCATCCTGATCACTCTTCATAACATTCTGGAGTATGCAAATAGCATAAAAAATGAGGCAGCAGACTTTGTGAAAATTAATATTTGCATCATTCTCAAAACTTTTGGCCACGGCTGTACAGGTGGGGTTAACGTGCGACCTTGACAACCATGAGATGACAGCTGCTACAGAGGCAAGGACAGATGTAGCCATAGCAATGGAAAATGTCTTTTGACTCTTCTACTGCCTGGCTTAGTTGAGCTGATTGGTTAGAAGTAGCCTTTGATAGACTTAGGATTCGTCCAGCATCTGTCCTTTTTCTGAGCAGTTTCCATGATGTCTTTTCTCCTGGTTCTGTGTAGAAAACCTTTTGCCTTCAGGTCAACTTTCTGGTGTGATTGGGTCATGATTCTCAACATTAACAATCAATGTAGGTAAAATGAATGCTGGACATCTATAGGCAGTTAAACATTGTTGTGAACATATGCTCTAAATTTATGATAAGGTAAGAATATTCCAAAAACATAGTTTCAGCCATCATTAGTGGTGGGCGTATCAATACAAATATCAATAATATCGATACCAGCATTGGTATTGATATTGATCAATACCAGTGTAATGAGATCAATACTTTACTCTTTCATCACAGAGGCACACTGTGCTCCTCCTGCTGTTTTGATGTTGTACCGAGAAGTTTGATTTAATCTCTGCGTTGTAGCTTCTGATCACTCGGCCTGAAAAACATTGTATTCATTTGTTCTCCAGCGATAAGTTTGTGCACTTTGTTTATTTAAGAAAACAATTCAGACATGACAATGTATGGGGAAAACTGTTATTGTTCTATTGTTTCTGAACAAAAATGATTATTATGATAATAAAGTATTTTCTGTTCGCCTGTAAACTTTGACCAAACTCTGTCCTGGGCTTTAACTAATTAATAATCTCAAAAACACTTAAAAGGTCATGAAAATTCAGATTCAGCACTTTGATGATGCATCCACCTTAATTATTAAAAAGTATCGGTGCTGGTATCAGTATCAGCGATACTGGCCCTGTATTTACTTGGTATTGCATCGATACCAAATCTTGCATATCGCACACCACTGGCCATCATACCATATTGTGGTTTAGGGTCAAATTATATATGCCATTGTGAAAATATGACTGAAAAGAGACCATAAAGGAGGCATCTTTAGAGATACAACTAGAGTATTTTTCTGAGAGAATCAATACTGAGTCACAAACAAAACATTAAGAATGAAGAGGACCCTACAGTGGCAGTCTGTGTTGAGATCGACTGTACTTCATTAGCACATACTGCAGACCTGTCTCTAAAGCCTTCATTAGAAGATGTTTGAGAACCATTGTCTTTGATGTTGGACTGGTTTTTTTGCCTCATCTTCTCCCACTCCACATGAATCCTGTCTTGACAAGCTTCTTACATGTAATTAATTAACTGCTTGAAGTCATTAAGAGGGGTAGCATCAGGAAACTGACCATACTTTTGCTGCTGCAGGGCCTCTATATTGAGCAAAGCATTGCATTTGTTTTGAACTGACCTTTGAAGCACTTGTTTTGGGATGTAGTTTTTATTTTAGCACTTGAAGCTGGTTATTTAAAGCAGTATTTCAGTAATATATGCCATTTCTCTTTGAAAGCTTTTTACAATTTAAAACCTTAAAGCTTGGCTCAAACTACAGGAGTTTCGTACTGATTTTACCCTGACTGACCTCTCCTCACAGTTGGAGGAGGAATCAGGTCTGGGCTGGTGGTTGGTACTGATATTCAGCCTGGATTATATGATTATGTGAAATGTTTACGAGTCCAATCTTAAACCCTACGTTTAACTCACAGACTCACTGGTACCATCCTGAACATTTCTAACATGTCTGATATTTAAGATTTACAATCATACTGATTTGTCTCTACTTTCCAAATGGGACCAACAAAAGACAAGTTCATGGATATAAATGTTCTTGGAGGTGAATGAGAGGCCAATGTAGACCATCACAGGCCTCTGACATCTTGACATATTCACAGAGGCAAG
The DNA here is from genome assembly GCA_008933995.1 of Datnioides undecimradiatus. Classification (NCBI taxonomy): domain Eukaryota; kingdom Metazoa; phylum Chordata; class Actinopteri; order Lobotiformes; family Datnioididae; genus Datnioides; species Datnioides undecimradiatus. The sequence continues at coordinate 562,059 of WARS01000091.1, read as the reverse complement.
ACCAGCCACTGATTCCATGATGTACAGGGCAGGCAGGAAATCATCAAACTGCTTTGATGAAAAGCTGCAAAGAAGAGAGCGTCTCACACGCTTTATATATATATATATATATATATATATATATATACTTTGTTTGTTGTTGTTTTGGTTTTTTTCAAAGGCTCAGTTATTTCCTAAAACAGCAGGCCACTGTAGTTACTCAAGCAGCAGGAAATGGTGCATTTGCTGAAGGTTATTTTCAGCAGTGGATTAATCCACATTCGGTGTCTGGGCGAGTATTTCCAGCAGCAGGATGGTGGATATGGGGCTGACTCAAAATAAACAAGAGTGTGTATGTTCACAGTAATGAAGTCAACCAGTGCGTCTGGCTGATATGTTTTAATAGTTTTTATGGACAACAGTAAAGCTTTGGCCAAGAGCAACACAGACCATACCTGCCATGAAAACCAATTCATTGTTTTATTGATTTGCTGACAATTAGATAATTGTTGTTGAGGTAAACATCACCAGCCTGACCCTTTAAAATAAACTAAACAATCTACAGGAATGTCCGATGCCTGAGCCTTCTAAACTTGCTAATATATGTGTGTAGTTTTATGTTTGAATCTCAAATATAGTTTCTAAATATATGATCTCTATGAATATGATTTGGAATCTTGAGTGTGTGTGTGTGTGTGTGTGTGTGTGTGTGTGTGTGTGCGTGTCTAACATTTCTAGTCCTTCTAATTTTTCATACACTTTATATTTGCTCTTCTTTTTGCATAAGCAAGTTTGCATCACACACAAACCAAGAGAGATATTTTTACCATAATCATTTCTATACTCAGCAATACGGTCCAAGTTTGTCAAAACTTACCAACGATTGAATTCTCACTGTATTAACACCACCAAATGATGTGATCAACTTGTTCTGAGCTAAATTAAACTGTTTTCCTCACACCCATGAACATTTACAACACGCTATGTTCCATAACATAAATGGCCAGAAGCTGTGTGTCCATTGGCTGTGAAGGGAAGTTTGCTTACAACAAAATGCAAGACGTTGGTCAGTGTATTGAGAGCGTTGCATCTATCAGGCATCATTCTGTCCAATTAAGGTTTTTTTTCACCGAGTGCTGAGATTAATTCTGTTTAATTTTTTAAACAAAGGAAAAATATCAAACAGAGAAAAAGTGGAAATATCTCTAAAGCAAAATAATTGTTGTGAATTCTAGTTGAAAGGCCCAGTAGTAGACCAACTGCAATGCCAAATTATGATGAATGTTGTGTGAGTCCATTATTGAACAAAGTTTCATCATTGATGGGACAATGTAATAATGTCATCACACGATAATCTCAGTGCCAACAAGGTTCAAGAAACTCAATAACTGGGCTGTTCATTTGTGGTGCAGATATTCATTAATCCTTGGCTTCTTCTGTATGTGTTAATAGTCATTCTATCATATCATGGCGCACAGAGCAAGACAAATGGCTGTATGAATATTGGCCTTCAAGAGACAAACTGCGGATTCTATTTCATTCTTTAAATCCACGTTCTGCTGGAAGAGGTAATAGGAACAATAGTGATGCAATGCTTAAAGGCCTCGGTGGGTCACTGTGTGCCACCACTGATACCTGTTTCAGGAAATAAACTCCTGGGACAGTGAGATTTACCCAAGAGGTTTGTGCACCGAGCACTGCAGCTGAGACAACAGAAGTCCCCTGAGATGCTAATGCAGCATAACATGTCCCTCCACCTAAAACATGTTATTCATGCTTGCATTCACATGACTTTTATCCCTCTATACCTCCACAAAGGCATCTATCTATTATCTCAGTCGAAAACTCAGCAACAGATAGCCGGACGGAGCAACCGACCAACTCTGTGTAGCATTGTTGCTAGCATTGCTAAAAACAACCGCGTGCTATCATTCTAAAAACAGTCTGCAGACCTGAATAACGTTATATAGAGCATAGCCATCCCATACAAAACATACTGCACCAAATCAAACAGACAGAGAATCCAGCATATAGCCCCGAGACTTGGCTCGGTCGGGCTGGTCATGTCTCATTATAAATATGCATGCGCATAATTCGAAGATGGAATAAGGAAGGCACTATGAAAGACAGATGATAGAGAGACAGAAAATTTGACATGAAACAAATGAGATGGCAGGAAGCATCACATGGTCTCCCACTGTGATCAAAGCAGAGAAAAGGAATGCATTACAGCTAATAAGCACCGCAGGAGGGTCCATTCCTCTCATCTCCTCGAATATGTGACACCTCACTATTACACATTTTGCTAAGCTCACGCCAGCAGACAGATATGAAGGAGAGACGAGGATGGAGACACAAGGAGAGAGGCCGGTTCTTAGAAGAAAGAGGGGCTGATTCAGTTTCCCCCCAACACAACGCCAAAATGAAATCTGTTGTAAGGGACAGAATAATTCATTTTTTTTGTTTCTTCCGGTCTGTAGTAATTTATTGCTTTACTGCTTAGCCCTTGGCAGTGGGTCGAGTCAGCGCAAAATGACATATCAGGCATTTTTCTAAATCCTGTCTCACTGTTTTTCCATCCTGTCTCAAAGAGACTCTAGATGGCAGTGTTTCTGCCTCAGACCTTAGATGTGACTTATTGTTAAGCACATTTTCTATGTATGCCAACAGATGGCAGCTCCATGTTGGCCTAAACATACACCCTTTTCACTGACGTACACAAATATCACCATAAAGGTGTGCAATATGTTTATTCCAAAGTGTCCCAATTGCGCGCACGTTAGCTAGCTAGCAATGTGGACTAACCGCATGTGTAAAGTGTAGTGTGTATTTGTGCACAGCTTAGCTTCTGACTCATCTCTTCCTTCTTTCTCTTTTTCATTCTGTTATTCAGTCCTTTGACCATACAAATTGAAGCAAAAGACTTATCAGTCACAGAGGGGGCATTGGGGAAGGAAGTAAAGGCATGACTTGGCCAAGAATGGTAAAAAGAAGACCGTGGTTAAATGTTTGATTTTCCTACCAAATGCCCTTCATGCAGCTAAATCTAAAAGACTAAACTTGAGTTTGAGTTCAGAAGGCATGGCATTAAATTGCCATATGCGTCTTACAAATTTAATATTTGAAATAATTTATTATATTTTTATTATTATTAAATATGATATATTTGTTATTATATATTACCTCTGTCAATTTTCTTACTGAGCATTCGAGAAGAATGTGACAAATTAAATTTGTATGATTACTTGCATGGATCTTTTTCCACCCTTGGAACTTTCAAACACCTCAATTTTTCAACGTTGACCACCTTTGTTGTCGTCTGATCACAGTCTGATCACAGTATTTCTCATCCGTGGGGAATAAGGGGAACAAAGCTGTTTGAGACATTTTAATTAACCATTCAAATGAAACAATCAGTGGCCTATGCCTTGTTTTTTTCCTGTTCTTATCCTTGTATGATCAATCTGTGATAACCCCCCTCCCTCCCAACACACACACAACGATTCATGGTTAACACTAAGCAACTGGTAAAAGATAGATATATTTTGGCACTTAGAAGTATTAAAAAAAAACAGTGAGTCAGTACCACAAACCAATATTTAGTCTTCTGTCAACATGCTATTGACTGGGGACCAGTTCCCAATCCACAGTCGGCATGTTTACCCAGGATATAAAACTGTTGAACCTAATTAGCCACATATCTTCAAATTTGGCTACTTCTCTCAGACTTTGAGGCTGAAACCAACTAGCCTGTCCTCCGTCCAACATTAGTGCCAGGCAGTGAGTCCGTTCACATTAGCGGCAGCGGGAGGACGGGGGTGTGTTCAGATGTGCATTAGCCCCTTCATTCATTTTAATGAGGTCACTCTGCGGAGGCGCCAACTGAGATGGCACCAGTGGAGAAAAAGAAACAGGGTTGTATGAGAAAAACAAAACTAACCTGGCTGAACGCGATGCTGCATTGGCCAGTGAAATAACCGCACGTGCAGATTCCTGGCAGACCACTGTGATTGGCTTATTGTTACTGTCAGACTGTGTTACGTCATTACAACTTGATAATACAATGACCACTGTCCAACTTTTGTTTCAGAACAGAAGAAACTTTCCTCAGAATATTATAAACCACCAGTATTTTGGTTTCAGATAAGGATCTATTCAAACAGGTTGGTACATGTACAACATACAACATCCATCAAGCTCTCACTGACATATATTGCCAAGTATTATTTCCAAAGTAATTCTTACTGAATAGCCTAACATCTAAAACTGAAACCTAACCAATTTAAGATTTTGCTTATTATGTTGAATATAAATAAGGATTTTGTAAAATATTAAACCATATGCAACTTTTTTTTTTTTTTTTTACTTTTTAGGAATTAAAAGCTCAGTGAATACAAAAATTATCTTGACACAATTATATAATTTTGTTGAGGTTACATGAAGCTGGTCAGATATGAGCTGCAATCAAAATGTTTTCAGGTGGTGTCTGCTGTTCCTTATCACAGAACAGTACAGTAATGAGGATGCAGCAGCTGTTAGCTGTTAGTTACGCCGATTTACATTGTCATCAGCTGGACCAGAGTTAGGCATTCTGATGTCACTACTGGCACATGTGCCTCTGCGATGAAACCACGGATGCCACATGCAAGCAGAGAGGGAACACGAAATTCTGTGTCAAACTCAGAAATCAGCAAGGAAGACTTATATAATGCTTCACACAGCTTACGGCACTGAAGCTGCGAGTCATGTGATGTGTTTTCATAGGGGCAGAACATCACTGTAGGTCAAGAGGTCTGGGTGCCCCTCCAGGAGCGTAGCTCCTAAAAACATCCAAGAAATTTAATGAGCTGTTTGTCAGGATCGCTTGCTGACACTGTCTGCGTGTCATTTCGGGCAGTTAAGGCAATCCAAATTGAATTGCACCACATCAGTGCCCAGTTTGCATTCAGGCTTTTGACGCACAAGTGACATGTCTTGAAATCTGCAAGGACGCGCCAAAACAATTGTTACGCCCCAGCCGTTGTTCTTGCAAGATTTGGTTTCCTGTGACTTCTTCCTCTTCCCCAAAATAAAGTACAAGCTAAAGGTTGCTGATGTTAGAAAGTAGAGTACATCAAGTGCACATCGCAAATGGTCCTTACACTTACATGCAACTTTCAAAGTGTTGCAGGAGCACTGGGGATGGGTCAATGCACATGATGACTTTGAGGGGATGTTGGTCAAATTAAAACATAAGGTACAGTTTTGGTTTTCCATAGGAATAGTCTGAGAACATTTGGATCACACATCATGTACTGGAAGACTGGAACACACTTACTTTGAGGACTATTTGCAGAAGGAACATTACACAATCTCCAGGAAGTAACCATTGGAACAAGTTTCCTAAAGGTGTGTAAAATGTGTGTTAAGCACTGTGAACAGCACTGCTCTCACTTTCTGTGTAAATAACCATGTGCCTGTGCAGTTTACTCAGAATTTTGACATGCTAACAATCTCATTAGCAACATGGTTTTGGCAGGGCGTTGACAGTTCCAGGCACATCTACTGCCATAACAGAACATCTTTCACTCAAAAAAAAAAAAAAAATTGCTGGTGGAAGCCGACTGGTGCTTCTCCACGGGCCGGCAACATTGTTGTTTTAATAGACTTTGATTGTGTTTTGATATTCCTAAGCTGCTGAAGTGGTGGATCCAGGGAATAACTAATCCTCCTCTAATGATGATGGTGTTTTAATGAAAGCCTAATGACACTCTTAACACCCTGGTGTACTTACTGTCAGTGTCTGCCAACAGAGAAAGAAGGGGACAGAGAGCAGGAGAAAGAGGGGTGGGATAAAGAGAGACATGGCTGTAGACATGTTGGGGTGAGTAACACCGAAGAGCCTCCCAAATCCCAGAGACACTGCTATCACTGGCACTACTTTACCCCTCATGTAGTTTTACTTTTACCAACAAATGTCAGGTAATGTTTAACTGGAATGGTTAATGACTAATTAAGAGGAATTTGTGAATTCTGATCACTGTGATTTACACAGTTTTCTACAAGCGAGCACCAGGAGCCTCAAATGTAAATTGAAAGCTCAGAGGAGAGTCAGACAGGGCTATCTGTTTTTAGTGATTAAGAAAGTCACGACAACACTTTCATTAGTTTTAATTAATTTTATGAGCCGTGTGTCATGGCGTCCTACTACTGGTGCATGTGTACTTAAGGGAAGTAAAATCTGATACTATAATATGGGATAGAGCTGTCTTTTCTACTCCACAACACTGAAATATGTGGGACTGTGAGTTTTGAGTTTGCTGTTTTCAGCTGGCCTACCTGACTGGCCCATTGGTGTCTATACCAAGCAAGAATATGCAATCTTCTCAGTTAATCTGTCTTTGATATTAGGCTATAATGTTCAAATCCATGAGACAAATGTCTTGCTCTTTGTAAATCTCCTTCTCATAGTCAGGGATTTGACAATCAGTCACAATACAAAAGAGCAAAAGAGCAGATACCATAAGAACGTCACCAAATGTTAATTCCCACAGGCTCTTCAACCAAATTCTTTGCTATTATCAGGAAAGTCTCATGTTCATGACAGCCTGATCATATTTTGTACATCTTTGCAGCCCTGGCTCTCAGCAGATCAGAGTACTAGACAATACTACACATGATAAAATATGAATCAACTTATATCACTTAGAATATAGTCACATGTATTACACTTCAACATGGTCAGCAAGGATGGTTTCCTATTGGTCAACAATGCAAATCATGATCACCATGGATGACCTCAATTCAGGTTTATTAGAAGTGATCTGATCACATGGAGACCATCGTAAAGACCTCATGTCACCACAGATTTGAACCATGTTAAACGTGGAAGTGACTCTGCCTTACTGAGACTCACTGTGACTCTGAAGATCTTCAACCTTAATGCCGCAGTGTGTGGTCCTCAGGAGGATCATCTGGCAAAAATACAATGTGTATTCATAAGTCTGTTTTCATTTCATTATGTGTATAATCACATGCATTGAATTTAATTACTTTAGACTAAGACTCTTATATCTATGAACTGAGGTGACCTGTTTCCACAGTCGACAGCACTTTACTGCCATTGATCCAAAGTTTCTTGTTTAATATTTGTTAATTTGACCAACTGATCAATGATTGAGTCTATACCAGCAAAACAAAAGGCAATTAAAAAGATGAACAGATGAAGCTAGCTAGTAGGACTGTGGTTGCAGCAGCATTTTTATCCTTTGGGTTTGTGCAATAAAGCCATGTAATTCTCACTCCAGGAATTCATTTGTTCCTCTCTCTTTATCTGTCCATCCATTTAGAGATTTAGAGTGTGCATTAAAGCATCACTTGGGAGTTAAAGTGCATTGAGCCATTTAGATAAAGACATGGTTAAAAAGGGACACTTTCTGAGCATAAGGAAAACATGCCAGTTTGCTATAAGAGCATATTTTTAAATTCATGCAATGCAAAGAGTGAAATAGAGGCAACATGCCAGAGGTCTCCTTTCCATTTACATGAGAAAAGATAATGAGGTATGAAGCCAGTCAGAAGTCATCAGATGCCAACAGTGTGCATTATTCAGACTACAGAGATGTTAATAAAGAGGTTGTGGCCCAGAATTACTTCCTCTCGCCAGGAAATGAAGAAAAAGCACCAACACACCAGGGTTACGCACAGTTGTGCACATAGGCACATAGTACATATACCCATACATGTACATACGCAGGTCATGCCTCTCACAATTACTTCCACTTGACAGTGTGTGCATATGGCAAACCACCTCAGCATGATACAGAGCAGGCAACCTCAAGGGGTGAGCCAGGTTAAAGCAGAGTTTGTCTAACATCATCTCTATGGTAATATGGAGGAACATAGAGTTCAGGGGAATCCTGATATAAACGCCCAGAATCATGTATTTGAATGTTTCTTCAGTGACCAATGCTGGTCCTGAGCCAGCTGACTTTTATTTTTCCGATGTAGAACACATTCCAAGTAAACATACAGTATATATGAACCGTGTGTACAGTGCATCTGTGCGGTGCATGCTCAGTGGGTAACATCCAGCAGAGCGTAAAAGCATCTGTTAGAAGCATGCATCTGTGCCACAGTTCATGAGAAAATTCATCTCATCCTTTCATGCTCTCATATATATTAATGGAATTTGGCTTGGGATTTTGTCTTTTACAATGCACTGTTTGCAAGGGGTTAGTTATTAACCCCTTGGTTGGATGCTGTGTCTTGATCAAGGTTGGACAACTGTCAAAAAAGAGATGAACAGATAAAAGTCCAAGACTTTATCATTTTGTCCCTGACAATGTGCAACTTGTTGTATTTCATAACATTTTTAAATGTTATTAATAAACCAAGACCAACTCTAAAAATTATTTTTCTAATCCACTTTTAAAATAAAGTTTTTACAAAACCAGTGTCCATGTAATTCTGTATAATGCACACAACAGATTTCTTAGGGACTATTTCTTCAGTTGAAAATAGCTCTAATGGTTACGGTTAATATGTGATTTACCCAAATTTACCCTGAACAATGTGTGTGAAAAGAGCTGCTTAATGTAATTTTCAGTGCTGTCAGTGCTGCAAATATTCCATTCATCTCCACTGCATTCGATATCATACAGCCAATAAAACAGAGACCGGCTGTCGTTGTGTCTCCAGTTGGCTCTTGTGCAGAAGGTTCTGTCCCTCTAAATCACAGATTTCCATTATACTGTATTGAATCAGAGCATAAACAAAGCCAGTAGTGGTGTGATGCTGTTTCACAAGAGGGCACCACTGCATTACAATTATGGAGCGGGGCTTTAATCCCTGCTTTGAAGACAAGTGGCTACTGTACGGGCTACCTCGCTGTGTAGACAGCTCACAGTTAAAGAGTCTGGCCTACTGCAGTTGGTGTGTAAGCCGGAGGGAAGACATGCTCAGCTAGTGGCTTCAACTCAGAGTGGTGCTTCTAAAGCTACTTATTCAGTGGGTGGGGGTCGAGAGAGATAAAAAGACATAATGACACTGACAGACAGGGGAAATGAGTCAGAGAGGGATAAACACAATGTTTGGTTTGACAGACTTTGTTCAATCCCAAGAGAGGGAGTCTCTTTCCTCCCTCTGGTTTGGGTGTGAGGTTAAGTGTCCTACCATTTTATGTCCTACTGTGGTGCGAATGTTTGCATTAACCAGCCTAACTGCTGGAAGTTAGGCTAAACCTAACCACATTCTCAGTGACCTTAAATGCAGTACTAGCATCACTGGCAGGCAAACTGCTCCTGCCTACCTCAGGATGATTCATTCCACTGGTGGTAGGAAGTGGGGTTGTATGGATTATGCACATTTTATTTGCTAATGAGGGAACAACAAACTCTTACAGCCAATCAGAATGACTGTAACACCTTCTCACAGGTAAAAATGGTGAGGACCAGACTGAGGATGCAAACTAGATGTAGACGGTTGTTCTATCGTTTAACGTGCCCAGTGGGATAACATTAACTAATTACCTCAAGAATGAATATCACTTCCTGTTAGAGGTCTGCAATGGCCTTGGTTAGGACTGCTACCACCTGCTTCCACTGCTTTTTGCTCTTTAACTGTCATTGTTGCAGGATTTCCCACCAACACCTGCAGGCCATTGTATCTGAAACCTGGACAACAAACTGTCCAGATTTAGAATTTCCGACATTTCAGCACAAGACATCAGCTATGATTTAGAAGCTGTTGCTCTATAGTTAGGTAAAGTTTGTGTGGTGAGCTCCACACATAGTTCATCCAGCCTGCACCAGGACAATATATTATATTGGCTAAGACCTGTACCATCTGCTGCTGGTCCCACAGAGCCCATAAGATAAGATGGTCTATCCAACCAGAGCAAATTGACAAAAAACACAGAAACAGCTTTTCTTTGTTTGCAGGATTTTGCTTTCTGTATTCAAGCTGGTTAGCTCACTTTAACACTGTTGGCTTACAGATTTAACTATGAGTATCAGCATGGTACAGAGTTCTTATCTCACACACAACATAAACCCTGCTCAGGGATTGGCCTGATTAGCTGATTGATTGATTGGCTCCACTTCAGAATAGGCAACAGGTAAGTTGAGAAAGTGAGAACTGTCAAATGCAGAAAGAGAAGACAAACCAAAGAAAAGAGATGAAGGGACAGAGAAACAATCAGCAAGCACTCCTGAAGGAATTGTCCTGTTTCAGAATTTAGCCTCAGCCACAGTCAAAATGAAAAAGAAACTGGGCTCCCTCTATTGTGTTGTTTTTTAAAAAAGATTGTGAACCCTTTGTGGGACTTAAAGCATAACACGTGTGTCTGACTAGGTTTGTTTATCTGTGAGCTGGACATGTGTTAGTTATTAACTTTCATTTCTGGTCATGTCCTTGGTGTGTGTGTGTGTGTGTGTGTGTGTGTGTGTGTGTGTATATGTAGATAGAGTGAGAGAGAGAGAGTTTTGATAATTAGCTCATTAACTAACTGGAGGGATTTATGTTATTATGTTCTGCAACTGACACTTTCACGTGGAAGGTATTTAAGAGGTCAGTTGCAATAGTTTTTGTATATTTAAACTGTATAAAACTGATAATATATAATAATTGCACGATTCAATACGTATCTACCTTCTTGCAAGATTGCAACATTACAGTACATTTGTCTAAATTTACTTTACTGGCACCTGCATTTGGCCTTGCCCTGCTCTGTGTTTCCTTACCTTGACTTGTCAACAGTGAGATCATACTGTAGTACAGGAAGGGGCTCTGAGGTGGGGATTCACACTGAGCCATCATGCATGGATGGGAAGGAAAAAGGGCTAACAGGGGAAAAGTAAGACGCTGGGTGAATTATTTAAAATGCCACAACGTGGCACCATTGGTGGTTTAACAGATTGTTTGAGCTTTCCTGAAAACAGACCTTAAAGTATTTTGATCAAAGATCTAACACATTTTGGTTATCTAGAGAGTCTGATGTGGGTCACTGGAATCAAAGCCATACACCCCACTGGAGGCTGACCAGTAAGAGAACTTCCACAAACCCTGTCACTAGCTTACACCGACTAACTCTCACTAATTTGAGACAAATATATGTCTTCATATACAGTGAGCTATGTGATCCCTGAAAACTGATCTTCATCGATATTTAAGTCAAGTAAATATGTAGCACCATACGACATACCTTTATTTTAAACAGTCTAACCGATGAATGACTTGCTAACCTGCTTGCTGTCATGTATCTTTGCAGAATCCTGATGGACAGCAGCCATATGAGCAGTTGCGAGGTCAATTTTTCGTTGACCTCAACTGGTTTTCAATCTTTTTCCTTGAGTACTTGTAAGCATTAACTCTTTCTATGTGTTAACTGCTGACTCTGATAAGAGACTTTTTCTCTACTTCATATCTGAAAATTTATGAACGTTCCCTTTGTTTCAGATACATTAACCACAAGGAAATTGTACCATTTAATGAAGTTTCCTATCTCCTCATCAAAACCACCAAATGATGAGTTGTCAAGCTTCAGGCTGTGCCACCAGCATACCTAATGAAGGTCATGTAGAGACTGAAGTGGTGGTGTACAGTGTACATAGCATGGGAAGTCACACAGCTCTGTGTGGCCCATGTATTTAGAAACCATGGGGGGAATAGCTGTGCTATATCTAAACTGCTGGGTATGATTCAGGTGAAAGTCATTAATCTATAGAATAAGCCTTGGATTAACCCCAAGATCCATTAGTTTGCCTCAGAGCAGGTGGGGTTGGGATGGTGTTAAACCCTATGCTAAAATCAACGAACAAACCTCCACAAGACTACGGGGACGGAAGAAATACCAGAGGAAAGGAAAGCAGAGAGGGAAAATGTCTTAGACAGCTGTCATCCCATCCAGTAATCCTCTCCTTCCCTATTGCACATTCAAATAGGAACTAATTTGTGTGCTTGGGGGGCTGCGGCTGCACGGTCACGGTCACAACAAATCCTTGTTGGGTAAAACACTTTTGCATTTGGCCAGACTTAAGTGTCTTTCTCATCCCAAATGAGCTGCAGGGAGCAAGGGCCAGAAATGATAGAGGCAGAGAGAGAGAGGCAGGCGGGGATGGAATAGAGCTTAATTGGCCAGAAGAGGCAACTGCAGCGAAGATAGAGGGTTTGGTTACTAATTCTGCCTCACTGCTTTTTGCCATTCAATTTACCTTACTTTGTGGGGAGAGAAGACTAAACCCCATGAAGGAAAAACAGAGTTGTTGTAAGCTGCTGAACAGAAAATGGAGAACAATGGCTCCGGAGAGAAAGTCAGAGAATATCAAGTACAAAATCCCATCCATTGTTCATGCATTCATGTCATCTCTGCCTGTCTCAGTCAGTCTGTCCCATTGCTCTTCTTTATTCATCACTGGGATGAAGAACCTGGAATTTTGGGTTCAGATCGATCAATGCAGACCCAGCCGATCAAACATGTTTTTACAACCCAGGTTCCTGTTGTCAGGATCAGTTACTTGTCAAGTGTCTGTTGTTAGGGTTTTCAGTTGTCTGTCTTTGTCTTGTCGTGTATTCGTAAGCATTCCAGCATTTATTCCTTCTGAGTGTTCCCTGTGTGTGACCCCGTTTTTGTATTCTTGGATTTTGAGTGTTTGCCTGTTGGATTTCGGTACCTTCACCTAACTAGTCTGTATTACCTGGTTTTGACCCTGCTTGCAATAAACGACCACTGAGCCTGCCAACCCCTGACTCCTACACTGTGTCCGCCTGACTCGTACCCTGATAGTATGATCTGGCCAAACATGGACGCGTCGGAGTCAGACCACCTCCACGCTGCATTGAGCGCACAAGGGCAAAAGCTGCACCGGCAAGACCAGCAGCTGGCCCAGCTCCGCCATGAGGTCTCTGAAGCAACATCCTGTAACGAAGCACAGTGTGCCACCGTCTCTGCGCAGCTATCCCACATAATTGGTCAGCTCCAGAACCTGAACATCTCCTCAGAAACCTCCACCGCTGAAACCCCTCCTGCTTCAGCCTCCACACCTGCGCAGCCTGATCTCCCTGAGCCCTGCACCATCAGACTGTCCGGCCCAGAGCACTTCTCAGGTGAATCGGGTGACTGTCGTTCCTTCCTCACCCAGTGTGAGCTCCATTTTGAGTTCCAGGCTAAGGCCTTCCCGTCTGACAGAGCAAAGATAACCTACATCATATCTTATCTGTTGGGAAGAGCCAAGGCCTGGGCTACTTCAGAGTGGAGCAGGCACACTGCGGTTTGTAACTCGCTGCCATTATTTCTAGAGACTTTCAGGCAAATTTTTCATTCTGCCACGCCAGGCAGAGAGGCAGCCAAGGCTCTTGTGAACATTAAGCAGGGCAGAAGGTCTGTCATGGACTATGCCACAGAATTCCGGACTTTGGCCACTGATAGTGGGTGGAATCAGCCGGCGTTAGTTGATGTCTTTTATAATGGACTCTCAGAGCATTTGAAGGACCACCTTGCACCTCTCGACCTCCCCTCTGAGCTGGACGCCTTTGTTTCCCTGGCGTCTAGGATTGACCAGAGACTTCTGGAACGGCAACGAGGCAAATTCACCACTCCTGTCTTCAGGGCTCCAGTACCCCAGCCCGTCATTCCTGCTTCTCTTCATTCCACATCCCTGGGGTTTGACCCATCCACCGAGACCACGACAACGACGGTTCATAGAGAGCCAGTGCATCTATTGTGCTCAACTAGGGCACCTCGTCGCCAACTGCCCGGTCAGAGGTACTCACTCCACAAATACCTCCAAAGTCATGGTGAGTGCAACTCAATTCAAAACACCCAACTACAGACAGCTGTCGAGGGTCACTCTCACCACACCAACCTCCACAACTTCTCAGAAAGCACTAGTGGATTCCGGGGCAGATACTAATTTGATGAGCTATACATTAGCCACTCAGTTAGGGCTTAAGACTGTTCAGATGCCTGAGCCCCTCGCTGCCACAACTCTAGATGGCAGATTGCTCAGCCACGTCACACACCAGACCTCCCTAGTAACTCTCTCATTCCCAGACGGACACTCAGAACAAGTTATATTTCACCTTTTCCACTTGGCAGTTCACCCTCTCATCCTAGGGTTCCCATGGCTTCTCAGACACAACCCTCACATTGATTGGACCTTAGGTGTTGTGTTGAGCTGGGGAAAACAATGTAAAAAAAAACTGCTTTTCTAGTCACCCCGACCCGAATCCTGAATCCTGTTCCCCAGAGTCCAATTCTTCCCCTGATCTGAATGGTGTTCCAGAATGTTCCTCACTCCACGCCGGCATCATCCGTCCCTTTTCCTCCCCTGCTGGTGCGGGATTCTTCTTTGTCGAGAAGAAAGATAAGACCCTGAGACCCTGTATAGACTACACAACTCAACAATATCACAATCAAGAACAGGTATCCGCTCCCTCTCATCTCCTCCGCTTTTGACATTCTCCAAGGAGCCAAATTCTACACAAAGCTAGATCTGAGAAACGCTTACCATCTGGTCAGAATACGGGAAGGGGATGAGTGGAAGACCGCTTTTAATACTCCCATAGGTCACTACGAATATTTAGTCATGCCTTTTGGACTTACCAATAAATAAGAAGGTTTTTGTATACTTGGATGACATTTTGATCTTTTCCCCGAGTATTGATGAACACATTTCACACGCCTGTTAAAGAACAAACTATTTGTAAAAGCAGAAAAGTGCGAGTTCCACAGAAGCCAGGTTAGCTTCCTGGGTTATGTCATCTCCGAAGGCACATTGGAAATGGACCCATCAAAAGTGGAATCAGTATTAAATTGGCCCACTCCCACCACCAAGAAGGAGCGGCAGCGTTTCCTGGGTTTTGCAAACTTCTACAGGAAGTTCATAAAGGGATTCAGTTCTGTGGCCGCCCCCCTCCATGCACTAACCTCTTGTAAGAATGTCTTCCAGTGGTCTCCATCTGCAGATGCCACCTTCCAGCGCCTGAAGATTTCCTTTGCCTCAGCTCCTGTCATCACCTTGCCAGATCAGGATGAGCAGTTCATAGTCAAGGCTGATGCCTCCGATATTGGAATCGGAGCGGTCCTTTCTCAGAGGTCGGGTAAGGATGGTAAAGTTCACCCTTGTGCCTTCCTGTCTTGCAAACTTTCTCCAGCAGAGAGGAACTATGCGGTGGGGGACCGGGAGCTGTTGGCAGTTAAAGTGGCGCTGGAAGAATGAAGGCACTGGTTGGAGGAGGCAGCCCACCCAGTCCTCATCTGGACAGATCACAAGAACTTAGAATATATCAAGAGCGCCAAAAGACTGAACCCTCAGCAAGCAAGGTGGACTTTCTTTTTCTTGAGATTCAATTTTGTGCTGTCGTACAGACCTGGATCTAAGAACACAAAACCAGACTCCCTGTCACGACTGTTCTCCTCTGAAGAACCTATTGGTAAAGATTCTTCCATAGTGCCCCCAGAGAGGATTCTGGGAGCTTTCACTTGGAGTATTGAGTCTAAGGTGTTACAGGCTAACAAGACCATCCCCAGACCTGCTGCATTACCCCCAAACCGCTTGTTTGTGCCCCCAGAATTGCAGACTGAGGTAATTCAGTGGGGACACTCTTCTCTGCTATCGTGCCACCCTGGAGTAAGACGCACTTTTTAGAATCACAGAAAGATTCTGGTGGCCTGAGATTAAACAGGATGTCTCCAAGTTTGTGTCTGCTTGTACTGTCTGTGCCCAACAGAAGACTTTGAATCCCCCAGCACCAGTATATTCACCAGGACAGTGTGGCTGTAAGTTAGCCCTTAGATTCATTGGACCATTTCCTGTGTCAAAAATTAAAAATCTGCTGTGAGACTGCTGTTGTCAGGATCAGTTACTTGTCAAGTGTCTGTTGTTAGGGTTTTCAGTTCAGCTCTGTCTTTGTCTTGTTGTGTATTCGTAAGCGTTCCAGCATTTATTCCTTCTGAGTGTTCCCCGTGTGTGACCCCGTTTTTGTATTCTTGGATTTTGAGTGTTTGCCTGTTGGATTTCGGTACCTTCGCCTAACTAGTCTGTATTACCTGGTTTTGACCCTGCTTGCAATAAACGACCACTGACTCCTACACCCTGACTCCTACACTGTGTCCGCTTGACTCGTACCCTGATACCTGTGAGATTAGGTTTTTAGTCCACTGCCTGTACTATTCCACTTGCTATTGCCACTTTCTGGTACTGCTTTTCTAGACTTTAGACTTTAATTTCTAGAGTCTCGACTCCAGACTTTAGAAGTTCTAGACTTTCTTACTCTAGAAAAACTCAAGCTATATAAACGTGTACTGAAGGTGATAGATTGTGCTAATTTTAATTTATATGCAATGTGCAATCAAGATGTTTTGGTATCTGCTTGCTGTTTCTGAATGTTGTGCAACCTCTTAACAAGGACGTAGAAACTGCTAGCTACAACCATTGTGAGTCAGTACCCCAACTTACAATGCACCAGAACGTGGACCAGAATGTGCAATGGTGTTTTGATTCTCTATCTTGGCACAGCACATTGAAAAGACATGCAGTTCTTTGGCTGAACCAATGCAATTGTCACTCCGCCCTCTGATCTAATCAATAGTTTTGACAACAGGTTACAGAACGGGACTTCTATTGTGCAATGCAAGTGCCTGGAGCAGTGTATCACAGATCAAGTTGACTACTTTGAGAGGGATGGAGGCCAAATTAAAATCAGGTACCTTTTGGTTTGTGAAAGATGCAATCAGAGGACAGTTTGATCGCACCTTGTACGTGATTATAATTTCATAACCACTGTTGACTGTAGGCTGCAAGGTTGCCCATTTAATCCTTAATGAGTTGCATCGGTAAGGTTAAAAAAGCAAAGGGAGTTAAAACCATAGGTGAAAAGGTGAAAGTAAAAGATATTCATTCATTTCATTTGATCACTCAAATCACAAAGAAATACCAATGTCTTTGTGTTAACTTCTTTTTATTTAAATTGGCTCAGGAGGTCCCATGATCTGAAGGGGGTATTAATCTGCCCTGAAAAACACATTGTGGTAAAACAATCCCGGCATTTTTAGCAATGGCCTATACAAATCCTCAAAGTTCTTGCTCTGGCACTATGTAAACTGTGACTCTGCTGGGTCTGAGAAGAACCGATGATATCTGCTATCTCTGTTTTTATCTGAAATGTTTTCTTCCATGAAGGATGACGTAATTATGGGGAACAGTTTTATTCAAGTGTAATGAGTTCAAGCTGCAACTATACAAAAGTATAAGTAATTGCCAGGTTAACCATATGTTTTATATATATATATATATTTTTTTTTTTCCCCTTTGATATTCAACCTGCTGAAGCAGATTCCGTATAGGCAGACCATCTATTTTCAGCTCTCTCCTGGGCATAGTGAGGCACTGAGACACAGATGTTCAAATTTCCCACTGGACTCTATTCTTTCACACATGCACATCGAAGTGGCGCACAAAAACCTTCTTCGGGCAGAGAAATTGTCTGGAGAATGGTAATAATTATGTCAACACAATTAAGCAAACACACTCCACATAAGCCATGTCTCAATTTGTCACCCTGTTCAATCTGGAAATTGACAGGATGGAGGCTAGGCACTGTAACCACTATTTTTTCACCATCCCTTCGAGTGAGCCTGAGACGCTGTGTTAAAGTGCACACATGTTGGCGCGAGAACTAAACCGTGGTTTAGAGAGAACTCAATTATTCAAGCATACAGTGAATTCAGCCGAGGTATGATGTCGGTTTTGATAAGCAATTAAACTCGACAAACAGAAACTTTGACAGTTAAAAAAAAGTGGGAACAGAAAATGAGAAGGAAAATGTGTTTGCACACATTTCCTTTGGTAAATGGAGTAAACAGGGACAAGGAGTGTAGAACTTTGATCACTTGTGCTTTCTATCGCTCTCTTGCTGCCTGTCTTTATGTGTCTACAGTACATCTTTCTCTCTCCACCTCTCCCTCCTGCTGTATGCTGTGATACAGTGTGTGACAATACAAACACCTCATTCTGTCAATGTCGCCGTGCTAACAGGCTCATTGGACTGCCTTGTTATCCAACTCAAACAGTGAGACCCAAAGAATCCACGGCACATTTCCATAATGTTATTGACCGAGTGCCGAGACGCGACGGCTGGAAATATACGCACACACCCTGTGTTATTTGCATGTCTATTACCTTGCAAAACCGCCGCTCTCGACATGAGGCAAGGAGAGCCAATTTGAAGCTCGGCTGCACATCCAACATCCCCCAACCACCCACACACAAGCCCCAACACACCAGAATCGTGGCAAAAAGTGGAGAGCAAAGCATTTTGGGAGACAGGAAGTAGTATAATGAAGGCCAACTGTGTCCTTTAGTGGGTTAAACAGACACACTTGACATGCATGATGGATCAGCCGTGAAATAGGCTGGAAGGCAAAGTTCAGCAAAGCCAGTGTGACAGGAATTTCAAACAGGATGTACCTGTCTATCTTTCTCACATGATGTCAGACGGTTCCAATGGTGTTTAGATTGTAAAGGCAAGATAATAGGATCCCGTATGACACGGGTGGCAGATTTAGCTGTTGTGACAGTATGAAGGGATTATACCATAAAGTCTGAGGATGTGAGGGGGATCCTGGTGGCTCAGTGAGCTGTGGGCTGTACACATGCGGACTTGCATGATTAAAAACACAGATTACAGTGTGCATTCTTAGCTAAGGTGATTCAGCATTTGAACCTTGATCTTCTGTTTGAGCTACAAACCGCTAGAAAGACCTCGCTCTTACTTTGAAGGTTATTATTCACACACTTTATGCGAGTTTAGACTTTGCATTTGGTGTAAAACGTTTAACATGCATGTCTAAATACCGACTGGTGACATCATCAGGGTTAGTTTCTCTTGGCTTTAGCTTGGAGACTAAAGAAAGCCTGTGTTACAAAACTGAAAGTGTGGAATTTGAAGGATATGGTCACGTGGAGGTCATGGTTGTGGTCAGAGTTACTTTTCAAACTATTAAGGCCAGTACAGCTATGTTTTTATTTGCAGTACAGTGTGGAGGAGACCCTTCGAGTACTAGACGTGGTGTGGTGGCACACAGTTGATGCTGATGAGAAGGCGAAGATTAAAATGTTTCAGCTTGAATGGAAGGTTTGCACCAATGTGGGGGTTTTAGAACTCCCCTTCATTAATGTACAGATATGATAGAATGAACTGCAGTTCCTGGTGAGTTCTGAGATCTAGCATAGCATGAGCTGTCTCACACATGCAAACGATCAATGCATACATCCCTAGCTACCTTACAAATAATGTCTGGTTGTTAAAGATGAATAAAGATGGACTACACAACCTGTCCAGACTCTGAGTAAATCTTGGTCTCTGTGTATCAGAAAATTCAAAACTCTGGTGTTAGTATTTAATGTATTTAATTGTTACGAATAAAGTTATTTCAGTAGAATGAAGGATGAAGGATGCCGTAATCACATGGAAATAATGCATTTGTTACAACAATCCCAAATGCCACCTTTATCAGTTTTCTAACATCATGGCAAATATGCAGATTATTAAAATAAGATTATTATCACAATGTGCTAATTTGATACTGTAATGGATTGTATGTAGATCATTCCCTGTGCGTCTAGTCACATTAAAGTAGCCTTTAATCCCAGCAAACAGTTGCAACACATAGATCATATTAAAAAAAGAAAATAAAAGGGAAGCTTTGGCACAAATATCATATTCATAAAAAAAGAATAAATGCAGCAGTAGGAGCAGTTTCTAACATATAAACTAAATGTTGGTTTGAATTCCACCACATGCTTTACTTGATTTGAACCATGCTGCTCTTTAGCTTGCAGGCCGATCAATAAAGATGGAGATCAAGCCGTGCCATACCATAAAGCAGTTAGCCTCTGCCGGGTTCAACAGAGCTGCTCACGGTGAGACATTTGTCTTCCCACAGTTATTTAGTCTGTCTCATACACAATGTATGAAACTTTAAATTCTGTGAGCACCCAGTGTTTCACAAATGCTTCGAGTCAATGGAATAATATCATCATTTTGGCTTTGATTTCCATCCAGTTTTGTAACATAACTCTGTCGTGACCATTGTGAATGTGTCATCGTTTGGTATCCCTCCCGCAGACTTAATCCATTCCTATGTGCAAGCAGACATTAATAAATCATAAGGAGAAGCTTTCAGAAGCTTTAACCTCCATGCATAATTCAGCCTGTGCTGATGCTAATGCTACAGCTGCAGCTCCCACACTCAACTGTTCAGTAGTGTCCCACTAAACAGCCAATTAACTGTAATGAATCCAACAAAGTCCAACTCTCAGCAGAATGAACGGAGAAAGCACTTTCTCTTGAAAACTGTGTGAGCTAATTCCTGATGAGAATGCACTAAAAGTTTGTTTTCACCTTGAATCAAGATGAGAGGTCAGACACAGTGTGATAGGTTCAATTCATACTCATGCCCTCGCTCTGAGCAGGCTGAGAACTGCGTGGGCTCAATCCATTTATTATCCTGATTAAATCGTCTTCAAATTGAAACCATTTGTCGTAAAGTTTGACTTTACGGGATGCTAACTGCTATCCCTGTCACTTTAAATCGTTGCTGCATGGGCATTACCACCTGAAAAACAGTGTTACAGAGATAAAAGAGCAGAGTGGGAATGATAAAGTTAAATGTGTTATTTCACTATGTGTGCACGCAGACTATAATAAAACATGTCCCCCATAGAAACTCCAAACCAGTCTCTCCATGCAACACTTTACGATTGTAAAAAGATTTTATTTCATGGAACACAAATATCCCAAATCTCTTTAAATAAGGCCAATAAAACTCTCGTATTATTACCATTCTAAAATATACAACCTAACTTAACCTGCACTCAACATTCATTAACTACAACCAGGAGCTCGTCCTAACCTTAATCATACCTGTGGTTACCATGCATAAATATAGAAGCAAACTGGATCTGTACATCAAAACATCTACAATAACCAATTTATGCCCACATGGGGCACACAACCAAGCTGTGAGCATAATAAAGATGTAATTTTAGCTGATGTGGTGAACCTCTTATGAAACAATTGATTCTTTAGCCGTACAGTATATATAAAGCAGCGCCCTTGTTCATTTGGATTGATGTTTGTGTTTGTGTAATGACTAAGTCCAATATTCACTCACTTTTAGCTCTGTTTTATGTCCATTATGTTCATCTGCTTGTCGCTGACTGTGCTTCTCAGCTGTTTGGTGGTGGGCAGAAGGTAAAATCATATTTCAGGTTAAAAAAAGTGCATCGTTTACATATGTAAAGTAGAAAAGTTATGTTACATCATGGTAGGTATGAGACATAAGTTATGTAAGTTATCTTGGGTCTGTTTCCTGAAATTTACATTTAAAGCACTAATTTTAAAGAGCAACCAGCTGGATTACATGTGCATCAATATAACATGGAGATGTTACAGAATTGATCTGGAAAAGTTCTAAACAGCCAGTATCCACTGAAGCATGATTAATCTTTTTATCGTTGTAATTAAACTGCTTAATGCACTTTGTTCATGTGAGTGGAAAAACATGTTGGTTTAATATTGAAGAAATTACCTACCGTCAACGGGAAGCATAAGCTATTTCAGTACTTCACCAAGACTTCACCTATCCATGTTATGCCAACATAAACTGCCAATGCAGGAAGTAGTGATGGCAAGTGACCGGGACCTTAACTCAAATTATTTGCATGCGGTCACAAAAATTAACTTTTCCTGTAACACAGTTATTCCCAATATGCCAATATGTTTCAGTTGAATTATCCTTTATGATTCTTGAAAAGAGTTTATGTGGAATAATTCAAGTCTTTTCTGAACTATATCAGAGGTACAACAAGAGGGTAAAAATAGCTTCTACAGAAGAAAAAAGGTGTTGACATTGAATGTTCAGGGTTTGCAGAACTGTGCAATATTGACTTTATCCTGACCTTGGTTGATGATAGTTCCCAAAACCATGACCTTTCTTTGACCTTGAATGATTTTGCATGCTGGATGCAACATTGACTTTCCAATATCAAAATCCCAAAACCTCTCACATTCTCCATCCACCTTCACCCTCCTCTACACGTTTTGTGACACAGAAGAACTCAACAATTTCTGGACTGGAAAAAAGAAATATTGAAAAAGGATCCAGACAGCAAACAGGGTTGGTTTTGACTACAGAAATACCTGGCTTTGTTCTTCCATCAGTAGAGGGAACAATAGCACAGATACTCTAATCACACATTCCGACATCCAGCAGAGGACCAACCGTTGCTCCGTTCCACTGTTCTCATTACCATGGCTATGATTGTCCATATAAAGGGGGAAAATAGATGTCTTGTAGCGACCCTGTATTTAAATCAATATGCTAATGACTACATGTTCCATTCATTGGTTTCATTTGAATCCAGAAAAGGTTTTCTAAATAACCCAAGAGACCCAGTGAAAGTACCCACCTGCTGACCAGTTAAAAAACATTAACATGGGGAAATGATTTGAGCGGTTGCCGTTTGGCTGCATCAGAGAAGCACTGAGATAGAGGTGGTGAACGTTAAAGGTTAACACAATTATGCAACGTTAGCCATACAACCAGTGGCATATAACATCAAAGACACCCCCTTACCGAGAGCAATCACAAGCTGATGACCAGCAGTTCTCATCTGTTAAACACAGTGAGGAGATATGGAAAGAAATCAGTGAAAGACAAACCTCACACATGGAGGCTACATTCAAAGAACAGAGGAAATTGCCTCACCACCAGGGGCAACAACTTGGAAAGAAACAAGGTGTCTGATAAGAAAAAGGTGCCAGAAACAATTATTTTTCTACTTTTCCACAAAGGGAGAACACAATGTTGTGTTTGCTCCCACGAGTCTGGAGCGTGGCACGTCTTTCAGGCAGATTGCCCCATTATGATGGACAGAAACACAACCAAAATCAGCATATGCACGACAAATGATAATGCGAACAGGGCAACCTATCATCTGTATTTATGGATGTCCGCAGTGGAGACTACTTCAACCAAGTTTGACTTTAACAGCTCAACCCTAAATGTTGCTGCATTCAGACTGGTAGTTTTTACTCCTCAGTCATTCATTTCAATAAAACCGCAGCCGATGCAGGGTCATCCAGTAAAAAAAGTTAAAGCTGTATCACCATTGAGCAAAACACTGCATCAAACGCGCCAATTCCTTGTGCAATGCACTGCAGAAAAAACAGTGTGCTGTTGTATACTGTTTGCCTCTAATTTGCAAAGGAGGAGAAGAAATATTGCTGCTGTGATACCTTCAGCTCGTTTTCACCATCCCAAGGGCCCGTGTGGATTCAATTCAACACTGCATCAGAAAAAAATTGTGTGTACTATATGACTAATTTGCAACAGTAAATATGTTCCAAAGGAAACACAATACCATCCAGATGACAATGTGAGAACATCTTCCTGAGAACAATTAAATGAAACTAAATATCAAAGTCATCAAATGCAGCCCATATTCATTCGTTTTCTTACAATATGGCCTTGTGGCAACTAAAGCATGATAAATGTTTTTCTGGTTGTGTCTTGGCAAAGTGCTTGGAACTCAAGGCACTGGATTAGGGTTAGGCAGAGCTCGGGGTCTTAATTAAAGCAATCACTTGAAGCAATGGTTCCTGACTTAGGTGTGGTCACATGAGTCATGGTGCAAATGGGCGTTAGACAGCCCCACCCCAGCCATCATGCTGAGCTCCACACTCATTTGTACCATGACTCATGTGAACCTAACAACTTGCATAATGGCTAGACGGGGAAGCTTTTAACGACCGTTCACACCGTGATTCATGTGACCCCAACAGCTCACATTTGACCTCGACTCTCAAGGTGCTATCGACCTCACGGGGCGGCGAAATGCAGGTAACTCTCCCAGTCAGTCAGAACTGAAGAAGCCTTTTGGGTTAGAGGTGAAACACCTTCAAGAACCTCAAACAAGTCCAGCTACTTTTATGTAGCATTTAAGAAACGATTAATAAATAATTACACTTCTTCCCACCCCTTAAAGTATTGCAATTTAACATCAAACACACCGTCAGATCTCCCCAACAAACAGTTTTGATGGCTCACAAGAGAAAAAAGGGTATGAAGCAAGATTTTCTGTATTAAACCAACCATTCTGTAAAACTGACCAAAATGTTTTACGACCTTAAACATCCAGCCTGTTCCTCTGACTTTGCTGATATGTGGTTTTTAGGAGGCATTGTTGGTTGAACTGGGACATTTTTAGGCCTCATACATGCAGTCTGATCTTGTAGGTTAACTGTCACCTGTAGCTGAAGCACGTGCCCCTTATTTACAAGTATCTATGTTTTCCCCATATTATTCTGGCTGTCAGTGCATGCTTCCCCTCCCTCGTGACAAATTCTTCATCAAATCAAGCTGTTCCTCTCCAAATTAAACTGCTAGCCAGGCTTTTATGCAAAAAAATCAAACAAAACAAAAGGTACAGCACATGTTTTCTAAGTAATTTGGAATGCATGTCCAAGAAGCTGAGACTTTTCTGTTGGCACCGGTTCAGCTTTTATACCAAGCATCGAGACAGCTATGTGGCACACTAAAATACCCGAGCTGTGCCATCTCTTCCAAGAATAAATGAATGCTACAGCAGCATGGTGCATATCAAGCTGAAGCAACGTGGAGTAAACCCGACAGCGAACACCTGCCGATGATATCTAACCCAACGCTGTGGGCTGTGCAGACAACTTGATTTTTTTTTTTCTGTTTTCATTAATGCAGTGCTACACGTGACACTCACAGGCATGTAAGACACACATGGAAAACACATACACGGATATAGCTATACGCGTGTACCCATCCAAGAGACGCCCAGCACGCTTCTATAACGTATGCATGCAAAAACACAGTTGGTTCTTCTTGAATGCCAACACGTACATAGGCAACACACCCCTACACACTCGCATATACATATACACAACATGGTACAGAACAGAATAGGGATGGATGGACATCTACATAACTGAATTGGGGTGAAGATGTTTGTCTGCATGACAGAACAGGGAAAGACGTATGTGTGTATGCAGCTTTTATTTGCTGTGGCTGTCTCAACAGGCAGCGTGTGAAACACAGCAGCAATACAAGGAACAGTCAAATTAACAAGCTGAGGGAGGAGGAGGAGAGGGTGGAGAGAGGAAGACAACAAAGTCCAAACAATAAACTGAGAGGTGGGAAAAGTCTGCGGAAAATTATACTGAGCCCTGACAAACAGTGGAATTACATTTACTCTAAACACCTCCTCCACTGGCAGCGTTTCCACTGGGGAGCACTCGTGACAGCTTCTTGTGTCTTATTTCTCCTTTTGAAAAGGAAGGCTCTGTTGACACCACAGAGAGCCGAGTGTGTTCAAGCTCTTAAAACACCAACAGCCATCTCAAGCTCAGCAAAACAGGTGCAGCGCAACAGCTTCTCGGCACTCCCACAGAACAGCGGGATGTACCTCGGCTCTCTCGCAAACATAAGTGCACATGAAGTGCGTAAAAATGGCCTGCATTTCGATGAACTGCGAGGGATATTTAGTACCAGTGGGTACTCTGGGGTAACCCAAAGTGTGTGAATTCACATCTCTTTCCCCCGTCTTGCCACCAGGAGACGCACTCATGCTCCCATTAACACACAGCACGGTGAATTTTGTCTGATAAGCTTTGAATGACGCTGCAGTTTTGCCACTCTGAAAAACAAATTTAATGCATCTGCAGCGGAGCACTTTGGAGAACATCTTCTTGAAGAAAATGGCTGCGTTTTGAATGGAATAATGTTGCAGCTTAGTTTACTGCACTAATGGATCCAATTTTCATCTTGACCCAGTAAGGACTCATTTAAAGATTAAGTTGAAGAAAGGCAGCTGACTGCTCTGCGGTAATCAGCAGGGATATTGTGCAGATTCTAAGCAGGAGGCAATGACAGCAGGTCTATTATGGTACACTTTCTGACTGAAAAACAAAAAAGAATTAATTAAAACATGTTTTTTCCATAACATATGGAAAACATTTTGTGTGTCATAACGTCACATTGTCACACTGGAATTAAGTAATATAAAATACTTCACATGTGATTTGTAATTTCACATGTGGAAAAAATGTGATTTCTCAAACATTTGAAATACAACATCTTGTTGAGGTGTAGTATTTCAGATGTGGCGTGCATCTTTTAAAGGGCATAAACTATATGGAGTGCCATGAAAAGGTATTTACCTCCTTCCTGATTTCTTTTTTTTGCATATTTGTGTTTCATATCATAAAACTAATTTTAATATTAGACAAAGATAACCTGAGTAAACACAGAATGCAGTTTTTAAATGATGATTACAGCTTTTGGAGTGGCCTGGTCAAAGTACAGACTTTAAATCTGATTGAGATACACTGACCTCAAACAGTACGTTCATGCTTGAAAACCCTCCAGCGCGGTTGAATTAAAGAAATCTTGCAAAGAAGAGTGGGTTAATATCCCTCCACAGGGAGGTGAAACACTCATTGCCAGCAGCCACAACATGCTGAATGCAGTTATCGCCGCCAAGGTTGTCGCAACCAGTTATTAGGTGTAGTGGGCAGGTGGGTTTGGATATCTTTTTCCCCTAATAAATGAAATCAGCATTTAAAAACTGCATTTTGTGTTTACTTGGGTAATCTTTTTCTAATATGAAAATATGATGATCTCTGAATAGAAAGTGTGACAAATATGCACAAAAATAAGAAATCGGGGGGGAGGGTTAAGCTGCATTCAGCAGATGATAAGTTCACGTTTATGTGTGAGGTTTCCATTTTCACTCATGATTCTCATGTACTTGATTTGTCTGTGTGGAGAAACTCATTACAGAAAGAATACAAAGCGCTAATTAGCAGGCTGATACCTGCTGGAGTCATACATTAACAGCCATGCAAATGTGACACACATCCAGAACTACAAGTTGAGGATGGATATATTTAACTGCACACATGTAAATGATGACGGTTGTGTTCTAGGTGACAAATGACATGAATTACATGCTCAACCTTTCCCATTGACTAACATTCACATGCAATACAGCCACATCAATACTAAACGGCTAATTGTTGTAATGGCGGTTAACGCTCAAAAGTACTCACACAGTGTGACATGAAGAAAGGCAGCAGCGGTGGAAACTCGCTGCCTACTTTATTGTAAACGATGGAGAGATTCCAGGATTGGAAGGGCATCGGCAAGAGATTTGATTCGTGTAAAGCCAGATGACAGATGTGGCAGTGCCAGCGTCCCTCATGGGCATTACGTCCTGACTCTAGGGGGGATATCTGCATCTACTGTACACACGTAGAGGGAAATATAAACCTTTGGATCTGGAAGTGACTGAAAAATAACAATCTGGCTGGAAAAAATCAACCAAGAAGAAACAAAAACTAAGTTCAATACTGCTCATTGTCAAAAATGCCTTTTTTTTTACATTTCACTGTACCGATTTCAGAGCAAAGCAAGAGATATATAACGTCTGATCTTTAAGCTCCTATAATAATAGAAATCTAATTAAATCAGTTTTCAGTAAATTAAAATAAGACCCATTAAAAATCTGGAATGACCCATTTATTACTCAATTGGATGAAGATTGGCAGCACATTGATAACATGAAAACTGTCATTTCTATTGGCTGTATATGAAATCATGTGTTTGGGATGCTGGGCAGGATGATTTGTGATGAGGAGGCAGATTTACCAAATAATCGGTGTTGTGCAGTAAGCGACAGCACACACAGTAGATTTACCGATTGTAATGCTCAAGTCGGATTCAGAAAGCTGGGGGCCGCTGATTTGAGAAGCTGCAATAACCGACTTTTACACAATCTTAATCTGAGCTACTGGTAATCAAAAGACTAAGGGTATTTCTATTGCAATAAATATATAAAATTGTGTAGTCAAAAATACAAGTCATAAAGAGGAAAACAATAATTACATCAGTATTTCATTTTATTTTTAACACATAACTCGTTACAGTGCGTCGGGAGAGGGGAACATTCTCAAAACCCTCCTTTTTATCTGGACTTTTTAGTGCTGCAGAGTCCACCAAGCACTCTTTAATAAACTCTCCATCAGAAAACGGTTTACTGTTTCTAGCATTTTTGCAGGATATGACATAAATTGCCTTGTAAATAAATATTTTGCAGTCCATGCCTCGTTAGAAATGCGGCATTCAGTATCAATCTTTCTTTTTTCACATGAACTGACATTTTGAGGGTCTGTCAGTAAGCATTCCCTGGCACATGTGTCCGTACATAAATAAAAGTCACACTTTCAAAATAAAAGCAGCACAGCGTGCCTGGCGTGAACTAGTTTCCATATACATTTCTTGTTTGTGAGTGACCGCACATGGGCCAGACAGCAAGGGTCAAAGGGCCGGATGTGGCCCGCGGGCCGCAAATTGCCCAGGTCTGGTTTAGAGCATATATCACATGCATTACAAACTGGCTTCAAGTCAACTATACTGCAACTATGTAAAGGGAGTCGACAATCTGAATCTAGCACGAGACTGATTCCACCGCTGCTGAGACAAAATGCACCGAGGTTAATTACTGAGTGCGCGTACAATGAATGGAAAAACAACTTAAAACCTCCAATTTGTCATTGCCTGTGTCACGTGTGCTACTATGTGAACATGAATTCTCCCTTCAGTGAATCAAGAAGAGAAAATTCTCAGATGTTTTGATTTTAAAAAAAGAAATGCAATAAAGAAGCTTAAACAGTGAGACTCTAACCTGTAATTCAATTTCATACTGAGACCAGTTTAAAGGCTGAATGGGTAGGACTAGATGCCAAGACATCTCTTATTAATTTTATTGGATATTTTTAAAAAAATAGATGTAACCTCGGCCGCCTGTGGCCGTTGAATTAAGCATGGCTGATATGAGTAATGAGGTGTCCTTTCACATCTTCTGTTTCTCTGAGCTGTATTAGCACTGGGGACCTGAGAGCATTGAGACTGGTGAGAGACTAGACAGCCAGCATCTGTCTCTCTCACTCTTCCTCTCAAACACCCACCACCACACACACATGTCCACACACACACACACACACACACACTTGCACATGCTCACACAGCAGTCCAGACATCTGCTGGGGCTCTACTGGGTCTTGCCACTGTGGTACTGGGACTCTTACAAGGACTAAAGATACTTCAGCGGTAATGACACGTCCCTATTGGCCAGACCGGGCAGGAAAACAGGAAGTGGGGACAAGACTGAGTGTCGGAGAGGTCATCCATCCTGGGAGGGTGATTTAAATACAGTAAAAAAAGAGTCACAGAGATACAGTGAGCTTATAACGTCCTCTGCCTGGGGCCAAGGTGGGAAATGTGAGTAAGTCTGAGGCGTTGAACAGATTCCAAAGAGAACTGTATGTGAACTGGGATGTTCTTTAATTAGTTTTAATAATAAAATGATCTTTTATTCCAGGTTTAAAAACACTTTTAGCAGAGGGTACAGTCTATTTCCTGTGTAATATGGTGAAGACCAGGCCTGGACTGAAGTCATTTGTAGGGCTAGGCCACCTTGGCTTTTGATAAAAACAAATATTCATCAGCAAAATATAATTTAATTCACCATTTGTCATATTTCTATTAAGAAAACTTGGGACAATTACTCTAATCATTTCGTGTAGCTCATTTCGTCAGCTCCTGTGTAGGAAACAAACATTATACACTTGGAACAATCCATTTAATCTATATCTGTATCTATTCAGACACAACAGATTATCACAAGTTCACAGGTTTCTGCAAAGTCTGCGCACATGCTTTGAAGGTTTGTACGTAAAATGTATAGTGCAATGTTTCCCCTTCTGGAGCTGCTGAGGGGTGTGGGGTGTTGGGTTAGCGACTGCAGGTCATTTAGTGTCAATGTACTCAGTGTTCCAAGTTTTAGCCATAACTCAAACACCTTTGTTCTGGGCTGAGGACATAGCCAAGGATGTCCCTTATTCCCTCTGCAGTTTGTGATTACGAAGGACATAAGATCGAGGAGCAGCCCCGAGGGGTGTCTTTTCGGTGACATTAGCATCAGCTGATCTTTTCTGTTTGCAGGTGCTTTCAGTGTGTGAACTTTCAGATGCATTTGCTTTTTAGTAAACTGCAATGTACAAAAACATGATAACTTAATAAAACGTGTTTTTGATGTTTAATTAACTTTGTTTACGCTTCCGTTAATAGGTAGTATAGTAATCCAGCCAAAACGGATATTTTGACCTGTGTTCCCATGGAAACAGACTGATGGGTAAAAGCGGTTTTCACATATAAAAATACACTCCGTTTCAGATGCAAAGACTCACCAGTGGCGGGGTTCCCTCCGGGGTTCAGGGTGACTCTGAAGGCTTGATGCCAGCTGTGGCGGCCAGGGGGGGCGTCACATGGGTCAATGTAAAGCAGCACACCTCCGAAACCGAGCTCAGACAGCAGAGATAGCTGGACACACACAAAGAGACAGCGAGTAATAAAGAGGTGCTCCAACAAGTACGCGGAAGTGTGCAGCTGCTGATAAGGTGAGCAGGAAAAACACAGTCTCAGTACAAAGCAGACATATTGTCACACATGGAGTTGCTGAGATTCAAGACTTACACAGCAAAGAAACTGTCATTATCACAAATCCAATGTCTCTAGCAATATCTGGAAATATGTAACTCGTTGGTGGTTAAATGATTCACTGTGTTCACCAGTTACTCATCAGCTTTATCTGTCTATAGTATTTGGCTCTGGCTGATCAGAGATTGGTGGAAGTGATAAGACTGGCCAGCAAATATGTGGGTCACAGAGCCGGGATCACTGAGACTGCTTCCCTTCACATGAGTCAGTGACTAATACACAAACACTGGTTAGTGCAGCTGTGAAAACACACATTGATTTTGGAATGATAAAAGACCCAACTCACAAAATCATTAGATATATCAAATGAATTTATTCAAATAAGAGTAATTTCAGCAGATATCTTATTTGCAGTAAGAGACACACAGTATTTATTGTTCTAACCAGCAAACACCTAAACATGATATTAGGATTTCACTGATTATCAGTGCACCACCACTTTGACTGGCAGAATAACTAGATGGAGGTGAGGTTCTGAGATGATGTGGCCTTCAAAGAGTTCCGTCTGACTGCATTTATCAGTGAAGATATTAAGATATCAGTCTCAATAATAACTAAAATTGCTTTCTCTGTGTTCCTGATACTGTGGATAATCCATGCAGAACACACCTGAGACGCTTCCTATTGGAAACTACTTTCCGCTGAAGAAATAGTCCTTGATCAGATTCTCAAAAATTAAATTAAAAAAGCTTGAAATGATGTGTTTCTGAGTGTTTTTAAAAGGTTTGATGTCATTTTTGCATCTGCAGGATGACAGAAGTACCGCACCAGCCCCATTCACTTCAAGGAGAATGTGTGTAACTGCTACTGCATACATCATAAACACATATTGTAAATGGTTATGTTTATGATTGTTCATGTTTCCGAAAATTAGGGATAACTGTCTGATGATCATAGCACCAGAGCTCAAAGTAAAAGACCTCACACACTTGTTGTGACTAGCTTCAGCTGAAATCCTGCATTCCTTGAGGCCACTTTACAAATGTGGATCACTGGTCATAATGAACAATGTATTAGCCAAACAAACTGATTCATGGGTGCGTGTGTATGTCACAGTTTGGTGTTTACATTGCAACTCCATGGGCTGTTTGGCTAAAACAACAGAGATGGTACTTTCAACTGCAACACAAATTCACATACTGAAACCTTTTGTATTCATAAAGGGCCTCCTATCCCCTTTGTGTGTAATGTATCTTAAGAGTGTGGGTAGCAGCTTATTTTTTTTCTTTGCTTATTCTTCTCCATAAGCCCATGACTCTACCCTGTGAATGCCTGGTTGCCTACACACACCTGAAGATACATGTAGGTCACTGATCTACCACCGGTCCAAACAGATCTCCAGATCCCTGCCCATTATACAAATGTTCATGTTGTACAACCGTGAACATTTCTTTACTGTGGTCGTTTGTTTTTGCTGTTGAACCAATGAAATCATTAAGACGGCAGGAGCCATAGACCTTTTTGCTCAGCTGAGTGACCTTTTTCCACCAGGAAACATGCTGGGCTCTATGTGCACGCTGACGTGTCTGTAAAGGGGTAAATGTATAAAGAAGATGCTAATGTAGTTACATTTTAAAATATGTTATTTAGCTTCAACGAAACTGTTATGGATGCAAGTTGCTTTGTCAAAATTTCAAACAATACACCGACTGCTAAGTGCGCTCAGGTAATCTTCACAGTGTGTGTGTGTATATATATATATATATATATATATATATATATACACACACACACTGTGAAGATTACCTGAGCGCACTTAGCAGTCGGTGTATTGTTTGAAATTTTGACAAAGCAACTTGCATCCATAACAGTTTCGTTGAAGCTAAATAACATATTTTAAAATGTAACTACATTAGCATCTTCTTTATACATTTACCCCTTTACAGACACGTCAGCGTGCACATAGAGCCCAGCATGTTTCCTGGTGGAAAAAGGTCACTCAGCTGAGCAAAAAGGTCTATGGCTCCTGCCGTCTTAATGATTTCATTGGTTCAACAGCAAAAACAAACGACCACAGTAAAGAAATGTTCA
The DNA here is from genome assembly GCA_008933995.1 of Datnioides undecimradiatus. Taxonomy (NCBI): domain Eukaryota; kingdom Metazoa; phylum Chordata; class Actinopteri; order Lobotiformes; family Datnioididae; genus Datnioides; species Datnioides undecimradiatus. Next base: position 529,418 of record WARS01000091.1, on the reverse strand, counting down.
CGGTTGTACAACATGAACATTTGTATAATGGGCAGGGATCTGGAGATCTGTTTGGACCGGTGGTAGATCAGTGACCTACATNATATATATATATATATATATGATATGCCAGAGGCAAAATTCAGTGCGTCCTTGTTACTGTTCACCAATTTTTGAATAAACTAAACAGTTACAATATTAGTAGCATTAGAAATCTGATAATCTATGAATTACCAACATGTCATATTGTACTGTATTAAAGAACCTGTTTCAACACTTATACCTTATATCAAAATACCAATACTGTAATTTAAAAATATAGTTAAACCATTATATCTGACACCAGTTATAAACACGGTATCTATAGATTACTGAGAAATATGAGCTATGACCCAAACACACACACACACTTCCATCTGGTTGCTTCATCCATAAACTGTTCCTCAATCAATTTTCCATAAATAAATACTTTATCCTATTATATAGTATATTGCTGTCATTATTATATAAATTGTCGTCATTATGTGAAATGTCATATCGCATATGACTGTATACATTAAATGTTGGTGGTCTGACTGTGTGCAAGCATCATTTCAGTGTTGCTTCTCTATGTGATTGTGACCTTACTGTCAAAAAGGCAGATTTTGATTTATTTATTATTTATTCTAGGGCAGAAAAATGCTGTTAGTTTACAGCGCTCTCTCGCTCTCTCTGTGTGTGTGTGTGTGTCTTTGTAGACAGTGGGTATTAGTGCGAATGCGGTGTCAGTTCACTGTATCCCCAGTGATCACCTGGCAGACACACAGTGTGCATCAGCAATGTGATGTTTTGCTTTGATTTTTTACCTCACACCACAACCTGCTGCATGTTGAGCGCTTCCTTTCCAATATTAATCAGAGGAAAGAAGGCACATTTAATAATACTGATGTGACTTCCTGTTTATGATCTTTTTGAAGTAAATATTTGTCGGAGTGATCAAAGGTCATGCTACGCTGCCGTTTAGTTAGCCAGCATCGCCGTTAATGATGGAGAGTAGTTGCTGTGTGGCAGGAAGTGTGCTGCAGCTGCAGCTGTGCAGAGCAGTATTTCACTGCTGTCCATGGGAGATGTAGCGTCCTTGTTTTTTATGAGTGTAGATGACTATTTTATTGAATATGTGACACCAGCCACGGTCATTCTCCTCTCATCACAACTCTGTCCTTCACTGGAAAACAGGGACACAGCGAGCACACACACAAATACCCTAACCTATATGCACACACAAAATCAGCCACTACAATACTCTACAATAAAACACATTAATGCAGAGGCTTTAACACAACACACATGCTATATGTGTGTCTGGTTGACATTCACATGCACGACAAAAGTATGTGGAATGAAAATCCATTAATCAGCAGGAACTCCCAGCAGAAAGATTCCCACTGATGTTCACAGATGTTGAAATCTAGAGTAATGTGGAGGGAGAAGCACTGTGGGCCTGCAAACCACTCTGCGACCAGAAGAGATGGTGAAACGCCACATTGTGTCTTAAAAACCAGGTGCAGTGTCTTACCTCTCACTTAAGAGTTAATGCATTTTTATATTTCTGGATTTCTTTTCAGATGTGGATGTAGCAGAATGCTGCAAATTGCAGCCTAACAGTAATTTTGTGCTATGTTTAACAGTTTTGGAGAGTGCATGCAAACACATTTTAGACATGGTTGAGTTTAACAAGCTTTAAAAGGAGTGAATGCATTTTGCGGCAAAGCAATAAAAAGTGGCACAGCTCGGTCCACGCTGACTTCCGTTGTGCTGGTTGTGTGAGGAGTTTTGTAAAGAACTGTGAAATGTGCATTATCAACTGCAAAAACATCCAATGAAACCAAATAAGTTATGCTATCATGCACTCGGTGTGTGCATCGAATATGACTCTAGCTCTGCATGTAACATTGGGCCGACAGTCACCGTCACACGCTCATTAGCGAGAGCACAGGGCTCATCAATCATCTCTCCCCATTTATATGGAAAGGGCGATCATTTCTCTCAGTGGCTGACACACAGAGACATTATGAGGCACACCTGATCAAATTTGTCACAAACTGTGGGCGAGGAGGAGAAATGGGTCAGCAGCCTGTTGCTGGAGGGGGTCCTGCGTGGCAGGACGTGCCGTTTGATGTAATGGAGTTTTAAAAGTCTAACTGTGTATATGTTAATGCAGTTTGGTGACCCCTCTTTGTTTTCCTCACCTGTTTTTGGTAACCTCCATTCGCCCCAATCATTTTTCATTAATCACGGAATTAGAGTACTCCTTGAAGAACAAACCTTAATTTGACTAAAAGCTAGCAGGTCAGGTGTTTGTCAGACCACTGTTGCCACTTGCAAGATGCTTAACTGTCAGAGTCCAACATAGATCACGAGTCTTTGTGGTGATGCCGATGAGCTCATGTCCACAATAGCTGAAGCAAAGCACATCTGCAGATCATGGCTGCGTGATACGGGTGACAGCTCTACAACAGCAGAGCTTGAGTCAGAATTACTCAAAGATTGAGGTCATTCACTGTGCATTTATATGTCCCAGTCATGTGGGTGCTCACTGGCTCACCCATTCTGTGCATGAGCTTACTCTACATTTACATGAGCACAAAAGGACCCTCTAAATCAAGAGCAGAGCAATAATTGATGTAAGTTAAAGAACAAACAGTCTTTCCCCACAGGAGTCAGGTATAATAAATTTATGGGGGAAAATAATATAAAGAATTAGTGATGCATGACTCGCCGTGGCACGTTAGGCCCCGTTCAGTTTACAAATCCCAGTGCAGCGGGCTGTATTTGGTTTCCTCAAAGGGCAGTGAGGTGTAGCATGTGAGTATATTAACATGCCCACGATCATTTTAGAAACTCAGCGTTAAACCCTTTCAAATCTTTTTTTTGTGTGTGTGTGTGTGTCATACTGTGCACTTGCACTTATTTTAAAAGATCAAAAGATCTCACTCCTCAGTTCGGGTGAATACTTTTCCCACTGCAGGTTTACACTATCAGGCAGATCTCAAGATGTTGTCCTCATCAGCAGAAGGGAGCACTGTGCCGAGCGTCGATCTTCAATCTTACCTTGTACAGCAAAGGTGCCTGGCCAAGCTTGACCACGGCAATCTGGTTGGTGAGGTTCAGGCTGTCTTTGGCTTTCCTCAGGTCATCCGCACTGCCGTACTGCACGTCCACCACCTCTCCCTGGCAAGCAGACACAGCACAGCGGCTCAGGGGGTCAAGCAGGAACTGAAACCATTAAACATCCTTCAATCAAATGTCTTCCCAACATGTTTATGTGTGTTATATGCCACTGCAAGTGTCAGGACATGCAGGTGCAATTATACATCCTCGAATCTTGATGCTTTGGGTGCTGACTGAAAAATGCCTGCAGCATAAAGTACTGAAACCTGTCGAGTCCTGAGAAATACTTAATTGCTTTGCTGGACGGTTTACACTGAGACCGAGCAGAGGTTTCAAGCTTTACTTTCCTGAATGATTGAAAGGATAAAACTAGCAGAGTTCATCTGATGCTGACATGTTTTTATCCTTGTAAATATTTTTTTGTATATTGTCTATTGTCATGCTGGGTGCTTGTAAAGTGTAAATTGCTGCTCCAACATTGAAATTTCCCAATTTGGTATGAATAAAGTCTATCTATCTCTCTATCTATCTATCTATCTATCATCTGTGGGTCTGTGGAAGCTGTTGACACTTTGAGAAAATGTGGATGTTTAACAGAAAAGGAGAATCTAAGAAAGGTTAAAGGGGGTTGCATTATGGGAAATGTAGGATTTATTCTGGAACTTGGCCAATTCAAGGGATAGCAAGGTCACATTAGGTCTGACATATAGTTGTTGTTGAGCCCTGCACTCGCATAGACAACCACCTGTGTTTTGGAGTAATTTCTCATATACTTGCTGTTGAGGTACCTTTGTCACTGGAGGATTCTAATAAATGGCAGATAACACAATTCATGATGTGCAGAACTGGATTTGCACTGACGACAACAAACACAGCAAAACTCACACAAAAGTTACTACTTTTGTTCATTCTGAGATCACAGCCGAACAAGATACATATAGTACAGATAGTAATGCTTCTTAAGCACACACTGACAATGGGAGGTATGTTGATGATGTAAGACACTGTGAGCACATTGTGCCAGTGAGTTCAGTAGAGCATCTTGCTATAACCAACTGCTTTCTAACATTATACATCTGCCAGTAGCCCCATTCTGCCCCCACACCGCTGCTACAGCTCATGCTCATATTGCATCTTGTGCACGTGACCCATTACTCTCAGAGACGCGCAGAAAACACGAGTAACTGTCATTTTGACCCTTCATTTAAGAATCTGTATAAAAACAGGAACAACTGTAAAAACCCTGGCGTCTGAAATGAGAATCTGATATCACATGATACGATCCTGGTCTCACTTTTCATATGAGCAACAGAGATGCTGCAAATCAACAACAGTAAATGGACTTTTCAGAGTCAATTATGGAGATTTAATGAATTGCCAGCGTGCTTATAATCACCCCTGATAAAGTCACTGTAATCAATAATACGCTGCTGACTGACAGTACAACAGAATGACTTCACAGCGCACTGGATTTACTTTGGCCAAGTGTGTTTTTGTGTGTATGTGTCTCTGTGACTGAGCAAGAGTTATCATCTACCAAATTACAGTGACCTAGAAGTTGTGGAGGAAAGTCAAAGCATTACTTTTTGGGGTCTCTCTCTCTCTCTCTCTCTCTCTCTCTCCTTCCATCTCTGTTTCTCTCTTCCTCACCCATCTCTCAACCCCTCCCTGCATCACCTGGTCCTGATTCATTTTTCATGTGGCCCGGGGGTGAGTGTAACGCGATGCTGCAGTGGAGAGAAAGCAAGGGAGAGCACGAGAGAGCATCTGAATGTATGAGAGAGAGAGAGAGAGAGCGCACATCTTTTGCATCAGGGGAGCCCAGGAAAGGAGAGCAAAAAGAGATTTATCGCCCCTGCCTGCATTTGCATCATAAAAGTCCTCCATTTAAACTGCAGACCATGGAACAGTACAAGACACAGCAAATTGAAATACAGGAGAATCTCTGCACACTCTCGGATGGCTCTGCTTGAACTGGATCCATCTCCCCTCCCCTTCCCTCCCCTCTCCTCTCCTCTCCCTCCCTTTTTTTCCTTTCATTTCATCCTGGCGGGGTAATGAAATTAACAATGTAAGTGGCCTCTGTCTGGCTGGAGCTGCAAGCATCATTCTCCTGTTGAGATGATGGATCCTTCCCTTTAACCCAGCCAGGCATTCACACTAGATTTGGGCAGAGTTTCTGAAGGATGATAAGTCGACCAGTATGTGAAGGACTCAGTCATGTCCAGTGTCTTTGGCCATTATTACCCTTTAAAAGGATTAATATTCAGTGTGTCTGCCACAGTTGCATCCCGCTGTTTCTTAACAGCATTGAGTTCACTGTGGGAGATTAAAACTGAATGCAATGCTTTGATGTGAGTCAGGGGCTTTTGGAGGGTGGGGTTTTACGGACAGAGGCCCCTGAACCTGATGAATGACGTTACATTCACGCAGTCATTGAGCAGAGAAAAGCTTGTATTTAAAGTGGCTTAATGAACAAAATCAGCTCCATCTGGCAAGTATTTATCAATCAGTTATGAATTCTCATATGCTGGGAGCCTTGGCCAATATCTAGGAGAGCTACAGAGGTGTATGCAGCTGTGTGGAGGTGGTGCTTCAAAAAGGTCCTTTCTTTTTGGATGTTTGGTGACAATGAGCTTATGAAGATACTGCTGCTGCTAAATCACCACAAAGAACACCTTCATCACAACAGCTAAAACATCAGTTCAGTGCAGTGCAGTGCCTTTTATTAGTTATAACTTAGCTAATATGTCAGGGTATAATAATAACTTTTCAAAACGGTTTCATATTCATGTTGTGGAGTGTTTCCCAACACTGGGTAACAGAAGTAGATGTTCTCCACGGAGACGTGTTTCACTATCTCACACAGTGGCTTTCCAGTGTTTGCCTGCAGTTTTGCCTACATGACCATGTTGTTTAAATTATTTCAACATCCACACATGTAAAACCACTACACACATATTTGTTTTAGTTATAAGTTATCTATAAGTTATAATAGCATAAATAACAATACCATGTTGTCTTTTTAAGCTTTATGAATATCTTATAAGTACTACCCTAAGTTTAAGAAGTTTAAGGAAGTGGAAACACAAGGGGCTGGACCCAAATGCAGACAACTGGCAGTTCAAAAAGGTTAGTTTAACAAAAAAAAAGACCCATTGGGGCTGATGTGAGCAGAAACTCCAAATGCAAAGCAAATTCAAAAACAAACATGAATCCAAAGTTGTAAGAAACACTGGGAAACACAGGCAAATGCTGGAAAACAGCGGCACATGAAACACAAATGAGCAGACAATTCCCCAGAGAACACACTGACAAATAAAAAGACAAAGAGGAGGTGAACAAGACACAGGTGAAAAGGACACAGGAGGGAACAGGAAACCTGCACACAGACACACAGGGGGAACAAATAAAACAGGGACTGATCAAAAACCATAGAACTCGTACTCAAACCGTGACACTTGGCCTGAAATAAAGAAGAAGCCAACACGATATATAACATGAAGCAGGGCACAAAAGATGGAGAAGAAGCTGGACTGTCGCTTTCAGGTTATATGAGCGGTAAAGAAGAAGAGCCATGCAGAGAGGAGGCAGAGTGGGTCGTGGATTGCTTCTGCAGTCTACTGATCGAAGGCAGCTCAAATCCACCCTGTAATTAACTCTTATCACATCAGGCAAAACCAAGTGCCTTCACAATCACACTGTCATTGTGTCAGACAACAAGGAGAGACTGGCTCCAGCAGGGCCAATTTCAAAATCCTCTCAGGCTGCTCAACTACTGCACATTGCAATAGGCAGGACAACAATAAACCTGGACTGGAGGTGTATAGTTTTACTGATTGGAGGCACATACCATGTTAGAACTGTCATATCATACAAATATGGATGAGCTTATGTGGTGGAATAAGAAGCATGAAATGGATGAGCGTAGTTGAGACACCAGGAAGCAGCTAATCCCATGTTGTGCACATACACAGCTAGAAACATGGAGCAGACACACCAAAGCACAACATCAAACTTCAGCAAAGACAATGGTTAGTAGGAAGTGGTGTTTAAGTGGCTGCTTATTGATTCCCCATTAACGAAATAGCCTTATGCCAGGCAAGCTCAGTGATAGAGATAGACACCAGCACATACATATCTACCAAACCAATACCATACCACTCAGCTAATTAATCTAATTAATTAATAATCAGATTTCTTCTTTTCAGATTTCTTCAATTGATAGATATTGGCATCAGAAGTGACACTATAAAGTGCACACATAGAAGACTCTTTCATTTAGAAGAAGTTCTATGCACAGTGTGTCTCAGAAACAATGTTTATATTTGACATCATTTTCAACTACTGTTCAAGGTTCATGGTCATCATGAACAGAGCAAAGTATATCAAACTCAAAAGGCCTCCACCACTAAAGATGGTAAAATGACCATGATGTGTCGATCTGTGTGTTTTCACTGTTTGTAGCCACAATCCCGCAAATTCACTCTGGTGCAGACAATAACTGCAGAATATTCATAATCACACTAAAAGCCGACCCTATAGAGAAGATGATTTCATTAGATTCTAGAGCACATGAGCTTACATTTGCATATTAATGAGGAAAAACTGTTTTTCTTCCTTGCAGTTTTCTTGAAATGGAAAGTACTCCATTAAGCTAAAAGAGGCATAGTTCATATTAATAGCAGCTGTGATTTATGTGAAGATAAGTATGATGACATAGTAAAGCTTCTAAATAAAGCTAATTACCTCAATTACAGATCTTATTAGTATATCTCCTTATATTAAATTATTGTGGTTGGTGAGGGATTAGGCAGCTCAAGTGTCTTGTTAATTTAAAACCTGTCTATTACCTTTGACATTATTCAGACTGAAGAAACAGCACAGTAAATGCATTAAGACCTTGTATTGCCTTCAACTGTGTGTGTTAAAGAGTACTCTTATTTGTACTAAAAGACATTTTACTGGAAGGAAATTCAGCATTCATTACAGAAAAATGTTCATCTGAATTTCCGATCCACTATAGAAAGGTACAATATAAATGAAAAGCTTTGATAAAAGCTGGATAATATAGAAGGGATTCCAGTCTAATTAGGTTTATTTAGCTTGCTCTCTTGGGATGTAACTTATCATTCATTAACATATCATTTTTAGATTGTAGATTGTTCCAACAAGGTAGTTATAGTTTACACAGAGGAGCCAAAGCCTGCAAATGTTTATTCTGTGATTAGGAATGCACAAGTGTACATATGCATATAAATGTACCTGTATGCTTTGAGATACATATCGTTAACATGCTGGATCTATTTAATATGCTCTATGGAGCAAAAAGCCTGTGTGGAACTAGTGAAATATGTATAATGGTCCATTTGTAATGGGCTATTTATAATTGGTAGCGTGGGCTGTTAGTGTGTTAGTGGTTGTATGCAAGTGTGGGGGTGTTTTTATGTATGTGGAGGCAGGTGGTAAACCTGGAAGATGTAGGCAGTGTGGGTGGGGAAGGTAAGGAGGTGTGCTACTGGATGTACAGTCTAGAAGTGAATATGTGGCTACTGGGAGATGGGATGCAGTGACAATGGTTTGGCTCAGAGACCACAGATGCAGAACAAGAGATTAACTTGAGATCGAACAAATCCACGGCAGCTCTCCTGGCATGATCAAATTCTTTCTAAATCCTGGTGTGGAGGTGTAAATACAACAAAGACAACCCTGGATCTGCAAGGTAGAACAGCTCTCTCATCACTGCTTGCCCCATGATGACATCCCAGGCCTCAGCTGAGTGCATGTCTCCTGCATGCAGATGAAGCCCATAATCCTCTACCTGCAGAGTGGGCATGTTATCTTAATATCAAGCCTCCAGCTTTTGCCCAAGCATCTACAGCAGAGTCAGGTAAGGGAGAACCTTCCATAGAGGATACAATTGTGGTTAGCCACCTACCCTCTATGGGTCCAAAGGAATAGAGTGACTCTTCAACCACTGTCACATAGATACCACACTGTCAGCTTGGCATTTATCACTAGTTCTTTTAACCATCTCTTGAATCTACCTTCTTGAGTTGTCGTCCTATAAAGTCCCCAGGGCCTAGTTCATGAGATCATCCATAGCCTTCGATATTGACGGGGAAGACTCATTTGTCCTGCTCCCTCCTCTTCTAGCATAACGCGATCAGTCCTATGAGAATGGCTTCAGAGAAACCAGACTCCTGTCTGTGTGCTTAGAGCTTTCCACAAGAATCATCCAGGACAGGATTCATTCCAGGTTTTACCTTCTTCCTGTGGTTTATCATGAGTCTGGAGGTAGCTAAGACGATGACCCCATTTGTCCCTCTGCCTCTGACAGCAGAAGGCCAAAGGTAGTTTCTAATAAAGGGCAGCACTTCATACATTACATCCTCCCTCAAAAAGTAAAGTTCCTCATGTCTCAAATACACTCTAAATCTAAGGCTGTCTCAGTGGGAGATGTCACCTATTGCCCAGAGGCACCTCACCTTGGTCAGGGTGGCATTACTCTACATTAGGTAAGGTGAATAAGGGGTAAGCCAAATCTAACATCAGGCTTCCTTCTTCATTGTCTCCTCATTGGTTTGAGTTGCTAGCATCACATTCTTCTTTACCAGACAGTACAAAGTGAGTCACTTTGCACTTGATGTGCCCTCTAGTTCTACAGGCAGAAAGTATATTGAGAGTTAGGAATGTTTCTTGTTTCCCCCGCCATTCTCTGAGCTTCTCTCATAAAAACAGTCCAGGAACCTCAATCAACCATCCTCCTTAACCATACTCAATATATGCAATTTGTATGCAATTTGGTCAGTTTAAATTTGGTGCAGTTAAAATTTTAAAGAGGATACCATTTTAACAATATTCAGTGATAAATCAGTAGACTTGCAACAGAAAAAAAAAATACTGTGCCAGCTTTATCCCCTATTCTTACTGGATGATGGATGAGGCATGTCCAACAGACCTATTATATCAATTATAGCCCTCAAACCAAGTTTCTACCAACTGAGTAGCTTGTTACAGAACAGCGCAGGTACAAACTAGAAATCATTTCTACTATTTCTCATAGAACTGGGACAATGCCAGTTCTATGTGTGCAAATACATGCTCAGCCCGTTGTTCAGAGTTCAAGCGGCTAGTTCCAAGGTCAGTGTTGGCAGAGAGTGCACTGATCTGATGGTGAACCTTATCAGGCATAAGCAGCACCAAAGCTCAAGGGAACATTTATTAATAGACCCTCAGTTAGTCTGGGCAATAACTATGTGTCTCAGGTACTAAGAATCCAAAAACAGTTCTTCACAGGTGCAGTGGGCAAAGAGAATTTATCAAAAAGGCTGAGGAGTGACAAGATAAAAGGTGAAAGAAGAGAGGGAGACAGTGTCATACTATAGCTGTGTTGAATTAATCAGAGGCTTTTCCCCACAGATGATCCTCAGAAGGCTTAAAAGTGAGCATTTATAAAGCATGAGTGAGTTTTTTTGCTGGTGTGATGTTGAGTCACATAACGAAGTCTGTTCCTTTACCCTGGCTTACCTTTGACTTTGTCATTTGCATCCAGTAGGATTTGAGGTGAATTGAGTTTGTCCTTTTACATTAATAATCCCTGTAAATGAGATTTATTTATAGACTTTGGTCAATTTCCTGGTTTCCTCCACCATTCTTTGAATCTCTCCCACGCACACAACATTGATTAACCATTTCCCTCAACCACGTTGAAAATGATTTGATTAAAGGTATGAGACATGGGTCACTTAAGTCAAACAATACAATATTAACAAGTGCATAGTATAGAAAAAGAACACAGCAGAGTTTATTATATACCTTGATAACGAAAGGGCAGTTTGTACAATTACAGAGAATGGGGAATGTTAGTGGCTGGGTCTGTTTTGTTTTTCCTGTCAATTTCCTATTAAAATGAGTTTAATATTATCCTAGGGGGAATTATGTAATTTTGTTCTGACCGTAGCAGAAATAAAGAAAAGGGTATTTGGACAGAGATTTACATAAAATCATGCAGCACCTGAATTGAAAACTGGAGAGGTCAGCTTGTTGAAGTTCATAAGAAGTTGCAAAAATTATTTGTAAAAATATTAAAAATGAATAACTATGATAAATTATTAAATAGTTCAGATTTATAAATATTCAGCCATTGAATTGTATCATAGCATATCATGTTGAGCTTGTGTTCAACACCATGTAGCTCTTTGACTCTGGAGAGAAAACTATGTATAATGTATTTCAAACCAAAATTTATAATGTAGCAGGTCAAGCAAGAACACAATCATGTTTACTTGACAAGAGAGCATCCAATGTAACCGCAGTGGTTGTATGAAATTTAAATAAGCCTGTCACCAAGCCTGCTTTGCATCACAGTCAGTTAAATGTTTCTAACAGAAACTGAAGAAACATGTTTATCACATATAGCTGTTTCATAACTACTGTATTAAAGTTTGGTAAACATGTCAACATGTGAAGGTCTTCTCCAAATCCCGATGTAAAAGCCCAGATAATAAAAGCTGAAGCTACGGGTAGGAATTCACGTCGTTGCTGCCCTCTGGTGGCTGGTAGCATTGAGCATTGGAGATATATATTTATTAATTTCACTGCCGCACTATTGTACTGAAATCCATTTGGACAGTGTTGTGAGATACTGGCTACAGGAAAAAAAGTGAGTTATTTACATGGTCAGTGACTCTGAATCTTTGAACTAAACTGACCCAAGTGACTCTTGACTTCCACTTACAGTCGTTACAGTTGTCTACAGAACATCCTGTGAGCTCTAACAAGGGGCCTGATCTCTTGCTCCACTTGATGGATAACACCCTCTGGTGAACATGTGCTGTGCCCGGAGGATTTGTTTGCTTCATAGGTGTTGATGTCTCCCGGGATGCTGCCTGTGTTTTTCTCAGTGTTCTTTACAAGTCCTACGGCTCCTGTGCCTCTGATGTCATTTGCAACCTTCGGTCCTATTCTTTATTACTAGTTATTTCCTCTTTTGTGTCCAAAACCACCATGTACCCTGTTTCCTGTATATCCCATGTTATGCAAAATGAAAACTACAAATAAAGCATTTCAATTTACTCTTAAACTGAACCAGAAGAGAAGAGAAAATACCACTTTTTTTGTCTGATTCTGTTTGCAAAATGATTTTTTCCATCGTAGAAACAGAACCCAAATAGCATGTTTGCTCTTATGTCATATGTTGGTAATTGGCTTGTGATACATATGAGTTTCAGACAAGTGGTCGTTTGGCTAAAGGCTTAAAATGCCCTTTAAAAGACTATACAGCATCAAACCCCACCATATACACTCTGTCCAACAATTGTGTTGCTTACTGTAGATGCTGACATGCAGTAACTCATCTTACCTAGAATCCAGTAAAGGTCCTGGGCTGTTTACATGAACCTTTGATTCTCTATGTCTGAGTCACTGGGTGACCATGAATAAGCAATTTAACTGAATAACCCTTCCCTCTGCTCATTAAATAGCATTCACAGCACTTTGGGATTATCATTTTGACATGCACTGACCTCAAAACAGCTTTTTCTCCTCCTACCATCACAGCTCTATACATGGATGTATGTTAATGTTAATAATAAGGTATAGTTAATTAAGGGACATCTAACCTGAAGGGGACAGAGGCCTTGGAGTAGGGATCCAACAATGGCACCGCCTCAGTGGACTGGTCAAATGCTTCCACAGATGTCTTTACCAAATTTTCCATGTCAAAAGACTGACACTGGAATGCAATTGTGGATTCCCCTGTTACTTGTTCAAGGGTGCATTCTGTCTCACCACCAACTTCATCCAACACATCTTCACCTCTACAGCTCCCACTCCTGACATTACCGTGCAGCCCCAGCTGTTGTCTGACTCACGGGTAGCAGCCAGTGCTTCTTTTCTGCTAACTAAGTGAACACAGAAATTGCAGTTTCCTAATTGAACCTGATTCTCAATTCATCACCACTGTTACCACCTGTTTCCAGTGACTCTCACCACCGACATTTAGTTTCATTATCTGATGCAGACCCCTGCAAACCTCAGCCCATTCAACCACTCATCGCTGTGTTATCAGCCTATGTGCAGATAGTTTCATATTGTGTCATTGGCAGGTCATTTTTAGTAAGTAGTGAAGTGATAAGAGTTCAGTCAATTCCCTCTAAGTGATAGCTGCACATTTTAGACACTCACAGATCAACATGAGAAACTGCTAATTAGATCTATGCTGATGCTCAAATTGTACTGCCAGAAGAGCTGTTAAAGTGGTTCCATAATATAATTCTGAAATATGCTACATTTCCAAAAAAAAGAGCTTTTTTCCCTCTATTCTTTATATATTTATTTTAAAAAAAACTACATTTTAATTTCTACCTTAAAGTGTTCTTCCTGGGAACATTAATAGGGAATTTTGAAACTTTAATATACAGACAGAAGGTGAACAAACACAGACAAGTGCATAGAATCAATCTTTTTGCATTCAGAGACAGGGTCTTAAACATTAAGGCAATGTAAATTCCCCACAAAGACTGTGAAAGACTCTGTTTTACTGATGTTTTATGCTGTGAAAAAATATTTTTACACTGTTGGGAACATGCACTAAGATTTACAATCCCCATAAGTGCATTTGAAATCGAACAACACCCAACATGTGTCATGGAGAAAAACTATTATATAATACTTCATGCATCTGTAAATGCATCTATAGATCCAGCTGTACAACCAACCACCACCACATCCAATCCCCATCTTCAAACCCCTGCTAATCTAACACTTGATGCCACAAATCATCTGGAGAAGTAGGGACCAATTAATGAGTTATTGTCACTACTGAAGGATTCGGTTCCATGAAAAGCTGGAACAGATACGCGAGCAGCACCTTTAACTATATTACAAATGTGGATTATGTGTAATCCATTTCGGCTTTGCATTACAATTTGCATATTGCAATATTGAGACATGCCAGCCTTGAGGAAAGTATTCCTGTACCACAGTGAAAAAAACCCCAGTTCAGCTCATGTACATGTGTGCAGCCAAAAACATACATATAATGCAGTATATTTTAATAATCGACTTTTTTATTAAGGTCCGAAATCAATATGAAACGGAGTGTGTACGTGAAAATATATAAAGTGGGCCTTTTACCATTTAGAGGCTCAATATAGACTCTGGCAGGAAAAGGTTAAACAAATTCAATTCTGACTATAACCATGATCTGATGCTGATGGCACAGTATCAGGAAACATCAGTTTAAATCATGTCCAGCATCATCAGCTGCAGATCATGGGAAATTTATAACTATGAAGTGTGCGAACACTGGATATGCTGCAAATCTATTATTGCCAGATTTTATAATCAAAAAAATATAAATTAACATATCTCTGCCTCATAACTTCTTGGTCCAACATGAACGGTTGCTTTCATTCTGTGATTGTACCTGAATATGTAGCTTGTATTGCCATTTTTTCTTGCAATTTAGTGGGTATAATTCACAGTATTTGCAATGACATTATTATAGCTCTAAAAATGTCTGTGGATTGAGTTTTAGGTATTGCCTGCTGATCTTTGATGATTTATCATATCATAACAGTTTTGCAGACTGGGCAAAATGCATGGTGGAGAGGTCTGCAGATGCAGAGGTATGGCCACATCAGTAAGGAAGGAAGGAACTTCTGCTCCTTGTGGAATTCCGTTTTTTTCCCCAGCAGGAGCTGCCGGGAACCTCCAAATCATAACGGTTTTTTAAAAAAAAAATCAAAATCTTAAAATGCACTGTTCCACATTATTACGCACAATAGAGTTTCAAAACATTTTATTGTTGTAAACAACTGAAAATGGTCATTAGTTAAACTGCAAGCATTTGAAGGTTATATTTGCTGAAATCAAAAGCTCTTTCAATCAAAAATATCTTGAGGCCAAATTACATTTTGACAGAGGACCCCTTATTGGATAGGAGCTTGACAATTCTTGCATCCATGGAAGTTGTCAGTGTTTGGATGGTTTCTGCTGGAATTTCTTTGCAGGATGTCAGAATAGCCTCCCAGAGATGCTGTTTTGATGTGAATTGCCTCCCACCCTCATAGATCTTTTGCTTCATGATGCTCCAAAGGTTCTCAATAGGATTGAGATCAGGGGAGGATGGGGGCCACACCACGAGGTTTTCTTGTTTCATGCCCATAGCAGTCAATGATGCACAGGTATTCCTTGCAGCATGGGATGGTGCATTGTCATGCATAAAGATGATCTTGCTACGAAAGGCACGTTTCTTTTTTTCGTACCACGGAAGAAAGTGGTCAGTCAGAAACTCCACATATTTCACAGAGGTCATTTTTACACCTTCAGGGACCTTGAAGGGGCCGACCAGCTCTCTCCCCATGATTCCAGCCGACTCCATCCATCTGGACATCCAGGGTTGCACGGCACTCATCAGTGAACAACACTGTTTGGAAATTAGTCTTCATGTACGTGTAGGCCCACTGCAGGCGTTTCTGCTTCTGAGCTTTGGTTAAGGGTGGCTGAATGACGATGATGATGGTTTACGCATAACTGCAACCCTCTTGAGGATCCTACACCTTAATGTTCTTGGCACTCCAGAGACACCAGCAGCTTCGAATACCTGTTTGCTGCTTTGCAGTGGCATTTTAGCAGCTGCTCTCTTAACCCGACGCATTTGTCTGGCAGAAATCTTCCTCATTGTGCCTTTATCTGCTCGAACCCGTGTGTGTTCTCAATCGGCTACAAATCTCTTTATTGTACGATGATCACGATGAAGTTGTTTTGAAATATCTAGTTGTCATACCTTCTCCTAGGCATTGAACTATTTCTCGCTTTTCGGCAGCAGAGAGATCCTTCTTCTTCCCCATATTGCTGGAAAATGGTGGTCTGCTTAATAATGTGGAACATCCATTCTTAAGTAGTTTTCCCTTTATTTGGACTCACCTGCAAACTAATTGGCACAGGTGTCTGAGATTGATTGGAGTGATTGGAAGAGCCCTGACACACATTCCCATCCATGTGTTTAAACTGACAGACAAAAAAATGACCTTTATGACCTTTAAACACAATTTGCATAATAATGTGGAACGCAGTGTAATGTGCTGTTGCCTCAAATTACATTACTGTCTGTCAGTCAGTCTCTTTTGCAAAGATATATATTTGAATGAAGCAATGTGGACCAAATCTGGTGCCATGATTGGTCAAACTCAACTTCTACTGTCCTGCTTTTTGATTGGCTAGATGCACATTGTTGTATTACTGCTGCCTCTTGCTGTTCAACTTCAGTGCTGCACAATTCAACTCACAAGCCATCATTATGTTAATGCACTATTTCTGAGAAAATAATTAGTGCAATTTGATGTCAAAATGTGTATCTTTAAGGCAAAATGCGTACATGTTGGCAGGTCTGCAATTTTACCTACAACAAGCATGTACACATTATATTCATCTGACTGCAATGAGAAAATAATGCAATCTCCTTACTTGATCTTTCTCTCTTTGTCATTGTGTGTGTGTTTGTCGTAGCATAGCTCCCACAGCACCAGCAAAGCAGTGCCACCAACAGCAGGACTTATTAGCCTGGTATACTTGCTCTGGGCCGCCATCCATCCATCACAAACGCCATATATAATTGTATGAAAGCCATGTTTAGATCCGGCAAACTGCCGCTTAATTCAAGGCAGTGTGCAGGAACGGGGCTAGGAAATAATCTGGTGATGGATGACTGTGACCCTCCTTTGGGTAGACTCCGACGAGTGGACAGCTGGATGGATCGCGCAAAGCAGAGAAAGGAGAACGAAGAGAGAGGGAGGGAGAGAAAAGAGGAGGGAAACTTGGTATTCAGAGAATCACTCCAACTTTTCATCTGCCCTCAGGCCGGCAGCGGCTCAAGGGAATAACAAGCGTCTCCTTCAACCCCTTTTTCTGCTCCCGGGATACAGAGAAGTAAAACCCTCTAAAAATAGTGTGACTGTATTTCTTTGTCTGTGCATATGCGTGTCTGCTTGCTGCTGGCTAGCACGGGCAGACTACATGCATAATGACTTCCATTAACCTTCACACTCCTGAAGGATGGCGGAAAAGATTTACAGTGCGTCTAGCATGATGCAAATACCACGTAGAAGAATTTAACGGTCTCTGCGTTGAGTTTGTTGGTGTTGTTCCAGCCGCAGTCTGTTCTTATCAAAGTGGAACGTATAATGTATGTGAGCCACCTCTCTTCTCTGAGAGATGGCTGCAGGCATCCGAACAAGAAAATTTCTCCTGTTCTGTTAATAAAAAATGATTCTCCTGAGTTTGACCCATTTAAACCCAGTGAATATTCGTTTTGTGTTCTATGTGCAGCTGCGTCAAAAAGCTGAGACCTAAAATTTTAGTTTAAAATATGAAGAAGGATCAAATTTACGATTCCAATGACTTTCAATTAAAAGTATTTTTTTTACTATAAATAAAAGGCATTTTTAAAGTTTTCTATGGAAGGGGTTTGTTTCACCTTTTACAGTTCTAATTTCTGCATCGCAGCTGGCCGGACAAAGTCTATTTTGTTGCATATGCTGAGACTGTCCTTGTCACGCGGAGACACCGTGCACTACTTGGCACTACTTTGCACACTTGTAACACCTCACAGATCCATAAGTTACACTGGGTTCATATCAAGATCAATTTCTCTGTCCACACTTAACCCTTCCACATTGTTCTGTTCATTTGTTCTGTTCATTTGTTTATCTTGTAAATTCATAGCCTTATTTTAGCTTACTTAGATTTTATCCTATTATCTAATTTTATTTTATTTTATTTTACCCCATGCATGCTTCTTATTATATGTTACTTATTTTTATGTTTGATGTATGTACCAAACCACTAAGGCAAATTCCTAGTAATGTGAAACCTCTTCAGTTACATGGCAATAAACACAATTCTGATTCTGATTCTGATCAGGCTTATTCTTACTTCTTCTACTGGGTTGAACAGGCAGCCTGTTGATTAGTTTGAGCACTGCTGCCCCCTAGTGACTGGAGTTGGACTTGTTTATCGTTCAAGCATGAATAAAGACGCTAATACTGAAAGTCCCCTCTGCCTCTCACGCCCCCCCCCCCGAGACCTCACCACCCCACTATTTGAGAAGTACTGGTGTAAGGTGTGTGCATGGCCGCTCCGACCCGCTGTAACGCTCGTCTTCTTCCTGATGGTAAAACCTGGAACTGTGAAACTAGAACCAGAAGATACCAAATGATTAAGTAGGGGGAGTTCACAGGGGAAGAGACCATGTGTGGCATGGTGCGAGGGGTGTGTCAGCTAATCGTTCAGATTAAGCTGTTAAAGTTACAATTGTAATACAGAGGGATGCTAGACAGACATTTAAAATTAAACTTTGAACACTGGCATGTATTTTGTTGATGTCCAGTCTGCAAGGGGGTGAAAATGTATTTAATGGTAGGACAGTTGAGTTTTGTTAGCATCTCAGACCTATGAGTGGTTTCCACAATTTATTTATTTATTTATTTATTTTCCCAACGCAAATCTCACTGTAAATAAATTTCACTTAAACTATTGAACCTTTTTGGCAACTCTTTTTTTTTTTTTTTTTTTAGGCTTGGCTGCTCGGCCAATCCTCACAGTCCTCATTAAAGTTGCTGCTGTCTCTCAGAAGTTATATTAAATCAGACTCCAGGAGAGCCAGAGTTCTGAACTGAAGTTTACTTGAAGGTCAGTGCGCTCACATTAAATATAAATTAGCATAGGGTATTAGCTGTTACTTAGCAGCGTTAGCTTAGCAGGATTCCTGTCATCAACTAATAAACAGTTCACCATTAACTCTTGAAACATGCTGCTATATGATCATATTAGTGATTAACAAATTCACTTACAGACGATAACGACCAACTCTTAACGATAGATTAAACAGGATTGCAGAGACACAATCACATGGTCTTTAAATAGAAATACTGACTCTAAATGGATTTCCTGTCTTCACATGAAGCTGCACTCTTATTAAAAAAGCTACACAGTGACTACAGAGTGACAAGAAAGATCGTCTGAAATGACACCTCAGCACTGGAAGTCATTATGCATGTAGTCTGCACATAGCACAGCACCTTTTGACAGTGTGAGGTCTGCAACAAATAAATGATAAATAGTTTTTGAAACCTGTATTGCTCTTATTCGCTAAAAACTCATCTTATTTCTGTCTATACTATTCAGTTTCAACTTAGATGAAGCATCAACAAGGTGAAAGGTTAAGGACAAAGTATGCACATGCTTTGAAATGATTTAATTTCTGAAAGTATGAAAGGAGTTTATACATATAGACCATCTTTGTCCACATTGGTTTAGATAATGCCTTAAATTGCAATCAAAATAAGCCTTGAATCACTAGTTCTGTAGCAGATAAAATCAAAGTGTTATGAAATGCTTTTATGAACAAGTTGCAGATTATATGAGAAAAACTGGCTCAACATTCTAACAGTAAATAGAAATATAAAAATCATATATAACCTTGTCTCACTTGGTGAAAATAACACTGCAATACCTTTAAACCCTGAATTGTGGCCGGTTAAGCTATAACATTTAGAGCCACAACCTCTGGCCGTGACTTTTACTGATGACCCTTCAGTGGCTGGGGACTGGGGACTTGGACAATCTCACAACATGAAGGAGATGAGGTGGAGAAGGAGCAAGAGAAGACTGCAGCAGCCAGGAGGGTGAAGCAACCTTTGGTTTAGGAAATGTCAGTACAGGGTGATGGTGCAGTACCTGCAAACTTCCAACAGCGGAATAGGCGGCGTAGGAGAACTGCTGCTTCGGCAGGTCATTTGGTCCACGCTGGTCACAGGGGGTCCCATTTGGCAAGAAACACTGGTGGCTAGACCTGTCCGTGATGGTGTTGGGCGTGGAACCAGGCAGGCTGAGCAGAACTGAGTGATTGGACAGACGGACATCAGTCAAGCCAAGTCCAACCCACTGTCTGTAGAGGTATCTGGCTCTGGCTTCGTCGCTGTCATCTGATAGGGTGGAAAAAGACCTGCAAGCAGGAGAAAAAAGGTCCCGTCATGCAATGTCGCACTAGAGATCATTCATCTGATAATCATAAACTTTACTGATCCAGGAATTTCCTGGAAATCCTCAACAAAATTGACTCCATTTTCCTAGAAAGCAGAAAACAAGCCCGTTCACATCGACTGCTCTGCAGCCTCTATGAGCCTGTGCTTTGGTGATATTTTGAAGGCCATCATGAAGACCATTTGTCAAGACCTCAATAGCACCACAATAAGTCACTATATGAAATTAAAGTTGCTCAATCCGAATTGGTGCACAAGTGTATGTGACATCTACTGTTTTCTTGTTATTTGTTAGAAAGCCAGAACTGTTGAAATCATAAAGAATAGTGTGGTTTTCATCCAATCACTCACTCTACTGAAAAAGTCAAAATGAACGACAGAATGGAATAAGTCGGAATGAGTCACAGTGACATTCAAATGTGCCATGGCACGACATTCAGATCTTAAACGTTTTACACTGACAACTGAGCCTTTGTACATTCCAGCAATGTGTAGTTTAGTAAGGATTCACCGTAATGCATTATGAATAAGCTATTACTTATCCAATAAACACAACTGGGCAACTCATTTCTGTTAATGAAGGGTGGTTGCATGACTTATACACACACTTGTTAAATTCCAACAGATATTCTGATGAATGAGCTGTCTGACCAGGAGAACATGCAATGAGTCTTTCAATTTCTTCAGTATTAAGACTGAGTAAACCAACACAATGATGGAGATATGAAGTTCATAACCACGCTATCTTAATGAAAAAGTTAATTTTTTATTATAGAAAATGTAAACAGAAAATTGCTTTAAAGGCTGGAATGTAGAGAAATCGATTTGGCGCTTCAGAAACTGAGGATGAACGGTAAAGCTACAGCTAATTGGTCTCCATAGCGCCAAAAATAGCTTGATTTTCTTTCTCGCGTTAACCTCATTTTCTTCCTCACACACACTCTCACACTCTTTACAGAAGCTGTCAGTCTCTGTCACCCCTATTCTCCCAACTGCATGAAAGACATGTCAATAAAATTTGATCCGGGCCTTATTTGTTTGGTTCTTGATGTTTACCCTCTTTATTGTTGTCTTGACTTTGGGAGGACTGGACTCAAAAGTTTAGCAATAAAGACATTTCCAGAATGGACTGGCTGGTATTTCAGCCTTTTGGCAAAGAACAAACATGCCATCCAGCACTGAACAATACCTGGGGCCTGAGAAGAGAAGATATCTCAATAAAAGAAAAGCGCTCTCAAATGGAGCGCTTACACAAAACCGCACAATGAAGCAATTTTCTTTGTGAAAAAAAACAGAATACAATTTCCAATTACTGTGGTCATAAAAGCAAGAAATAGCAGAGCAGGTGTTTTATTTCTCAGACGAGTTAAATTTTAAAACATTTATGAAGGGACACTCATGAAAGCTCTTGGTATTTGCAATTTCTTTTCTATTTTTCCATTCATGCGTAACTTTCCTTTGTTCTCTGCAGCTCGATGCTTGTTTTATTCCTAGATTACTTAATTTGTGCCTTTAACAGTTTGACAGACACATTTCAAACACACTCTTTATAGACTTTAACATGGTGATTTGATAAGAATGATATAAATCTCGTTATCTGTGTGTTACATATCAAGCTGGAGCGAGGATGAGTCAGACAAGAAGAAAGATAGAGACCCTACTTTTGTTGTTGACTTATTTATGCAGTCTATTTATTTGCACATAAACAACACATAAAAGGACAGAAATGTAAAAACAAAAGACAAGCTGTCGTTTTAAGGAGAGCCTAGTTACAGGCTAGAAGGTTTCCCTTGCTTAGAGTCGATGCTAAGCTAGGCTAAACTCACTCAGACTTTAGCTCATACTGCTGCAGTCACACAAAATATTGTCATAGTCTAGTAAAGCTTGTCAAGCATGACTGTTACAGCTACTACAAAACTTAAAAGGTCACTGAGAGGTTGAAGTTGGGCCTTGAGGCTATTGTGTGGAACAATACCAAAAGCTCCGAAGACATTAGTTAAATGATTTTGAAAATGACAATAATCAATTCGATATCAGGAACTGAGAAACAGTCCGCACAGCGATCTGTAATGTTGTTCAAAATAGAAAACTGTAGCAATACAAAAAAATGCTGACACCAAAAAAATACAGTGACCCTCTTCCTCATTCCCCACACGCCAGCCAATGGGTGGATGGATAGATAGATAGATAGATAGATAGATAGATAGATAGACAGATAGACAGACAGACAGACAGACAGACTTTATTCGTCCCAAATTGGGAAATTCCAATATTGTTAATTGGGCTAGTCACACCCATATGCCCATGACATAGACACAACAATCACTGTGCAGCAGTAACCAAAATCCTGCAATATAAATCTTCACCCAATATATAAACAAATTGGATTTAGTCATGGCTCCTTCAACTGTTTTTCAGCTTGGGAATGTTAAGGAATTATTCCAATGTGGTTACCTGGACTGCTGAGTCTGAGTCACATCATTTAAATAGCATAAATTAGCTTATTTTGCTGTGTTGCCTATTTGGACAACCAGGCAAACAACTTTTCTATTAGGCCTATGAGTTTATCTCCATTTATAGTGTGTTAATACTTTTTAAATTCATTTTTGTCTTTTTGAATTCATTTCCCATTTATTTATTTATTTGTCTGTGCAAAACAGGCCATAAAAGATAAAAAACACATTCTGGTGACAAAAATATAAGTTTTTTTTAGATGCACGCTGCATTTTTTAAAGACTTTTAAAGAACACTCATGTCAACATCCAGGAACGAAAAAAGACCTTTTGAGAAAGCACCAATATATCCAGCTTGTCACCTCATGAAACAGAAGTGATTTGGACATCATACACCTCACTCATGTCAACCAAAATCCATGAGTTTAGTGTAGCTAAAGCAAACTTAAATGCAGTAGATATACACTACGGGTCAAATGTCAAATTTATTTAATTTAATTTCCTGCAATTATTGCCTTTTTTTTATAATTCAGACACCAACTGTAGTATTCATATTTGAAGTAGTTTTGGCCCAAATCATTTAGTCCATGTTCCCAGTGCTGCACGACAGGAGAATATTTAGTATAATAATAAATAATAAATAATAATAATTAATATACAGGAGAAGTATTTAGTATAGTCCAGGAAAGTGCAAAGTTACCCTACAACAGTCTTTTGCAACTGGGCTCAAACTAATTTGGGAACCTGTTTTTCTTTGGGCCTTCTCTGTGGTTAGACTGAATAAAAGTTGAAAGGGTTCTTTGTAAGTCTGCAGTAAATTCAGCTGATATTCTGAGCCAATAGTGCTAACCCCCTCACCGACTTTCTGTTTCTCTTTGCTACAACAACACACTTGTTAATTCCCCCTTGGTAAGGGCGTTATTGTGCACCTGGCACTGAAACAGGAACCAGTTCCTACTTAGATGTAGCCAGATTTTAATGCTAAACTAAGCATTTCTTTAACCAGCTCTTGCAACTCTTGCTCTCAGAGGGATCTTTGTCTCTCTCTGCACTCAGGTGTCACTCTGGTTGAACCTTTGTACGGGGCTCTGTTTTCCATGTACGAAACATTACTCTTTCCTCAAACCCTTCAAACAAATCATCTATTTGTAAAGAGAACTTTCTACAGCCTAAAAGTATGAAAGACCATGCAGTGAGAATGGACCTCTGAGCTGTCTGACTGTACTTCATAATGCTTTTGTGGCAAGTCATTCCAACCTTCAACATGGCAGTGTACGGCTACGGTAACCACTTACTTGTAACCGTTTCTGAGGGTGAGCGTCTTCTGTTTCTTTGCTAGTGTCCTTATTGAAAAAGAGGTTACATTGATCGGACGTCAATGGCGCATACGCACCAAAATCTTTATACGTGTCTATCTTCCTGTGCTTGGGCTCAAATTTGGATATGCAGCGTGTAGTATTTGTTTCTGTGTTTCTAGTGTCAGTGTGTATGAATGTGTGTGTGATATCTATATCAGTCTCAGCAACAGATGGCCCAAACACACAATTCTGCTATTCTCTAGTCAGCGGGCCACGTCTCATAGCTCGCTAGGAGCAGCAGCAGGAGGATGTGTGTGTGTGCTGCTGTTTTTTTCATGTGTGTGTGTACGTGTGTGTGTGAGTGTGTGCATTTCCGTACATGTATTCTAGCAGAGACCTTCATCTATAAGCCAAGCTGTTGGAAGGACTCCCTGTAGTTTGGGACACATGCCCAATTCTGACGATGCCTCGTGTCTCAAGTGACTTTGAGTGTGTCTCTGTTTGCATATGTGTGTTTATCTGCACAGCTGCGTGTTTATGTACATGTCTTTATGATTCTCGCAGTTGTATAGGAAAACGTAGCCCAACACTCCTCCCCCTTTCAGACCAAGTACATCTGCCTATCTCAACAGACGAAATTGAAAATAGAAACTAAAAATATTTGAAAATTTCAATTAACAGCAGACAGATGCTTTCAACAGAAAAGATCTGATATACCGTCTGTACAATCCCTGAATGTGTCCTGTCACTGCATACATACAGGAACTACATATGTGCACTTTGCAGTACCAACATTGGCAGATTTACGACTCAAGTTTGTGGTTTTAGTATCAGACAAAAGCAGGTTTATCAGTTTCACTCTGTGACCGCTGATTTTGGCAACAAAATGAAAACTCTGTGGGCTGGTTGAAAGCTCTGCCTGCTTGCAGCTTACTTGTATTAAAATGATAAAACTGAAAAACAGGGTTTTAAACATGCATCCATCATGGCTCCATATATGACAGCATGGCTAATACAGTGTTGGGTAGTTTCAAAACTAGATAGCCTTGGAAAATGTAACTTGAGACTATTGTTTCTTTCTAACTCTGAGCACCTCAGATGTTTTCTCTGGAAAATCCATTGACGTGTTGTTATTTCTCATGCTAATGTTGCAACTTATGTTAGAGCAGAGAATGTTGTGTTTGAGACTTGACCCATCTAACTCTTTAAAGGTCAAGTATCACTCCGACTATAGCTGCACGAACAGCTCTCCTGCATAAGGAGAAAGGACAAAACTGACACACTGTGACTAGCGAGGCTGCTTTATACTTCCATTGAGTCCACACCATAGGTACTTCTTGCTGTGTTCCCTCTATGCATCCCTGATATGAATCTACCCTGGAATGTAGCTACACATTGTGGCAAAAGGACTTTAGTTTTTCAGAAGGGCGAAATCTACAAATTACAGCTTGAGGGACAGAAGCGGTAAAAAACAATGCTTACAAACAAATAACTTTGAAATTCCTGTTTAAACACCCTGTTCATACACTTAAATATGAACAGCTTCACTATTTAAAACTTAATTTATTCTCAAACTGTCTAATACTTTCAGTAGACTTTGCTGCTTATAAATATCTGTTCATATTTAGTTACTCTGTAATATTATAATATATTAATATAATATATTAAGCCCAGAAATTTGGGTTCTATCTATGATTGGACAATCACTGTGGGTTGGGGAGGAGTTTAGGATAATTAATGAACAAATTATTAAATAAATGTAAAATCATGTATTTTCTTGTCTCTGACTACAGAGCAATTGTGAGCTCACTGTTTGTTGTTCAGGAGATAGTTTTCATTTTTATTGGATGTTTCATTCCTTCTTGTTTTCCCACCAGTGCTGAAACCTAAAACCTGACAAACAGGGAGACAAACAGGGAGAAAGTGTGATGCCTCAAATCTTCTGAAGGACACTGGTCACTCAGCACAGTGGGCCGCTGCCATTTTCTGATTTAGTTTATTAAAACTTTAATGGGTCCACGTTTCAGACTCCATTAAACCTGTCATTTCAGAAGGTTACCATCCCATCAATACCATGTGGTGAAGAACCCTGTTTTAAGACAGATGGCTCTCCTTCTTGACATTTTCTGACAGCTAATAGGATTGAGTATGGATATCATGTACATCATCTGCATTTATTTTGGGCACATTATTCCAAAAAACGCTTCAGAATCTTCAAAAACACAAGTAAGTCTGTGTTATTTCCACGCTGTGTAACCTTTCCCATGCCTGTAGAGATGCTGTGATTGTTTTGAAGTGTTAACAGGCTGCATTTGAAGCTCAGCGACCGTCTTTATCTGATGAGTGGATTCAACCCCCTCCTCTGAAGCCTCTCAAGCCCACAGAGAATGATGAAAAACTGTTTATATAAACTTCAGCCAGATGCGATTGTTTCATAAAAGCTTTTTTTTCTAAATGTTTCATATCGCGTCTCTTTGGCATCTGAGCATTAATTAATTCTTTATTCTCGATATCGCTTATAAATGGGGCAAAGAAGAAAAACGTCTCTTCATCGAGATTTGAAACAACAGTTCAAAGTCTGGTCCCAAATTCCCAAGCTTAAATATCTGTGCAAGTCAAAAGCTTTTGTATTATTAAAGTTGGAAAATTGTAATGTTGCTTCAAAGCCAAGTCTTTGGCATCATTGCACCATCTCCTCTGAAAGACAAACAGACAAATTACCGTTGGCAAAGTATGCGTTCATGGTCTACAAGTCCACTTTAAAAATTCCACTTATTTCTGCTCGTGGAGCCATGTTTTTATTACATGCTTTATGCTTGTTATAATGATAATGTGAGAAGGCAGATAAATCACATGTTCTGCTCATGCAGAGTGCGGATATAATTGCCTTAGTGGGAGCTCAGTGTGGCGTTTTGGGCCAAGCAGACTTGGAATATGAGTCGCTGTTGCCTCTGCTGGCAGCTGCTGAGGATAATATATTCCTGTAGCACACAATCATTTTAATAGCTCATCCATTTGTTCAGGAGACAATTGATTTTCTCTGTTTCCATACACGTTAGTCACATTTGATTTCTCTCATCCCATTTGCATTTGTCACATTTTAAGAGCGTGGCGCCTGTGCTCAGGCTCCATGATAGGAAATCTTTATTCAGGTGCCAGGGCTGGTGTTAAGGTGGAATCTAAGTGATGATGGAGGCTGCCAATAAAGGAGATTCAACACATCCCTGCCTGTTCCATGCAGTGCTTTATAGTATAAATCAGAAGGGAGGAATTGGAAAGGCACATCATCTGAGAGTCCAATCACTGCTACCAGGACAGGAGTCGATTCTGGTGCTGTGTTGCTTCACATGTACAGCAAACTACCATTAGTGTAATTGGTATCATTATTCTGACGGATATAACACAGTACAGATTTAACTTGTATTTATGGATGTAAAATGAGCATTTTCAAAAACAAAGTAATTATAAGTAACGACTGCCTGGGATTGAGAGCTAAAACAGTAAAACAGAAACCAACTATATTACCTTTCGATATCACAGCAAACTATGTCATTAAAATGGCGACTTTGGTATTTCTAACCTGGACCCTTATTTTTGTTAAATGACAAATGAGGGCAGTGATTTTGGAAACTGAACAAGAGGCTGCAGAACAGGCTGTAATGCAACCCTCAGAGCAGTTGTGCTAAGGAGTCAGGATACGTCCGTGAAGACAGCTTGTGTTTCCCACAGACAGGCTCAGATTGTCATTCTGAGTAACCACACAGAGACCTGAAACAGCCACAGTTGCTCTGTTCAAACCCAACAGACTAAACACACCTCAGCTTCGGACCATGGTGAAATAAACATCATTCAAACTCAGCAGAATTAAAATCAAACTCACCTCAACCATAAAACTTCTCTGGTTTGCTTGAAATAAACCCTTAACTCTGTGAACAAACCTTGTATTTTTACATCTACATCTCTTACAACTTTAACCCTTACAGACACAGTGCTTTGGATCTAGAGGTCGTAGATCACAACTAACCCAAACTCCCACCCAGCCCCACCTTCCTAGCGTGTTCTAGAACCTACAGTAGTCACAAAAACTGCAAAAGGTTCTCTCCAGAGCCGGTGTTTGGGTGGTCTGCTCTGGGACAGCCAGAGATACAGCCAGAGAACATTGTGGAGGGTAATTTGATCATATTGAGTGATTGTAGCAAACAGTACAGTGCATATGCTTAGCATCTGCTGAAGCAAACAACACAAACACACACACACACACACACACAAAATAACCTGTTGTAAATGCAAAAGCAGCGATTGCTCTGACTCAGCACAACCTCTCTTCTCGGATTAAGCTACTGTTAGATGGCAAGCTGCAGGGACCTCCCACAGTTTGAGTACTGTAAAGCACTGTACTGCACAAGGTGCAAACAGAGGAAACAGCATCTCCAGATGGCAACGGATGCAAACGGGATGATCCATCTCAGTGTAGTTTTTCATAGCGAGTTGCTCACTGAGAACGCCACTGATTTCACCCAGTGCTGCTCAGTTTGCTGGGGGAAGTAGGACTCAGCTGTATAATGTCCTCTGTCAAGCCTGAGATAAATAACCCTGATGATTTCAGGTTTGTCTGGGCGGTTATCAAGCCGCTGTGTGTGGCTCTTGTGTGCAGGAGCGCTTTGATTTCTCTTACAGCCTGTGTTTTGTTGCCTGTGTGACCGTATGTATCGTTAATGCTGCAGTTGTCTGCCAGTGTCGGTTTATGTTGCCACGCCATCTATCAGGTGTTGCGAGTTTTCCCTCAGTTTGTTGGTGCTGGTACCTGTAAAATAAACACTAGTGACTCAATTTCTGTTTGTTCTTGCACACATACTGTACCCACAGTATCAGAACACAACAGTCTTCATGGTAGAGCCACCTGTTTTCACAATTTTAGTCATCAGTCCTAATATATTAAGCTGTATAATATTAAATGAATATTAGAGAAAGTAAATGGAATAATTACCAAATGTATGTTGCTATTACAAGCAGTCTGTTTTTTTTTTTCTTTTTCTGGATGAGTCAATCTTTTTTTTAAGTGGTCAAGATGAAATGATGGCTCCCAGCAACAAAAACACCACGGAGAGCTGTTTTTCTCTAAAATTGTTTGCTTTTTTTTTTTTAAGGTGCGCGTGTTGTCCAGGACAGCAAGTTCAGAGACACACTGTCTTTGAATAAAGCAGCAGTTAAAGCATTGCTTCTCGCTGAATGTAAAACAGGCCTGGCGTTGCCACACCCAGCCACACCGCTGAATAGCAATGTGCGCACACACACACACACACACGCTCTGTACAATTAACCTTTGACACCACTGAAGAAAATATTACATTTTGCTCTCTGAGTCCTGGTAATAAGGGCAGCCAGGAGATGAAGACAGGGATTTTGAAATAACAGAAGCAGTGCAGTGTTAGCCTCTTGCAGCCATATTGTGCTGGGACCTCGCCTAAATAATGAATTTAACTCCACCCTTTGCCTCACATGAAACCCTTTCTATGGAGTAATGAAATTTAGTGAGCTCAGAGATGCCCCGAAACAGCTGTATCTCAGTCAGGAGCATCATCAAGTCTAATTATTATTTCTAAATTATTGAACAATTTTATTTGGCAAGAGACTCGTTTGAAGGCAGAGCAATTGCCAAAGCAGGAAATGCACAAATGTCTCTAATAATCTAAAAGTGTTTGTGTTCTATATGGGTGTTCCTGTGAGTCATTTCAATGAAGCGGAATTCATTAAAGCTCCCATTAGGCAGCTAGCAGAGTGCTACTTCATTTTGCATATTTAAAAGATTCCTGTAAAAACAGGAAGTTAGTGATAGCCAATATATGCACTGCATGTGGGCCGCGCAGCCGAGTCTTAATAGCGGACTCTGCCAAGAATGGCATCTGACACATCCTAAGAAGCTTCTGAGGTCCACTTTAATAACCACTTTAAGGGGGTGTTCTTGCAGGGTTTGGCTCCTGGCAGGTCAGGGTTGAGTCAGCTAATAGGACAGTTAGCAGCAGTCAGCAAATATTAGTCAGCAATAACACTTTTAATGTTTTTCCAGGATACAACAAAACCTAAAATATCACAAAGAATGCCTACAAAAACTTTTTTTGGTGATGGTTTGGCCAGCTATTGGTGTACACTGTAGGTATTGATCAGCACTGAATGCTGAAAACAGCTATTTAGATTTCCTTTGCTCTGATGTATGAAAAAGTCTGTCTTTAGATCTCTGAGCAGAATGCTCCATTTGATTCTGCAGGGAGTATAAACAACATCAGCCTCCGAAACAGTAGAATTACAAAATATCTGCAACACTTCCTGCCTAAATGAGACATCTTTCTGGGACATATGGTGGGCTAATATTACCCCGTTTTGAAAATAATAAATGCTCAATATTAAACCCCCAAAGCCAAATGGAATAAGTTACAACATAGTTCCTAGTAAACTTCTTCTATTCTATATAATTGTTGCGTTTGATAGGATATCGACACAGTGACTACACTCTTCACCGGCTCGTCTGACAGTGCCTGGTGACCACTACAACTAAATGCCATATAAATATGGCACTTCTTCACGGGCTGACTTGGATTGTTGGAGAACCCCTTTAAAAAACTGGCCGTCACACCGTGGATTAACAGCTATGGATTAGAGCTGCACTGGGCCGCGTCCCCTAGATTCAGGGAATGAAGGCTGCACTCTGACTCAGACTTTGAAGGACAAAGAGTTGTTTGACTGTTTATGACATATGCAGTCTAAAAATCGGAACTACGGAGGATCCCGTCCTTGACTAAAGACAAAATTAGCATTCCTCATCCATACGTTCCCCTGCATGTTCCACAGGAGTCTCTCCTGCCCTGCACACCTGTTGCCAATTGCCTCATTAGCCCCATGAGCCTCTGCCTGTCTCCTTAGCTGCACCTCCTCCTCTAATTACTGTGTGTGTATATCTCAAGATAGAGAAGCAGAGCAGCTTCCTTGTTTCATTTGTCACATTGTCTTACCTGCCTTAGCAGTCCTGCCTTTTCTCATCTAACCCGCTCACCTTCCCATTTGCAGAACAATTACCTTGGTTATGGTTTGTTGGGTGCCAGGCTCTTGGCTGTCTACAAACTTTAAACAAACAAATGATGGTTGTGTGGGGCACAGGCAGCAAAAACTGATATGAGCTACAACATTAGAATAAATAAAGCAATAAAATACCAACATTTTGTTCAATTGGCTCTGCCTAATGAAGCCAACTGATGAGGCCAGCTCAGTCATCACTGTGACTGCACTGCCTACAACTGCATCTTGCCAACAAGTAGAGTGATCTAATGATACCTGCCTGCTCTGCTAAGGTTCCTGAGTGCCTGCCTGCCTGCCTGCCTTTGCATCCAAAAGTGTGTATTTACTTGTACGGTGGATTCTACCTGTCCTGGGCATAACAATAGCATATGGCAGATTTCTCCATAAATGCTGACACCACCTGAGGGGGTTTAGTGTCATATTCAAGGACACTTGCACAGAACACATGGTGGCTGTTGGACACGATGCTGGCTCTTTGCCGGAAATAAAACCTGCTGACATTCTGCTGTGGGATAATTTCTCTAAAATATGAGTCTGCCCCGGCTGCTGGTGCGAACGTTACCTTTGGATAAAACCTATGAAAGAGTGAAATGTACTGTACGACTCGCTATGAATGGTGCTTCATGTATGCAATGTGTATTCAGAAACAGAATCATTCATGCTGACAGATCAGTAGTTACATCAGTTAATCACAGTTTTTAATATTTGTTGTCACTGTTCCTTTAAACCTCCTCTCCCAAATGTGCTGACTCAAGTCTGATAGCCTTTCTCTGATCTTGTCAATGTGTATAATAGAGACACTGGGGGGGCTGTGCCCTCATGTATTACACTGCCTGGGTCTTCCTGATCTGAATCTGAACACAAATGATCATGACTAGTGATCGGATTGAAAGATAAGAAAGAACTGTAATGTGTGTACACACACGCACACGCGTCATTGACCATGAAAAAAGTGAAACATTTTACACACTATATTTAACCATCAAATACAATCAAAGTCATAATTATCATTTACATGTTTATGTCTTGTTTTTCTTGATACTATCAATTCACTTAAGCCATAATCAAAACCTTTTCTGAAGTTTTGAGGTTAAGCTTCAAAAGTCCTTCAATGGTCTAGCAGTCAAATGTCCAGTGGTAATCTCCTCTGAATTTGACAGATATTAAAAAATGTTTTAATAACATGATCCTGTAGAGTTTTAATATACGGGTCATAAGGAAGACACACTCACACAAATGCGTGTGTCTGTTTGTATCACTTTAGACCGGATGGTCCGATAGAACGTGATGCTTCATGTGCGGGGTAACAAGAGAAGCTGTGATGTCACACCCCCTCAGATTTCCGATATGGCAACCTACTTATTGATTCAAAATGACAAGATTTGGTTGAATCAGTTTTGAACATATTGGGGACTGTATACTCAACGAGTACACTACCGAATAAAGGAATATGAAGCACAACCTGTCACCCACCCATGCAGTATACATTCGTTAAGGCAAAGATTTTCATGGGGATGGAAAGCTGCTGGGAGTTCTGACTCTAACACACACTGAAATCGAATCAAAGCAAGTCACACTTGGCAAAGGAGCTCACGAGCAGGTTCACATGTAGAATGGGAAATGCGAGGAACGTATGATTTATGCAATGAAAAAGAATAACAACCCCACTTTCAAAGAAAACCACATTATTATTTCCAATTTGTGGCACCAAACGTCAAGTTGACATGCTGTTACAGGAGAGGTGTGAGAAAGGGAGCCTTACGAATAAGCATTTGTGGTGCAATGGCATCTTTGGCATATGACTAACAGCCTTTATGAATCAAACTATGGCCACACAAGCCCTCCAAACAAATTTATAGGTAGGCAATGAAGACATTTTGAAGGTTTTTAAATATTCCCACCACCACCGTTTGCTGAGAAAGCTCTGCGGAATGCAGGTGAAAGCTTTGGGAAAAGCTTGAAGGTGACAAAATTGTTTTGTCTCTCTCAAACCAAGTCCAAGTCACTACTTCAGAGGTATTTTGGACAGCAAGTACCTACAGTAACAAACACCATGTACAAAAGAAGAAAAAAAACATCTGCATGCAATGATCTTTGGTCTGTAAACACAATATAGACATTTTATCACATTACTGAGTTGGTACAGAAAAGTTCTTAGTAAAAAGTTTCAGGTAAGCAAACAAAAGTGCAAAATTCAGACTTTTTCACTACTGAATAAGTAAAATGTTCAGCAGCTACTGTAATAATAATATACTTTATTCCTATAGTGCCTTTCAAAATTAACGATACAGTGTAGGTGCACCCAGAGCAAACTGACACATCACAGAGAAAGTTAAGCCAATTTGTAAGGACGTCATATCCAGAAAAAGCAAGACAACATGATTTCCAGACTCCACACTCATTCAGGTGTCAGTGGGTAAAGCTGTTTCTGTACCGTGATTCATTTGAAAACCACACTGTAATTGGCCAAATATACTGTTTCTCGCCATTGTTCTAAAAGTTGCTTGGCAACCACCTTTTCTACAATTTTTGAAACCAAGGAGGATGAAGTGGAATTGACGCTTTGATGTTTTCTATATTTTTGACAAAATACTTTGAGAACCTTACACAGTCCTCTTCAGAGGTGGCATAAACACTCCATAGAGATGGGTTTACTGGCCTGCTGATAGTATTGAAGAACAACTGTGAGTTGTGCTTTTTAGAGGCAAATTGACATGAAAATTAAGAGTCTCTTGTTCTTTACAAGTACATTAAGTGCAGATAATAACTCCCTCATACTTTTTTCCCATCTACATTCAGCTCTTTATATTATCCTTTTACTTTTTTAATATTTGAATTCATCCAAGGTTGGAGGGACAACATGATCGAGCTCTAAAAGGGGCTGTTTGGTCTAGAGAAGCATGTGGTGTTAAATTGATCAACACTATAATGTACTGCACTGGGTAATACAACCATGGACACTGAAAGTAACAGCAAAGTCTGCAAGATAAAAGAATTGAGGATAAAGGTTTTGTTGGCCGAGGACCTTACCTTTAAGAACTTGCTTTCACAAGGAGACAGTGAGTTGTCTTGACAGCGTGTTCTACTGGTAATGCAGACATAACTGGAGACTGCTTTAATTGCCAGGGTTGAATGTCAGCTGAAGGGAAACAATGTATGTCCACATTTATGAAATAGCTATTTTGAACCTTGGAGTTCCCAACAATCAAAGTAGTATGGCTTGAATAAGTGGCATTGGGACAAGTGCGACCAAACCAGTCAAGCACCAAAGGGGACAGTGGGCAATGGATTTCAATGCAGCTCTATCAAGGTGTGAGTCAGCCACAGCAGTAGCCATGGTAGCCGTTGCACCTCGCTTTACCTGGGTGAACACAGGTAGGAGCAGCACTGGCAAGGAGGACAGTCTCTGCTACAGCGATATTAGCAGGATAATTCCTCTTTGCTTTTTTTAAGACCCTGCAGGGTGTAATAATATTGAACTGATTGAATGATATGTGGTGACGTAAGCTGTTCAGTTATTCGTGTTATGGATTACACACGACAGCTGTCAGTGACTTGCGACTGCTAGAATCAGGGACAAGTCCACTCATAGTTCTTCATGTTTACCAAAGAATCATATACTGGATGAATGCCCCCTCTCTTACTCAAACAACAGTATAAAGCTCTCAAGTAGTTGGGACTGATAACTAGCTCGACATTGTGTCCAGTATGTGGCACCTGAGGTACAGATTAAGAGGTAGATCAAGATCATTTATGAAGTAGACAGAGAGAGAAAAACCTTTAACTAGGGGAAAATTAAAGCTAGTTACTGAGCTTTTTTGGTGATGGGTGTTTGGTGGATTATCAGGCCTTAATTCTAAAAGCTGCAGCTGGAATCAAAGCTGATGGAGGGTTAGGATTAAAACAATACAGTAAAGCTGCGTGCATGAAAAATGAAAAAAATGCCCCATTGAGCTAACAAAGTTGGTGGGTTGGCTTCATCCCTTTGATTGTCTTCTTTAATATAACTGTGATTTGATCTGCTCTGAATTCAAAAAGTATTGATCAGTGCAACTTGAAAGTCACAAAGAAAACAGAATGTTGCCAGTGTCTTGATTTGATAATGCATATTTCAGAGTAGGCATTCAACACAGCAAGAATGAAGAGACAAAAGGACCTATTGCTAACTCTTGGAAACAATTGCTATTTCATTATGACTGAGTGGAGTGACAGCTTCAAGGAAACTCTGCTCTATGTTTGTCTTTTGTCAAATGAATGTGTGGAAATGAGTCTTTAATGACTTAAGAAGGAATCAGAACTATTTATACTATTGAAATGCAAATCAGAGACCAGTATTCTTAAGCGCAAACTGTTGAATCCACTGTATGTGTGCATAGATGTCTTGAAAGGGCATGCGGGTGCCTGGCTGAAAGTGAAAAAATGGGAGCTTTATTATTGGCAACAATAACACCGCAGAAATACTACAACCATGATTCTGAAAGAGCTGGAATGCTTCAAAATATATCTAAAAACAGAGTGCAATGATCTGCCAATTCTTCTATAAGCTACATTTAATGGAAGACAGTACAAAGTCAAGATATTTCGTGTTCAAACTGATAAACGTGATTATTTTTTGTAACTACACAATCATTCTGATACAAAATGTTCTGGAAAGTTAGGACAGGGGCATGTTTACCACTGGGTTACATTACTTTTAATTTCAACACTCAACACTAATTGCTAGGGGTGTGCATCTCTCCCTTGTAAGACGATCTGATATCTATCTAGATACATGGGCTATGATACGATTCAGGGACGATATATTTTGGAACGATTCAGTACGGTTTGATCTGACCACCACACCCAGGTCCCAGCTGTCAAAACCCACCCTCAAACGCTACTAAGCTGGACTTATTGCCCATATCGCTGTTGAATCTATTAATAAATACAAGTGTTGGGTTTACTTTAAATTAAGGCAGCTACTGTTGCTATCACATTGTTCTCCCACTGTGGTTTGCTTTGTCAGGCCATAAATTCATTCTTTTTCTATTTATATGATTTTCATTGGTGCCGTTGTGGAATTGATTGTATTACTGTTTCTTTGCAATAAGTATACCAATAACTACCTGTGGTTTTCAGTTACTTAAAATAAAATTGCTTGACTGAAGGATTGTAAAAGCCCTACCCTACTGTTTGAAAAAATGCCATGAGCAATACAGGTTAGATTGCAGTTGTAAGCCTAATGAAACCAGCACTGTTAAAATAACATTGTAACATATCTAGTCTGCTCTATGAACCTCTGCTGACACTGACCGCAGACACCTCAACATTAGAAATAAATTGAAATGGGAATATCTAATGTACAAGACTGAGTGTTGTCCTTCAGAGCCTAATCCTCTGAAGACCACAGGATGATGACAGTAAAACACAAGATGTAAGAGGTACACTGAAGCTCTGGACTCACTGATCGTTTCACAGCAGCAATTATCTCACATTCCATTTGCTATTAAACTCACTGTACAACCTGTGCCCGACATGGTCAATCATTTGTTTGTCCAAATCTTCATATTTGATTTGGGGACTTTGGCATGGCTGGATAGCTGGCTAATTATGCTGTTTAACACACCATCAAATTCCATTTACTGTCTGTCAACTTTACACAATGTTATTGATTTATTGCTCGTTAGCTTTTTTTGAAATCAGTGTTAGCTTCCATAAAAACACGACATGCAGGGAAATGAGCAGTAATTTGGAGATTTTTCAAGAGATCTGTTGGAATTTGCTTTGAACTGAAGAAATCGTTTCCATCAGGTTATATATCCTGGTTTTAATAAAGAAGAATATGCAGTCCTCAAAGCTTTTACCCTCATCAGTAATGGGAGGTTAGGAAATAAACTAGGACATTAATGGCCGTGCAGCAAACGTTTGCTGGCACCATGACTGTATTTTAGCTTCATTGATTCTGGCTTGAAAGATATGGGCCCTGGTATCTCTCAGATTACCTTGTTTGCAAAAGCAGACAATTTCTTATCAATTACTTAACCCATTGGGTCTAATTTTGGTTTATTATGTCGCCGTTTTGGTGTTTTGATTTATCTCTGCTGATATAACCAACGTGAGGAAAATTGTGCAAGGGCAATGTCAAACTTCAAAGCTGCGATCTTATCATTTCACTTTGCATTTTGATGTCAGGAAATGCTCACATTTGAATTTTGGAAACAGATTTGACCTTGGTTATCTCCAGTGACACAGACATAAGGTATTTTAACATTTAGGGAAGTTACAGGCTGCAGCATGATATTTCCCATGTGCAAGGATGGCTTGTGTGAACAAGGGTTGAAAAGACAATACCTACTTTATAATAAATGTGCATATGTGTAATCTTCAAATTAGTCCCTTAGTTTTCTTTTTTTAAGAAATCAGTTGACTTATTTAGTGAATAGGTTGAATGAATACTATACAAAATACTTTGACAAGGCGGCATGGTCTACTGGTGGTATTCAACCTGGAAACTTTAGGCAAACCTTGAAGATAGTCAGACTTATTTGAAAGACAAAGTCAGTTAAAATGTTGAGTGATTACTAAAAGGGTTACCACAGTTTTATCGGTTGACAGAACAACTCCCAGATTCTACTGTAACCTAATGTGTTTGACATAGCTGTGCACAAACAGTTTTCCGGTGCAATGACGCAAAACTTTGTAAAGATGCTTTCCAATTGCTGTGTAAACTGTAAAACATCTTTGAGTATCTTGAAAAGCACACATAAAATAAATGTATACATCCTATTCTTCTTCTTATTAGTATTCTTATTGCTACTTATATAGGCTCTATTCCTTGCCCCACTGGACATTGTTGTAGCAGTGTTCACAGCAATTATGGTCTAGTGTACTGGTATAACTACGTGTTAGCATGGAAAACTAAAAGGATAATGAGAGAATGCCCAATAAATCAATATTTAAGCCAAAATGAGCCAAAGTTACCATTGTCTGATGAACGTATAAAACCTGCTACTACCCAGTATATGGTATTGGTCTGTTACTCTTGAAAATGAATTTACTTCCAAAACACTGATATCCACTGGTTTTCTAACATAATATCTCAGCTTGGATTTCTGTAAATGAAGATTTGAAAAGTACAGGTATGATCGTCAGGTGATCAAAAACCTCAAACTAGTCCGACTGAGTCTCATTCTCGAGTAAAGCTGGTGGAGCACCACACTGACTTTATTTGGGAGGAAGTGACATTAAACGCCAGTGAATGGGTATAGAACATAACTGCCTTGCTTTACCCACACTGTTTGCAGGATCAATGAAGCTGCAATGGTTAAAAACTGGTAACACTAACGTCTGCTGCCTTTGAACTGCAGTAAGAACCCAAGAACAGCTCCTACAGCCAAACCGACCAATTTAAAACGAGAACAGTCTAAATCCCAACTAATACTGTTAACAGTTTCAAACTGTCACACTGTACCCAATTTGCATAGAAATAAGGAGACAAAGGGGAACAAGTAAAAGAGGGAGAAGACATTGATGTGGAAGAATATGTACTCTGCAGTGTGTTTCCACTCTGATTTCCATTCATGGATTCTGAAGAGAGTTTTGATGTGATGAGTTTGGAGTGCAGAGGCCAATGGGGTGTTTTGTCAGATCAGATCAAAGATGTTAGGCCTGGTTTCTGACTTTGTGGCTGTAGGTCGCCAAAGGTCACACTGAGGTATGAGACCTGCATTCCTGAAAAATAGATTATGCTCAGGGTTCACGACATCACACCGGTCTCCATGGTGCTTTTTGGAAAAAGTAGCAAAAGCATGCAGAAATTGCAGGGCTTTCACTGTTTTAAGTAGTACTTTATTGATTTTACATTCCATTTATTTACATTTACAATATTGAGCCTTATTTTCTATTCTAGCATGTTCTCTGTGACAACATACAGTATACCCACTCTGTGTACATACGGTGACAACCATGCCATTGTTGTTTTCTCTTGTTACTCCTTTTTCCCCAAGTGGCCAAAGAAAATGCATTAGCGCTAACATAATGGAGCAGTGTTTTCCAGACAGTTTAGATTGTATCATAAGCTCTGCTGGCAAACAAGACACAGGACCTGGGTTACGAAGGAAACTGTATTGCACCAGCTAAAGGTAGGGAAGGAGAAGACTGCTAGCTGCTAACCATGGATATAAAGACGTAGATCTCAAAATACTTTAGCTACTCGAGTCTCTCATGAAGCTACTTGCATAGTTCTGAGCAGTTCATTCCACTAATTGATTATATTTTTGCACTCTCCTTTTCTTTTCTATTCTTAGTTTCACCCTGCTTAAGAATTATGAGCGTATAACTCAATTATCAACCAAATAATCTGCTACATTTTGCTGTTGAATGAAATACACAAGCATACAGTCAACCTATGTGGTCTGAGCTGTAGCTCGTATCCTCTGGTCTTAGATGTAACTGTGGACACACACAGCTATGAACTTTACTCAGCTGTGATGGAGGGAAGGCTACAGATGTTCTATAAGGGCCATGTTCCCATCCCTCTCTCCACTGCCTGGATTGTCTGATTGCCCAATTTAACGAAGACTAGAACAAGAATAACATCAGCAATTCAAAGGAGGCATTCGCAGCCTCAGTCAGACACCGTTGCAGTTGCGTATAAACAAAATCAATCTCTCCCCTTTCTCACTTTCTCTTGCTCCATTTACCAGGTCGCGGTGGATCTCTGTGTTAATTGGTCCAGCCCGATGTTTTGGCATTGATTATTAACCCCTCGGATAATCCCAGCGGGATGGCTTTGAATGTTGAATATGATCACACCTCCGATGCCCCGTTCACTCTACCGTGTAGCTCTTGCTTATGTGCTTCCACTTCCATGGTTCTTGTTATGGCCTGCTGGCTTCTTTGCTCATCCCCTTTTCTCTGTATTTCACTAAGTTTCCTGCTTATTCCCTCTCCACACATGTAACCACTTTCCATTACACTCATAACTAAGGTTACATGAAAGATGTAATCCTCATACTAGTTACACATTTAACAATACGTTCACTGCTAATAAAGTTACTCACACAATCTAATTGCTGTAGAAGAATGACGCTGGCTGACCAGTTAGACTGGTTCCTGCATTCTGTTTGCCACAGGGGTGATCTTCAGCGGTAATCTCCTGGTTTCATGTCTCCATCATAAACTAAATAAATGAAGAAACTCAGATTTTTGTCCTCTTGTTTTTCTCCAACTCCCTCCTCCACCCACCAACACCAACTCCTGCTGCTGTTACTTGTTTGTACAAAGTGCTCAAACTACGTGCATATAAAATTATGACAATTTCCCTCCACGTCTTCTGTGAACGTGCTTCTTTCCCCGCAGAAACCTTGAAACAAATGCAGCGTGTCCTGTCTTGTTGCTGGTTGCTAAATGGAAAATGATCCATTAGGCTTTGCAGCAGTGAGGTCAACAGTAACACCACTTCAAAACAACAGGAGGCCAGGAAATGGTTTTCTAATTCTAGTCAAATGAATAGAAATAGCCTGAAATAAGATGGTTACATTCCTCAATACTACATTATCCAGCTCACCTCTTAAAACCAAGGCAAGGCTTCTATATATTAGCATATATATACCATATTATGTATGTAACACATGCAGATTTTGAAAATTGAGTGACAGCATGAAGCCAGATGTGCTCACTGAGGTCCAGCACATTCTACATACTTTCCCTGTCTTTGGCATTCAGTGTGCATTGCAGCCTGTTCCTGACTGGTTCAGCAACACACCGAGCACGTCGTCAGCACAATCACTCTACCTGTGTCATGACTGTATCACACATTGTGTCAAATTATAATCCCAGACTAGTTACAACACAGTGGGCCCTCAACAGCAGATCTTGAGCTGAACATTCCAAGTGCAAAGGTTTGTCAGGTTAAAATTAGAGCTAAATGTTTGAGAAATGAGGATTTGACCATTTTAAAACACAAAGAGCAGATGGAGAGTTCAGCTTCACTGTGAGGATCATTTTTAAAGAGTAATTGCATACAGTTGCTGTGGGATAGGGGGACACATACATATCAGCGCCACGGTTTTTAGAAACATGCTCTTTGGTGGTGTTTCATCTCTTTGCCACTTTAGAAGTTTGTTTAATTAAATATACAGCATTTATTTCACAAAGCAAAGCTATCATCATAATCTCACGAGCAATGGATGTGCAAACCATTTTACTCAGGTGGAGTTTAATAGCTGCCTTTGCAAACATTTGGGGGTGTTTGTTAATTAATGAGCATTTAGAGCACCAGACAACATGCTGACGTCTTTCAGGAGCTCACTGATCTGAGCTGAATGCAAAATTAGCGTTCGCCTCAGTAAATCAAATGATTTCACGTTTTCTGAGT
Source organism: Datnioides undecimradiatus (assembly GCA_008933995.1). Classification (NCBI taxonomy): domain Eukaryota; kingdom Metazoa; phylum Chordata; class Actinopteri; order Lobotiformes; family Datnioididae; genus Datnioides; species Datnioides undecimradiatus. The sequence goes on along the minus strand of WARS01000091.1, from coordinate 488,062 downwards.
AAAATGAAAGGCAAGTTTGTGCTGCGCTTTCATGCATTTAAATCTGGGCCCCTTCAGTCTGTCAACAGTGTGCATGTTCACTTAACTTTTCTGTAGATTCAGAAGGAAGGTTTTTATTAGTCATAGGAGGACGAGTAGGTGAAGCTGAAAATGAAATGTAAGAAAACACATAAGTAAATTCATGTGCAGTGTAAAGGTCAGTGTAAAAGTGTGAAATAATCTGGCATGCAAAATGGTAAAAACAGAATACACACTTAATAAAACAGGCAAAATGTTTGAATATCATGATCACATGGGTGTCAGCCTATAAGCTCAATTTTGGCTTTTTATTGCATAAGGTGTTATCGAGTCACTTATCGTTACTTGAAGCAGAAACACACACTCATGCTTCTATATACACTGCCATTCAGCCGCAGTGTAACAGCAGGGGGAGCAGGCTGATGTGAAAGTCAGTGACATTTCAACTGTTCACACCTTCTCTGCAGGGATCCATCTAACAGTTTATCCAACCTGTGTGTTTGGGGTTTTTGCAAATATGGCTGTGAGAGGTTGAGAATATGAGCAGAAACAACCATTCAGTTCTGACTGCACACACACACACACACACACACACACACACCAGTTAGACAGGAGGTTCCTCTTTTAAAGTCATATCATAAGATTCAACTTCTCTCTGCATAGTTTAGCGATTCAGTTCAGTTTATTTGAAAGAAAAGGGGTCATGCCCACGCTGTACACCTGTGACACTGTGACTGGACATAACGAGTTAGCCTGTCATCAAGCAGGTGATGAATGAGCCACTGATGGTCGAAGCATGAATGAGGCAGCTGATGCAAATCAGCCTCAGTGCTGAGCCTCAGATAGTGCTGAGCTTCATTTGGCGGTTTCCATTCAAATTGCAACATTTACCATGTTTGCAGAGGGAATATATCATTTCCCCTTCTTTACATTATGTTACAAAAAGTCATCTAAAAAGCATGTGGTCCCAACACATGTAATCAACTGAATCCCATATTTTAGTCCATAAACAGCTGATTGTTAGCAATGATGTATAGATTTGCATCACTATCAACACTCTCATATTTTTATTAAAGAAGTGACTGTTTTGTTTCCTGATGAAATTCCATGTCGGTGTGCACAGATGTCACTCTGAGTTGAGCCTCTGTCATCACTAGCAATACATCCTGGACGTGAGTGTGTCGGCTTCAGATAAGGAGGCTTTTTCCAGTTTATGTCATTCTAACTTGATCCTTCGTGCACCTCAACCTCCTCCCAGCAATCCCTCCATCTTCCTGACTCCACATCTTCCGGTGAGTGTGTACAGCTCGATGTCATGGGCTTTAATAGCTTCATGAAAGTTGTAATCCCCTGCACCATCATTGATCTTTGTGTAAAGGTTTATCGAGTTTTGTCAGTCACACACTCGTACAGTCAACACCCCAGCATGAACGCATATATCACTCACATGGTAATTGAAAGTGATTCTGTGAGGCTCAAAAGAAGAATGATGGCAGAGACAAATTGCTAAACACAAATGCATAACAATGCATAATGTCTTCATAGGTAAACAGGCCCTTGCAATAAGCATCCAAGAAGCAGGATACTCAGAAGCAAAGCATTACCAGGAAGAACAAGGCTGTTTAAAGAACAAAAATAATTTGTTTTTGTTCACAAAAGATAGAACAGGGCTGAAATTCACACTGTTCTTACTTCTGCATTTCAAAAACCTGCAATTTCACAAAGTGCAGCCTTTCATAAGTTAACGGTAACTCTCTTTTATAAACAAGTGTCCAGCAATTTATATGAGCAAGCATTTAGTAGTGTAAATACTTATGGTAATTATTAGAACTGCTATGCTTCACACTCAGACATATCTTCTTTAGAGACTACAGGAAATACGACAGTTAGCCTTTGAGCTGGGGAGAATCTGTAGGGATTCTTGTCTCTTGGACTATTGGAGCCTTGACGTCAGTGACAACACTAACTGGTATGTGGTGGTTTTTTGATGCTGTTGGAAGAAATTGAAGTAAAATTCTGTAACAACCCAACTGTAATGCAGACATTTGCAGCAATTTATGTTGAGGGATCCTGTTTTTTTCACATATCTAATCAACTAGAGGTTGCAAACAGAAGATGTTTGCATGATTGTTTGTAGGTGATGTAATTTCATATTTTGCATTCCTTTGTTTGTTTGCATTAGTCTTTGTCAGAAACATGAGGAGCATTTCCCCTTTACTGTCCAAACTTCTTTTCATTTTTCCAGTTGTTGAAGTTCTCTGCTTTTGGGGCTCATATCCAGATCCAGGCAGGAGCTGTGGATTCTGCATTTTCTGGATAAAAATAAAATGCACACTTCCCGATGAACATCATCCATGCCATCTGCACACACACGAGTTGAAAGACAGTTTCCTTCAACAAAAAAATTCTTTTCCGAAGCAATTTCCTGACTTAATCTAAATGAATTGGAAATAACTGCATTTGCTTCCACTTTGATATAATCACTCTTGAGCCTGTCGACTGCACTTGTCTTTTCCCCCCTAAACCTGTTCATTAACCGACTCATTCACTCTGACAGGCTGGGGAAGTTGACAGACACACATGATGAAACAGACAGCACATCATTTAGAAAGTTGTTGCGCGCGTGTGTGTGTACGTGTGCAGGGTGGATGTTTGCATGATTTGGATGTAGTATGTGATTCTAGCCCGGAGGAGTGTGTTTTTGCTGCAGCACATGTGCTCACATCCCATGTAACACTTTACCCTCTATTATGCCTTCCACTGATGCAATGCAGTCACTCCTCACCTGGCTCTGTTTGAAGTCAATGTGTCACCCCTCGAGTCAGGAAAAACATTAGGTGGTGATAAAACCCGCACATGTGCATGCACGCATGATATGCAAATGATTTTGGAAGTCATTCTAGCTGCGGGCATTGGGTAAACTGATAGGAATGCAGTTCTTTAATCTTTAAAACCCAAGATGTAATGCTGCGTCTTTGTAGCTCACGTTCACACTGCAGAAAGACCAGCTATCAATCCTCGCTCAGCTGCTGCTAACCTGCTAAATATCACACGCGCTGAGAGCTGAGAAGTTTGGAAATCATCTCAGAGCATGTCCCTGTTGTTAATCCAAGTTCTTGTGATCATGAACTATAAAGGAAGGAAAATGAAAGTGAAAGGGATGAGAGAATACAAATACTGAAAAGGAACGTTACAAACACATCCTCCACAACTGCAAATTCAGTCTCGACTGAATGATGCACAGCTCTGATCACGTGATAACAACAGTTGTCAATGAAACCAGAATGACAGACAGAACAACCTCTGACTGTACAAACCGTGTCGCCTGCTAATGCCCTACAGTGCTGATTCATGCATCTCAGTGTACTACGATATTGATATGTGGTGAACTAAAGTTGGAGTTATGACCGTGTAAAGATGCACCATGACAGGTGAGACAGGCAAGGTTTAGTTGTTGTACATATTTGGTCTTGTTACACATGTTGGAGTGAAATGGACACCAGACAAGGACACATCCAGGATGCATTAAATACTCCCCGACGTGTGTGTGTGTGTGTGTTCGTCACGTCATATTGCATGTATGGTGTGAACCGAAGCTGCAGATAAAGCTCGACCGGATTGCTCTGCTGGTCTCTGATCTGATTTATGGTCGCCTTAAGAAACCCCACCTGTCAGATATTTTTATTGAATTGCCATATGTGAAATTGTTTTTTAGACTATATGTTATTCCCCCTGCTGATGCTCAGGTTTACTGTAATAACAACAGGTCATCCATCAGTGTGTTGGTCAGTGCACTCAAAAATCAAACTTTTTGGTGTTGTAAAAGATACTAGATTAACTGGCATATATTCTATGTAGTAATAATAAGATCCACTGAGTTCTAACATTTCTGTATTTTAATCATACAGTAAATTAACTCTGTGGGAACAGTAAGTTTTAATACATCATTTCTCATACTGTTTACATGTTTTATAATGACTGCACAGAAACCTAAAAATGGTAAGTAAAGGTTACTTAATCTAAACACACATCACGTTTGAATCAAGAGGACAATGACTGGAGGTGCTTCTGCAGTGCAGCTGCCGCCTTTATGATAGTTACTGAAATGAGAAACATGCTAAAGCTACAACACGCCTGTGCTAATGTTAGCCGTCCTGTTGCTGTGCTAGGAAGGTTTGATATCGTCACCTTCTTAAAATAATGGCCTGGTTTTTGATTAATAAATATCATACAAATATCATCTATATTTGGTTCAGTTTTTTTGAAAATATGACTTAGGCCATTATTTTAAGAGGGTGACAATGTGTTTCATTTTATGGCACTGTGGACATAACGGCAGTGTTTAACCGTGTGTAAGAAAGGATGAAGGATTGTGTGGGCCGTAGAGATTTTGCTAAATATTCGGGACCTCGGGTCTCGACAGTGTGGGAAGCTCTGGCTTAGCTAACAGCTACTTAGAGCAGCCATTTCATCCTGAAAGGACAAACCAAGCACTGGCTGTGCAGATGGCTTTCTGCAGTTAAGGACTGACGCGCTGTAAATGGGAGCAGCATGACACCAGAGGTGATTTCTTTATAACCAAGATGGTGGAACTTTTCTATTCTCTATTATAATATTAAAAACAACAAATCAATGCTGGCATTGACACACAGTATGAGCACACATCTGAAGCCTAAATGGTTCACCTTTGTTGTTTTCATCATTTTTTATCGAAGTTAGGATCACATGCAAACACTGGCCCATTTACAATATCTTGGGAAGATCAAATAGCTATTAGCACTTCCCGCTATGTACATTTAATATTTAATAAAATTTTTTTCTCTTTAAAATGCACGTGTGAACCCGTGTGGTTTTCTTTTGCAAAAACAGCTCATCAATAAGTTGCTGCAGACACGGCTGGAGCACTGCAGTGTGTACTGGGCACTATGCTCACATCACTGTCTTTATAGTTATAGTTACAGGAGGACAGGTTGACTGGTTTCAGCGTTCATCAGGAAGAAACAGCAGGCCTTATGTGTTATGAGATGGGCATGCAAAATTGGCAACTTCAGGACATCAAAACATATACTGTAGAGCTCTTAAAGCATTATTGACTGAAAAATATACACATCAGTCAAGGCAGGTCAGTACCTTGTTTATACTCCTTTATACTCAGATTGTTCCAGCTCATTTAGAAGTTGGGGTGCCCTTCGTGCACATTTGTCCAGCGATCATACAGAAACTGAACAGTTAGAGCAGCGTGCTTCTTTTTTATGTCTTGTATGTAATTCATGTAGTTTTCACACAATATTTTGAACATTTTGGAGCTCATCGGAAAAAGCATTAAACAGTTCACTGTGTCTAAAGACTGACTTCAGCTAATATTGTCACACCGCGGTGAGGTTTGTCTCGTCTTGGTTTTTGTCTTGTCATTTCCTGTTTTATTTTGAAAAGTAACTCTCCTCTCATTTCAGGTCACTTGCCCTTCCTCATGTGCCACCTGTCTGATTGTCTTCCCTGATTCCCGATTGTGTCCACCTGTGCCTCATTACCCTCATGTGTTAAATAGTCTGCGTCTCCCTTTGTCCTGTGCCAGAGTGTTTCATCTGTCGATCACCCCAGCCCGTTTCCATAGATCAAGCCAAAGTCAAGTTATCTCGTGCAACATTACAGTAACAAAAAATCTCTCCGTACAGAGGACAAACATCTACACTATTCTCAAGATACAAACTAAAAAGGTTCTCTCATAAAACAAAGACAAAACTATCCTACTAAGAAAACAAAACTTGAAATCCCAAACAAAACTTGAAATCAAAACTAAAAAGGCTGAAATCTCATACTAACTAAGAAACCTTTTCTAGACTATGAAATCTACAAACACAAAATCACTCACAAAGAGGCTATGAATTCTAGACTATGAAAGTTACCAACAAAGAGGCTATGATACTTTGACTGAAAACGTCGCACGAGATAACTTGACTTTGGCTTGATCTATGAAAACGGGCTGGGGTGATCGACAGACGAAACACTCTGGCACGGGACAAAGGGAGACGCAGACTATTTAACACATGAGGGTAATGAGGCACAGGTGGACACAATTGGGAATCAGGGAAGACAATCAGACAGGTGGCACATGAGGAAGGGCAAGTGACCTGAAACGAGAGGATAGTTACTTTTCAAAATAAAACAGGAAATGACAAGACAAAAACCAAGACGAGACAAACCTCACAAATATATGTGTGACAAATATATATTCAACTTAGCTTCACAGTGCTATTGTATTATGTAATGTGATGTTTTATGTGATGTAATGTATTGTGTGATGTGATGTATTGTGATACAAATGTTTGTTTGGGTGCAAATTTATGAATACATTTCATTTTAGTTAATTAATTAGTTATTTGATGCTTTGAAAAGGAAGTGTGGCATCATGACTGATAGTCCATGCGTGCTCATAGGTTAATCAAAATGACAGTCATCAACATTTTCTCCACCTGTTTAGGTGTTTAAAACCAAACTTTTATGTTTTTAAACTTGTACCTTTGGTGACCCGAGCACATCTAACAGGCCATAAACTGAGACACTTTGCAAAGATTTTGTCACTTTAATTTAGTCATTGTTTTATGTATATCTATAGGTAGTTTATCAGTCAGCCAACAATCCATTTCAGTCTAGCCAGCTACTTTATTAGCCAACCAATACAATCATAATTTTTGATAATGTAATGGACAAAATACACAGTATATGCAGTAATATACAGCATGTGATCAATACACTGATGTGTGTGTTATATGTTTTTTCCTGCTTTGTCTGTATCACAGTAAATGTTCATTCTTAAGTTTGCTTTGGGAGTGTATCAAGAAAGATGGGAAAAGGCAGGAAAGGATGGCACAAAAAGGATGCTAATATTTAAGGAGCCTAAATTCTCCTTTACAAAAATGATTTGTTCCCTCAGGCCTGTCCTAGCAGGCTACTTTTTGCCACTGGCTGTCTACTCCGTGTCCTTGTGTGATGCATATGTATTTCTGAGCCAACGTTTATTGGAACATTTTATTTGGAAATTATTATTTGGATATATTTCATTGCTAGGGTTTTTTTTTTAAAAACTTTGTGCTCAGCTGTGCTCAGTTTTTCTGCCACCTGCTCACTGCAGACTGAATGCTTTGTGCTACTTCTACAGGGGTTCAAGTCAAATAGTCAACATACACTTTTGCACATTTACTCTGCTGTACCAGTGTGGTGTTTCTGCATCTGGAACGATTCAAACATGCTTGTTGATCATCACATTTTAGACAATCTAAGGACTCCAGACGCTGATAATGAGGCACTGCACTGATTGGCTGCCTGAAAGACAACGGAGGGGGAGGGTGCAGAGCGGTGCAGGACCCGTATCCAACATGGCTGCCGCTCCCGACGAATAGCCCGTTGCTGTACGCTATAGCTATGACCCAGAATGTGACGGCGGTTGGAAAGAATACAATGCAGCCACGGTCTCCTCTGGTCTTCTGGGGCTGGGACAGAATATAGGCATTGTGTTGGTGTTTACATCCAACAGCAGAGCAATCTGCATGTCTGGCTCTGACCGACGACATCTCCACACACTGCTAGCTTACTGCTGGAAACAGTGACCTTCACCTAGCGGGATGAACGCCCTCTCTCAGTGGTTTCACTCAGAGGAGGACGGCCTATGGAAATCACTCCTGTGGTTACGTAACGACAGCAGCTGAGTCTGAACAGCCTGTAGGACCCATTTTACCAGAGGGTGGGCTGCAGAGACGATGCAGGACCTGTCTGCCTTCCTCAGTCTCTGAGTTGGTAGGCTGAGGGGGGGACTAGTTTAAATATGTATAAGCAAGAAAAACCCTGTTTTTCATAATATCCCTTAAAGTCCCCTTTAAGCTAAGATCCTTATTTACCAAAATCATAAATAACTTCTCCTACCTTGTCTTAGCTAGCATAGTTAGCTAACCCAATTGTCGTTACGCAAGTACCAAAATGTCACTTGTCATGTTCTTGCTATCTTAGTCTGCCCGATTATCTTTTATCCCCTGGAGTTGCTGTAACTTTCCCAGAAAGAATATCTTTGGGTTTCTCTACAAATGTTATGAAGTCTGAAGTCTGAATGGTTATTACTGCCCCAGTTTTTCTGTATTTCAAAGAGAATAAATAACATTTACAGATTTGTTGGACTCAGATGCTAAAAGTAGCAACAGTTGCCAGGTAACAGACAGAACAGCTGATAAGTGATGTTGGATTGAGCATTTAGGATTCCCTAACCTGAGGAAATGGGATTAAGTAAGATAAGATAGGATTCCTAAAATAGGTCAAATATTGCTTCTGTGATTCCAATTCAGAAAAATCCTCTCCAAGACTTTTCCCACCTTAATTTAAGACTTAAGATAGGGAGTTTCTGCCACACAGCCCTGAGTGCTTACAAATACATTGAGCACAGTGGCCTGGGAGGATGTCTGGAGCTACAGGAGCATGGCTGCTGCCTCCTGACAGTGCATTTCTGTGGTTCCGGGTGGAGAATGGTGGATGAGGCAGCTGGCAGAGATCCATGGCCGAACGATGACTGTGTGTTTATTGCTGGGTCTTCCAGGGCAACACACAGTGGGCTGAAGGGGCAGGGCTATCAGTCAGTGTGACACACACACCACACACAAACACACACATTTGTGTTACCCTGCAAATAGACAGAGACTCCCAGACACACAGTTTTCCTCCCAATACACCCACCTATACACAGACGTGCCAAGGTGTGCAAAGCACCATATGCTCACACCCTGCAATTTGTGTGCTCCAACGTTTCCAAAGGAAGAGACCATTCTCAAACAAGGACCGCGATGATCCACTAAATCACCCTTTCTTAACTTTCACCAGTCTTAAGTTCTAAACTGGTTTCAGTGAATCTGTTGCTTTCCCCCCCTTCTGCCACTGCGTCCTGTCGAGTGATTTACACACCATGGCAGGTACACGTTAACAACTTGATTTAGTCCAGCAAGCAATCTCTGCTCCATCACATAACGACATGAAACTACTTTGTCAGATAATCTAAAGGTGTTTTCGTATCCTGAGGGTTCTAGCGGTCATATCATATCCCAGAGGCTTTGGGAGCACAGCTGTCAGACCAGGTAGGGATCTCTCAAGATGCTCTCAAATAATGCTTAAAGCTTTGTTCGCCATGGATTTACATTATTAGTTCATAGCAGTTGCAAATTTGGTCACATTGTAGGAGTAAAGTATTCATACTGTCAAAAAGGTACAATTGGTTCCTCTTCCCTGTGTGACTGTAGAATGTTTATGGTATGTTATATTTAAAAAAAGGCCTCATCCTTCATTTAAAAAGGGGCATTGATGGTTTCAACAGTTGAAACAAGTTCTACAGAAATCAGTTCTAGCTTTGAGGACATGATGGAAACATCCACACCCAGCCACTCTGACATTTCTGTATCCCACTACAGTTGTGTTCAAAATAATAGCAGTCCAACATGACTAACCAGATCAAGCGCTGTTTTTGGTAGAAATTATATTATTACATGGCAAATAATTTACCAGTAGTAGTTACCTGTGAGTACTGTGACAATTAGAAGACGCTTGTGTGAGGCTAATCTATCGGCAAAAAGCCCCCGCAAAGTCCCACTGTTAAAAAAAAGACGTGCTGAAGAGAATACAATTTGCCAAAGAACATATCGACTGGCCTAAAGAGAAATGGAGAAACATTTTGTGGACTGATGAAAGTAAGATTGTTCTTTTTGGGTCCAAGGGCCGCAGACAGTTTGTCAGACGACCCCCAAACACTGAATTCAAGCCACAGTACACTCTGAAGACCATGAAGCATGGTGGTGCAAGAATCATGATATGGGGCTGTTTCTCTTACTATGGTGTCGGGCCTATTTATCGCATACCAGGGATCATGGATCAATTTGCTTATATCAAAATACTTGAAGAGGTCATGCTGCCTTATGCTGAAGAGCCCAAACACACCAGTAAGCGAGCAGCATCTTGGTTCAAGACCAACAAAATTAAGGTTCTGGAGTGGCCAGCCCAATCCCCGGACCTTAATCCAATAGAAAACTTGTGGGGTGACATCAAAAATGCTGTTTCTGAGGCAAAAATCAAGAAATGCAGAGGAATTGTGGAAGGTTGTCAAATCACCCTGGGCTGAAATACCTGTTTACAGGTGCCAGAAGTTGGTCCACTCCATGCAGCACAGATGTGAAGTGGTTTTCAAAAACAGTGGTTATACAACTAAATATTAGTTTAGAGATTCACAGGAATGCTAAATCTTAACTTTTTTTTCAGTTTATTGAGTAAATTTTTGAGTTTGTAATGAAAAATGCAAACACTGCTATTTTTTTGAACAGCCCAATATCATTTTTTCCTTCATTATCTGTAAAGTAATTAAAATATTGATACATTTTTCTTCATGTTTTAATGTTAAATATAATGTGCAGTGTTCTCAATGAATGGAAATAAAAAATATAAGAATTTTGAGCTTTACTCACGTTTTAAAAAACACTGCTATTATTTTGAACACAACTGTACATTTCTGGTGTAAGTGTGTGTGTTCTGTGTTTCAACTGGCTGCAGTGCAGATTTCTCCTTGGGGACGATAAAGTTTAAGATGAAAGCTGAAAGATTGAGGTGCCTCAACGGACGAGGACACAGCTTATCACCACTAATTAAATAGAAATGTGACAGTGCAATTCGTTCTCACATTACCGGCGTCAGCCTGAGCTCTTATTTCACGATGTAGATTGTCTTTGCATCATTTTTCTACACGTTTCCATTTCTGGAGTCCCTGTGATCTACGGGACTAAGGTGCATACCATGAAATCACTGCATCCTCACTTTGAATCCAGCTGCCCCTCTCTATCCCTGTCCCTGTGTTACCTCTGTTTTCTTGGAACAGTCAAGTAAAAGCTAAAATTGTCAGAAAAGTCTTGTTTTTATTTAGCCCTAAGCTAACTGTGACTGGAGTTTAGGGCATACTTGCTCACATGCTAGGAAGGCATCAGACAGGAGTGTCCATGCAAACTCCAGTGCTTACTCACTGGTTCCTCATGACAGAATGTGATGTCAACATCTGCATCACATGACTCCACAAACCAGAATCACGCTCACGTAAACACACTGTTAATGTACCACACACCTAAGCTCAGTGTTTGCTAGTGATGTGCGGATCGATACTGAAATATCGATACCTCTGATACCAGATCTTTATGCTCTAAAATCGATTCACGAATCAAAATATCGATACTTTTGATACTTCAGTCATTTGAGGTAATGTCTATCATTAACAGGAACAGTGGAAAGTAACTAAACTACTGAGATCTTGTCTAAATGATACGCGGTTGGTGGGAACTACTTTTTCTTCCACCTGGGTAAGTGTGTAATGCATAAGCGCAGCGGCACTCTGCTCAGTCAGTCCCTCTGTCTCAGTCTGTAGACACAACGGCAGAGCGTAAACGGAGTCATGTGTTGAGCTATTTCAGCTCCACAAACAGCCAAGACGCGCTTTGTGATGTTTGTGGCAGCACAGCAAACCGTGTGAAACACCTCAGGTTAAACCACAACACAGAGTACAGGCATTTATGATGAGGCGGACAGAAGAGGGGAGCACTATTTTGTATGATTGTGTCCTCTGTTTGGTTTTTCTGTTGTATTAGCTCTGCTATATTGTAAATGAGGCCGCTACCTCAATATACTTTGAAATAAATAAATAAATGAATTATTCTGATGTCTTGTATTCTTTATGAAGCCATGATTTGATTTGCACAAAGTATCGGTATCGGTTCGGTATTGTTGATACCAGCCTGAATTTTACTCAGTATCGGATCGGAAAGGAAATCGGTGATATCGAACATCACTAGTGTTTGCTCCATAATGAGACTTTACTTGCTGCCATCAGGTGACTAATATGGGAAACAGCTAAACGAAAATGGAAGTGTTAGAAATGGAACTTCAGTTTTTTACCCTGCGCTCTTCTTATTTTTTTGCCTCCGTCTGGCAGCCAGTTCAATGTTGAAAGTTTCTTTTTTGGTGGAGTAACAAACAGCAAGAATAAAACTTGGAAAAGAAAGAAGGAAGGGGAGGACTGCCAGGTGGACCAGTCAATGTTTTGACAGTTTACCCACAGCACAGTACAGTCGTGGCAGCAGCCTGTCACTCTCAGATACCCTCCTGAGGCCCATTTACGTCTGTCTCTCTCCTGCTCTCTCTCTCCTGGTTTGTGTTCCTCTCCTCCCTTCTTCTCCATCCTCACGCTCGCTTTTTTTTTCTTTTCTCTTTGCTTCTTCATCCCACAAATTCCTCTCTTCTCTCCTTCCTCCTTCCGGTTAGAAAGAGAAGTGTGAGCTCCTGCTATGCTGTTTGTCTCCCACCACATCCAGACCTCCCTCTGTGCTTTAGAGTTCCTGAAAAGGCTGAAATACCCAACATATGTTGTCATCGTTTATCTCCAGAGATCGTCTCTATTCTAAAATAACATCATGTGCTATAGTCAAACCACACTGGCTGTTTAAAGTATTTTTAAACAAATAAAGGGTCTTAATACTTCACCTGGCCGGTAGCTAACTTGAAACTAAACCAAGACCTGGAGGCAAAATTCAAAATCAGCAAACAAGGTGCAAATCCAGTCATTCTATTCTTGAATACAGTTTCCTTTAGTTCCTCCAACTATTCCAATGTGCAGAATCACAAATTGTGTTTGATATACCCCAAGCAAAAGTTATGTTTTATATTCAGTGTTTTTCAGGACAATGCACAGTGTGTATCCGTGAGGCCTGCATCTACATCTGCAAAAACACATTTTCCCTGTTTTAATATATGCATTGTTTGTTTGTGTTTTCTCAGAGTGGTTCCCCACGCTGCCTTTGTTAGCACGTTGTTGTATTTATCGTGCCAACGAATGCGACAACTGCATGTGAATTGGGCCGGGTGCGTATTTGTATGTATATATGTATGTTCTTGTGCAAGATACAATCACAGTTGGGGCCCATTGTGAAAACATTGCTCCACACTGCTAAGAGAGGTTGGAAACCGCACAGGGCATCTTAAACGCAGATATACATTCATGAACAACTATTGAATGGGCCTGTCGAATGTGGAGGTGGTCGGATCACATCTCAGCACAGTTTGGGCAGAGCAGCCACTGGATGAAAGAAATGAAAAGCCTGTTTTTTAAGGCTATTCCACGCAAAATGAAAACACTGATATAGTTATCATCCAAGTTATCTGGTTACATTACATTTTACCTTTCGAATCATGTTGCACTTTGTAGTGGGTCCTTTAGAGTCTCCCTTTAAATGCAGCCAATACACCTTTAAACCAACTCAAAACCAATTTAAGAGTCGTATTATGCAGTTTTTTTGGCATAATGTTTATAATCTGTCACTTTTGTCCCTCTAATTATAAATGGACGGTACTGATACAGTGCCTTTCAGATCTTCAGAACACTGAGTGCTTTTACACAAGTCAGCATTCACTCATTCACACGGAATGAAACTGAAGAAAGAACCAATGAGACTAATGCATTCACACGCCAATGGAACAGCCAATAAGAGCAATTTGGGGTTCAGTGTCTTGCTCAGGGACACTTCAGCCCAGAGGAGCTAGGGGTTGCACCGCCAGTCTTCTGACAGGTGGACGACCTGCTCTACCTCTCAGCCACAGCTGCCCACACCATTATGTATCTGTGAAGGTTCCAGCCATGGTTCAGATCCAGGCTGCACCACAACAGCACTTGGCTGAAGTCAGGGTCAGCCTCACTCACCAGTTTGTAAAATGTGTGCCAATGGAGAACTTCGAGCTCAATAAACTTTTTAAAGTGCATTTTAGAGCCCTGCATTTGAAACAAGCTGGGAGTGGTCTAACAATGGCCTGGTATTTTCCAGCGCTCCTCTTAATATATCTGCACTACCCGATGTTTCCATTCATTTGTTTGCTATCATGTAAGACTATAAAGACTATTGATTTGAAAAGAGTTGCATACCTATAAATGCTTTCTGCTCACAATGCTCATCTCACTCATGGGGCATCACAAGGATTGACTTGTACTTTGCTTTGCTTACTGTATTTTATATGAGTGTGGGTGCTGAGTTGTGCAATTCTGGGCCTTTTTAGTGGAGAGTTTCACGCTATGACTCTGATGAACTTCAAAAACAGTCGTCCCCAGTTACTGGGCAGCTCACACTGCAGCCTCAACAGACAGGATAATGAGACAGATATGGACTGATGAGGTCTGGGGTACAGCTTCTATTAAAATCTACAACAGTTCACTCCATGGCTCCAGATGTTGGCCGGTTAGACCTTAGTCATTATCTATTTACAGCTATGCTTCATTTCCTTTCAAGCACTAAGAGTGGACAAGATATTAAAAACAACCTTCAGCTTGACACAATTCACAACCAAAACAGACAACAGGCCCCAGAATGAGCATTGGTGATTGAGCTTTGTGAAGGCAGAAGTACGAGTATCATTGCAGTGGTGTTGTTTTGGCTGAAACTGGACTGGTATTTTAAAGATGATGGATTATGAAGATAGATGAAGATTAACTTTCAAATTCTGCCAAACTCAGGTTGGTTAGTCTTTACTGGAGTTCTCATTTACAAATTTCAGTTATCAATAGTAACATCAGTTTGTAAATGCAGAAATGGCCTGGACCCAGGTAAAAATCAGTCAGAGTAGAAGAATATGATGTTATGAAAGCACAAGTGAACACAGTGGCTTAAACAACAGATGTATCTGAGTTTTGAATGGGTTCACTTGTCATGCACGTGTACACCTCGATGCTGTACACATGTATACTCAGACAGACTCTGATGTGTATGCGAAACGCCGCATCAAACGTCAGTGTGTACTGTCACGTACAGCATAGACACATGTGCAGAGTCTGAATTTGTTCTGACGATTCCTTGTCAAAGCAAAAGCGGGAACACATGGCTGCAAATCAGCTCCAGCTAAGCAGCCTTTGTCAGACACACAGCAACGCAGCATCGTCCTCCTCCGTTACAGTGCTCATCTCTACTGTCCCATATGAACAGCCTAACATATAAATAAATTAAACATTACTTGGCTTAGTTTTTAATACACTGATGTTATAAACTGCCGATTCTTGAAGTCAATCGGTTTGCATCCGTAACCAAGAGCTTAACTCTGTCCATTATTAATTCAAGAACCACCATCCTCTGAAAAAGGTAAGTCAATATCAGATTAAAGAACTTGTTAAGAAAGATATTTGTAACGATTTCCTTCCGTCTGTGAGTCCTTAGGAGCCGATCTATAGCTTTAATAGAATCCCCTGGAGAAGTTAGCTCTACTGTATGGCGCTGCTAGCACCGGCTGCTACCACCGGTATTGATCAGAGGGATACTGCCGTGGAAGACAGCGCTGTGGCAAAGTAATTACCTGTAGGCTTCACACTCCTAGGTATGCGAGTGTGTGCAAAGCCTGTGAGATGATACATGCAACTGTAATTGAAAGTGGATGGCTTGCCTCAGCACGCTCCACCATAGAGAACTGAACTACAATAATGTCTCAGTCCCCAGCTTATTACAAGCTGTGGTAATTACCAAGCCGGGGAGTCCGAGGACATGAGGAACTCACTTGAGGGGCGGGGGGGCAGTAGAGCAGGAAGCATACCGGTTAAGGGAATCCGTTGATTAATGCCTTATAGGTATAATCCTAATAATGAATAAAGTGAAACAGCACAAACTCATTTGTCTGAATGTCAAACAGCCAACCTCAAAATAAAGAAATAAATAAAAATGCTAATTTACTGTGATGACTCACGATAAACGGGACATTTGTAGATACGCAAACATGTTTTATATCATGCTTGTTGACCCCATAATAAGACAACGTCTTTGTACAAGAACCACAATGCATCTGTGTTACATGTAGCCTTTGGGAAACTGTTCACGACTAGGGATTCATGCATAGGAACATCAACGCTGAGCTGATGAATGAGATGAAATTGAATAAAAAAACCAAAACGACATGATATGGTTATGTTTGCTTTACATGGTCATACGATTCGGAAGGCAAGATGACTTCCCATTGGGGCAACACATAATAAAACCGTCCGCTCTCACCACGCCGACTCAAGAGCTCACCAAATAGCGTACAATCCACTCCAGCCTCATATGTGAGGATTTGAATGAGTGAACGAGCTTCAGCCATCTGAACAGCCTCTATTCCCACTGGCTCCAGATAAATGACTTTCCACTGTAATTTGCACTGAGCTGTGCAAAACGACTGTACCGACTTTTTGTTTATTTATGCTCGGCGAGCGTGTGAGGGCAGAAATGGCGCCTGGGAAATTCCAAATGCTTTCTAAAAGGAAAAAAAGACTAATGACTGTGAAACTTTGGAACCTACATTCTTTTACAGCAAGAAAAAAAAAAAAGAAAAACAACCGGCGAGCCTTACAACCACAGCCAGCAGCACAATGTGCGCCTGCCCACCAGCGGCTAAGCGTTTAGTTGGAACGTGTCAAACTATCGTCACTGGCCATCAAGGAAAACTGTCTGAAGTAGGTCTACATCAAAATGACAGGCAGCAGAGACATCTGTTCTGATGGCAAATGACATACACACACACGCACACACACACATTCCCCGTCGAGCGCCTCTAGCACCAGCCCTCATCAACACTGCTGATTTGTTGTCGTTGCAGCTCTCAGCCACGTTCGAGGCTGATTGGCCATGTAACCTTTTAGTTGATGTCTGACTGTCTTGTCACATCTCAGCAACAAAACACAACTCCCCCTCCCTCCCTCCCATCAACTCACACAACACTGACATTTGTCTGTCTTGTCGTGTCTTAAGCGAAGCAGTGTAAGGAGTGATGTATGTTGGGTGTTACATAAGGAGAAAAGTGGGATGGCACGTCTTGAGTAAAGCAGCAGAACAGAGAGCAATGGGGACTTTTGACGTTCTTAAATGAAACATTCGGCAGTCAAACTCCTAAATTTATCCCCAGATGCACACACAAAGCTTGTCTGAGGCGGTGGAGGATATTCACTGTGTCTGCATTACCATTACTGCATTGTATTCATCTGCTGTAACAGCATTATCATCAACACAGTCTTGGCTCAGTCTGGTGAACATGACATTAGAAGGGCTCTCTATCTAACTTTCCTTTATTTTCCTCTCTGTCTCTTTCAAGCACAAGCCTGCTGTGTGCTTTTGCCAGCATGGAAAAGACAGTTTGGATTAGTTTGAAGTAGCTATTGCGTAAAATTAATTGGATTGACATTCAGGAATTTGAGCCGTTTCTTCTTTGAATTAGACTGCTCAGTTTTGCATGTAGGATTTTCTTCTTTTCTGCCGCTTTCTGCTAATGGGATGTCTTTAAAATATAATTCAATGCAGTTTCACTTAGAGTGACATTGCACAAAGATTGCATCAGAAGCCTCATCATAATGAAGACTCATTATATACCTTTTAAATGTCCATGGACTGCTTTACCATTCCTAGAAATCAAGTCTAACTGTTGGGTCTGTTTAGTGACTGTGTTAAAGCCAGGCATTGCATTAGCCAGGCTCGTCATATAGACCTGTAAAATGACAGTTATTTGTCTGCTAATTACAAAATTAAACAATATGACGTTGAAGAGGGCAAGAGGGTGTGTTTTACTGTTACTGTTTACTGTACAACAGCGACGCAGGAACAAGGCACCTCTGATGAGCCAATTTGACATTTAGCGCATGATCACCTCAGCAAGACAGCGCACCAAAAAAACAAAAATGCCTCGTTATGCTACACTAAAAATCAACGTGACTTCTCCTGCTGCTCCTAAACACAGCACCGCCCTATGACAGGCGAGCAGCAGCTAACAGCTACAACTGCTGTAGGTCAATACATTGCTCAGTCACCAGTAGAACAGGAGCTGCAGGCTTGTGTGCGATCCTAACCGTGCATGTTTGCGCATGGACCTCAGACTTCAGCAGAGAGCAAACATCAGAATCTGTGTCAAAAGATCCACGATCACTAGAAAGAACAAGTTGGCTGGGACTAGAAAATTGTCTCTGCTCCCGGGTCTTAATTTGGAACTTTATTAAGTTTTTGCTCGAGTATTTCCAGCAGCTGAATGGTGTGCGTGTGTTTGAAGCCAAATAGTTCATGGTAATGAAGTAAGATGTTCAGCTTTTGAGCGACGCTGAAGTTCTACGGCGCAGAGGATGAAGTTACATCAAGATTTTGGTTCTGAAACAAAATGACATTTATTTGGTGTTGTATTTTTATGGAAAAGAAAATTGGAGATTATCACCGGCCTTGTTTTGTTTTCCCAACCATTGCCCCATCGTTCTATGATAACCACAGTTTCCCTGTGATGCATGAAAGGCACAGCATGAAGACTGATACGAGTGACTCCCCACAAGCCCAAATAAGTGAAGTTTTAGTGACCAATAAGACAGACAGACTATGAAATGTGTCTCCGGGAGGTTTGACATTATAAAGTCAATGAGTCAGTTATGAGCCCAGAGATTTTAAAACTCACTTTGTGGATTAGACCTCAGTCTCGAGGAGAAAAATAGAGGCGTGAAGCAGCAGCAGTCATGATCTGCAGCAATATATGTGGAGTAGTTTGATGCAATAAAGATTATAATCCATATGTCTGTCCTCTGTTCAGGTCAGTAGGATTTGCTCTGAGCATAGTTTTTACAGTGTGCTGCCTCTCCAAACTTTCAGACTGAAACTGGATTGTGAACTCCTGACCTTTGTGACTGGATTGATGCTCCTTCAACCTGACGTTATGATAATAAATAGGATATGACACATGTCACAGATGCACCACAGCCCGGCTGCAGATTGTTTGGATCAGCCGTGGCATTTGACCTTAAACAAAGCCTTTCTGTGCATCAAGCACACACACACGCATACTTACACACAGGCCAATACACACATAGTAAGGATAACATTTTCCCTACACAAATGTGAGGCCGGGGCATGGTGTCGTGGTAGCGTTTCATTTCCACATGCAAAATGACTTTCCAGTGGCTTCCAGTTTGCCAGGAAGTGATTTATTAAATTGCAATCTTATCAGTAGCAAATATATATTAAATTATTATAGAAAATAAATTTATATTACTGAGAGGAAGAAGTGAGCTTAGACTCACATCAGAAATAGCCAATATTTATATTAAATAATAGGATTTACATTAATGTTTAACTTAAATTCACCTCTTAGAGGGGGAAAATAGCCAATTAATTAATTCAGGTTGCTATGGAGACTAATGCTTCACATATACACTCGAATAACCATTTCTCTATAAATTAGTGTTTTTGCTAAATACACACACAATAAACCACTTAGTGCTCACACACACAAGTAAACACACAAATGAACAAATAGATACTACTGCAAATAAATAGAAATAAAAGTAATGAATACAGACACAGCTAAGCATGCAAACTGAGCAAATAAATTATGATCATTAACAGGCTAAATGCCGCCAAGAATACAGCGATAAACAATAAATGAATAAATCGCTGAATGACTGAAGCCACGCAGGCAACAACGTGATACAATGTGAATGAGGACCACTGGACCAGATCGAGACCGCCGTCTTAATCAGATGCAGTAATTAATGGAATCACAGGAGACAGCTGATTCGATTCGATTCAGTTCAATTCAGTTTTAATTATATAGCGCCAATTCACAACCAAAGTCATCTCAGGGCTCTTTACAGACAGAGCGGGTCTAGACCACACTCATTACTATTAATTACACCCAACAGTTCCACAGTTCGATTCGATAACCTCTTTAAGATTAAATGGTGAAATCCACTCAGGTCTCAGACTCCATTCACGTGCCCAGAGACACAAGGGGCCTGAAGACAATGTAGATATCTACTTTAGTGAAAGGAGATGCCATTTTTGATTTAGGCCTCCTATTGATCTATAGAATCAACCAAAATATCACGGGAAATGTGTCGTTTCACCTGGTGCCTCTGACGGCATGTGGACCACTCTGGGGCATTCTTACGCACGCTCTGTCCCATGTGGCGACTTCAGCTTGAGTTGAGGGTCTCTCTCAGCAGGGGTGTTACGCCTCCACTAGAAGCAATGGAAGTGTTTGGGCACATTGGGCAGGTTTCTTTTTGTTTAGAGGTTGTTTCACCTTCATGTTTCTTCTCTCTCCACAAACACTTAACCAGGTAGCAGAACAGGTAGTTCTGACCGAGCGGTCTGATTGGTCCAACTGATTTTTACAGTGTGATTGAATCAGCATGAAGAACACATGGACAATTGAAATCTATCCACTGAGAAATGTATATTATAGTCACAACAAAGCAGCGTGTGTGTATATATGTGTGTGGTATTTGTTCAATTTGGGAAATCCCACAGTCTCACAGTCAGAAAGCAGCTCACACTTCTATTTCCTGGTTGTTCTTGAGGGTTGTAAACCTGTTTACATGACGGGTCCAACTGGTCGGACTTGTTTTCTGAGGCACCAAATTTCATTAGCATCACAGTCATAACAATGACAGCGAAGAATACCCTCACAGCCCCCAAAGAGACACACACACATATGCACACCCCGTATGCTATAACAAGTGAATGAATTCAGACTGAATTATCACAATGTTTCCTAAGATACTAATAACACAGGTCTAAATCAAGCCTTGTGCCAATTTTTACAACAGTCACACTCAAAATGTAACTTGTCCAAAATCAAAACTAAAATTTAGCAAAATATATGGATATGGAGTTTGCACGAATTCTGCAAAATTTGCTTCCCCCTGTTTTGATTAGGAAACCCTTGTTATCGGGGTGCTGCTTGATTGGCCAATCAAAAAAAGAATTTCTGTCTGGAATGAAGATGTGTAATTGTGGGTATACAATATGTGTGCGTGTGTGTGAGTGCTGGCACAACAGGAGCGCATCCAGACACTGAAGGAGTGCAGTGCTTCGCAGCAATGCCTGAATCTAGGCGTTAAGTGCAGCGTTTACCCCCATGAAAATAAAGTTATTATTATCAGTGCAGCAGAAGAAGACTAATAAGAATAAGGACTCCAGATTTCTGAATGTTTACTGTCAACATGATGTTGTAAATATCCACATTGGCTGTGAAGCCAGTCCATTATCTGGGATGACACACATCCAGGCAATCATTCCCAATCACATTCACGGAACCAGCAATTTAGATTGGATTATTGGTGGACCAAACATGCAAACTCTAAACTGGAAAGCCCTTACCATGACACCAGACCACTCACCCCTCCAGTTATGTTCCAGGTAAAATGTCTGTGTAACTAATGTAAAGAACAAAACCCTCTCCAGCAAACCTCCAAAAATAATACAATATATCTGGAACCTAACAGAAACTCGCTCTGGTCTGCTTTCTTACTTGTGTCTCATTGTTCAGATCTATGTAACGCTTTCCCAAACAAAGCACGGCTGTTTAACGCTGTTGCTAGGAAACAAGGCTGTCGCCCTTTCCGACCCTGCTGAATCAAATCAAGTTTATTTGTATAATCCATAATTACTTGCACTTGTGTGGGCCGCAGAGAGGTGGAATCTGAGTTTTCCCTCCTTTTTGACCCTCCTCGGAGAAAAAAAAATGCTTACGATGCAAGAAATTCCACTAATGATGTAACTCACGTCATGGCAAATTCATTTTCTTCAACAGAGCCAGAGAAGAGACCATGTTCCTATTACACATGACCTGTGCAGCACCCTGAAAGGAGGTGACCTTGGAGGACCTCCTTGTGCTTTGAAAACCAGAGTCTAGAAAACACATTCATGGTACATAATTTGCTCCTGGACTTGGAGCATCACTAGAGGGTATCGATTAGGATGGTTTGATCTTGAATAAAATGAAGTGGTTGCTACTGCAAATGTAAAGATGTGTCTGGGGAAACCTTCCACTGCTAAACGTTGCCCGTTCTGCCAGGCATAGCGGGCTGAAGCATGTACCATGTAAAAAGATGACATTCTCGGTTTGAGCCTGATCCAGGACCTTTGTACGTCATCCTGATCTGTGCTGCAAGGCAAATTCACAAAATGCATATCTAAAAACACGGCAACAAAAAGAAAAAAATTACTTCCAAGCTTTTGTGTAGGTGGAATCAATACAGCAGGAAACATCTTGTGGAAATAAGACGTCAAACCCAAGGACATCAAAACATAAGTTAAACGGCTTTTTTTCTGGGCCATGGTCTTGGTGCAGGATGCAGAAATCCTTCAAAGCCTTGAGCCTTGATAATCTTGTCGGCGGCGCGGCAGTAGCACACAGCGGCCACTCCGGATACAAATGGTGCTTTTTTTTCGTCCTTAGGCCGACTTTTAACAGCACTTTTAACGGCACATGGACATCGGAGCTACCGGTGTTCGTGTTTACCACCGCCAGACACTTATAAACCTCAGACACTACAATACAACCCCTCTGCAAGATGATCTGCTGGAGAAGCTACGCGATCTCGGCTTGCTGCGGGGACCAGGCCTCCAGCCCTCGGTGTCGCCTGATGCCGGTGGCCGGGGGAGGGGACGTCGCAAGCAGTGCGCGAGAAAGCAGAAGCGCGGCAAGAGGGCGCAGGTTCGTGCTGGGCTAAAAACAAACCCTAGCCGGCCAGCTCTCCCATCCATCCTGCTCTCCAATGTCTGCTCCCTGGACAATAAACTGGGCTACATCCGACTCCAGCAAGCTACGTGACGTGAGTTTAGAGACTGCTGCGCCTTTGTTTTCACGGAGACGTGGCTCAGCGACAGAGTTCCGCATGCCGCCATTCAGCTAGACGAGCTAGCCGCGTTTCGTGCCGACAGAAACACAGCTCTGTGCAGTAAGGCTCGCGGCGGCGGCTTGTGTGTTTACATCAACACGGAATGGTGCAAGAACTCTGTGCTAGTCTCTAGTTACTGCTCATCGCTGGTGGAGTTTGTGACTGTTAGATGCAGACCTTTTTATTTACCACGGGAATTCACCACTGTTCTCATAACCGGTGTATACATTCCCACCAGTGCCAACGCTAATGCTAAGGAGGCGCTCTGTGTATTGTATGGGGCTATTAGCGAACTGCAGAATTCACACCCTGACGGACTGTTTATTGTTGCCGGAGATTTCAACCATGCAAATCTCAAGTCAGTGCTCCCTAAATTCCATCAGCATGTGGACTTTGCAACAAGAGGGAAGAACGTGCTGGACCTTGTTTACACAAACATCCCCGGCGCGTACCGGGCGGAGCCCCGCCCCCACCTCGGCTACTCAGACCACATCTCTGTTATGCTAATCCCAGCATACAGACCGCTCGTCAGACGAACCAAACCGGTTCTGAAGCAGGTGAAAACCTGGCCAGCAGGAGCCATCTCTGCTCTTCAGGACTGTTTTGAACACACTGACTGGCACATGTTCAGGGAAGCGGCAACTGACGGCGACTTCACCGACTTGGAGGAATACACGACATCAGTGACCAGCTATATTAGCAAGTGCATTGATGACATCACTGTCTCCAAGACCATCACCTCACGCTCCAACCAGAAGCCGTGGATGACTGCAGAGGTGCACTGAGGACCCGTGACTCCGCCTTCTACGCTCGGTTCGAGGCACAGAACGGCGTGGCGGCGAGGAAGACCACCCCTTCTCCCAATGACCAGGTGCTGTGTCTAACCACGGCTGACGTGAGGAAGACTCTACGCAGAGTCAACCCACGGAAGGCTGCTGGACCAGACAACATTCCTGGCAGGGTGCTCAGGGGATGTGCAGACCAGTTGGCAGATGTTTTCATGGACATCTTCAACACCTCCCTGTGCAGCACCGTTGTCCCGACCTGCTTCAAGGCCACCACCATCGTCCCCGTACCAAAGAAGTCTTCAGTGTCCTGCCTCAATGACTACCGTCCCATTGCACTCACACCCATCATCATGAAGTGCTTCGAGAGGCTCGTCATGAGGCACATCAAGACCCTGCTGCCTCCCTCACTGGACCCCCTGCAATTCGCCTACCGCCCCAACCGCTCAACAGAGGACGCCATCACCACCACCCTCCTTCTGGCCCTCACCCACCTGGACAATAAAGACACTTATGTTAGAATGCTGTTCATAGACTTCAGTTCAGCATTTAACACAATCATTCCTCAGCACCTGATTGGAAAGCTGAACCTGCTGGGTCTGAACAACTCCCTCTGTAACTGGATCCTGGACTTCCTGACTGGGAGACCACAGTCAGTCCGGATCGGGAACAGCATCTCCAACACCACTACGCTGAGCACTGGGGCCCCACAGGGCTGTGTGCTCAGTCCACTGCTGTTCACTCAGATAACAGCTTCCACCCTCCATCCTCACCATGTTCTACAGAGGGACTATCGAGAGCATCCTGTGCAGCTGCATCACTGCCTGGTTTGGGAATTGCACTGTCTCAGATCGCAAGACCCTGCAGCGGACAGTGAGGACAGCTGAGAAGATCATCGGGGTCTCTCTTCCCTCCATCTCGGACATCTACACCTCCCGCTGCATCCGCAAAGCCACCAGCATTGTGGACGACCCCACACACCCCTCTCACACACTCTTCACCCTCCTGCCATCTGGTAAACGGTACCGGAGCATTCGGGCCCTCACGACCAGACTGTGCAACAGTTTCTTCCCTCATGCCATCAGGCTTCTCAATACCTAGAACTGGACTGTAGGAACACACACACACACACACACACACACACACACACACATACATACACACACATACACAACTGAACTGGTCCTAAGGAACTCACACATACATACATATATATATACATACACACAACTCAACATCCTCTATGCATATGTTTTGCACATGTCTTATTTTTTTGCTGCTACTATCATGTTTACACTTCCGTTTACACTACCTCAGCTGTAATATTTGCACTACTGTCACTTTCATAACAGAACTGTGCACTGGTCGGCGTCGTAGCTATGTACTGTCTTGTTCTGTCTTGTGCTGTCTGCACATGCTTTGCACTTGTGCACTTTAGGTTTAATTTATGTAAATTACATAGTCCCTGTAGTTCTGTGTTGTCCTGTGTTTGTCTTATGTAGCACCTTGGTCCTGGAGAAACGTTGTTTCGTTTCACTGTGTACTTGCATATGGCTGAAATGACAATAAACTCCACTTGACTTGACTTGAAATGAGATATATTTTCCAGTATTAGCCAGTGTGAAGTCTATTAAACTAATATCACAGGCAGATACTCACTTCCAGTTGCTATCCATTTCAGAGGCCAACTGGAAAAGCTGGATGCTGGTGGAACATGTTATTATACTGTCCTTGTCAAGTTCCACCCATTATTTTAACACAAGTGAATATAAAAAAATGTCACATTACAAACGGAAAGTGTTTTAAAATCCATTTTAAAAGAACTGACAAACCAAATGAAAGCAATCAAAAATCAGAAATGTGTACACCTCCCTAATATCCCCAGGGGTTGGGTCACCCATATAAAAAATAAAATCATCATCATGGACATAAACTGTTTTCTAACCTATGTTACCTGACGTCTAGCATTGCCTTCACATACCTGGGATCAGAACTGTGCCTTTCGAGGCTAATGTGGCTTAACCCTGTTGATATTTGGGCTGTGCTGTCAGGATAATTCCACGATGAGAATGTGGATGTTTTAATGTTGACTAAACAGGAACTTTATTTCTCTTCTACACCTCACGGCTGACCCCATTTCCAAATGTACTTTTTTACAGCAATAACTTTCCCCAAGTGGCAAAATGTGGATGCTGATCATCGTTAGCACAATGCTAACTGTCAACAGGTTCTTCTTGTTTTGCTACAGTGCAAATTAACCTTTGCTCAGAGCAGTTAAAGCATAATTAGACTTTTTTTACAGTTACAGTGAGGCGCTCTCAGCGCCAAGACTTAAGGAAAGATCATAGTCTTGATAAAGTTTAGAAAAATCCTAAATAGACTTGAGACACAAAGAATTTGAGCAAAACCATGATGTTTGCCTAACTTCAACCAAAGTATTAAACCTTTTTTTAAATTTCTGACTTCTGCATGGAGCAAAGGTGTGTGGGTGTGTGTGGGGTCGAGGGTCTATGTGGTTCATTGTTTGGAAATTAGATTTTTGCACATTTAAGTGGCTCCTAGTGTTGCTCAGCTGCATTGCCGGTTCTTTAGTATTGAGGATTTAACTTGTTAACTGCTCTGTATCGATTGCTGCAAAGATGCGACCATGTCTGAGAGAAAATCCTGTCCATACCCGACTAAAAACGAACCGCAAACACGCTTAGAGAGCTTAGTGTCACACCGCGGTGAGGTTTGTCTTGTCTTGGTTTTTGTCTTGTCATTTCCTGTTTTATTTTGAAAAGTAACTCTCCTCTCGTTTCAGGTCACTTGCCCTTCCTCATGTGCCACCTGTCTGATTGTCTTCCCTGATTCCCGATTGTGTCCACCTGTGCCTCATTACCCTCATGTGTTAAATAGTCTGCGTCTCCCTTTGTCCCGTGCCAGAGTGTTTCGTTTGTCGATCACCCCAGCCTGTTCTCATAGTTCATGCCACAGCTAAGAATTGCCTCACGTTTACTCAATTGTGTTTCCAAGCCTCTTTAAAGAGTGATTATTGTTTGTAAATTTCATAGATCAGAGTTTGATTTCTAGATAGATTAGATTAGGATTAGAATCGTTTGCTTTTTTCCCCTCCTTATGTGAGTGGTTTTGTTTTCAAATTTCGATAGTCGTAGAGAAGTTAATTTTGTTCTTTTGTTAGTGTCAGGTTTCATCCTCCAGTCGGAGCAATTTCTGTTGATCTTTCGATTTTATAAGCTAGAGAGTATTTATTCCTCCATTTGGAGTGATTTTTTTTTTTGTTCGTTTATGTTTCATAGCTTTGATCTCGTTACCATAGATATAGTAGCCATAGATAGCTACGCGGCTTCCCCTAGGGAAGCCTCTTATAGAATAATTTTCATAGCCCTGCTTAATTTGTCACTCTGTCTAGAGAAATTGAGAAATTCAATAAATTCTGCTTTGGCTGTCACTTGTCTCTGCTCCTGAGTCCTGTTTTGAGTCTGGGCCTGACACTTAGTAGCTTAAGTGTTTGCAACCCGCAAAAATGTTGATGCTGAATATTTCAGTGAAATGTTCACTGACAACATCTTCAATTAGCTTTCTTACTAGTGGACGAACACATCATGTTTATTGTCAGAATCCCAATTTTCAGGTGTCAGGTTCAGGTGTCACCTACACCTGAGGATAACAGATTTGGTCTACGGTGTTAAAGAACTGTCCTCTTCACACCTTAGAATGATATTGCTCAGCTGAGGGTCACTTCCTTATATATTTTAAAAACATCCAGTGAGAAAATGCAGCCAGCTGGTTCCTCATCCACAATCTTTCAAAAGACTGTTGACATTTACTTGTTTTTTAAGGTTTATTTCAGTTTTTGCCAATCCAAAGGATTCCTTCCAGAAACAACTCAATGGCGATCAGCAAACACTGCAGCTTCCTGTCTATTGATATCCATTTAAAGGGTGGGAATATCCTCAGAATAGATAGATCCAAGAGCTGGCTGTCAGCAGCAGAGTGGGGAGCAGTTGGCTGGTGCAGTACCTGGCTTTATGTGTTCTCTCCTCTCCTCTGCTAATTTACATACAAGGTGACAATCCAGGAAAAGACTAAACCATGTACATAAGGTATCGCACACTTACAAAGGATAGTACAGCTGTCTTTATCCTCCCGACTCAAGCACACACTGAGGTGTGCACACTAACTTACTCGGAGACAAAAATACAATTAACTGCAGTCAGACTTGTTAGACTGTGAAACTCCAGGTACTGGTTTGTAAAAAGCAATTAAACTCCAACAAGCGGTGTGTGTTCTGTATGCACATGTCTATTTCTAAGGCTGCGCGCAAGAGCGCAAGACAGTGAGAGGGAAAGTGGCAGACAGAAAGATGAGAGCAGTGAGCAAATCCTCACTGTCATCCCAGCCTTTAGCTTTACGACAAATTTAAGCCCTGGCTCAGAGGAAAGGTGTCAGAATAAGAGCACGAGTTGATCTGGACAGAATTAGAGTTCGTCCTTGATTTGGGGCATTTTAGAATTCTCATCCCTTTAAGGGATTTTGGTCTATTTTTGACCCCTAACAGTTGAAAAAGCGACTATATCTGTTGATCAAGGTAGAGACACATATACTGGATTTCACTCTCCTGTGGTCTTTCTGTTCATGCTTTCAAAATAACTGAAACTCAGGGCCACTGTGGTTAAGCCTGTACTACAAATGTACATTGAAACTTTGAAATTACTTTCAACTCTGTCTGTTTCTGTGGGAGGAACGGGAAGTTGGTGGATGGCCGTTGGCTGAAGTAGTTAGTTTTTTAACCTCACGGAGCCCTGACGGCCAGAATGGTTACAGACAGAAGTGCAGATGGTGGATATGCTTATGGTTGCATGCAGTCCGAGCTTCAGTTTGGTCAATCTTGATTGCATTTAATTACAAATTCCCCAGTGATCTTTTAACCCTGCTGCCAACACTGTGGAAAGTGATTCAAGTGAATAAAAAGGAGATACCATAAGGTCTTTAAGAAGGACACAAGCCTTGGTCGTAAAGAAACTACTTCCTGTACTGGGACTGAACATTGTGGATTACTGGAAATGTACATTGTGGCTAAAAATCCGTGGGGTACTCTGCTGTTCTGTACATGTTCCACAAGTTCAATTCAAAGACTATCTCTGATTTTCACTGAGGACTGGTGGCACATGTCATCCTCGCCAGATCTGCAAGTTCCGTCTCAACTTCATTGTTCATCAGTTTTCTTGATGTCTTCACTGAAATCTCTCTAAACTGAAATAGAAACTGTACAGATACCAAAACCCAGACAAGTTACTGATGCAGTTCAACAGGGATACCTTCAGTTATTAGCATGTGCTCAGATCAATAAGCTTTGGTAGGTGCCACTAGTTTGTGGCTGTTTTGGCAACAGGTTGCACTAACCCAGTGGTTGGTGTGATTTTTATTTCACTTCACATTATTCTTAAGAAAATCTGAGTATCAATGTATCTTTTTTAGCAAAATTTAAATAAACCACAATTCATATCTGTAATGCCACCAATAAAAAACTAAGAATTCTTTTGTTAGACTACTATTATTATGCAAAGCTCATTTACCAATCTCATCTTAATGAAATCATAATGCGTCGTTTGCCAGATTGATGTAAATGCATATGAAAGTTGTGTTATGTGCCCTTGTAAGTACAATATAAATACAGTGATACACTAAGTAGGACATTTAGAGACTGTAGTACTGCTGGTTTACGGTTTAATGTTTTTTTATTATGAGCTCATGTTCTATATAACCAAGTGACTTTAATATACGAGTATAAGCTCGCTGCTCGGCTGGTGGCTGTTGTTTTAGCTCTCTCAGCCTATGAGGGGTTTATTATTTTACTATTGCTTTCAACCTTACATGCTTGTTAACATCTCAACATGGAGGAGCTATCTTTGAAATCTTGTGAATGTATGAGTTCTGCACGTCTCTACAGTAGCTTCTGCATCAGCCTCCCAGCAGTTACGCTATACCTTCAAAGCAATCAACATTATGTAAATGCACATAGGTGGTCGACATTGTAGAATTCATTAAAGTGCGCATTCCACTTGTTTATCAAGTTCTTTTGTTCATCATATTCAGGTTCACTGTTATGCACAGTGCTGTTTGAAGCACCAGGAGACTGGATGTTATATTCTGACTCCTGCATTCTTCAAAATAGGATTTGGCTTGCCGCTGCATTGAGAGCAACACAGCTTCACAGCTTAAATCAAACTCCACTGTGTCAGCCATA
Organism: Datnioides undecimradiatus; assembly: GCA_008933995.1. NCBI lineage: Eukaryota > Metazoa > Chordata > Actinopteri > Lobotiformes > Datnioididae > Datnioides > Datnioides undecimradiatus. Next base: position 458,298 of record WARS01000091.1, on the reverse strand, counting down.
CAAAGGAAAATACAAAACCTAACCTGAAAAAGCATGAGGGAAATATCTTCAGTGCGGAGATGGTTTCAGAGAGTGAGCGTATAGTACACGTACTGTTAAGATCCAATCAGCATTTTTGATTTCAATGTGCTTAATGAACAGTCTGATTACATACTTGCCTTTAACCAACACTATATTCAATGACATGTGAACCAAGTAATGTGCCCACAGCCAACATGCCAGTCCACTGTAAGAGCATTTTCGTTTTCATTGGGGTCACACTGGGGTCTGGTTTAAAGGAAAAAACCTGTATTATTCCAAAGTTAATCATACATTTGTAGGTGTGGCCATCATTTTAAAAGGTATGCTGATATTGTAATTAATTGTTGAGATCTGGGAACAAGTTAATATTGCTATAACAAAATGTTATAGGGCAAGAAACCAAACGCCTATAATAATCCCCCCAAAAAACTGCCTGAGCACAACAATGGTAAGTATATTAGGTCAAAGTTAAACCACAAAGTCAGTCTGCACAGTGGAATCAGACAGCTTGTGATGAAGGTTAACACCCAGTGCAATTATTCATCAAAAATGTGACTACTGTACTGACAGTGGATCATTTTGTAACCATTCCAGCAGCACGGCTCTAGAGGCATCCGTATCCGTCAGTCTGGAATGTCTCAATAACGACCGGAGTGATTGCAGAGGAATTTGGCGCAGACATACATGTTACCCTTCAACCCATTCTCATTCCCAGGTTGTCAAATACATTTTGATGTTGGACGCTTTGTCACGCCCCTCAGGCATGTCACACAGATGCACAAGGTACCCTTTTGTGCCTGTATGAGAGTCTGTCTGCCTGTGAGAAGTTTAGGCAACCAAACTACTTGGCTAGGTTTAAAATTAAAAATGATTATGAAACATACATGATGAACGTTAGGTATGTCATCAAAGTTATGTGTGGGAGTTACCTCACAGAAGTTATGTGATGACCCTCAGGTTTCATGCAGGAAACAAACCAGTCCCTTGAATGAAAGTGCTGTGTCTGTCTTGCCATTCAACCTAGCCTCCTCCATGCATGGACTTTATCGCTCTTTATGACTGACTCTCTCTAAGCATCTAATATAGCCATTGATGAGTTTCCATTGGAGTCAGCTGAAAGCCAAGTGCTTCTATACAGATGCTCAAGGGTAACCTCTATGTTTGTTAGCAAGGGGTAACCAAGGGGTGTGGCAAAACATCGATATTTGATGACCTAGGAAATCCATGACAATATGGGACAAAACAGTGTTGTGAATGTACATTGCAAAAACCAAATTACATTTCTTTAATTAAAGAACAATGTGCTTCACTTATCTTGCTATCACTGGGTCAACATTTGAATTTGGTTCATGACTTCAAACTTTCTGAACTATTGATATTCACCAATTCAGATCAGCTACAGCTATACTTTATGTTTAGTGCTAAATGTTAGTATGCTAACATGCTCAACTGTGCATTTAAACATTGTAAACAATGCCTGCATGTCATTGTGAGTATGTTAGCATGTCATGTTCTCATTTGCTCAAAGCACACCTGTTTTTAAGCACGGCTTCATAAAGTACTGCTGCTGACTTGATTGAATATAAAAAGATGTTTGAGATGCTGATCCTGATCCATAACAAAACTGAATGATGCAATGCTTTTATTACCCAGCGTGTTTTAAAATCCTCTCCCTCTGCATCCATGCATCTGCAGCAAATTCATATGTTCTCTATTTCTGTGTCAATCAGACAGTGTTGCATGTTGCAGGTGGCCATTAGAAACTCATTATCATTAGTCATTAGTTATTAATCCAAGCTAAGTCCAATCATCTTCTTCAAGCTGTAAAACTACAGAGCTGGGGTATTTGAATCATATATTTTCAGCATATTCCTTTAATATAAATATCCATGGTTAATTGACTGAGTTAGATCTAGAGAAAACAGAGACAACAAACATATGAAAAGTAGTTTTCCTGATTAAAACATCTCTACCAGTAGGCTGCAATGATGTTTCCACCAATAAGCATCGGTGACAACTTTGACTCCAACAATAAAATTTCCATTAGGGGCAATGATGTCTTAAAGCCGACCAATGAGTTTTCTGACCAGGACAAAGACGAATGTTCATCACATTCCCATCTAAACCCCGGAGTTTCAAAGGAACGCATTTAAAATGAATTTAACACCAAGAGTGGACAAGGTCATCGATGTGTAATCTGTCATAGCAACGTGGCTTTGACTGTTGTATATATTTAAATGATGTTCAAGATTAATAGATGAAGCATGGTCTGAGGTTATACTGATTCATCTGCTGAAGAATCAAATACCAGATATGTTTCAAGTGCAAGAGGCGTCAGAGCAGGACAGGAGGTTTGCTCCCTGAGTTAAAATGTTACCTTAAGGCTCTCATTCATATTGATTTAATCATCAACATCAACTCCAGCCAACACAAAAACCAATAAAGTGACTATACACATGCACCAATAACAATACACACACACACAGTGCTCATCACTGGCACCCACTGTGCTGTAGCCACAGATTTTGGAGCGTGCATCCCAGTAATGAAGCCCAGCCTTGACTGAGCAGTACACATGCACGCTCAGCAAAAACCCCATCAACCCCCTTCTCCCTCTCTCAGTTTCTTATTTATTCCTGCTGCTGCTTGCTCTTTCTTCTCTGTTCATGCTGGGATAAACAAGCCATATTATACGCTATGCAGATATGCAGATGGTCAGTCTTTCAATGAATTTTGACTTCGACTTGTTGCCCTGCCCCAGATGATTTATTCCTTCTAGAGGAATGGAAACATCTTCTCCATTTCAACATGTCTGCAAGACTGCGTGTTTGTACTTACTCAAAAATATATCCTACAACATCTGATATCATTTACTAATTGATGATATTGGATCTAACCATTAAGCTTGATTAACCCTGATTGTCCACACAATCTCAAGTTACCCTTCCGTTTGGCCCTAAGCGAAATGTGGTAGGCTGTATTTCACTCCAGAGGATGGTGGAGCACACCTAAAGCTGTGGGTAGAGGCAAAATGGGAATAATGTGCTAGCTTTCCCCATCTGAAATTCACATTTGTTTCAAAAATTCCACACCAGTCAGGCTGTTTGCTCTGTAATGCGTCAGGGATACAAATGACTTTGTGTAGCCAAGCTGCTGCTGCTATAGCGTCAGTGTCATTACCACAGGATCCCAAACCCTGGTTATTTATTCAAAGCCGTTTAATGATGTAACTACATTACAGGCAACGCCAGGACTAACTCATAGTGACGCATGATGACATCATCATCATTTAATTATATATTCATATCATTACGTTAACTGGAAGCTGCACAGTAACACGATGTGAACAGCACCACATGACACAACACTGTGGTGATCCCTTCCCAAATATATACTTCTGTACAAATGGACGAACCGTTGCTCATGCATTCATCCTGCTAAACATTTCTGATGCAGGTTTGAAAACTTTAAGTGGTTTAAAAGCATTTAAATGACATTCATCTCTGTGTTATTCTATTATTTCTGCAGGATTTAGGATGATTTGACAACATTCCACAAAACGTGCTTCTGGGGAGTTGTTTCACCACAAAGTCAAAGACCCCATTTCCCACAAAGTAAACTTTATCCTGTAAACATAACGACTTGGCAATAAAAACTGTGAAAGAAGGGAACCTTTGTGTCACACAAGTTTTAATCCACCACATAATTCATAATCCTCTTCACCATTTCCTCTCCCTGCTGTAGCAAACACAGCTAGTTTACACCACATCAACGTGGCGCTTGTGTATCATGGCCTAAGATGCTCTCTCTCTCTGTTTGTATTCACTCCCTGACGCCTGCTCACCCTTTCCATCTTCATTTGTTTCTCTCGTTCCCCTCTTTGTGTATTCCACCCCCTGATCGCTTTCTATCAGCAAGAAATCTTCATGAGAATAAAATATGGCTCGTCTATATTTCAACACCAAACACTGGGACACTGAACATTAGAATTATTTAAATGTAACTGCTGCAAATTGCATAACGTCTCTGTTCGGATGCTGTCTCACTTATTATGCGGTGGATTTATATTCATCTATTCAGCATCGTATTGCATAGTCTGATGTTATTGGGAACACCAAACACAGTGTTACTGATATGGCTGTCATATTGTCACAGTGTTATTTTGACAAGTGCTGTGTTTCAACATCACATACCACATGCATACAAACACCAGCTATATACAAGATATACAGATATACAAGAGTATACCAGTAACAGTACAACCTATAGCAAGTTTAAAAAGTCAGTGCATCTCGCAACAGCAAACAAAAGAGTATCAGTTTTTAGTACGCATTTTATTACCTACTTTGGCTGGTATACTCTGCAGTGTATTAAATACATGCTAATAAACATATGCTAATTAGCCCCTCGATTTTATAATTTAACTTGTGCTAGTATCGAAGCTAAGGCAGTGCTTTTAGAGTGTTTTCATCAGTTCATCTCTGTAAAAGTCATTCGTGGCCAGTTTTCACATGTGTGAGAATCGTCTGGTGTTTACACACTGACGGACTGAGATGACAAGTCACCCACAGGAGGAATGACACTAATCAGACATCTAACTACGTCAGGATACGTCTGGATGTACTGCACGCAGAAGGACGCTGGTTCATTCATCTTCATCGTGGCAGGATGAAGCTATTATTCATTCATTTGCTGAAACACACAGTGGGACTTATTTACGCTGCTGTAGGACTTAGAAGATAAAACGACTGAATATACACTCACATCTCAACTTTCCCTGATTTTCCTTTTTTCTTTTTCAAACTTGTGGATCTTCAGTGACATCACTTTAGGCAATTTATCCGACTTCACACAGCTCCCTCTGGAGCCCCGAAACGGTTTCCACACATGCAGTAGAACAAACCAAGAACCTAAACAGACTAATTAACCTCATCCAGAATATTAAGATCGCATCACATCATAAAATGAACGCTTGCACAATGTAAGTGAATGCAGGCTCACAATTGATAATACATATATGTATTACATTTAATATCTTGTTGAGAGACTGTTTAGGAGATTTGTGTAATATGAAGCAGGTGCTGTTGCTATGGTGACGTGCAGTTTAATATAGCACCCTACCATTGACTGGAGCAATCACTGAAGCAGCATGCACTTCTAAAGGACATGCAGTTTTATATGTGACCACGATATCAGCATTATGCATTTGTTTACATGCACACAAACACGCACACATGTGCAAACACGCACACACAGCAGCAAAGAGGGGGCAACAAAATAACAGGGAGGCCTTGGAATATATGGTGCTCATGTGAATTCATCCACAAACAGCTGATGCAGAAAAGTGCTTGTTCTATCATGTCCAAGAGTCACTGCAATCAGTCACTAAAGCAGCTGATTTCACTGATTATCTCTATTTTTAATGAGAAGAGGAAGTAATCAGTGAAATGAGCAGCAGTGATGTGAAGGTAGATGAGAACCTGTAGACTGATGGGTCACGCTGCGACACTGCTCAGAATCAGAACTGCAAGAGACACACTGTAGACCTACAGGAGGTGATACCCACAGCTCATACAGTATATACCAAGCCTTGGTTTTTATTATTTGTAGCACTGTGTGATATTCTAGCTACAAATATTTTTAGAATCCATAGATGTTATTCTACTTTTCAAGCCCACACTGTCGCCAAATTACACACACACATATACACAAACACGGGCATAGCAAGAACTCAATTCTTGCCAAAAACATGTCAGTTGAAGACAAATCTGTTCTACCCAGGACAGACCTTAACCCCGCTGAAGAACTGTTATTGTTCAAAGTGTACAGAGCATGGAGATTTACTGGCCGCCACGAAGAAACACATTTATCCTCCACCTTCCCTCCACAGCACCCCAGTGCTTCAAAACATAAACAAGTTCGCTGCAGTCAATTCACGCACACCATCTCTTCAGAAACTTTTGAAATGAGCTGCAACATCAGTTAGTTGGGGATGTTGCACAATGTCATGCATTTAGAAAACAAATTAAATAAAGCCTTTTTCTTTTTAATTAGCATTTCAATGACTTGGATGTGCTTTTTAATTTGCACATGAAATATTAAGAGAGTAGTGACAATTACACATTGTATTTTTAACCACGGCATCCACGTGACTATTGTGCTAGCAAACCGTCTACATTGCCAGCAGAAGCAGATCAACATTAGCATCTTTTGGAGTCATGTTTCTTGCCACTGATGACTATAGTATGTCTACACTGTACAGTATAGTTTGTCCTATGTTCAGTGTACTTTCTTTTCACTTTGTTTGGTTCTCCACCAGCTGCCTGGTACTGGTGGAGGGAAAAAAAAAGAGAATGAGCTGAAACACACTGAAAACTTTCCCCGGAGTTGATTGAAACTGAGTTGGGTGACACTTTTCTGTGGTTTGTGTTGGGACTCAGACAGACAGCAGGCCTCAAACAAGGTTTATGACCTGTAGACTGTAACAGATAAAACACCTCAAACTAACCAAATTGCTGCTCTTTGTTTAAGATCCGCTGTGAAACCCACCGACAGTGTGTGAAAGGGCCCACCATCATCCAAGCCGAGGAACTGAGCCAGATCCAAAGATGGACGAACGCACTACCCGCACAGATGCCATTGGCCATTGTCTCGCACGAACTTCGCAGTCACCCCCTCTGACCAAAGCCCCTGCGTGACGTACTCTCTTCCCATAGAGTCTGTCTTGCTCCTCCTCTCACATGTCCACATCACTACACACATATGCACACGCGTGCACACACACACACTCCACATCTCCATGTGCAATATGTCTGCTTATTTACAGTTCTTAGTAGTTAGATAATAGATGTTTATTAACTGAAGTGTTGATGATTGATACCACTGATTTTAATAAACTCTTATGCAAAACAATGCAAACAACTTCTGTTTAAAACATAAGTGCTGTGATAAAAGCTGGTTAAGAGAATCAGTGCTCGGATTGAAACCTTCCTTATACATATCAATATCTCCCAGATATGATATGTATGTATAAGTGAACACTTTGAGACTGCATTTACAGGTTGGTTATTGGTCCCCCATAATGATTAATTCTTAATAATAGTTTTCTTCAAATTAATAATTATATATATTACATATTATTTAATTATATGTTGCAAAAATATATGCAACATTGACAGTATGTGGATGCCCAGTCAAAACCTAATTGAGCATCTATGAATTTTCCTTCCATATTCAGCAAAGTCCATATAAGGACATTGAAGGTAGCCAACAGTAACTGAAATAAACAGTAAATATGACTGTAACCTCAGCTGCGATCCCAGATCCTCTGAGTAAACAAGCTGTTTGAGTGGTGAGGACTCTGAGAAACGCAGCTGAATACAGGGTGAGAATGTACTGCAGCTCCACCTCAGTGATTAGTATCTGAAGCAGCTCAAACTCCGTAAAACCTTCTAGTGAGACTTTAGACATGACTCTTGTGAACAAGCACTCCTACATTCAGCCTACTTTCAGCTGCTCTCTCTACAATCTGCTTCCAGATGGTTCAGCTTTCTTGCACAAAAACTCCTAAAATCCTTCTATTTCAATGAATTCCACAAAGAGCTCAGCTCATCTGAAAGTCTTTGAAATGTCAGAATGAGTTACTGTGTTTTACTTTAAACTGGATCAAGCCAATGGTGTTGTAATCAGCTGGAGAGCGAAAACTGAAGTGGAAAAAACAGTTTCGCAGTTCTGGGCTCGTGGCCGGCTATTTTTTCTGCATTTCCTTGAATTATTTTAAACTCCCCACAGAGCTGCTCATCTGCATACATATACTGGTTTACTCTCTTCGGAGGTGCTTCTAAAGATCCCTTGCCACTGTGAGATATACGTTTCATCAGTCTCTTCAATGTGGACTGCAAAGCCAAGAACATAAAACAGAAGAAATACACATAGTTACAGTCTGGTTTACCTGCAGTTGTGTCAGCACTGGATGCTGAGAATGCACTTCATTCAGTGGATTATTATTTCCTGGGTCAAATCATTTTACGATAGTCCCTCATCATCTGTTTAAACAAATGAGATACAAAAGAAGTGGAATAGGGGAGTTAGGTCACCTGACCTCACTGCTTTTTGATTTGGCAGTCGAGCTATGAAGCGCTTCTTCGTGGCAGTGTTACTCCTTGGAAGCTATAACCAGGGTACATAAAGTGTCATTGTATGCTGAGGACGTTCTCCCATATTTAACCAACAATGCATTGTTTCTGCATTGTCCTATCAAGGCAATTCCTGAAGCTATAAGCTGAACCTGCTACAGAGTGAAATCCTCCCTTGCAGCAATCCTGCAGTTCTTTATATCCAAGCCTCTGCGTTTGTCTCCAGGAAAGTGACCACACATTTCAAATGACTGTGGATTACGGCTCATTGCTCTTTTAAGCTAAAATCACACAATCATCCAATTCACTCCACAGTCATTTCCCCACTACCACTGACAAACGATGCATCACACAACAATCTGGTAATAGCTCACACAATCGCAATATGGTTCCATTTTAAGAATCAATTTGGTCTGTAAAAAGCATCCTTAATGGCACCCGTTATGGTGAATTACATCTTTACCTGAGCCAGGTTATCTCTATCTTTTCAACTACAACATTTAAATGGATTTTTTTAATATCCCAAAGGATAATTAAATGAAAAAAAAGAAAAAAATCTATGTAATTTGTTTCCACTCTATATCCCATCATCAACCCTAGTACTGGCAACGAATCATTTTACTGGTTTAACAAATATTGTGATTTACCAATTGATTGTCATAATAACATGCACTTTAACAGTATTAAATTCTAACTTATTAGTGTTGATTAAACATATTTATTGTTATTTATGACAGAATATAATATTTCTGAGTAATAAAGTGAGAATTCAGTGAGATGTGAGTTTGCTCAACTAAAAATGTTTTTTATGTTTTCATTTCTTTAAGGGTCGTATGCTCCAGCTACTTCAATACATGCTCTGTATGTTCTGTACAAGCCCTGCCTTACACACATTTTGGCAAGTGTTCTTCAACTCCTTTAGCGAAGTAGTTAGTAGGACTATTGATCCACATCCTTTCATTATTGCTTCAGTGACTGCTCATCCACCGTGTATAGTAAAGAGTATTAAACACACAAACTAAGCCAGAAAGTACCAGCTATAGTAGGAAGCATTTAGCTCATTTAACTTGTCAGACGTCGAATAAAGTCCATGTTGTGCTTTATTTGTGGCTAATAATGAAACTCTTCAATCTAGACTCCAAATTTAACAAGATAATTATCCATGATGCTAGTCGTCCTAGTGCAAGGGCAGCGAGGTGTAAAGCCATATCAGCTAGATAAAGATCTGTGACCACAGGACATCATCCAGACAGAACTGGCAGTGCTGACAGCTCAGGGTTTAAAACAGCTTTGAGAGTTAGCTACTAAAAGCACAAAACTGCAAACTAAATGCATTTGTTCACATTTGGGATATGTGTGAGACTATATGAAGACAAAAAAAAACACTCAAATGATCAGAAGCACCTCCATATAGCTGTATGAGTAACTTGATACTGTTGTATAATTACCTGGAGAGATAAGTATTAGACGGGCCAAGATACTTGCAGTGGGAAACCATCTTCTAGGGATTTGAACTTAATCCAGTTTCTCTCAAAGTAGCTCTGCATGCTTACACACATCTTTGAAGTGTAAATTGAAAAAGAATTGAATGCATAAAGTTTCTACAGTGACAAGTTTGGGGGGAAAAAAGGCTGCTATGTTTTGCATTGTCACCCCTATTAAGGGAAAAAGTGAAGGCCCTTTGGCTGAAACAAGGGAGATTGGGGTACTTAGATTAACAAATGCAAGCAGAAATCACACAGATCTGTGTCAGAGAGTCTCCATATTCCAATCAATCATTACATCAGTCTCTTAATGAGAATCCTACAAAACAAACAGCAATTTATTCCCACTGAGAAATTTCTCCTGTATGCAAAGCCTTTAAAATGTGCTCTCCCACTGCCATTGTCGTCCTTCGTTTCTCTGAGGTCTGTCTCTGTCTTAGTGGCTCCTTTTATGTGTCTCTTTCACTTTGTCTGCCACTGTCTCACTCTCGCTGCTGCTTCTCTTCTTCCAGACTCAACACAAAGCAACTCAGACAGCTTTATTTCTCACTTTTCTGTGCTCCATAAAGTAAACAGAATCATCAGGCTAAAGGAAAAACTTAAATGTTTGTATGCAGAGAAATTTGTCGTGGGATAACTCTCATAGGAGTTTCTGGCTGAATTAGTCCAGGACCATCCATTGACTAAAAACCCTTAGCTATGGCAAAGGGCATGCATAATATTATATGTCTTCAAAAACTCCCAATCATATAATCAGACTACAGCCATGACTAGCGACTGGTAATATACCATCATTGCTCTCTCACTGGATACTTGCCAGCCTGTGAGAATCCCCAAATAGCACTACTTTCATGTCCTGAGAAACTAACCTAAAAGTGATTTAAGGGTCTATAAGTGCCTCAAGTGTCGCAATAAAGTAATTATTCCAACAACTTTTTACATTTTTATATAAAGTTGTTTGTTTTCCATGTTAATAATAAAGAACACACACAGACAGACAGAAGGACAGACCATGTTAACTAAACTACAGGTATGAAAGCCAGTGCGCCCTTTCTATATTTACAATCTTCACTCTGATTTCAACACATTTACTGTAGACTGGTGCTACACTATGCTACTCAATGCAACTCAATATTGCAAGTTAGCTGCATGTGATTTCAATGCTTGGCACCTCAATTATGATCATATGATACGCATTTTGAATAAAATAAATGCAGTGTTTGGGTTCTACTGCATCATGGCACAAAGGACAAACCTTTGTAAAGACTTCACCTAGTCGAGTGAAAAACCATAACATGACCTCATATCAGTGCCTTGCTGGATGTTTCTGTTGGAACAAGTCTTTGATTAGCTAATTTTATCATCTACTTCATGATGTTGTTATTGTAAAGTGAAGTTCAACTACAGGACACAACAGTTCACAGATTAAAGATAACGTTTGTCACACCACGGTGAGGTTTGTCTCGTCTTGGTTTTTGTCTTGTCATTTCCTGTTTTATTTTGAAAAGTAACTCTCCTCTCGTTTCAGGTCACTTGCCCTTCCTCATGTGCCACCTGTCTGATTGCCTTCCCTGATTCCCGATTGTGTCCACCTGTGCCTCATTACCCTCATGTGTTAAATAGTCTGCGTCTTCCTTTGTCCCGTGCCAGAGTGTTTCATCTGTCGATCACCCCAGCCCGTTTCCATAGATCAAGCCAAAGTCAAGTTATCTCGTGCGACGTTTTTTCATCAAAGTATCATTGCCTCTTAGTGAGTGATTTTTTGTTGGTAACTTTCATAGTCTAGAATTCATAGCCTCTTTGTGAGTGATTTTGTGTTTGTAGATTTCATAGTCTAGAAAAAGTTTCTTAGTTAGTATGAGATTTCAGCCTTTCTAGTTTTCCTCCTTGAGAGATTTTGATTTCAAGTTTTGTTTTCTTAGTAGGATAGTTTTGTCTTTGTTTTATGAGAGAACCTTTTTAGTTTGTATCTTGAGAATAGTGTAGATGTTTGTCCTCCGTACGGAGAGATTTTTTGTTAGTTTGTTTTGTTCATAGATAGATAATTTCTATAGCCTGATTATTTTTGTGAGAGAGTTTGAGACTGTCGAAATAAAAGTCTGCCTTGCTGCCACACTCCTCTGCATCTGAGTCCTGTACCTTGTCTCGGCCTGACAACGTTGGGCTGTATTTTCAGCGTTGTTACAGTTCATGCCACTCTCTGACAGACTCAGAGGCCACTGATAATAAATTATATGTAATTAACTGAGTACTGAGAACTAGGAGGTGGTGAAAATAACCATTTAATTTCATTAGTAACTGCTGCTAGCATCCATCGAACAGAACAAATACTCCATCATCCTCACAGATGGGTGAGTCGTAGTATGTGTGGGTCTTTGGTGGTTACGGATGGATGGGTGGGTGGGGGTGTTTCTGGCACCTTGAAATATAAATGTGAGGAAATAAATAATGAAAAGAGTGGAAAACTGAGCGAGGGAAACCATGGTGACATGATTGTCTCAGTTCAGTGGCAAAGCCAGTTATCTCACAGAGGCACATATACTCAGGCATCCCATGATCCTTTGGCTTGGAGAAGGCAGCGTTCAGGTTGATGTAGGTTTGTATCAGTGTTATAAAAAAGATTTGCTACCTGGTGGAGACACGATCTCTGTTTTCTGCTTTTTCTCTACTACCTTTGAGTATTTCCCTTTCTGTCTGGGTATAAATACACCAGTGCCTGGCTAAAAGGCAACAAGTCAGACTGTTTGTTACGGTTCATCAAACTACGATCCTCTCAGTCTGTTTGCCAACTCATCTGTAACCTCCTTTGAACATCTATTCATCCCACTTCCATCACAGGTGTTTTGGTTTGGTTTAGTCCAGTTGTAGTCGACGAACAGCCATTACTTTTTAGTCAGCTTTGAGCCAGTATTTGATCTCTTCAAACAAATTCAGTAGGACTGGTATTGTACCCTGGAACCTGAAAGTCTCACATGACCCAGAGTTCAATCTACATTTTGTTTTCCAACAACTTTAAAACAGTTCAGTTCCAATTGATTTCACATCCTCAAGAGATGGACAACTTAACTTAGACGTCCATCCTGGGTTTACCAAGGATCGCCATGAAGCGCGTTGGCTACTAATTGAAAAACAGTCTCCTAAAACACATGCTATGCTATATCGCAAGTAAACTTGACATTGTGAGTTTATTCTTTTTAAATGTGTCTCACTCGTATAACAAACCTAGTGTCTAGTGCCAAGCAGAGATTTAATGTTGCATCAGGGGCCAATCTCAAAATAAAAATCCATTAATCTCTCCCTCTGGTTACATTCCACTGCTGATGTTTCTATAGTGCCGAACTAACATTTGAGAAATTTGAGAATAATAAAAAAAAAAGGGACATTTTGCGAAATCTCGCAAAAGTACAACTTTTTTTTTGTCCCTTCTATTCCTTTGTGTCAGGCAATTCAACTAACTCTTAAGAAAAGTTTGTGCTCATGGAAGAAAGAACTACTTGGTTGCTGTAACGCAGAGATCATGGTCACAGTTACAGCAAACCAATGTTGACTGTGGGAAGGACACAGGAAATCTCTGGTGTCATCTCTAACTTGTGCATGCTCATCTATCCAACCAGAACTTTCTCCTTACAAAGTTGTCTGCTTAAACTAAACTATACTCCCACTTTGCTCCTCAAAGACAAGAAACTCTTTGAACAAACAACCAGTGTTGTCATTTTTGAGATGATGACCATCTTGACTCCATACAAGCTGACAAATGTGTACATTTTAGCCTAGGCTTTCACACATAGTGCACTTTGAAAAAGAGGGCTTTGTTGCTCTGATCCAGACAATAAGTACACAAAAAAGAACAAAAATGCACTGGAAAACAAAAACTGTAGCTGAAGAAAATAAAAGTTAGATTTAGCTTGTTTTAGTGACTCAGCCTTTGTTGATTCATGCTTTTGAAATTTGCTGAATAAATACAAGAATTTGTTGTCTAGACACACACGATGTTTCCTCTTCTTCAAGGATAAACAGAAAAATAAGTTTGCGCAATCCATTCATGCTTTGAAAGTTAATACAATAAAAATATCTAAGCCTTGTTTTGTATTAAACAAGTCTTTGCAACCACCCAGCGCATCTCTCTGTGAGGCCGGTGTGAGCTGAAATGGGCTGTTGAGTGATAGGATCTGCACATCATCACATGCCACTTACCGCCGTTATTTCCACTTTGTGTCACACCAAGTGCTATACTAAAATGCGTTTCGCTTTTTTATTTGTGCGAGCTGGGAGCTTACCTCTGAAGAGCATTTATCTTGTCGGCTGTGATTCCTCTCAGCAGCTCCTCCAGCAGGTCTGAGCTGTCAGATGGAGGAACAGGTGGTTTGACTGCAGGCGTGCGACTGAACCAGCCAATCAAAAGACCCAGGACAAAAATCCCCACCCCTGCCAGTAAGTACCTATGAAAAATGAGGGAGAGGTAACATATTAATCTGAGATCACGATATGTTCAATTGCTAGCCTTTTTTGGGGGCCTGCATCAACATCCCATGGTACTCCTCCTCAAACAAGCTGGTAAGATGCTAGAAAGTCAACACTGAAATCTTTTTTTAACTCAACTACTGTTTCCAAAGTCTACAATGAACTCTTACTCAAGATACGGTGCATAAAAGGGACTTTCTTCTTGTTGAGTTTTGTTGAAATGGAAATTCACTGACCAGCAGTTCATAAGGTACTTGCACCTCAAAGGTAAGACAGTGCTTGTGCTTGCACACTTTGCCATTCAATTGTTGCCATTATCGTTTCATAGCAGTTGAGTCAGTGCTGGTGCTAACAGCTCAATGCCTAAGGGTACCATTCACACCTTGACTTTAAGCACCCTCCAGTAGTGCTTATCTAGATAACATGCATCCCTTCCATCCCAGAAGGTGCTGTGTCAATTAGAATAGGTTTCCGGGAGTGTCCAGGCTTCCCTTTCACTCCTTCTGGTGCAGTTGTTTAATGGGAATGAATGGGGTAATAGAAATATATACTAGATGATGATATGGGAACAGGCATGAACAACCACTAACGCCAGGCTAGATGATATGTGGGAGGAGACAAAGGTACTTCCAGGTAGATGCACTTCCAATTCAATTGAAATTGTGGAAAAAGACAAATTTATATGTAAAGCTATGCTGATGTGTGTAAACTGGTTAATCACAACCGGCAGGACATTCATTAAAAGAACAGATTCCATATCAAACACTATCAATGCACCATCTGTCTGTCATAATTCAGAGGAGAAGGGAATAGTTTTGCAGCAATAAAACAAAACAAGCCATTCAGTGCAATGGTCTCCTCTGCTTTGTTTAATTTGACTCTGTGTAGTGCATAAAGAAATTTATTTTGAACACTAGAGTAAACTGCAGATTGAAAATGGTCCATGAGCACACAACTATAAGGTAATAGTGTGTGACACTAATGTTAGGACAGAGAACACACACAAAGAGACAAAACACACACCTGACCACACTTGGTGGGGCTAAAAAGTGGCAAAAATAAGGTTTCTCTGAAGATCACCTCTGTGCTGTAGATATAGCAGTGAGAAATAAGCTCAGAGTCAGGTTGCTGGTGGTTTGACCACATAGTTAGGGTGCCATCCCAGTACTCCTGCTCTTGGACGAATGTCAGATTCAAACAATAGTGCAATTCTTGGCATGGGAGCCAAAAACGAGCTGGAGGAATTTATTCAACGGAAAATTGGAGCTTCTTGTCAAGCATTGCTGCTAGTAGCTTGACCCCGATACACAGCTATTCTTTTTTTCAAGTTTTAAACAAAGTAGTTATGATGAAATAAATAATGAACAGTAAAATACACCCTGATTTGGAAATTAAGGTCCACAATCATCAGGATGTATATCAAGCAGGCAGAGAAGAGAGACAGGGATAGTTCAACTGTAATATTCCAGATGATCATTTTCAAAAGCTTTATAGTCCTCGAAATGATGTTTCTTTTTATTTTATCAAAATTTGTGTTTAAAGAGCGAAAGACATTTCATTCTTATTTTCCTGTATCATCTGTTGTAAATAGACTTGCTACATTCTACAAAGGCCGCTTCAGCACTTCAGCAGTCCTTGAATTACCTGAGCAGGAAGCAGTGGAGTCTTCGTTGGCCTTTATGGCCAGGGGCCCTGGTGAAATGGGAGATGTAGTTAGGATCTTCCTGGAGCCGTTCAAATCGTCCGTGTGGTGAAACAGAGACGGACGGCTGGATGGGTTCCATCAGCTCAGGGTCTGGGTCAGGGCCGGGGTCTGAACAACCTGGATGCAGCAGGAGACGTAAGAAGTTTCATGAAGCAAAACCCCTTGCAGTATATTAACCCTTTCACATCTGAGCCTGTCCTGTAAGTGCTTTTGCCCATTTTACCTGGAACTTTCAATACCTGGCTGTTATATACTATTAGTTGCATGTTAGAAGAGTGTGATGACAGTTGAAAAA
This sequence comes from Datnioides undecimradiatus, assembly GCA_008933995.1. Classification (NCBI taxonomy): domain Eukaryota; kingdom Metazoa; phylum Chordata; class Actinopteri; order Lobotiformes; family Datnioididae; genus Datnioides; species Datnioides undecimradiatus. The sequence goes on along the minus strand of WARS01000091.1, from coordinate 442,197 downwards.
GACAAAAACGGAATTGGATTTTAGAGTTTTAGTGAACAAACAACACTGTAATTATAAACAGACCATAAAATGGAAAGTTTCTCCACTGCTGTGTGTAGTGGGAACGAAGCGGCTGCTTCGCGGGCTTCTGGGACATTCGCAAGTGAAATTACCGTAATAACTCCATTTTGGCTGTAAAGTGCAACATCTCAGCTTTCAGAAACCGTTTATTTTTTTCCAATAGCACAAACCAGGACGTAATTACTGCAATCCAAAGTGCGCTTGCGCAAACATGTCGCTGGTGACACGTTCGGTGTTTAAGGGTTAATGTACAGATTAATGGTGTCATGATGGAAAGCGGGATCAGAGAGTCTCTTGCTATTTTCAAAGCCTATTTGCGTGAAAAACAATTCAAAGATGATACATTATAACTTACAGGTTGCCATGCAGCGTGCATGGTAAATAGCAATCTTGTCTCTGGAGTGTGTGTCAGAAAGAGGAAAAATGCAGTGGATTTGTGTATTTCCAGTTCCAAGTTTCTCTAGGAGTTACAAGTCTTGGCACAGCTAATGCAGACGTTGCAAACCTGACTTACCACTGACTGATCATTGCACACTTGGCCTCTATGGACTTTTCTACCATAAGGGGTTTGTTTATATACCAACAACCTCCATCTGTAAATGTGAAAAAACAAACTCAGTGGGAAAAGAATAAAAAGGTAATGCTTAGTTTTGAAACGACCAGCCCATTTTCTTTAAGGGGAAAGCAGTACAAAGCTCCAGGCACAATTCAAAGCCGAGACCTTCAAAGCTGAGGAACTCCAGTCTAGCTGGAGAGTACTTAAGAAGTTTCCCTCTTTTGCTGCTGATGGCTGTGACAAACTTTGCACATTACTTTTACAGTGGCAGAAATAAAGACCAACTTCAATGTACGCACAAACGTTGTGTAAAAAGTCTTTCCTTATTACAGATCACAGCAGAACGTTGCAATACATATGTACACAATATGTACAATATAAATGTGATGTAACTTCGATAATCAGCTGATCCTCAAATCCCTATTTTGTTATAGCTGTGGAATTCTCAGTGTGAGACAATGTTTTATTAATAATTCACAAACTCATCATGGTAACTTCCCTGACATTAGTCAGCCATTTACATTTAATATGAGCTGTAATTACTGTCCTGTTAATGGAGCAGACCAATCATTTCTCCATAAACATATCATATTGCTTGAAGCGAGATCAGCTGCATCACATGACACACTATGATATGCATCTATTAAAATGGCATGTGTTACAATTAATTGGCACAAAGGCTTTTAGATAAAACACCAACTATGTAATTGTGTTTCCCAATTGAATTTAGGATCTTTGGGATATTTAGCATCTGCAGGTCATGTCCTACCTGATCTCTGGCAGTCTACATGTTGCATTTGCATGCGGTCCATGCTGGGTCCTGGTTCCTGTAGCTCCTCCTTGTCGAGGTCCCAGTCAAGATCCAGGCCTCCAGAGCAGTGCAGAACCTCACCGACCATTGGGCCACCCTGGGCGTCGCACACCTTCCTGTATGCCATGATGTCACCTGGATATCAAATGCATCAAAATTTCAATTAACACTTTTTTTCCCATTTTTAAACTTAAATTTATCCTTAACTTTTTAATTCAACACTAAAATTACAGTAGGGGTTTTATGAAAAAGTTCTAATGTAAGGACTGGAAACAGTAAATCCAGCAAACATTAAAGGAGTTTACATGGGACCTTACTGAAAACAAGCACTGTCAACATCACTCCATCACATCTCCATTACTGGAGAGGATTTTATCAGAAAAAGTACAAAGACATGAGATACAGCTGATTTGTTATGTAAATGTGTGACTGGTGTACCCACATTTAACACATCTTATAAGAAAGTACATTCCTATATGCTGCTTCCTGAGTATTCCTAATCAGCATAATGCATGTTGACATTTGCAATCCGTACTGAGACCTCTCTGTAGCTAACCCAGGCAGTGTGTGCACAAAGCCTGGTATAAGCCACCTGGGTCAGATTAAGGCTACTCATGTGACTCAAGGTAATGGATGTTACATTAGTGCTGGATATAGAAGAAAATGTGATAAATGTAGTTAAAAGCTACTTGGGCTAAGTGACTGAGCAGAGCCTCTCAGCACACGATTATGAAGACTAAAAGCACCACAGGGTGCTGCGATGCATTTACAGACATTAATGTGACTGAGAAAATGCAGGTTAGGCCAACACACAGAGTTAAATATGGGATGTGTGTATGTGTAGTTCCCTACCTGACTGGCTAAAGAGCTTTGTCAACTCCCCAGACTGCCAGCCAACCAGCCCTAGTCCCACCACTCTCAATTCCACAAGTCTCCAGCCTGCTTCCCTGAGTGCTAGCCCCAGCTTTGCTAACAACCCTCCTCCCAGTGTCCAACCTGCTAGCATTGGCTCTGCTAGCAGCCTGCAACCCAGTATCCGGCCTGCGTGCTTTGACTCCGCTAGCAACCTGCCTCCCAGTGCCTGGTCTGTCAGCAACAGATCTGCTAGCAGCCTGTCTCTCAGTGGCCGGCCTGCTAGCGTAGGTCCTGCTAGCAGCCCTCCTCCCAGTGTCCGGCCTGCTAGCATTGGCCCTGCTAGCAGCCTGCAACCCAGTATCTGGCTTGCTAGCATCAATGTTGCTAGCAGGTCTTTTCCCAGTGTCCGGCCTGCTAGCGTTGGCTCGGCTAGCAGTCTGCAACCCAGTGTCTGGTCTGCTAGCATCAACGTTGCTAGCAGCTCTCCTCCCAGTGTCCGACCTGCTAGCATTGGCCCTGCTAGCAGCCTGCCTCACAGTTTCTGGCCTGCTAGCCACTACTGTTGGCAGCCTTGCTCTCCAGCACCTCAGCAGCCCTGGAAGCCAGCACCTCAACTGCACATCACCCCACTGGACACCGCTCCTGTTCCGGCATCGGGGGTCCCGGCGGATGCCGCTCTGGCTCCGGCATCCGCAGTCGGCATCCTGGCCGACACCTGCTACACGTCCGCAGTTGGCGTCCCGGCCAACACCTGCCCCACATGTCCCTAGTGCTCCATGTGTCCCTAGTGATGCCTGTGCTCCCAGTACCCGGTCAGCACCCCCAACCTTAGCCCCTAGTGTACAATCTATAATTCCCCTGACTCCTGCTCCTCGTGACCCTAGGGTGTCCCTTCGTCGTCTCCCTCCTGCCCGGCCTCCGGAGAGGCTCCTCCTTCGTCGTCTCCCTCCTGCCCGGCCTCTGGAATTCTGCTCCGCAGTCACTGACCCACCCTGTACACCCGGTTCATTTGTTGTTAGTCTCCATGTTCCTGCCTCGATTCCTTGTGTTTCCCTGCGTGTGCTTTGAGATTTTGGTTTTCTGGTTTTTGGATTTTTGTTTTTCGTGTCACATTCGGACTGATTACCTGGTTTTCGACCCTGCCTGCCTTGACCACTCGTAAGTCTAAGCCCATTAAATAAACTATTTAAATATCTTTGGCCCCCTTGTTCTTGTCTGCATTTGGGTCCTGCTCTCTCCTGGTAACCCAGCCGTGACAAGCAGCAAAGCTTTGGCACCAGAAACCCTGCTCATGTCCTGTGCTCTCAGACTTGTGTTGATGTCATTACAGCAGCAGTGAACCATAAAAGCACTACTTTAGTTGCCAGAAAATAATAAACTACATTCTTGGTAAGTGTTTTGCAGTATGGACAATCACAAATGAGTCTTAACTGACCAAATTTTAATTTGCCAGTTAGTCACAGGAAAAAAAAAAATATACACACACACACACACACACACACACACACACACACACACACACACAGCCGTCAGATTGCTGACCTGGTGTAGTGTTCGTATTTACATGGCTGACACAGAAGCTCTGGACATCAGGGAGGTGGAAGGATTTATCCAGTGTCTTGCCAGGGACTGAGGGGGCTAAAAGAGCCGAACGAGGAATGACAGTCAACATGCAGTCAGCCAGTGATGGTGGCCCAACCAGGAGCAAACACAGCCAGTTAATGAGAGTTAATATGGTGCAGCTGTATCAATGAATGTGTGGTTGTGGGGGGGGGTTCAGCTTCTTTGCTGGTTCAACTAACGGCTTGAAATAATAACCGCTGATAAAAAGAAATCATCTGTTAGTGGTAGCTGTATGAAAGAGGTTCCTAATAATGTACCAAAACCTGGAAGCAGGGAACACTATTAGCTGGACTGAAATGCAGGCACTGGACCACAGTCCAAAAAGGTTACGTTTCCAAAAAACCCACAAAGCTTACTGCAGGGGTAAAGCCAGCAGAGAAAAGACTCCAAACATCCAAATGAAAACTTGAATGCAGAAACCATACAGAAAGCTGGAAAAACTAAGAAACGCTGGGAAATTCACTTGAATGTAAGGCCTGTGTAAGTTGATGATCTGACAGGCAGTATATAGACACAAGCATGCAGGAGGGAGGGAAGGCTAACAAGACACAGGTGAAACTAATGATGTAATCAACACAGGACACAAGTAAACAAGGACAGGTGAGGGAAACACTCTGCAGAATAAAACAGGAAATCACCAAAGAAAGAGAACTCAAACTCAAACCTTAACAAAAATAAATAATTCCAAAGAGCTGAGCAGTGCAAAACAAAACTCGGGTTGACTGTTACTCAATTGCCAATCAGTAGCAATTCCAGATCAGTTCAAGCCAGGATCGGTCACAGGTGTCTGAGTGACAGCTGGATTGTCCTTGCTTAGGGAGATCAGCCACTTCTGTTTTAGAAAGCAGATTTAAGGTGAGAGTGAGATAGCAAGAGGAGGATGGAGAGGGATGCATACACAGATGGAGGCCATTAGAGGAGAGTCTTGCAGAAGAGGGAGGAGGGTCATCAAGTGGCAATGGAAGAGACATAAAGCAAAACAGTTGAAAACAGGAGAGAAGAGGCGAAGAGTGTTTATAGATGAAGGAGAGAGGGTAAAAAGCAGAGGGAAGAGGTCTGGGAGTTCCCTGGCATCAATCTTCAATGCTCCACCACACTTTCATTACTTCTGGCTCAATGCAGATGAAGGATCCTCTCAGTAAAATAGAACAAAAGTTCATTTAACTGTTGACCTCCTGTTACAGCCACACACACTAAAGGGGAATTTTAGCCTAATACCTATCACTACTGGAGAGTGAAAGCCTTGTAACTAGATTCTCTTTCTTTTCTTTTAATCCTGTATGTCCATGTTCTGACTTTAGATTCCAATGTGCTATTAAGATTTCAGCGTTGTATTTGAATTGAATTGAGTCATTTCATTAAAGGTGACATGGTTGCCTTGCACTTTAGGATCCAGTGGCCTTTGTTGAGCCTTGCTGAATTGTCTTTTCAATTTTTTTCATCCATAGATTAAAAAAAATCTGAAACACTGGGCGAGTCCTTCACTAAAGACTCATCACGCGAGGTACATTTCCTGATTTTGAACTGACCAGTAATATCACCAAATACCAAAAAAAAAAAAAGTACTTAAAAGATACAAAAGCTTGGAGATTGTTTAGAGAGCTGATTCCAAAGATCAGAGACCCAAGGCCAAATCTGGATTTGAAGTTAACAAGGTAACAGAGATTGATTTCTGGGTTTTCAGTCGCTAGCACCAACAACCCATGGGGGTGGTGGTACTTTTTCAAGGTAACAACTATGGTTCACTTCTTATGAGGGTACATCACCATGGTAACTTGTGGAGACCATAAAATGTGTTTGGCTTTCCCTGAAGAATCTCTCTCTCTTTCTCTCTGTTATGTCCAGAGCTGTACATTTCCTGTGTGCTTATAGTCCAGTAGACTGCAGACATTGCCTTGCCTTGCAATGCTGTGGGCGAACACACAGGTTTTTGTTTTTGTTTTTTTTTTGACTGCACAGCACAGTCGTTGCTTCCAATCTGCCCTTATCATTGGACTTGGTAACAGCAACTTCATCATCTTCTGCAAAATGAAATTTAAGATGGAAGATGCCAGCTATGACACGATGGAGGAGGTCCAGAGAACATCCAGAGCAAACAGAAGATGCTGCTTTATGAAGTTACATAACCAGACACCCAGGTGGCATTCCAAGCAAAGCAGAAGCATTAGTAATATTGTATGTAACCATGCTCATAGAAAACCTTGGTTGGTTTGTAGAGTAAGTGTGACCATTGTTGTGCAATGTCCAGGGTGACTGCTCTTATTTGACCCAGTGAGGCCAGAGAAGAAACAAGATGGTATGATGACAATGGTATGATGAGCTTGGTTTGTACTTTAGGACTTTAGCCAGCTCAGAAGTTCAGTATTATGAACTTCATGATTAACAGGGTTCTCCGCAGTAAGCAGAGGCTTCCAGTTTCCCCTCATCCTTGGTCACCTCAGGGAAATCTGTGGTACCCCAAAGACACCCTGCCTTTCCCCCAACAATCCATTTGACTCTGACTCCTATGCATCCTGTGCCACATCACATTCCTCTACCCTCACCCCTGCCCTCACCTAACATCAACAGCATCAACAGCCTCCAGCACAGCTCCTCTAGCATGCTGCCTCAAAACAGTTGTCTTAGGTGACTCCATAGACCAGCATATCAGGGTAAAGATGACAAAGATGCACTGTTTTCCTGGCATGAGGTTCTTCTTTTTACAGCTGTCCTAAAAGCTGTAAAAACTGCAGTTTCATCACGCTGAAATTTCGCTGTAATTTCAACACTTTAACATTTCTATTCAACGTGTCTACAGGCCCTTCTAATACTCTGGATGCAGTCAATAAACCACGGTGGTAGTTTCATTAAAACAGGACAGGCTTTATACATTTTAAAGAGAGCTATGGAGTCCAGAGTGGCAGCGTATCATTGGACCAGTGGCCAGCTACATCACAGGACCTGATTAAACCTAGTGGATCAAGATGCTTAGAAACCTGATGCGTGGAGGGCATTTGATGGTAAGGTCCACAGGCAACAGAAGAACATTATGGAAATTATCATACTAAAGCCTTAAGTAATAATCAGATCCCAAATATGACCGTGTTGATCAGTGGGGCAGAGAAAACTGAAGACAGTCATAAGTATGGATGAGACCAAGGAGATGTGAGTTTGGTATCATGGTTGTCAATGTGGATATGTGGTATTAATAGTTTAATCAAACTTCCTCATAGTTATTTGCAGTGATCATGAGTAAATAAGTAAAGGTACTTTTTGATTTGGGAGTTCTATACATTCGAGCCAAGAAATACCAAAGTGGGTAGGTTTAGAGTTTCTGGTTAGAGAATTAATTGCAACAATAATAAATGTGCATTTTTTTAAACAATAGTTAGTACTTATTCATCCAGATAACCCCTGGCAGTTCCAAAATGTGTATCTGTGTGAACACACCTAAATGAGAAAAATCCAAGTTTAAAAATGTAAAAATAAATTCTTGATCACAGGAAGATAAAAAAATAATTGGCAAAAAAAAAAAAAGTTATTGGTGATGGACTTTCACTACAGGCAACCATTTAAAAGTAACTTGCTAAAATGATTAGCAGACTCAGAGTGAAATTACATGGGACACAGACACAGCATGACATGTCTGTCGCAGCATGCCTTAAAAAAAAAAAAAAAAAAAAAAAAATATATATATATATATATATTTACACTGCAGAAATATGCTATGCTTTTATTAAGGTGCTTTTTAATTATGTAGGATTTCCAATCATTCATTCTTTCGGAATTTGAGAACGATGGGCAGAGTGACACTGCAGGAAGGTGGTTGGTCAATTAAGGGAACTTGGTACCCTAGCAGCACTGCAATATAATAAAACCATTAGTTTTCAGTTCTGGCCCTCCAAAGGGAAAAAATATATATAGAAATCGGGCACCCTGCACTGACCGTGGTGCCTCATCTCTATTTTTTTTGTACTTGTTGCTCCGTGGCACTCCAGTAGGAAATAAATGAGTAAAATATATTTTAAAATAAATTAAAATAAGTACTTCATTGTACAAGAGGCAATGTGATACAGCAGAACAACCTTGAGGATGTTTTTGTTTCACATTGAAATAAATCAATCAAGTTAATGTGTATTCATTATCCTGCAGTGAAAGCAATCAAGTTAATTAATTCATTGGCTTTTAATATGGCCTATACATTTCTAAACCATTCAGAACCAAATACATTGACTCATTTTCTGAAGGGTCCTACTTTAAATCTCCCCACAAAACAATATTTGGGAGCCAGCCACATGCTACAAAGGTAGAGTTAGTGGTGAGCTTCACCCTGCCTACATGACATGGTCTGTGTGTGCCCCACATATTTTGGCCATCATTTTATATTGGAATTAGTACAGACAGCACAAACACAAGACCCTTTTATGCAAACTTTGCTGTATAACATGCTGGAATAATTGACAGAAGGTGCTGTCAAGGTTGGTCATTTCATTTAGGAAGATGGAAATACAGTATTTACATGAAAGTGACTACATAGCATTGCATGCAAGTGGATGGACATTTTGTGCCCTTGTCATGAATCTGACTAAACTAGAACCCAGCATAAAGGCAGAGGAGTCTAAAAGACCAGAGTGTGGGGACATGCTCTGAAAAACAGACTTTCCCCTGCTCTTTAAAATGTCAAAGAGGAGGTGGAAATAGTATTTGGTGCTCCCAGACTCCTGAGAGGTTGTGTCATTTGTCCCAATATGAAGTACAGTTCTTTTAATAGAGGTCAGGAGTGAGGGCAGTAGGTCCAAGAGTTTATCCAGAATGTAGGGGACTGTGGCTCCAGGGACACAGTGTGTGATAGCATTTATGTAGTGGGGGTGGGGTGGGGGAGGAATAGATGGTGCATGCGGGCAGTCTGGGCAGGACAGTGGATGTTCAGTTACCAGTTTAAGAGATGACCTCAGACTTGGAAAGGGAATAAGAAAGGGAAAGTCTCAGAGCGAGGGAACCCCATGAGAGTTTACTGTCTTCTTCAACAGCCCCACTCAATGGTCCTCCAACTGTCCAGCACACAATGGTGATAGGGGGAACCATACCCAGCTCTGGGCTGGTTGGAGTCAATTGAAGGCACTATGCCTGAATGGACCAAAGCCTCATCCAGAAGGATCATACCACAGTTAGAGAGATTTAGGTTGTGGAAAAACCCCAATCAGAGCAGAAGGGGAGACAAGTGAATGCAACTCCACTGGACTTGAACTTAATTCCACAACAATCAGAGATTTCTATTATTCTTAAATCCAACCATTCTGACAGTAGAAGTCTGTGTTTGTAGTCTCTGGTGAAGAGCATTGCTGCTAATTTTCATGGGTCTGATCAATGTGGAAAACAGTGACATCAGCAACTATCACAGTGGAGATCAAAGAGCACATCTAATGCTGTTTGGGTGTCAACAACAGATACTTGGTCATACACACAAAGTATTGGACACATAACACGATTGAATCCTAAACAAAACAGAGGTTGAATGTAAAAGTAAAAAAAAAAAAAATACCCAATTTATGGCATTGAATATTGAAGGGTATTTATTAATGGAATTGAAATGAACTGACTTGAATTTGAGGAAAAAAATTGATTTTTTAGAGTTTAATCAAGAAATCAACCAAATGTACAGGCTTACATTAGAAAGGAATGTTTTTAAGCAGGCCCAACACCAGGGCAGCAATTCAACACTGTTTTCTCACATTTAAGTCTCTGGGCTAGTTCTAAACTAAAGCATTTGTTAGTCCTCCTCCAACTGCTGCTCCACTGCTTCCTTGTCATCTCTAGTTAGATGCTGTTGATGGTTGATGTCTGTGACCAAAACATCACCATACTTTAAAGTTCCTTTTCAATCAATCATGTGGAAAGGGGGTGACTTGTGCCTGTCGCCTCGGCTGGATGGGTCACTGAATTTTTAAGGCTGCGTCCCTCATTGTGGTTTTGGGATAAAAACAAAATGTTGCTCTTTGAGTTCACAGCGCAACACTTGACACTGATGGTGTAGTGCAACACTACACCTTTTCAGACCTGACTTTAACCAAGGTGACAGTCCCATCATTTCAGAAGACTGAGGTAGGAATGCACCTCTGTTACAAATCAGAAGCATGTTCATTTTAAATACAAGAACTCCAGGTACAGTAAGTGTAAAGCTGTGTGCACTACTGTAAAAAGAGCATTTCTTTATCACTACCACTACCATTCGCCAACTTAATTTAAGGTTATGGTGCCCAAACATGACAAAACCTTAATGACAGACTTGGCAAATTTAAAATTTAACCATCATTCAACTATTGTTGGAACAATCAAAAAAGCCCGTTAAGAGTCACTGGAAAACATCCTCATCTGTCATTTTAAATGGGGACTTGAATATTTTTTTTTTTATGCTGAACTGAATTATAGTGATTTGGTGGTGGCAGAAGACTTCTATCCCCATAATTTTACCCTGGAATATGTCTTATCCTGTTAAGCAATACAAGTTTTCCACACATTTTTGGTAAACCTTTGGTAAACTGTCGTGCTAATTTCAATGTTAAATAGAATCAATAGCAAGCATTCTTTGCTGTCTCGTAAGCAACTTAGTCATCTTAATCGGAGTGTTGTGATGCTAGCTAGATAACTGTTGATTATTGCATTCATTATGTGTAATACCTAACATAACAGCCCAGAAGAAGTACATTTCATATTCTTGTACATGAACAGTCTTGTTAAGCTGAATAACAAACATATTCTAGACTTTTGTTCCCCTTGCTGTTTGATTAAAGACTTTGCAGCTTCTGTTGCACCGTAAATAGTCTCAGTTTTATATATTTTATACAGTGGTGAAGTAGACTGTAGATGTCAGGCATTACCGTGCATTACTGTATTAATGTTTTTGGGAAACAATGCCAAAAATGAAGCCATGGCAGAGCTACCACTGTGAGAAAAAATATACCCTGATCAATTATGTAGCTCATTCAAAGAGTCATAACTGCCCCAATTATGTGCAATTGCAGATCAAAGTAGGCTTTTTTTAAAAATAGCAGTCATTTACAGAGCCAAGCCTAAGAACAAATTTTGCATAACAAATAAGTCTGATGCAACAGCTGCTCCGTTTGACCTTCACAGCTCTCCCTAATCAGAAACAGCTCCGCGGCTTTGAAGGAGGTGAGGAATAACAGCATTGGTATGCTGAGACAAAGTCCCCCCTTCAAATAATTTCACTGACATTACCTGCCAAAACCTGCATGCGTGGACACACACATGCACATACATATATGTAAACCAGTTACTTCTATGGAAGGACAAATGGAAGCTTGAGGAACAAAGCTGTCTTTCATCTTGTCTCTTTTGGCTCTGAACAGATTGACAGGTCATCTGCTGTATCTGCTACCTCTCACTACTTTACAGTAGATTCACCTCTCATTCATAAATTACTGCGGCAGCAGCATGCCGGCGAGGCTGTCGAACACATTTAGTGTGATCAGGGCAGAGAGACAAAGAGAGGGACGAGAGAGGGAGAATATTTCCCCAAACACTCCTCCTCACCAATCATTTCATTTGACACGACCTTGTCGGCTGCCATAGTTACAGAGCATGAAGCGAGCTGTCAGTCACGGCTTTTCCTCCACCAGGAGGGCAGAGGAAAATGCTTGCAAAGACCACAAATTATTCAGAATCCCACGTAAATTATACATTACAACAATCTCAAAGTTAGCATTGGATGTATATTTTCATATCCATGAATAAAACACATGCAGATTATACAATAACCCTCCATGCCCTGATGGGTCCCCTGGTGGTGTTCTGAGATAATGGAGCAAATAGTAAGAACCACTTGGGAAAAATAAGAAAAAGCAAACGGCGGTGTAATGAAATGATTGAGTGTCTCCATGGAGACTCGGTTCATATTTCGTGGCGGTCAGTGGCAAATGAGGTGCAATCATATGCTTGCGGGAAGCTCTAGCTTTATCTAATGTGTGGGAGTGTGAAAGACCAAACTTCTTTGCAAAATGACAAGGAACATGGTGTGTGTGTGTGTGTGTGTGACACAAGTCAGCATTTACAAATAAAATGAGTAGGGTGGCATTGTTTGATGGACATTTAATAATGCTCCTGTGCGTAAACAGCAGTGAGAGATGTACTTGTCAGTATTTTTTAAGTCATATTCAGGCAGGTGACTTCTTTTCAGCCCATCAATCAACCAAGTACTTCCTTCTTGTTTTTTAACATGTGTTCATTTTTCTGTGTGAGGCAAGGTGAATGATTCTCTGTGAACAAAACCAAAGGCATGCCCACACGCAAACGGACTCCAGGATAAGTGATTATAAATAAGTTCATGCTTAGACGTCTACAGTGAAGCTTCACTGTGAACGTCTGATTCTCATTTGGAATATATGTAAATAGAGATAATATGGTAAATGCAAGCAACCACCAACATAATTCAGAAAATGTTGTCAACACAACTGTCCATGTTGCTGCAATATGAGAAGTCTTAGTTCACGACATGATCTGACAAACAGGGATACTGTGACACTTTAAAAAGGATGTGGTGATCACCCCGATGAGTACACAGCACTGGACTTCCTGCCCATCCCATAGCAAACCCCTGTCACAAAATAATAGGTTAATAACCAGGACTATAGCCACTTTCAGAGAGTACTGACTCTGAGAATATGTCCATTTATGACCTCTTGAAAAATCCTACCCTGGGCTGCTGTTTCTCTTATATGTATTCACCGACAATTCAATTCAATATAAAAGGAGGAGCATGTCATGTTATTTTACAGTGCAGGACAGATGGTTTGACGCAAAGATCCATCTGGGAAAGCTCCCGTGCATCACAGGCTTCAACTTCAACCAATCAGATCAACACACCATATGACGTATTCAGATTTATTTTTACATTTTCCTTTGAGTTCCAGTGAGTTCTTAGTAAATCCTCCATTGAGGTAGGCCCTGATAGAACAGGCTCTATAGCAACACATGTGCTAGCCTGGTTGGGCACTGCCTTTGATGTATTTAAACAGTTGTTTGTTTCTGCCTTCACGCCACACTAAACCTCACCCATAACCGCCAGCAGTTCCTGACAGGATGCCACTTTACTGTGGTTCAGCCACAGACTAATAGCTTAAAGCCTCGCAAGCTGGATTCTTGGTTCAGGTGATGTCACGACTCTATCCGTCTCGCAAGGTTACAAACAATTAGCATGGTGTCACAAACCAAACCATTTCAGTAAGACAAAGTAATGGTGTTCCGAGTGAATGTAATTCACTCGGAAAAGCGTTCAAAGCGTTTTTCTGCAATATCCAGAGTGTGAAGTCATAATAAATCATGCTTTTTAATGAATTGCTTGTAAGTTATCAACGATGCTGTTACAAGAATCTGGCCACATATGACGTTTCATCTGGAGAAACAGAGATATTTCTAAAATAAAGGCAAGATTATGAGTTTGTAGAACCATTGCACAGTCTCTTCTATTGGACACAATAGTGAAACACATTAATGCCTTCCTCTATGCAGTACCCAACCAGCAGTCTTTTTATCTAAAATCTGTCATGTTCCTGCCCGGCGTCTGCAGAGAGACAGAATCAACACGCAGCTTATTTGAATCCATCTAATAGCACAGCCAAAGGTAGACCCTGTTCATTTCCGCATAACATACAACCTGCGTCCCACAAGCCAGTATCCATCCATAACCACAGCATCAACATCTGCCTGGTGCCATGTAGCTGTGAGAGTTTGTTACAGGCTGCAGGGCCATCAGAGAAAAACCTTTATTTTTATAGTGTTCATGAATTAAAGATGGCTTCCCCTGGGGTGTTGAGGGAGAGTGGAAGCTTTATGGATCTCCCTCTCTCTCCTCCACATTAAATCTTCTGAATACCACAGGCCATGTCTCAGGATGTTAGACACGGAAAACAATAACAGCCAAACATTCTTATCTCGCTGTTTGTTTGTATTTCTTCCTCTCAACAACCGTTTTCCTTCTTGTTTTCTCTCTCACTTCCTGCCCTCACTCTCAGTCCCGCTACATTCCAGGCTTTGAAAGTTTGTGCCAGTCCATTAAAAACTGCATTACCCACAAGTCAACAGGTTATGTAGTCCATTACGGCTGAAGGTCAGGTTTTCTTTTTCCATGGTAGGTGGATCTTGGAAGGGAGCACAGGTAGATGTGGGTGGGTGGCATAAAGCACAAGCTCTGCTCCAGAAAGCGTCAACACAAGTTCTAAATTTACAACATCAACCACATCCTTCATTTTTTTTCTATAAAAAATCATCATGAACCTGGTATTTTTCCTATCACTTGGCAAACAAGACTAAATTATAATTCTTTTTTAAAATTAATGATGACTAGAATAGGCTTGGCAGTTAGCATTTTGCCTCACAGCAAGAAGGTCCCATGAATAGGTCCCAGCATTGGATGGATGGATGGATGGATGGATGGATGATTAGAATATGGTTAATTTTGGTTTCTGGTCACAAGTCAGGAAGACATCAGGAATAATTAAGTCTGGTTTGTTGGTGAAACCAGGAGAGAAAAGACTGGTCATGACAAATTTAATTATAACGTCAGTAACAAATCTTACATAAAAAACCTGCATTACCTGTCCGCCTGTTGAAAGTGGCACATGTCCACTATAGCTTGATATTAAAAGAAATGCTTTCAGAGGATGTAAATATGACTTTTTTAGCTCACCGCTGTGGGTCCACTTGTAACCTTGGCGACGCACAGAAATCACCAGACCATCTAAATATTGGGTTGCATTCATACAAATGTAGTACAATATAAGCTTGTGATGAATACATCAGCCAGCTGCAGTATTTAAAATAGGAGCGCATGTGTAAAGAGTGAAATATGTAAGCGGTTATGCAAATGTGACAGCCATTGGGGACATTGCTGAGATGGAAAGGACCCCGGACAGATGGAATTGGAAACAGACATCAGCTCTCTGAGACCACAGCGTGTCAGAACCTTAACTCTGAAAGGGTCAAAGATCATTGACCTGGACTCAGTGGATGACCTGGGAAAGAGCAAGGTACCTCAGAAACCTCTTTGAACACATGCTGGTGTTGAATCGCCTCCTCATGTAGTATCTGACCACCTGTTATCACATGACCAACAACTCAACCAGCTCCACAACAAAAAACCCTCCTTTGATGAGGACAGTGACTTGAGGGTTTTCGGTGAACTTCAAAACTCAAACACCTACAAGTACAGGTAAATATGTTTGTAAAGATGTCTATTGGCCAATATGATATAACACATCATTTGTGGCATAAGCTAGCTAGTTCTAGCATGCTAATGTCAGGAATTAATGCTTTAGTTTAAGTTTTCAATAACCCATATGATACTCAAACATATTAAAACACGTATACACATTGCATTGTGCTTATACAGAGCTGTAGTGCTCCTTAGTAGAAGGTCTCAAGCATTAGTTCCATGCCACGATGAACTAACACCATGTATGATAAAGTTGAGCACTCTGAAGGCTAAGCAGCACGCTTACACACACACACGCACACAAAAAGAACTGAACAACACATAAGGTACAGTTCCTGTTTTGCAAGATAGTAGCGGCAGAACAGAACTCAAGCTCAGGGTGAGGCAGATGTCTCAGAGACACAGATAGCTCAGAAACAGGGAGTCAGAGAGGAGTTTTCACATGAAGATGGAGAAGCCTGATTGAAGGAGATCATGTGCCAAGAGGCTGGGACCAGCCTGTGCACCAACGAAGGGAGAGCTAAGTCTAAACCATGGCTACTCCTCACCTGTTTAGCCAATCACAATTATACACACATACACACACACAATAAAGATTGTTGTTAACTTGGAATAGCATCCTCTTTCTGGGCGGCGCACCCGGCAGATGGAGGTCCACAGCTGTGTGTAACCTCCAGTTCTTTTATTTTTTAATAAATTTTGTAAACTGTTGCTGTGAGTCTGTCTTCCATTCTCAGATCAACGAACACGACACTCTATTAAGCTCTGTAGTAAGACATGAGAGTACAGGTATAAGTAGCAGGAACCTGCAGCTTGTGTTCTAAGCTGTTGATAGGACTGGACATGAGCTATGGCAGCTGAGTTCCCCTTTGCAGGAAAACCTAAACTCTAATTAAGCTCCATGGTAAGGTTTTTCACTGATGGACATTTGTATAGTTTAAATACAATTTTCTAGGAGAACAAATAAAAAAGGAAAAATCACCAATGTAATAAACCATAATCACGCTTTTTGTCAATCTGTTTTTCTTTTTATATCTAAAAGTACTGTGCTGCACATCCTTTATCCTATCTATTTTCTGTGATCACTCTTGCATCTCACTTGATGATACACAAACAATGCAATGCTTCTTTCTTCTGTGGTCCATTAATGTTATATCTTTCAGTCACATGTTCACGCACACATAATACACATCATATTTCAATGCTTCAGTGACTGTTTCATGGCTGTGGCTCATAGATCAAGAGAACAAGTAGCATGATGTTCTGTTCAGGTCTACTTGCTGGCCTTTTACTGAAGTTTTAAACTGAATTTGTGTTCTTTGTCAATGGATGGAGTAGATCACACAAACACTGCATCGTCCACGCATTAACAGCTTAAACCAACACCTCAGGTACACGTGTGAGCTCACCACCCTTAACAACATAAAAAATAAGTGGTAAGCACCCTACTGCACAGATTACAATATGTTTTCAGTGAGGAGGAGGATGGAGAGAGGGAGGTGCAGCATGTCCATGAGGCACCTGTGCCAACAGGTAAAGGTACACTGCCAAATCAATGGGGACCACCATAAGCATCCCAGTGGAACTTCCTTACATGGATGGAAGGTCAGATGACCCAGTCTGAGTAACAGATCAATGGATGTGAAGACTTATCAGACACCAAAACGCTGCGCAGCCAGTGGAAATATTTATCAGCTCTGGAAAGTTACCACGGTGGCAGTATTTTATCTTGCATCGCAACAAACATGACGGAAAATGAAATAAATAAATGAATGAAAGGAGCTGTGTTTTTTTCCCCACAGATGGCTAGTGTGATGACTTCACATCAAAATGAATCAGCACATAAGCAACAGCAGTAGCACTACATCAACATTAGCTCTTGGCAACAAATACATAATTTGAATATGTGCTGGTCACAACTGGTTGTTTTATGCTCCTCTTACTGTGGTATTGGGATCAATGCCACAAGATGGATTGACACATCTCATGTTATTCCTACTAAAAGTGCATATTTGGGTCTCATGGTGGCAACTGGGCCCATTCAACCCCTAGTTCAAAAGAAAACTCTGAAGTCAGTTAAACTGGTCAAACCTTTTTCTGTAAGGCTGGTACCCCCCTCAGTGGGAATCTCACCTCTATTTATGTTGCATACTTTCCACAAAAGCTAGCTGCCACTTAATCAAAGATCATATGGTATTTTATAACATCTTAACAGATGTACACACCTGGATGCATCATCAATAAACATAAAGGAAAATAAGCAGCAGCTGGATTCAGATTCAGGATTTATCTGTACATGGCACTGATACAAACCTTAGCACATTACCACAGCTTTCCCTTATTCATATCAACGTGGCATTAAAGTAAAGATTAGTTTCCCCCTCTATTCGGATGAAAAAGCTCATAGTGTGAAACTTACTGCACGGTATTTGATAAACTATTAACAAAATCCCATGTGGCATACATCAGAGATTTTGATAATATGTCTTTTAAATTACCTAAGAACTCATGACAGCTATCAGAAGTGTCTTTGTGAATTACCAGCCGTTAACATGCCACATACTGGGGATGTATAATTTTGAGAAGATGGCAGTTTTTGCTAGCGACGCCACGGACAAAATCCTCAAGGGACAGTTGAATGTGAGGCGATTGAAAATTATGTAAATCAGAATAAAGCTTGAAAAAGGGTTTTTATGGCTTGACACAGCAAAAAAAGTTGATCAATCAGCTCGCTTCCATACCAATAAACTGTCTGCACTATATTCTTTGAAAATGTTCCATCCCAGGGTGCATGTGGGACTACTTTAAGTATTATACAAGTAGGCTACAACATTAACATGGCTGACTGTTTCGACAGGCGGAGCCTCTCATGTATTACAGTGATGCAATCCAAATACAGTGCATTCTCCTCCCTCTTGAGACCTTCTCACTGACAATGACATCTTTCCCAAGGGCCAATATACAGTAATTACAAACCTGTGCACATCCACAAAAATACACACACAAACACACACATAAGGTGTGTTTCTGACAGCTGCCATCAGCCCCCTCTGCTACCAATCCTTTTATCTGACAACAGCATCATGCATGGCCAAGGGGAGATCTACACACCCACACACACACATATACACATTCACGGGCGTAAACACCTCCATCTCCCTATCCCTCCAACCCAAAACACCTCTTCTGTTTGATCTCTCCCATCCATCCCCTGTTTAATCCCTGCTTCTCCCTTGGCCTCCACCAAATGAAATGCAAATAGCCCGGCATGACCTGGGGCGTCATTTATCTAAATTAGTGCACCGAGTGTGGATCCCCATGGGGCGCCCATATGCTAGCGCAGTTAGCGTCATTAACTTCATTAGCCCATGTCAGACCATTAATTACACATCAAGCCTATCAGTTTAGCTGGGGCTTGGGGTTCCCATCTACTCTGGACTTCAGTGGGCAGGAAAGAAGGAAAAAGGAGCTTTTATCACTAGGACTGCTAGAAAGATCCAGCACGTCAGCATCTTTTGCTCTGTGGAAATCATTTGAAAAAGACAAAGTCATCTGTGAAACCTGGTCCAAAATCTTTTCATGTCCAACACCAAACCATAATACACTAATTGTGATTTAATCAACATTTAATAACATTTTTGCAATATTTGTTAAGATATTTTTTGTCAACGTGACCTTGAGCTGTCTGTTAGAGATGACTTGAAGAATTTGAAGACCCACCAACTGATCAAAACATACTTCATAATAATACTTCATAAGAATGCCAAAAGAGCCCATTCAAGGACTCTTTGGAATTCCTTTGACTTCTTTTATCAAACGGCAAGATGCTGTCACGCTGCATGGTTTCTAACTTAGAAGGAGTTCTGGATAGAACTACATATCAGAAAAGATAGACAAGTCTCCAGATTGGGTCTTACTCAAAGTCAGCCAGCTGTAATGTATCAGGAGTTTGCACAGATATGACAACATTCATTTAAAGGTTGCTATCAGTGGCTAACATTAAACACCGTCAGTCGTCATACCAGACCAAGTAGGGCTGCAGGAGCAAGCCCAGTGAATTTCAACTCATAAAGTAATATTTTATGGCTGCCCTTTGAGCCGAATGACTCACCGAATTACTTGCAAGCAGAACGGCCCTTTTCATAGAAGACACTTGGGCATGCCACAGTAAGAAGAGCACAGGTGTAAATAATAAAAATGAATGATGGCTGAATTCCAATTAGCTGCTTCACTTTCAGAGCCCTGGTATTGTTCATGCTGACTCACCGTCACAATATCATGTCTTACTGCAACACTTGAATAGATCAGAGCCATTGTTAATGTTCATGGTAACACCTGTGCTTTCCTACTGTGATGTTTTTGGGGAAAAGGCATCAAACTTCTCCTGTCTGCCTGGTAATGTAGTTGGCAGATGAATACATCATACCCATGCTAGAGCTAGAGACTGCTTGGCTTCATGCGATACTGAAGACATGCTGCAGCAGTTAGGGGACATTCTTTGCCCTGAGGTGAACCTTTCAGGCAGCTCTTAAGGCGCTTTCAGACTGACAACAGCCCTCTGGCAAAACAACACAAGGGCCCGCATGAGTATGGGCACGCCGCATGTTGCACTGATGAGAGGATGAAACAGGAACCAGGAAGTCCAATTTAAAGGCTTATCATACACCATAGAAACACTTGGTGGTTGATCCATTGAGCATGCAAAGGAGTAAACAGCTGATTTTGTTCAGTTCATGCCACATGCTTCAATGTATATTTCATAACACTTACACATAACTGGCTCCTGCATGATGATGTGTCATGCTGCAGCACAAGTTGAGTCGGGATCAGCTCAGAGCAGTGATCTACAAGTGTCCATATTGTGCTCATATTTATGTTCTTGCTCTTATTTTGGGTGTTTATGAGAAAAGATTCATGTTTTAATGTTTTTTGTTTTTTTTCTTACACTGTCCATTGTTGCAGCATGTCTGTTCTGAAATGCTGTGTTTTAGTTCCTGTCTCAAACCTCTGCAGAAAAGCCCACTCTGCTCCGACTGGTCAGCTCCCACAGTACTCAGCAGACAACTGTTCTGAGTTAAGCTAAACTCTAAAAT
Organism: Datnioides undecimradiatus; assembly: GCA_008933995.1. Lineage (NCBI taxonomy): Eukaryota > Metazoa > Chordata > Actinopteri > Lobotiformes > Datnioididae > Datnioides > Datnioides undecimradiatus. The sequence goes on along the minus strand of WARS01000091.1, from coordinate 421,990 downwards.
GTCACCATTACAAGTGTTAATAATAAATTACATTTATACAGTGCTTTACAAGACACTGAAAAATTACCCTTTACAATGAACATAAACAGAAAAGTAACAAGAAGGTTAGAAGGGGTGGTAAGTGAGATGAAATTGGGGGAGTTGTTATCAGGGGAAAGGCGAGTTTGAAGAGGTGTGTTTTAGGGCTTGTTCGTAGGTGGTGAGTGTCACCTTTCACGGGGAGAGTGCAGCAGCAGAGAAGGCCCTATCACCCCAGGTCCTGAGTTTGGCATTCATGGACCTGAGGCGACAGGTGGAGGTGGGACAGACAAGGAGGTCACAGAGTATGGTATGGTGGAGCAAGGATGTTGAGGGCTTTGTAGTATGTGAGGAGAAGAATTTTAAAGTGATGTTTAAGCATGAATGTGTTCATTGTTGGTCTTGGCCTCACTGATCAGTGTGTTTTTGGCCACCATGCTTTTGAAAACCTCAAAGAGCAAAGTTTTTGGGATGGTAGCCACCCAACACCCAACACAACTTCTGGTCACATCATGTGATGAACACCAGCCCGAAAAGCATTTTTCCTATAGACAATGATTAGAAAAGCAGCAAAATGCAAAACAAATCAAAAATCTCTTATGATGACTCCTCATATTATCAGAATTAGATTCATTAGGTAACTGTGATTATTTGTTTTATCCTATTCATGTACGTGGGTAATCAGATGGAAATGATCTGGTTGGGGCGCTGGAATAAGCACACGCTGTGATCTGGAGAAGGACTGCACATGCTTAACGTGCAAAAATGCAGACGGGTGAGGAAACCTCGCTGGTCTAGCAGGCCAACATATTGACTTATTGACAGCATTTTGGCTAGCTGGCTGGCAGGACATCTAGCTGAGGGAGCCAAAACTGGAATCTAAGACAGAAATTGCTAATGGCATTAAAATCATGCGCGTGTAGAAACAGCAATGAATCCGGGATTGGTGCCACTAGGGTCTTAAGGGGACTTAGCCCCCGTTGTCCAGACAGAACACTTCACTTAGTTTAGTTTCTTAGCCTGCTTGCTTTTTCGTGGTTTAAGCAGAACTTTCAGTGCTAATTCCATTTCCCCTAATGGAGCAACACACAGACAGAAGGGAAACAAGATAAAGTGAGAGAGAGACATGGGGAAAGAGCAACAGAGAGAGAGAAAGAAGTGCAAGTTGTGTCTAAGCATCCCTCTTTCTGATGATGGAAGACATTGGAAACCTCAAAAAATATTACATTCCTCAATGATTGAATTTCATTTTATGAAAAAAGTTCACAGTTTGTAGTTTTGAATCCTTCATCCTGCCTGCATGGTGCCGTTGCCATTTTCATTTGCAACTATTGCCCCAACTTTGCAACTTCATACTACAGAGCTATAACCTAAAACTGTAGTGAGGGACTTTACATATACATGAACATTGCAGTACAAGTTATTTTACAGTGCATTTCAATTAAACTGGTGTCTGGTGTGACATTCCTGCAAAACAACATGATAGACAATAGCAACTAGGCGTATCATGGAGCCTACAGTGTGGTAAACACATGGACAGTGTTTTCTATCATTGACAAACTGGGAAGGGGGACAAAAGTCCTCCAGTCCAGCTTTAAAGTGGACATATTATGAGAAACAGGTTTTTTCTTGCCTATACATTGCCTTGCCTATATTTAAACTAGTCCCCCCTCAGCCTACTAGCTCAGAGAGTGAGGAAGGCAGACAGGTCCTGCATCATCTCTACAGCCCACCCTCTGGTAAAATGGGTCCTACAGGCTGTTCAGACTCTGTCATTACGTAACCACAGGAGTGATTTCCATAGGCCGTCCTCCTCTGAGTGAAATCACTGAGAGGGGGTGTTCATCCCGCTAGCTGAAGCTCGCTGTTTCGCATGGTAAGCTAGCAGTGTGTGGAGATGTCGTCGGTCAGAGCCAGACATGCAGATTGCTCTGCTGTTGGATGTAAACACCAACACAATGCCTATATTCTGTCCCAGCCCCAGAAGACCAGAGGAGACCGTGGCTGCGTTGTATTCTTTCCAACCGTCTCCTCCGCTGTTTGCCATCACATTCTGGGTCGTAGCTATAGCAAACAGCCTGCGGCTGTTCGTCGGGAGCGGCAGCCATGTTGGATACGGGTCCTGCACCGCTCTGCACCCTCCTCCTCTGCAGTCATTCAGGCAGCCAATCAGTGCAGCACCTCACCTAAAACAGCTTTCAGCTGCTATAATATGTCCCTTTTAAGAACAGCTCTGAAATACAGGGCAAATGACAGGTATAAAATGCAGGTATGCAGGTTATTATTTACATTGCATTACACTGTTGCTTTGTATTCTGCAACATTAAATGTGGAAGAATAGTCTGTATATGAGTTAGATATGTTAACAAATTCATCATGACTGGTGGGTGAAGTTTGGAGAAAACACTCTCACACCAGCATGAGGACTGTGAAAGCTAAACACAACTCTCCAACTGTTATATGAAAAGAAACTCTGGCATTCTGACTATGAACTAGCTAAACTACACAGGAGGAAACATTATGTGTATTTCATTACATCCACTTCCACTTTGCAAATGTAATATATTCTACAAGGTGCTTAGATTTCCTGTGAGTAACACCCATATTTTCACAGACAGCGTCACGAGGAGCTCAGAGAGACAAATGAGGCTGTTTTGCTCACCCATCCTGTGACTCACATGTGATGAACTTCTACTTTGTTGAAAGTCACACCTTCTCTTGAGCCCTCTGTACACAAAAACACAATTACCTCTAAATATAGCCTGGATCATGCTGCTGAACGCCTAATGCACATCACTCATTATCACCTGCCACTATCAGAGGGTGACAGACACACACACACACACACACACACACACACACACACACACACACAGTGTCACCTTTCGCCTCCCTTAAAAATAAAGCTATCACACTGAGTTTGCGTTGACAGTGTAGGTATACATTATATGTAATATATGCATATGCAGGCATTGTCATAATTAAATACATACTTAGAACAGATGCATGCAATGCACGTAAATAAATAGTTAGTTGAAAGTTATGGATGTGCAGATGATGGACAGATGATTCAAATATACATATATCAAATATACACTGAAGCATGTAGCATGAACTGAATCCATGAAATATGCTGATTTAACAGTTATTCCTGTTAGTCATCATAGAAACAACTGCGCATCTGCATTCATTTCATTCATGCTTGTTAACTTTTAGTTTAGAGACTACTGAGACAGAGATTTTGTAGCAGATAAGTGAGGAAAACAACAGGTTTGCACACAAAAAACAAAGCCATAGAAATATAATTTTTTTTTGTTCAGTTGCATCATGCCACAACAAAGGTGCATCCTCCTCACACTGACTCCTTCCTACTGGTGCCACCACTCTGTTTTCCTTCTTTCTTTATTTTCAATCAGGTAGTCAGGCTGCTGTTAGGGTTGTGGGTGTATTTATATTTAGTCATGCTACTCTTAACCAGTAGCTGAACCACTTGGCTGGGTGAGATGCCTGACGGCCTTCGCCATCTGTACCTGACACCCATGCACATGCTGCACGCCCACCAGCCACCTCATAATGCTCTTGCACACATGTATCACAGCGGAGCCAGACACGAACATATGCACCTGCATACTGTGACATGCAACCATATATGTGCGCACATATGATCATGGTTATCGTCCTCAGCTCTTCCTAAGGTGCAATTATACGACATCTCACATTGAACTGTTGTCCAAGCCTACCTGGCAATCCTTCAGGCCATAAGTGTGTGTGTGTGATTGTGCTTCAGTGTGTGTGTGTGTGTGTGTGTGTGTGTGTGTGTGTGTGTGTGTGTGTGTGTGTGTGTCTACCTGGCAAGAGTTCTCGGCCAGCCTCTGTGAACAGATGGTCCTCCAGCAGGTAATAATGACCCAAGACAAACTCTTAAATTGATTATGCCTTTGTGAGAGCAGAGATACAAAGTATCACCGCCACAGAGAGAGAGAGTGACAGAAAGAGAGGGACAGCAAGCCTCTGAGCAGAGTCTCAATCCAGAATTCTGCATTTAATGCAGAAAAGCAGAAGGGAGGATGGTGAAAGATTGCATCATTGTTAATCCGACTGAAACTATTCAATCAGCAGCAGGAGGAAAGACTTGCTACAGTGGGCTTGGCACGACTTTTTGAATCTCATCACCATCAAGGTCATTTCTTTGTTATCGTGTCCTTCTGAAACATGACAATGCATAACTGATGTTAAAATATAATGTAAGATGGTTTATTTCAGCTTTGCTTCAACATTTTTTTTTTTTTTTTTACAACAAAACTGCAGTAATGAGATCTTTTCTGAGATTTCTGAGAAGATATCGCCAAGTCTGAGTAAGAAACACTTTATTTAGCTATAGTTGTTTAATATATTGTTTCTCAATCCAGTTGGTGGCATCTCAAAAGCTTAGAAGTGACTAATAAAATGACTATTTTAATGACTATTAAAATGACAAATAATACACTAATATTTTACTCATCTCACCTCTGTTACCTGACTAATTGCTTGTGCAGATCAGATTTTTGCATTTCCCGATCTTGGAGAGAATGCTTTATTAAACCAGAATTATCCTTCAAAGGACAACAAAACACATGTTCAAACCTCAGTTATGCTGATTGTAACAGTGGATTAACCTTTCTTCCTTTTTAGGTGTGCAGTTTAAAGTTGACATTCAGAAAACTGATTTATTCACTTCGTTGCATTTGGTGGAAACGGGGATGTTTCTGTGAAATTTCAAACATCTCTGCAAAATTTGCTTGACAGCTGGACGGAAAAACATTGTTGCTCGCAGCAAGAAAGAGAAACAAGGACGGAGAGATTTTGAGAGAGAAGGAGGAAAAATTAAGTAATAGCAAGGCTGATGGACAGAGAGAGGGAAAGAGAGAGATGGCTGAATGTCAAACTCTCAGTCAACCCCGAGGCAATGGGTAATTTAGATATGAACACTATCCCTCAAGCATCCGGAGCAAAATGAGGCACACACACAGCAGGCAGGGCGCCCTTCCTACAGGGCCTATCAGTTGCCATCGGCAGTGTGTGCACTGCCTGGGCTGAGTGGTCATATTATGGCCAATGGCTCAATAAAGAGGCCGGGATGATGCATTCTGACAAAGAGGTGTTATAAATGAGCACTAGATGTAACAAGGTGAGGATAATACCTATTCTTGGCCAAACATGCACTTAAAAGGTGATGACATGCAAATCCATGGACAATTTGAGAGCTTTTCCTGTTGTTCTTGCACAAAATCCAACAAAGAACTTTAAAAATTCAACACAGTGATGTTTCAAATGAAGGAGATGAAAGCTTTAAAATGTGTTTTATAGCTTCAACATGGATTATGCCAAAAGGGGAAGAAGTTCAGACTTTTTTTTTCTTTCGCCAGTGGGCTTGAAAGTGTTTCTGTAATCATTTGAATCACTTGATAAATGCACCAGTTACCATTTGCTCAGATAAAGTGAGTAACCTTTGATGCTGGTGATTTGTTTGCACCACAGCGTGCAATTACCTTTAAATGCACCCCTTCCTTGGCACATCTAATCTGTGAATGCCCGTCTGTAGATTTAAGGCAACACAAAGCAACATCCAAGGACGTAAAAGCATCCACACACACTGCGTCATGATTTCCGTCATCCCAGCTTGACGCATATCCCTACACTGGGGCACAACATTACATCCATCTGGCAGATGCCAGGTTTATGTTGATCTGGAGCTGCTAAATCAGTGCCTGTTTGATAGCAACCTAAAAATGTGCTGACATGTCAAAGTTGCGTTCACAATGTGGTTCAGCTGCATTTTTGTAGGAGCACATGCTAACACACTTGACCAAGATGGTGAAAATGGCTGTAACATCCCCGCTGACCATTAGCACGATGGCATTGTCACTGGAAGCATTTTATCAAACTAAAGTTGGAATATAGTACAACTTCAAAGAGCTTTACAGTCTGAGTCTAGTCATTAGAGATGCAACTTCTTCAAAAACCGTAAGCAAAAACTGATTTAAATATAAATGCCCTCTCATTGAAAGTAGGCTGTTGTGCAGCCATGCACCATTCCCAGCCTTGCTGCCATGTTTGGATCTTTCCCTGGTAGTCCAGTTAAGATGCAGTAGAAGAAATAAGGGCCAGAGAAAACAACCAACATGCCGTCCTGACCCGATGCAGAGTTCCCTCTTTGACAATGAGAGATTTCACTGTGGTTTGTTGTTGATGATGATCCTCCACATGAAGCTAGGCTTTACTTTCTGCTAAAGGCCTGCTGAGGTCCATAGTGACAATGCATAAATGCACACAAGCAGGATCACAGACATGCACCTGCGAATGGTGACATCAGAGCCCCTATCTCTAGTGTCCTGGTGACCATGTGGCATAACTCTCTATACTAGTTTACAACAGTTATGGTTAGAAGCAGCTGCTAAATTACACATGCACCTTGTATTTATTATTAGAACAACTTTTGATTTGAGGGCTTGGGAACGCTGCTATAACGCATTCCATCAAGGGTAAAGAACATAAACAGTTGTGCACATGGACTGCAAACGAGGCCGCCATATAGCTGTATTGTCTACAGTCAGGGTGTTCATAAAGTGCTATAGATTAGGCTGTGCAGGGATGATGTTATGGCTGATCTTAATCTAATTACAAGATGTGTTTGCAATTCTCTTTCAATAAAGTAACCCTATTAGACCACTAATGCTATTTCACAGTCATGATGGATTTCATTCCTGCCAGAAGCAAACATCACAAGCCAACACAACTGTGATAATGGATGTAATGGCCTGCCTGGGTGTTGTCAGGGTCCCATGGGGCACATCAGCGGCAGCAGTCTAAACAGCCTTACATAGGGAGGCTCAGATATTTGTGATCTACTGATCATAGGTTCACACGCATCTTTCTTACCCAGAGTCTTCTCCTAATCACATCTCTGCTGGAAGTCCTTGTAAGGACTCTTTTTGGCTATGTTAAGAACTGTCAGAGAGTACTCTCACAATGTTTGTGAATATGGCCGCAGGGTGGGGTGGGGTGACATCAGTAGGGGGGGCTTTTCGAAACATCAAATCAGAGGCCAGAGGGATGTGCAAAGGGTTTATTTTTTTCATGCTCTCTACAACTGCACTGATCTTTCAACTGCCATGCCTCCCATGTCCAATTTTAGCTTGCTTCCATTACAAAGTTGCCCGTTATTCTTCCTGTATCTTGTCACATTTCATACTGCTGTCTGTTTGAACCACACATACTCACTGTGACTCAATCATGTGCATGCAGTGACGCGTACACACATACCCACACAAGAATGTCAGATTAAAATGCATTCGTTGTGTGCAATCTTGCAAACAAATGCAGGGCCATAGACTGATATTTAATATTTCCTTTAAGTTCCCAGGGAGCTTTACCCAAGCAAAGCATGACAAGGAGAGAGACAGATGACAAAAGGCTGACTCCCTCACAGCAGTTGGCCTGACCTTTCACACGCATTCAGACATATGCACACACGGTGCGCAATAAATCATGTGAGTGACAATTATAAACACACATCTCTTACGACCATTGGTGCAACACAGCGAGAGTGATGTGCCCGGAGAGGAGGTAACGTCTAACATCAGCAAGAAAACACCTCAGCCAGTTCTGTCTTCCTTTGTTGTTTGTAGCACACAAATACACATTCACATACTAAACACACGCACACTAACGCCTTAATGTTGTTTAAGGGCTGGTCTATACCGGCAGCTAAAAGGTGGTAAACCACCAGCTTCACTCGATGCATCATAACAAGTCAAATCAAATACACAAGTGAACAAGGTAATTAAACACAGAACAATGTCATCTAATACTGTTTGACAAATTAAACCACAACAGCTTGGGAAGCTGTCTTCAACTGTACCACGGCCACTAGTACGTGGTGTTGAAACCATTATGGAGGAAAGACAAATAGATAAATGAATAAATAACTATGGCAGGATGTGATGGATAGATGTGGAGCATCTACACACTTTTCTGTATTAGGATAGGTCAAAAAAGATGGAATCAAAAGCGAGTGCGATGTGCAGTTAGTGAACAAACTGGTTTTTATTCTCGTTCAATAATGTAAATGTCACTGGATCATTACCAGTTTGTCAAATATTGAACTGTATGCAAGGAAAAGAGATGGACCATACCTGTTTTATCTGTAATACACTGAGGCTGAGTGTTGCCTACATTTAACATGGTGTACCTTCGGTAGAGGAAAGCAAATCCAAGTCTAATCTACTATCTATCTAATGTAATGCCATGTTGCATTTATTAAAGGAAGCTCTCAGACGGACACATTTGTAATTTCCCCTGAACTTATGTTCAGTTGGCACCAGCTATTGTTCTGTAGACAGTTCAACAGTGTCTTTTCAACATACGATCTTTCTTTTCCAGCAGAATGGCTTCCAGCTCTAAACTACCCTTTTAGAGACGCGACAACTGACAAGTCCTTGCTTTTGAGGGTTTCCTCCACCCTTTCATCCTTTTAAAAAATCAGGGTTCGGGAGGAAAATACAAGACTGTGGTTGATTAAATGAACAGAGTCGGAGAATGAGTGGGAGAGGGGAGGATTTGAGCCGGTGGTTCAGAGAGATGTGGGATGCTAGTATGCGTAACAAGTTTTGAGGATCAAGGACTGTGCATCCACAGTCACTCGTTACAGGATCCGAAAGGCCAGACTCATGAATTTGAGTGAGAACTTTCTCTGGATGCAGGCTTTAGATCAGCGTTTCTCTCAGACCTTTTCCTGGCAGCGTGGAAGAAAGGCCTCTGAAGCAGCACTTACACCAGGGCAGGCTCTCCGGAAACCAATACTAATGAAATTCTCTGATACTGCATCCGTACCGCATAACTCTGAACTGCCCACTGAAACCAGTGCAAAGTGAAGTTCTATGAATCAGCATTTAAACTCCAAGGCTGCCCGCTGAAACCAATACTAATGAAATCCTCTGAAACAGCATTTCGACCAGCGTCTCTATTGCTGGATGTCATTTCATTTGCAGGAAACACTGCAGTGGACTCTCACCCACATTATTATGCCTTTCAATTGAAGGTCTTTGGTGCCATGTGATGTTATGTCATCAACCAAACTGTACATGCTCACAGAGCATTACCAAAGCAGCAAAAAAGGCAAAAAAAGCTATAGAGTTTTCTCACTGTTGCCATAAGTGGCAATTACAAGATAAAACACGTTGAATTTCCCCTCAGTTACCTTCAGTTGCTCACTTTAGGTGCACTGACTGAGTGGAATGCACTCAGAACAGTGAGCATGCCATCATTAGCCTCTATTAGCTATTGTCATGTTCGACCAGGCGAGGCTGTAGCAGCAACAGTCCTGAATGCGCTGACCTGAGCAAAGATGCACAAATGCTAATGAATTTGGCTTTTCATTTGCAAGAGAAAGCCTGTTATTATTGTCAAATGTTTCCAGCTATTACATGATTAAAAGAAGCCTGAGACATTGTATTTGCATACTCAATAAATATACATAAATATGTAATTTTATCTCACAAATAAGCTGTTCAGTCTGAAATTCAATGTATCTCATTCTACTAAAAATGACAAAACGGAGAAAACTGGGTCTTTGTCCTTCATGAAATACATGGATAATTATAATTCTCTATTCATTTGTATTTTCAATATTTATGCTACCGTATTTATGTATGATTCCCATTTTATCTACAGGTAAGCTGGCTAATTGAGAGGTTGCACAAAGACTTGAGTGATTCACAAACAATTAAAGCTCTGCGTTTGTACCTTTCGAAGTGATAATTACTCTCTGAGCTGTGCAGCCGGAGGCTTTATTTCTACATTAAAAAGCGAACATGGAGCAGCTTGAAACTAGATAACACAGAACACTGATGGTACATCACAGTTTCAGTGCAAAACTGCGTCTAACTGGCTGTTGACTCCTGCACCCCTATGTAATTACATTAAGCACGTGAATCTAGAGTGTGAGTTTCCATCAGCCTAAGAAAAAGACACATAAAGTTCAAGAGATCCAAGCAGCATCAAACTCTGACCATGGTTGTGTTGGTCTGACCCATTTCCCAGACTGAAAGAAGCTGGCATCCACAGGCAGCCTGCTGAGCTGTGGGGCAGTTGGCTGCTGGTGAGACGGCACTGTCTGGTAATGTGTTGGCTGGGCCACTGTTAACTTGGGCTGGGATCTGTCTCCACGGCCATCTGGACTGCTGCTCCATCTAGTTCTCCCACTTTGATCTCTTCATCTCCATCTGTCTTGCTGACTTGACCCACTGACTGACTTTGTATGCGTCTCTCTGACTGACTGACTGGGAGGCTGACTGAATTTATGTGTTTCTATCTGTCAATCTAACTGATTGATTTGTCTGTTTGACTGACTAATTAAAAGGCTTATCTGTCTTAACGGGTGTTTTATCACCGTGCTCCTCTGAGAGCACCATCTCTAACAGGCAGAGCTCCACAGTTCAGTTCAGTGGCGACACATATAAACTATGGAACTCCATAAGTATGTGCAGCATGCAGGACACTGAACTACAAACTGTATCACTGCTGCTCATTTGAATAACAAAGGTAGTGTTACTATGAAATTTTATATATTTATACTATTTATACCTTTAAAGTTAATGACAATGAGAATAGAAAACAGAGGAGAATGGATGAAAATGTCCTCTGAATGCAGTAAAATATGTGTGAGTTTCAGTCAGAGATGAATCAGAATCCAAATGAGTATCCGGGTTTGTCAAATCCACAACTTCTCAATTCTGCAAGCAGTCTCAAGAACACTTTGAGAGGACCGCCAGAGAGTCTGCAGAGTCTAAACCATATTTCTGTCAGAAATGTAATAAACTTTCTCATGGCGGATAAAGTTGACTTTAATTTTTGATAAGTGGAGTAGCATAATGTCTTCTTGTCTGCATGTAACCATGCAGTCAATCCCAAATGAGTCTTTATGCCGTGTTTTTGTTGTTGTTTTATTGTCAATGCGTGCTTTTGGGCCTGTTTCCGTGTCAATGTCCGCGACAGCGCAGACGTTGACCACCGTGCTGGAAGGCCTGAGATAGAATCATCAAAACAAAGAGGACTTCTCTTTTCACATTGCTGTCATTAATTCTCCATGGCCTTAATTAACTGTGACAAAACTGTAATTTATATATGTGCTGGATCCCTGGAGGGCAGGAGGAAGAGGAGGGGAAGGGGACTGATGGTGGAGCAGCGAAATGAGAGGCGACAGGAATGTTCAGGGGGTGGCGTGCTTGTGGGGCGCGTTGGTGATAAACAGGATGGCAAAAGTGCGTTTGGCCGAGGACTTTTTCCTTTGGAAATTCCATAATGAAATAATCAACCTCACTCTGAGTGTGATAAATTTGGCCTGGGCCCTGTGATTAATCACTGGCTTGAGAAAACCAAATACAGCAGATTAAATTATAGAGCAGGGAAGTTCACTTCCTCCCTTCCATGCTTTATTGGTCAGGCATAATAAAACATTAAGCGGTAACAAGGAAACAAAATATGACGCAACATAGAAAATCCATTTAAATTGATGAACAAATTAATAAATGTTGGAGTGAAGTGGGAGTTGGTACTTTGTTTCATGTAGCAACACGGTTGTTTAGCTAATTAGCTGTTCCACTGTAATTAACATGGGAATGATAAACAGTAATCCTCGTACATTATCCTTATACTCAATTAAGAGGCTATTTAAAATCTGGTCAGAGGAAATGCCACTCAGATTAATGAATGCACACACATGTCGCTGATCATCAGCGTCATCCCCTTTGTGTGTGGTGCTAATGTGCATGTCATCTCATGCAGATGAGCGGCATAGCTGCTGTGCTGCAGATTCAATCAATAGAACAACAACCGCATTAGTACGTAAAAATCATCAATTTGGAAAGTCAAATCATGCCGCGTTTGCATCTTTCATTCTTTGCTTAGACCTTCATCTTCTCTCTATAAGATAATTAAGACCACCGTGACCTTATGGCATCACTTCCTGTTTACCGATCTCCCATCATCCCGCAGGTTTTGTATATGACAGATGAGTATGAGAAATACCTTTAGCCCTTAATCTCTGCCTTTTTCTCATAGCTGGCTCTCAGAAATCCTCTGAGAGCCATTGATTGGATGGTCCGCAATTCATCTTGGTGGTAATTGGAACAAACACTGTTTAATGCCAGTGAGGACCAATAGTTGGCAGAGCAGAAGGCTCCTCTCTCCGGAATGCCAAGAAGTACAATAAGATTCATGCAATTGATTTGTGCATTGGTTAAAAGGGCACAATGGTATTACAGGGGAAACCTGCTCCATGCCGTGATGAATTCAACTCTCTGCAAAGATTAAGCTAAGAAGTGAGCCCTTACACTAAAGGGTACTGCTTTGGTTTTTATTGCCTAAAAACCTAATATGGTAAAATACAAGACTATGTGAAAAGTGTCTTTAGTAAATGGAGTGCATGAAAACAATCCCTTCAGGAGCTCAGGTTCACAAGATATAAAGACTAATTAACTTCATCCCCTCATAAAGAATGCAAGTCCAATATCTACCTTCCTTTTTGCTCAGTTTTGGTCTCCATCAACTCCTGAGGCAAATACCTGGGTCTTTAGCAGCTAAATGTTCACCAGCCAGTGCACAGTGGGTTTATCAGAGCCTTTTTGCAGATATCAGCTGCCTCCTGTGGCTAAAAACGTGGCTGATAACGACAGGGAGATTAAGTCAAAGAAGAAAATAAATAAAATGTAGTATTCAGCGAACAAAAACAATGAGTCAGAGCTGAGTGGAACTGCAGATCAGGGTGATAACTCTCTACCTTTGCCATTTGATCCAGTATTGTTTTCTCCAATATTCTGGGTTTTTAGTTTAAGTTCTTTTAATGCAGGATGGCCATTCAAAGAGAGATTTTTCAGTATGACATAAAACTGGATGTGTAGAAACTGATGCATGTTGGTGATGAAGGTGTAGGCAGGAGTGAAGGTGATGAATTATATTTACTCGTCATGGTACAAAAGTCATTTTTTAAATTTATTTTCACTGAAGTGCATTTTATTACAAGCACAGTGCTACAATCATTTTAAATCACATTCGTTACAAAGCAAAAACAGACATTACATGGAAAAGTCCTGATAAACTGAGAGAACTGAACAAGAGAGAGGAGGCCAATCAGCAGGCGCAGGAGAGCAGAGCTCCACAGCGGAGACACCGTGCACTCAGCTGACACTGTGGAAAACACACTGGCCAAGTGTCAGTGGGGTGTTGGAGGTGCGGTCGCCACTGTGCCTGAGCACGGTTAGTGAACAATGCATAAATGCATAGCAGTGTCATAAAATGATATTATGGTTACATAGCTGTAAAAAAATGGATGCATCTACTTTAATTATGATTGATTTGACACAAAACCCAGCAAGTGGCCCAAATCAAACACATCCCCAATGTTGACCAAGTGTTGCATGCTGGGTATTGATAGCATGCTCCCAGTCGATCCTCCAGCTGTGACTTCAGTGTTCACTTAAACGCTTTTACCTTCAGTGAAGTGTGTAAGGACTCTCTGTTGTTGTGACTGAAGGCCAGTCAGCTTAAAGGGACAGAGAGGCTGAGTGGACTGCTTATTTTGGGACAGAGAGACCAAATGAACTGCTTATAGTGGGACATACAGTAGTGGTGGGTGGATCGATCCAAATATCGATAATATCAATACCAACGTTAGTATTGATATTGATGTATACCAGTGTAGTGAGATCGATCCTTTAGCTTCAGCTTCTCTCCTGTTTGCGCTGCTGCGGTTTCATCACAGAGGCGACCAGCTGCCTGTGTCTGTGTCAGTGCCGCTCCTGTCACAGCGTGGAGTGACAGAGGTGAGCAAGAATCCATTGTTTGTGGTGTGACTAATTCACCTCTAGTTTCTAATCTTTTCATATGAAATAAATAAAAAGCTCAATGTTTGGTCATCTAATTATTTGTGCTATGTTTTATTGGTCTTTGAGGTCACTTTGAAGGATTTCAACAGCAGTTTGAAGATGGCACGCTATCATCATGGAAGCCTATTTTGATCAGTTTCAATCAAACTACAACATGTTACTTAAAGAAACTGATGAACAATGTATTTTCTTCCTTTTGCCAAGTAACTAATGCTGTACAGTAACTGCAGTGTAACAAAAACGTGCAATAAATATGAATCAATGAACTATGCAATAGAATAGGGGAGAAAAGTGTCATGCAAGCCAAATGCTTTAGAAAAGTTCTTAATCACTGCACTTAGTAAACGTACCTTCCACCACTGGCTATTGTTGTGTGGAACACTCCAAAGCCACATTAGGCTAATTTTGTCATTTTTTCATCATTGTTCTAACGATGACTAAGTGTTGGGAAATTTGGGATACTTAAACACACTCAGCCCTCTGTACCTTGCTTTTTAAAAAAGAGCATCTCCCATTTTTCAAATAGAAAAATATGAACATAGACCTGAATATTTGTTGGATACAGAATCTAATTAGGACGAAAACGCAGCCGTGTGTATTTCATATCAAATAAGAAAGTCTCTGGACCGATGGCTGCTTCTAAACCTTGACACCTTCTTCATGTTATAGAAGAAGAAGTTTGATGGTCCCTTGCATTCAGCAAGGCAGTGTTCTCAGTGTCCAAGTTTCCAAAAACAACAGGAGCAGCTCATTACAATGCAGGGGTGAAACATTGTACAACTACAATATTGTTTTTCTTCACCCACTGTGAAATCTGGACTCTCCTGAGATCCTGCTGGCTATTGAGCTATCGATCACACGGATCATGACCCCGGCTTCACCACGGAGGCCTTAATGCATCTGGAGTGTGCGTGTGAGTGTTTGTGCGTATATGTAAGTAAATCAAAGTGGGTCTGGACCTTACTTAACTCTGTTGCATTCAACACTCCCTTGCTCAACAGAATAGCGAGCAGAGAACAGGCAGATTGACAAAAGAGAAAAAAGTTAGCATGATGCAAACACAATTACATCTGCTCGTGTACGGACATCATCAGATGAAGAGCGGTGTCACCATAAAACAAGATAAAATGTTCTGAACTTACAAAATAATGTTATTTATCCATATTGCAAATATATGAGCAATAAGATTGACGAATGCTCCTTATGGAAAGCCATTCAGCCACAGTAGGGTTTATTTGCAGTTGACTGTACACCAGTTGTTCCTACCACCAAGATAAATCACCAGCAGCCCAGCAACAATGTTGTACAGTACATTACGGTGTACACTATGTGCAGAGGTTGATGACAGGCATTCGATATTCATGTATTTCCCTCTAAGACAGTATGTAGCATAACAAAGTGACATAATAAAAGGATGGCTGTTAAATAATGCAAGCGGGATTCGTGCAGGGTTAAATAAAGGTCGCTAATTGTACAAGTATCGAACTTTGCTCTGTATTTTGAAGGCATAAATAAGGCATAAACAAATGAGCCAGCGGATGTTTAATGTGGCTACACCGGGACTTTTCCTGTGATAAATGGGCTTTGAATAATGCATGCAGGTACAACGGAGGGGCTACAACCTTCAGGTTTGCCATCTGGTGTTCCGCACTCAGATACTGAGCGGCAAACGCAGGAGAGGAATTCACCGTCACCTCTGTCAGCTGGTGAAGGTGTGAACTAACTGTTTATCCTCCACGCAAGATGAATTAAAGAGGTTATGCACATTTGTGTGTAGCTGCTGCAAATTTATCGCATGCACTGTGTTAAGTCTGAATCTGAGTGATCTAGGACTTTATACCTATACCTATTTATACTTGAGCTCATGTGGGACCAAGGAACTTCCCTGAGCTGTCTGGACACATGGGAGGAGGATAAATAACTGTTAGTTTCAGTCTGTTTGGTGGAATTGTTGGAGATTCGATAAAACTTTGAAATGCGATAACTTCTAAAAGCTAAACACCAGGTTAAGAGCATAATCAGATTTCCACCATTTGATTACTTCCTGTTGTGATAATTGAACTGCACATTGTGAACAATTTACAGGACTATTAAGAGGAATGTGCATGACTTGATTTTTCTGTGTAATTTGTAATTACGTTTTATCCATTCAAATACTGAGGTAATCACAGAGGTAATACATTCTGCATTGTGGCTGATATATTATTTGGCTCTTAATTAGTGGAATAAATGACTATTACCACCATTTGGCAATCAGTGTTGTGTGAGATTATCCTGGGATTGCCCTCACACTGTAAATATGTTATTGATTTCCATCCTGTTCAGATTAAAATGATTAAGGCTCCGTCACAATAGAAACAGAAACTGGAGTTGCCGTTCTTGCTGGGCTGAGGAGGCGGGTGCAGTCTGGTGGACTGAAGGCACCTTAAAGGATGTTTGGTGATCTGTTTAATTTATCTTTTTCTTGTTGTCTACGAATACTATGAAAAGATCAAAACCAACAAAGAACAATGAATACTACGAATTGAGTGCGCATTAGAAACTGGCATTTGTTATTCCTCTGTCCCACAGAGCTCCATTCCAAACCCTGCTAAAATAGTCCCAATTATGTTTCCGTAAGAAATGGACCAACAGTATCACATATCTACCGTGGTTGAAAACCTAAAGTAATGCAAACTCACGTAAAGCAATGATCCACTCTAACCAGCCTTCCCAAGTCTTGTCAGTTGCCTTTGCAAAGAAGCCTAAACGTCTCAACGACCGCCCTCGATGACCCCTTCCCTCTATTGCCCCTTGCCATTCGACTAGAAAATGAACACAATATATAGAATAAAACACCACAAAACAGTCGCCTCTGTTACAAACAGACTGGACAGTGAATAATCTGCGCCCCCCCCCCTCTTGTTAGCGCTAAACCCACAGCCAAAACATGTTTCTCAAAGCCGTCTGCATTTGCGAGGAAAAATCTGCGGGGGTTCTCAACCTAACACCTTGACATGGCATTGATGGGGAGGAAATGACATATCTGCCTGTGCATGAAACAGGACCTCGGATTTGCCCTCAAAATACACTTTTAGAGGCAATCTGCTTTCCACAAAAAGGGGTCAAGCCAGCCAGAGAGATAAATAAATTGCTTTGCTACTGCTAGGCTGTATGCTCTGCCTTGATCTAACCAGGTCATAGCAGCATATACCTCTCCACATACACTGGGCAATTGGGGGGGGGGGGCAGCAGACTAGAGAAAGCTATTGAAAGCACAGAAGATGAGAGAAAAGGTAGAGGAGAGCCTATAATCAAAGAAGGAAAAGCGAGGGGAGAAATGGGGGGAGATGAAAGAAAAAGAAGAAAAGAAGAGGAGATCAGAGTAGAGGACAGGGGAGGATAAAGCCTATAACAGGACTATAAAAGCATGCTAAATTCTGGAGAGTGATTCTGATCTGAGGATAGTGGAATGGAACAGCGGCGCGATAAGAACAGCTTGCAAGTGGAGTTTTCACGCCTATATGCCTGCAGCTGCCGTTACTCAACTGCGCAGAAAAATACCCTTTCTTTTAAGAAACAGTAAAAGCACAACTGGATGATATATGTGATGGTGTTGCTCTGCATTCTGAGCTACCGTGCTGCCATCCTCCTGTTTCCCTCCATTCACTTTTCGCATCTGTTTCACCACTTTGGTATTACTCATCGGCGTGTGAACGTCTGATTCAGTACTTGCATAAATGCCATTAGAGCGTAACCCTTTGTAATAGATTCATAATGAATGGGGGGTGTGGTTCAAGGCTAGGAGAGATGGCTGCAGCTGATTCCATTTGCCTTTTGCAAAGAGCAGCAGTTGCTGACTGAATGAGGATTAGGTAGGAATGATTTCGATGCTGAAAAGCCCAGCTGAGAAGCAGCACGGCGTGAAACCATGGAGCATAGCGGGAGACGAGATGCAGGCCGGGTTTCAGCACCTAGAGCAGACAATGTCACATCTCCCACACAAAACAGCGGCATTGATTATTGCAGAATGTGGAGTCAGGAACCCTGACTTTTTCCTACACGATGCTGAAACGAGGCTTGCTGTCTAATAATACCTGCTTAATGTCAACAAATTGACAGTCCAAGTCTTTATGCTCTCCCTTGGATCCTCTGGCGTTTCATTTGCTCTACGTATTAAAGACATGAACTTTTCATGGTTGGATTTTTTTACATTTTTTTTTATATTGAAAAGAAGGTCTTGTACTCTTGCATTGACTTCAGGAATAATAATCAAAAGTGTGAGTAAAGCAAAAAATACCTGATAAGAAATAATGAAATATAATAGTTTAGCTATGCTGGCCTACATGAGGTTAGAGTACCAAGACCTATAAAAGCGTCTCTTTATCCTGCTCGAACAAGCGCTACGGATATTTCAATCAAGCTCAGTTTGTACAGAGTACCATACGATCACCTGTGTGGATTTATGAATAAAATTAGAACCAATGCAAATGAACATATCAACCGTTCTGTTTCATTAACGTGCACACTACTAAGCTATCTTCAAGGTATAAAAGATGTGGTTGTGTTCACTCTCGGTGCCGTCGCCATTCCACTTGCGAGACCAGCTAACAGGCCAAAGGCAAGCAAGCATCCTTCCCAGAAGCCGTGTTCTTATCATCCATTTCCACAGAATCCAAGATGCTCCTGCACATCACATTTAAGATGCTTTGATGTTACAATTATCCATTTTGCACGGCACACAGGGTTGCCCAGGAGAGCAACAGTTGGCCGCTTTACTGATCATCACTGAGAAAAAGGGCAACAAGTCATTGACAAAGTGTAGAGTATCCATGCCTGTTGCACCTACGCACTGTAAATGAATAGGAGAGATCATCACCCATCTGATGGTTATTCCTTTTTCCAGCACATTTGGATGGTAAAGCAAGTTTAAAACCTGCTGTGACCATAGGCTGCAGCATCTCATCAACACCACTGTGAGTGGAGAAGAAGAGGAGGATCTGTAGTTTTATAAACATCAAAGAAGGGTACACCAGAGAATAATTCACCACCAAGCACAAGCAAATGGTTCATTACAGAGGAGCAAAGCAAGACTTAATTCATTTTGTACATGAGCATCAGTGAAAAGCAAAGGACATTAAAAGCACACTTGCATGCACACTCAGTATACTAAAACAATCACATCCAATCAGACGCACAGCCACAACAAAAGTGATATTCTGCTGAAATGGCAGGAGGAAATGAGTCTAGTCTGACTTTAAAAAATGTTGTTCTTGAGGCGCACCAAATGCAACGTAGCACTGTATTCCAGAACTGTAACCAAAGCAATGTCACCACCTTTGACTGGACGATTCAAACGACCTGATAGATTATCCCAATCCCAGGAAGTCTGATAAGCAGGAGGTCTGATAAGCCTGACACTGACACTGACACCGGCACAAGATAGAACGTACAAAATCATGATACAAAACTCAAAGAAAGAAATGTTGAAATGGTGAGATCAGGAGGAGGAAGGAACTTCATAATGAAATTTTAAAAAACAATACACATTCATGGCGGGCAGTCAGGTGAACAGCAATGTGGCTATGCTGTGGCTCCAACAACACTTAGTGTGGGCGGTGTTGGCTCTGACAGCACACAACACAGAGGCCAAAGGCAGCCAAAAGGGCTTCACGGTGACATTAGGCCAATAACTGATAATCTGGTGACGTTTAGGTGATCAGTGGCACAGTTGCTCCTGGCTATCTCGAGATTAAAGCGCCCAGCTAAGTTAAGTTGAAGTTAGCGGTTAAAAGATTTTTATCCTCTAGTGGCTAACGACTCATTGTTATCAGTTGTTAGTTCTTTACAAAAATTCAGTAAATCCACATTGTTTATGTGTATTTTGCAAGAAAGTTCAAATGTTTTCTTGTGTGATCTAATCTTTTTACATACGAAACTACTTTCACTTCATGCAGACAGTCAGACTTGATTATTCTTTCAAAACTCGATCAGAAGACTCGACAAAACCATTCAACAGGCAAACTAGCGCCAGGTGGTGTAGTTCACTGTGACGAGCGGGCTTACCTACGCAACTTGGATAAGCACTGCTTACTCAGTGTAGTGCATGTGGTAAATGTTATGTAATAAGAGGGTGCTGCAGATGGTGGAGCCGTCTGCTGTTATAACTCACTTAGTTGATAAGGACACTCAGCATCACCTGCCTTTTCTGTCACTTGCTGTTGCCATAGCAATCCAAAGAAATGGGAATTCACTTGGTGTGTGAGCAAACAGGTGGGTATATCTTTGAGAACAAGCCAGAGACAACTCTGTAACCACTTAAATTGTCCACGGGCTGTAAGAGGAGTGTGCCACAGTGACGGTTAGAACACAAGTTTATTCTTAAAAGTGCAAAAAAGTCTATTTATGTAGTTACAGGCCACAAAAATCCCCAGGAAACCCCAGGAAAAAAATACTTCAAATACTTCAAAACAAATTTATGAAACACAGTTCAAGTGGAACTATTCACCAATCAATCTATCATCCATCCATTCATTCGCCTGTCAATCAAGGTTTAGTTGAATAGCATTAGTCCAACATTAAATGCTACACCAAAAAAGTGTCGAACATAAAGAGTGAAGTAGACAAACACCAGCATTCATACGATACAAAATATACATACTTTCACCAGCAAAATGCTCATCTGTACTTATTTAGTGGCAGGAGAACATTGGATGGTGGTTACTGGAGGGTTTTTTTTGTTTCTTTGCTTTGTTTTTTGCTAAAACAGTTAAAACAGAAATTAAGGTCATGTGTGAACCAAAACAGTAAAATCATGGAACTAAAAAAACGGATCTGGAAGAAGAATCATTGTGGATTTAACAAAATGAGCGACATCTTTCACATAAAGCATGGTCACTTGATCCACTGCTAATATGAAAATATTGATTAGAGCAGCCTTAATATACCTAATGAAACTCATCTTAACCAACTATAAAAAAAGATTTTACGTCCTTATTCATTAAAATGTCTGGCAACATTATCTATGTCCTGTTCAGTTTAACACAATTTTCTATTATTTATCGTGATTTTATTCCATCCGATCAAACCACAGCAATCTCTTCCTTAGGATTCGTTAAAGATCACATGAGGCTGGAGAACAATAAATAAAGGCCATTGATTTTTCAAGGTTTATCTCAGCAGTGGGCGCTTTATGTTTATTGCTCCCCACAATGACAGAAAAATGAGGGCCTGTGTTTGCTGAAATGCGCCTGCCTCTCACAATAATGGCGTGAATAATCTACCGTAACGTCAAATGCCAACCGCCTGCTATAAAGACTTGCATGTCTTAATATGATTGATTTATTCTTCAAAGATCTCTTGATGCAGAACCGCAGTGGAACATGCCATGCATGAAATCTACAAGGAATGCACGGACTGTTTTCCAGCAGTATTACAAGGAAACGCACAGATACGATGTACTTTGTATTTGTCTAAGCATTAAAGATGCGTTTTTACTGGGCACGTACAAGCATTTATGTGGAAGTGGAATTCATGCACACTGAATATTTATGGAGAGCTGTTTTTGGGGCACCTTTGATAACTCCCATAATCAATATGTGGCCCAAGAATCGTCATTGTCAAATTTCAATAATTCATAAATAAATTGGTGATTACAACCAGAAATCCTGTACAAATGGAAAGATATTGATGCATTCAGTTTCCTCACAGGTAGTTTATAATTCATAGGTTCAAGATCTGGTACTTGGCTCAAAGACTTGTCCACTGTTGATGGTTCAACTTGGCGAGATCTGCTGGGATTCTGTCTTCAAAGTCAAGTCAAAGTCAGCTTTATTGTCAGTTCTGCTATATGTACCATCAGCTTAGAAGAGACAAACTCATATCTGTCTATTAAATATGAAACTACACACAGAAGGCGGTTATCGTAGCTTAACACACACAGTCTGAAAACTCTGTAAAACTAGTTAGAAGTCAAGGTCCAAGATCGGTCTACTAGTTTCTGTTAAGCTTGTTGTTCATAACCACTCTTGTAATGCATTTTATGACCTTGTTCTGTGGAAGGTGCTACACTAAATAAACTTCACTTATGATTACAATTCACTGTTTGGAACCGGGGTTAAGGGAAGACTATTTCTAGGCTGGGAGCAGTTGCCCAGCAACCAACAAAGACAGCTGTTTTAAATAGCATTCTCAAAACCAGAGAGCCAAATTGTCTTAAGTTATTAACTCTGAAAAGGCAGAAAAAGAATATTACTACCTGGAGTCACAGCTGCTAAAAGAATGCTGGTAATGTGCTATCAAGCTCCCCAATCCCTCCTCACGTTCACACTAGACAAATCTGCCTAGGCTATTATCACATGGCGAGATACATGAGGTCAGCTCAAGTAAGGACACACTTGAGCAACTTTACAGATTATTTTCACAGATTAATTTTCATTTTATTCATACATATTTGACTTTATTCTTTACCCATAAAGCTTCAAATGTGATTAATATACAAATATAGTTTAAATTTAGTGTAAATATTATGGTTGGTATCCCGTTTCTGGAGTCACTGAGTGTGGTAACTGTTAGGTCAGCCCTGGGGTGGGGTGTGGGCACAGTTTTTAAATGCATATCAATCAAATTCATAACAAGCATTAGCACAAAATAGCAAAAAGACCAAAACAATTGTCTGTCAGACATGTCATGAGAAGAATATCAGAGCCCAGATTGATTTTGAACAACAGTACTAGGAGTGAAATGAAATTTAAGCTCTTCTATCTTCAGCCATCTCGATAAGAGGTACGGCATGGAATTTGCACAGATAGATTTCTAATTCTTCCATGATTTCCATGTTCTTTATCACGGTGCATATTTAAGTCCCTCTGCCTTGTGATATTCCTCAACTAATGATGTGAGTATTACAGTGGTCTTAGCAAGTGAGTCTGCCTGTCTCAAGTGTACAATGAGTAAGGTCTCATCCAGAGGAGCCAAAGCCTGCAGCAAATCCTCTGTCTAATTCTCTGCTCAGCATGAATCCTATTCCCTCCAGCCTTCCACCGGCCCTCTGGGGGGATCTGGATCAGCATCTAATGAACCGCCTTCAATTACCCCTTCCTCCACTATTTGCCCTCTACAGCTAACTTGAGAACACGATCAAGTACCTCCGCCTTCCATTTCCTGTGGACCCTCAGGCCCTCAGAAGGTTTCACTGAGGTTACCATGGGCACACAAGACCCCAGAGAGCTGCCCAGAGATGCAGCACCACTCCAAAAGAAGACAGAATTATGAAGCCGCTCTCTCTCTTTAGACTTAACAGGCTTAGATTATGTCCTGTTAAAGTCTGATCTCTTGAATTTTTGGGCATGATTTCTAAAAATGCTAATAATGTGTTTCATGCACAAATAGTGAGAAATTACAATTTCCTACCATGAAAGGATTACGTCAAGGAGACATGAATAGCAACAGGCAGGGGTTTGACATTGAAATAGCAGAGCAGAGAATTAAATGTGTGGAAGTTAGGTTGGTGGATTTCTGCCTACATTTTCCTTCAACTCTAAAAAAGCAGGTTTAAGCAGGTTTAAGTCCTGAGATGTCGTTTGTTGTGAGTTCTGCAAAAGGTTTGTACTTTGGGTACTTTAACCTTTAACCTTAGCATATTCTTTACCTGGAGAGTTTGGGAGTTTGGAGCCCATGGTCAACTGTGAGCACCCAAACAGAAATCATGCCACAGGAAAAGTGAAAATTCATCCTATGCAGACAAACAGAGGAATGTCTATAGAATTACTAAAGCATAGAGTTAAACATAAGCCAGATCTCTGTTTCTTACAGTATAGGACTCCTTTGATGTTGCACCAAAGTGTCCTAAATAGTATTTAATTTACCACAATGATGTTCCTGTTATTTACTATGTTGTAGATAGGATTCTTTGGTTGTCCATTCTAATTGGTTGATCAACTGAATAGAGTAACTTGACTATGTACTGCAAACAAGCATTCAGCTTGATGGTGTGTTTATGATTGCTAGGAAGCTTATTTTACGCTAGGCAATCACAAGCAACCTAATTTTCAGTCAACATGGAGGAATGTGAAGTTCATTGTTACTGTAGGCCCTCCATAAAACAAGTTGTACAGCTGTACAGAAGCAGACGCAAGCAGTCTGGGGGAAGAGGGGGCAAAACAATTAAAGAGGCACCCCTGTGCAGGAAGTTGTGACGCATTTATGGCACGGCATCACATTTTCTACAGTGGAAGGACACCCTAGGGGGCACTTTATCTTGTCCTGTCTACTATGGGGGCATCAGAGAAGGAACTTATGTGGCGTCTGTTTCAAACATGTGGCCAGTGCAGCTGTGTCAGTCTGATCCATGCTGGTCATTTTCATGGCCGTGAGCCTCCTATGAAACGAGATAACATTGCTCCTCTAAATCTGATCTAGTTGTTTCTTCAACTTCCACCAGTGGAAACCACACCAGGCTGATTTGAAAAGCAGACTCAATCACAGATGTAGGTAGCAATTCAGCAGTCAACAGCCAGGATACTTTGGAAGTTGGCACATGTATCTTTACCAGAATGTTTTAGTTGGCTTTACATTTGCATTATTTGTACTACAAATGCTTTTTTTCAGTTTTAGAAGACTGTGGTGAGCAGCAAGCCAAAAGTTAAATATTCTTAATTTGGGTGACTGCAATAGACTACTTTGAAACCTGATTTCAAAGAAACCAAATTAAATTGTCATAAAGGCTTAAGGACTTCTCATCTTGTCTTGGATTTTTTTTTTTCAAAACTGAATGTATTTTAATTAAAATTTTTGTCTGTCCTGCAACAACATTTAAAAAAATACATTAATTTGAGATAAAACTCATTACATTTCTTGGCACTGCAGCCACTGTTGTGTCCCTCAGGACATTATCTGTGGTCAGCTAACCCTTGAAACTCTGGGGAGCTCCAGTCCCATCATACAGCTGTCCCCTGTAGAGGTTAGATAACAGATGATTTCATAACCTCCCACGTTTCTCCAATAATATGGCAAATCTTAACCCCTCTTGATTACTCAGCCCGCTTGGTTTCACATCATGGTTGTTCTAAAACAGTATGCAGTTATTTTTCTGCTGATGTGAAGATGTGCCACATACCCATAAAGCCTTGCTAATAGTGTAGTGTAGCTACTAAATGTAATCATTTCTCTCTTCGTGGTCACAAATAGTTGAACAATACCCTTGTTATTGATGTTGAATGTTTTTCAGGAAATACCACCACCCCCCAATTTTTTTATTGGGGGGCGGTGGTATTTGTCTTCTATTACGGAGCATACTGGAATTAATATCATTTTATTGCAGTGAACCTGTCACCATTAAAGCATTTTTGGCGGCAAGGTTAACAGCACATTGTTACTGAATTATTATTAAATGGCTTTTTGTAATAGGTATAATACACAATCTAGGTCTATTATAGTTAGGTGTGATTTTGCTTTTTTTAAAAAAAAAAAATTACAACAGAGCAACAGCATAATTGCTGTTAACGGCATGCTACATCGTTAACATCAGCAGAAAATCACCAAACAGCAGATGTAGCCACTGATGCTGAGTGAAAACAAATGTGATTTTCTGGTTTTGTTTTTCTCTGACATTTTCCCAACAACTTTGCGATGCATATCTAACACATACAATGTCATTAAGCACAGGTTGAAATATTTCATGCATGATTTAACATTCAGGTCTACTGAACATCCTCAGCGTCTGGCTGTTTGCAGTATAGCCAGATCCCTCCATTAGACCAACTAATGGAGGGATCAAGTACAAAGTTGATTCTCTCTTTTTGACCAAGATCTCACACCATGTTATTGACTGAAACCATCCATGAATGTATCCCACTATGGACTGCATTGTCAAAGCCTCATACTGTATGTTATTCCTCTAAGCCATAGAGCCCTAGCAAGTGTCCAAAAACATACAAATGAGCCATACTGTTGCATTTGGTGACATGTGTCTTCATTACCATGGACATGGTCACTAGTTTATTTTCAGTAAGCGCCTTCTCATATCCTATATTTTATATTTTATACCTCTATTTTTATATTTTATACTTATATCTTACTACACGCACCTTAAAAGGAAGGCTCTCCGCAATCTCGTTGTACTTTTCAATTGCCACCTTGCAGCAAATAGTCCCCAACCTGGTCACTGGTCACTCCTACAATTACTGGTTATTTTAGGAAAACCCCTGAACTATATATTTATTTATTTCAGTGACTCATTTCTAAAGAACAACCTTTTCAGATGTTACCAACTGGCTTGGGAGGGTCACTTGAAGGGTAGCGAGGTCAGAGAGAACCGGCAGTGATGGACTAACTAATACCCAAATGACCCTAGGAGCTATGTTGTCGGGGGCTTAATGCCCCTGGTAGGGTTTCCCAAGGCAAGCAGGTCCTAGGTGATTGGTCAGACTAAGAACGGTTCAAAAAGCCCCTCATGGAAAATACAAGAACAAGATCTGTTACGTCGCCCGCATTGACGTCACCAGGGCCCCACCCTGGAGCCAGGCCTAGGGTTGGGGCTCGTAGGCAAGCACCTGGTGGCCCAAAGAGGCGACGTGGTCTCGCCTTCCTGAGGCAGGGGCCTCGACGACCCAATCCCTGGACAAAGAATCTGGCTATAGGGACATGGAATGTCACCCCTCTGGGGGGGAAGGAGCCTGAGCTAGTGTGGGAGGTAGAGCAATACCGGCTAGAGATAGTCGGGCTCACCTCTACGCGCAGCCTGGGCTCTGGAACCACACTGCTTGAGAGGGGTTGGATACTCTTCTATTCAGTTGCCTGCGGTGAGAGGCAGCGGGCTGGTGTGGGCTTACTGGTAGCTCCCCAGCTCATCTGCCGTGTGTTGGAGTTTTCCCTGGTGAACGAGAGGGTCGCTTCCCTGCGCCTTTGGGCCAGGGATAGGTTTCTCACTGTTGTCTTGGCATATGCGCCAAACAGCAGTGCAGAGTACCCGGCCTTCTTGGAGGAGGGGAGGGGTGCTGGAAAGTACTCCAACTGGGGACTCCGTAGTTCTGCTGGGGGACTTCAATGCTCACGTGGGCAGCCACAGTGACACCTGGAGGGGCGTGATTGGGAGGAATGGCCTCCCTGACCTGAACCCGAGTGGTGTTTTGTTATTGGACTTCTGTGCTAGTCACAGTTTGTCCATAACAAAACACATGTTCAAACATAAGGGTGTCCATCAGTGCACATGGCACCAGGACACCCTGGGCCAGAGGTCGATGATTGACTTTGTGGTTGTATCATCTGAGTCATCATTGAGTCCGAGTGGACCATGTTCTCCACCATGTATCGACGCGGCCGTTTGGAGCTGAGGCCGTAAAGTCTCCAGTGCCTGTCACATTGGCAATCCCCGGACCCGGTGGTGGACACCGGAAGTAAGGGATGCCATCAAGCTGAAGAAGGAGTCCTATCGGGCCTGGTTGGTTTCTGGGACTCCTGAGGCAGCTGATGGGTACCGGCAGGCCAAGCGTGCTGCAGCCCGGGCGGTTGCAGAGGCAAAGACTTGGGTCTGGGAGGAGTTTGGAGAGGCCATGGAGGAGGACTATCAGGCGGCCTCGAAGAAATTCTGGCAAACCATTCGGTGCAGAGGAGCAGCTCTCTGCCAACACTGTTTACAGTGAAGTGGAAGTGAGAAGCTGTTGACCTCGACTGAGGATATTGTCGGACAGTGGAAGGAATACTTTGAGGATCTCCTCAATCCCACTGACACACCTTCCATAGAGGAAGCAGAGACTAAGGACTCGGAGGTTAACTCATCCATCACCCAAGCCGAAGTCTTGGTGGCAAAGCACCGGGGGTGGATAAGATCCACCCTGAGTATCTCAAGTCCCTGGATGTCGCGGGGCTGTCTTGGTTGACACGCCTCTGCAGCATTGCATGGCGGTCGGGAACAGTGCCTCTGGACTGGGTGACTGGGGTGGTGGTCCCTCTTTTTAAGAAGGGGACTTGGAGAAGGCATGTGACCGTGTCCCCTGTGGCATTCTGTGGGAGGTGCTTCGGGAGTATGGGGTCCGGGGCCTTTGCTAAGGGCTGTCCGATTTCTGTACGACCGAAGCAGGAGTTTGGTTTGCATTGCCGGCAGCAAGTCAGACCTGTTCCCGGTGCATGTTGGACTCCTGCAGGGCTGCCTTTTGTCACTGGTTCTGTTCATTATTTTTATGGACAGAATTTCTAGGTCGAGCCAGGGGCTGGAGGGGGTCCGGTTTGGGGACCACAGGATTTCATCTCTGCTTTTTGCAGATGATGTTGTCCTGTTGGCTCCCTCAGGTCAGGACCTTCGGCATGTACTGGGGTGGTTTGCAGCCAAGTGAGCCAGCAGTCTGAGGCCATCATCCTCAACCGGAAAAAGGTGGCTTGCCCTCTCCAGGTTGGAGGAGGGTTCCTGCCCCAAGAGGAGGAGTTCAAGTATCTCGGGGTCATGTTCACGAGTGAGGGAGGGATGGAGCGTGAGATTGACAGATGGATAGGTGCAGCAGCTGTAGCAATGCAGTCGATGTACCATTCTGTCGTGGTGAAGAAGGAGCTGAGCCGAAAGGCGAAGCTCTCGATTTACTAGTCAATCTACGTTCCTACTCTCACCTATGGTCATGAGCTTTGGGCCATGACCGAAAGGACAAGATCGCGGATACAAGCGGTCGAGATGGGTTTCCTCCGCAGGGTGGCAGGGCGCACCCTTCGTGATAGGGTGAGAAGCTCTGTCAACCGGGGGGAGCTCAAAGTAGAGCCGCTGCTCCTCCACATCGAGAGGAGCCAGCTGAGGTGGCTTGGGCATCTGTTTCGGATGCCTCCTGGACGCCTCCATGGGGAGGTGTTCTGGGCATGTCCCACCAGGAGGAGGCACCGGGGAAGACCCAGAACACGTTGGAGGGACTATGTCTCTTGACTGGCCTGGGAACGCCTCAGGATCCTCCCGGAAGAGCTGGAGGAAGTGTCTAGGGATGGGAAAGTCTGGACATCCCTGCTCAGGCTGCTGCCCCCGCGACCTGGTCCTGGATAAGCGGAAGAAGATGGATGGATGATGGATTTCCTGGATTCAGTGTCATTGTTCAGGACATGCATTGTATAAATCCCATAACGTCATCCCATCTCTGCTTGTTAATTTGGGTATTTTGGGTTTTTTTTCAAGTGGAAAGCCCACTACGTAGAAAAAATGTTTTGTTTTTAAGTTTAAGAGCACACTACAGTACTCCACTTTATCTCAACACCAGGTTTAAAAGTAATTTTTTGTTGTGGGAGGGTGGGGGAACGTGTAACCAAAGGCAATGGTGATGTCACAGGGTCATGGAGTCCATCTGTACTTCACTGACACCAGGTCAAAAGTTGATGCTGCTAAGTTACTCTCCTAAGAGGACAAAGTATTCATTTGAAACTTAATCCAGAAATGAAACAAATTGTCTCCGATCTCATGTTTAACAAGTCACTTTAAAAGGGGGCGTCTATGATTATTTCTCCATCAGCATTGATATTCTGCTGTGCTAGTTCATCTCTAACCTACAACCTCACCCTCTTCCTTCATTAGCATATAAGGTATTACGACTGTTAAAGCACAAGGAAATTAAACATCTCATTTTGGGTTAATTAATGGAATTAGTGTTTGAGGAACACAAGGTTATTAATGTGCTAATTTAATCCTGTCAATTATATGGGATTATTTATTTATTTTTGAGTGCCATAGCAAACCAGACTGAGACAGAGAGAGAGAGAGAGAGAGAAAGAGAGGGGTAATAGAGTGGAAAATGCAGTGTCAGCCTGGCAGTGATTCAATCAGTGGATCTGAGGACTTGTCTCTGGAACAGATAGCTTGATAATAAACTAATTATGATACAGTCAGACGTGTCAACAGCCAAGTGCTTGACACCTGTTTCAGTCTCGACTCAGAGACATTCCACCGCGTCCCCATTTGCAAGACAGATTCCTGTTTCTCTGACCTATGCACAAAGTTGAATGGATTTAGTTTGTTGGTCTGATTTGTTTCTTACACCTCATGTTAGTGGTGTCTGAATAATCTGAAAATATTGATGTAATATAATTGATGTAATACAAAAAAGTAAATGTGTGGTTGGTTTAGCTAGATTGTAGCTGGTGCTGTCAATAGAGATGGACCTAAGTAAGTTCCATCCATCCATTTTCAGTAACAGCTTTACCCACAACAATGTGAATCTTCAATGGGATGCCAGTGTCAGTATCTTCTTTGTTTCTTTGTTGCATTCACATTGTTTTGACATCGTAACTTTAAATCTCATTACCACACTGTAAAGTTGGAAAAACGGGATCATGCAAGGAGCACATGACTGCAGCATTACAGCACATTCACAGTTAGCCAGGTTCTGTTTACCTGACTTGAAAGGTAAGTGTAACAGTGGTGTGGAAATGTGCAGCAGAAATCAGCAGGGCGGTTTTGGTTGATGCCTTTCCATAGTCCAGTCAGTATGATAAGTGGTTCAAGCTCACATCTTTCAAAGCAGATTCAATGTAATTAGAGAAGGTTGCAGAAAATGGAGACAAGATTAATGGATCCTCTTCTTCGGCAATATGTATATGTCTCTTTCTCTTTTATTATTCTACCATGCTGCATTCATCTTTTGCTGCCTGCTGCATTCAAGTCAGCTGTCTTCTTAAGGTAGCCTGGTTTTTAAGCTTTGGCCAGTTGTCATTATTCAGTGTGGACATGTTCTTGAACTAAATGCCAGATGGGGAAACTTTGCAGAAGCGTGGTTGACCTTTGTCAACTTACTAGTGTCCGGCATTAATTTGGCAGGTCACCACGTTGAGTAATTGATATTTATACTACATATTTTTCTTAGTTTCTCTCATGCATGATTACATGTCATATGATATACTTTAAGCAGCAAGGGTTCAAGGGGGTTGTTTATGCTGCTGTAATATACTTGGCCACTGAAGCCAACTATTAACAAGAGTGTCCAGCCACATTGCATATAACCCTCTGGATGCATTCATGTCCTAAAGCTGTGCAGAAACTGTATTTGCTCTACTTTAGTCGCCTTTCTTGGAAACAAACAAAAGTTTTGTTCATGTGTCCTTGTGCTCTCATGATATGTTGGATGCATTTCTTGCCTTATAAAACACTCAAAGCTGAATTTGTCAGACTTTTCAATCCTGCATCTTCTTCCCTGGATTTTGTGGCGCATGGCAGCAAATATTATCTTGCTGATCAGTAAAAAATGTTAAACAAATGGCAGGACTGTGCATGGCCTCATCATCATCGCATTTGCACTTTGGTCATTGTTGGTTGTTTTTAATGGCCAACTTGTATAGGCAAATTACATGGAGGGGTTTTATTGACAAACAACCACTTAAAATACACTAAGCTTAGTCTTCAACTTTGCTTTAAATACAATTTTATGTTTTTAAACGTACTTTTAATATTGGAGGGAGGAATTGTTTAGCAAGAAATGCACAATGCAATGGTTAGATATAGAGCTGCAAGCAACAGGTTCTTACTGCGGTGCGTGGGAACGGTTACATCTCCATCACATCAGTGAGATAAAATACCTCCTGTCATGCCAACCTGCCTGGAGGAACTCCTGCTTTGCATGCAACACGAAGTCGGACTGCAGTTGTTCATGTCATGGCACTGCTGAAGTGCTCCCACTCCTAATATTGACCTGTGGTTTGAGATCCATTTCAGTCTGTCAGTCTTTTACCTTTTAAGATGCGCCTTCATGGATGGCTTTGGGAGGAAGTGAGGGAGTTTTATTTTACCACTTAACACAACTACAACAGAGGTGCAAGCAGGTGACCATTGCAGGTGCTTATGTATGAAATGCTTAGTTTCAATTGAGTAAAGAATCACTGTCAGTGATGAACACTACCACATGTGCACTGTTCACAGGTTACGTTTACTTCCTCTAACAAAAAGTGGTTTTCAAACATAGTTGCTGGCAATAGTTCCCAACCTGCCTCCTTGGCCTCTTCTCACCTTCAAGCCTGTCTCAATCCTCTGGATTCTGGTGTAATGGCCATGAAGTACCTCTCTGCAGCGGGCGAGGTCCTGTGTTTTCCGATCTGTTTTCCCCACAGGGTTCCTCAGCAGATTCATTTAGCAGCCTGACGCTTGGTAATTAAGAGTAGCGGTGCCTAGTATTACCGGTGCCCAGTTAGCTCCTGCATTTTGTGTTCTGTTGGGCGGACTGCTAATGAGTCTCTGGTGAGGGATGGGGTGGTGAGGGATGGGGTGGGTAGGGATACACCAGATGTTTGTTGACATGGAGTGAAGTGGATGTTTTGCATGTATGCAGTCACTCTCACACCAGCAGCTTTTTCAGCCAGTTACAGTAGCTTGTTGACCGTCAAGCAGCACTCGGAGAGGACAAGACAGAATCTCTCAGTGCTGTCATGTAGAAAAGAAGAGGCCGAATTTAAGGAGAGTTTCCTAAAAAACACAACAACACAACAGTTAATTTCATCTTGAGACAACTTTTCAACATCTGCCCCAGCAGTTCCACATGGCATTAATGTTGGTGCTGATGCAGCCAACAGGATGCGCCCGATCAAATACACTACTCACAATAAGTTAGGGATATGTTGTTTACATGAGTGCTTTTCCTATTTGGTCTGAATTTTAATGAAATAAGTAAAAGTTCCCTTTGATATTACTAATAATGAATGAGAAGAAACACCATTTTCATTAGTTTAATATTTATTACCCCAAAAATTTAGACAATAACAAGGATAGCCCCAAATAATAAAAATTGACAATGTCAGTAGCGGGTGTTTCCACCATTTGCAGCAATGACAGCTTGACAGCGACGTCTCATGCTCCTCACTAGCCTCATGATGTTGTTCTGAGGCAATGCGTTCCACTCTTCCAGAAGTGCTACACGCAGTTCTGCCAGGTCACGTGGGGGTACGATCATCCAGTCTCTGCTTCAGCTGGTCCCAGACGTGCTCTATGGGGTTCAGGTCACGGGACATTGCTGGCCATACCATATGAGGCGCTCCGACTTCCT
Organism: Datnioides undecimradiatus; assembly: GCA_008933995.1. Lineage (NCBI taxonomy): Eukaryota > Metazoa > Chordata > Actinopteri > Lobotiformes > Datnioididae > Datnioides > Datnioides undecimradiatus. The sequence continues at coordinate 389,082 of WARS01000091.1, read as the reverse complement.
GAAGTCGAGCTGTGACAATTCTGGCACAATGTGGTGGAGCATTATCATCCATGAACAGAAAGTTGGGGGTGTGCTGGCGGAATTGGGGGATGATGATGGGTTCTATGATGTCTCTGAGGTAAGAACGTGCAGTGACTGAGCCATCTACAATAACCAAATCTGTTTTGCGCTGACTGGTTATGCCTGCCCAGACTGTTGCACCTCCTCCACCGAACCCTGGGGACCATGTTGACCTCGGCGTATCGCTCATCTCGCCTTCTCCAGCAACGCTGACGACCATCATTTCTGTGCAAGGTGACCCGACACTCATCAGTGAACAGGACGGTAGACCACTGCTGCATTGTCCAGGTCACATGGTCTTGTGCCCACTGCAAACGTTCACGGCGGTGTCTTGGTGTCAGTGGAGTCACCTGCAATGATCGTCTGGCATTCAAGCCAAAGTGGTGGAGTCGGTTGCGAATGGTTTGTCTGGAAAGCCTAGTACCCCTCACATCTCGTAAACGGGCCTGCAGCTGTGTGGCAGTTGCATAACGATGTCTGAGTACATAGGTCCTTAGGTACTGGTCATCGTTGCGGTCTGTCACTCGTGGGGCTCCACTCCTGGGTCTGTCACAAACTCTGCCAGTAGTTCTGTGTCTATCACCCCAATACAATTGCCTCCCTATCCCAAAAATCTCTGAAGTGAAACAAACACCGTATGTATGACATCCACTGAGTCTCTCACAATATCCCTAACTTATTGTGAGTAGTGTAAATCACATAAACAAATAGACAAGTAGTTACTTGTGCAGTCCGCTAACTTAACTTATACAATAAAGATTGTATAGAAAACACACTTAAAAGCTACCTCTGCCCAGATCAAATCTCTTACATGCCATGCCTATGAAGCAGGGAGATGTGTGGGATCTGTCTTTGGGTCCGGCTCGGTTCCTCTGCTCGAATGACGACGGTGGGCCGTTTCGCTCTGTTGGCAGGTTGCACAGCGGTCGGATACTTCTTCGCAGTCAGTGGGAATTATTGGCGAGTCGACTTGGGTTGAAGAAGATGCAACAGTCCTTTCTTCCTTCTGCGGGTACTTGTTGGGAGCACTGGCGGCAGCGACTCTCCTTAGGATCTGGGAAAAATTATGTGCTTGGCACAAAGGAAATCTCAGTTCGTCCAGCGAGGGTGAGATTGCGCACAGTGTTCACTCCCTTTTATGGGATCAGTGTGGAAACCGACTGGAATTCATCTGGAAGCGGGGGTTCACTCCCTTTTGACCAGTGGGGGGGGGGGACAAAGGTGGCCTGGAGGTGACCTGGTTCCTTCCTGGTCTGGCCCTTTGATCTTAGACAAATGCAGCGGGGTGCTGGTGGTTCTCGTGCCATTTGGGAGTCAGCGCTCACCAGGGGGACAGCAGAACCCACATTCCTGTGTGCTCTGGCCCTTAGGAACAGCCAGGATGTTAGCAGCTTAAGATCTGTATCGTCTGTATCAGATCGTAAACTTTATTGGGGGCCTGTTGTCTATATGAGGCTAACACTCACAACTACCAGCAACACAAGAAACTGCATCTGCTTCCAAATGTATGTTAGGAAATGATCAACAGCACACTGCAAAAGAATGAAGAAAAAGCATGCACTACAGAGGTGTAGTGACACCGTCACTGTATAACAGTTCGAGCAGTGCTTTGCTGAGTTGTACGTAAAGAAGAGTAAAACAGAAAGAAGCAGCATGTTATTCATTCCTTCAGTCTATAATGGAGACATGAAAGTGCCAGAAGGATTTTCAGGAGATCGTACTTGATAGCAGAAAGCAACACTTATTACTAGGAAATGGATCTAAACACTGATGTGGTCGTGTTGCCACCATTACATTGTGCAAACATTTAGCTGCAACATGTAGTTCATGATAAGATGAGATAAAACACAAACTATGCATATTGCCAGTTCAAAACTGTGTTAGTTGATCAGTTCCTTTGATTTTTAGGCCACTCAAAATGACATATGGCTGAGGCACTAATAAGAGGACCACAGTCAAGGTCCAGGACCAGACAACTCATACCTAGAGAGACTCAGATCATTTGCACATCTTGTGAAGCATCGCACCTGATTGCAACTTAGCCAATCAAAGCAGTACATTCCAATGAGCATTTTAAATAGAACTGATTCAAGACACTTCACATTGCTTTCACTTTTACATGTCACGGGAAACTGATGATAAGAAATTGCTAAGAATTAGTTTGATAGCAGGAAAACAATGATCTGAAAGTCTCTGCAGGCCTGAGGAAACTGCAGAGTTTGGATAATGATTATAGTCATTTAATCCTCTGACTTATAAAAATTATCAACAGAGCTTTAAAAATTTGTGTTTCCACATAAAAATGCTCAGTTTCATGACCAACAGAAAGCAATGAAATCAAAAGCCAGCCACTGTTTTCTTAGCAACAAACACCAAACTTGTTGCAGTTCATTTCTTGATTTAGCCTCATGCTGAATAAACACGATATCATTCCATTTGAATGTGTTCATCTTCGAATCTCATTTCACACTTGCATATCAAAATAGATGCAGAGAATAACCCAGAATCTATTCAGTAACCTGTGATTTCTCTCAATTAACATCTCCTCTATAATATGCAGGCATAAACAGCCACCCTTCCCTGTTATTGTAAAAAACAAAGAAGTGAAAAAAGCATTATAGCATTATGGGATGTATCCTACATTGTGAAAGCGCGCTGTCAGCCCATTGTTGTGATGTGCATTGATTGAAGTGAAAAGCCAGAGCCATTATTCAAAGCCATCCAGCACTCAATTAACACTCCATTTGCATTATGGCAGAGCTCTACTGCCGCCCCTTGATTAATATGTCTCCTTCTCCCTTGCCAGTCAATCATGAATCATCCTCTGCCACAGGACAACGCTACACTCCCCTGCTGGGAGGAAGAGGGAAGGGGGGAGGGATGAGGGGAGGGAAGGAAGAGTATGGAGGAAGAATAGGATGGGAAGTGGAGGAGTGCACTCAGTGCTGACGGAGGAAGAGAGATTGAGAAGAGAAAGAGCTGGAGAGAGATGGGGAGGGAAGGCAGAGGAATGGGAAATGATGAGAGAAAGGGATGTGATGGGGGAACGGGGTAAAATATGATAGTGTAAGATGGAATATGGGGGCCGAGGGAGTCTTATGAGGGAGGAAGGAAGGGATGGGAGCCATGAAGGATGGACATGAGAGAATCGAGAAAATCAAAAGAAATAGATTTGGAAAGGGAGGATGGCGGTGGAGAATGTGTGATTATAGAGAGGGGGGTGGTAATGGATACTGAATATAATACGCCATAGTAAAGGAATGAGTAAAGTGTCAAATTAATAAGAAATATTAAACTACAAAAACTGTAAAAGAATTAAAGGCAACACTGGATAAAATGTCTGAGATGATAGTTTTCTGCAGGGAAACAGTGGTTCACTCCCATCATGTGTGAAGTACCATGCTGCCCAGAGTAGGTGAGTTCAAATATCTTGGGGTCTCGTTCACAAGTGAGTGTAAGATGGAGGAGGAGGTTAACATACAAATTGGTGCAGTGTCAGCAGTAATGCAGGCGCATAACCACACTGACGAAGGAGCCAAGCCTGAGGGGGTAGGCTCTTGAGTTACCAGTTAATCTGTATTCCAACCCTCACCTATGGCCACGGGTAGTAAACCAATGAGATGACAGAATGGCTGGAACTACCCTTAGAGATATCTTGTGGAGCTTCTACATGGAGTCACTTCAGCTGTCGCTCCTTCATGTGAAAAGGTGCCAGTGGAGGCAGTTTGATTAGGATGCCAACTGGATGCATCCCTTTGGAGGTGTTATGTTTACGTTGTTCTGGCAGGAGACCCTTCAGCAACCCCATAATATGCTGCAGGAATCATAAACCCAATCTGGCCCAGGCTTGCCTTTGGATCTCCCAGCAAGAGCTGTAGGACATGGCTGAACAGAAGATGTTTACTTAGCCTGCTGCTGCTGCGACCTGAACTCAGATAGGCAGCATGCAAGGTGTAACTGTGTAGTCTTACCATGAGACAGCACTTTTTGCAACAAATGAGATGAATGGATATGTTTATATTCAATAATATTTCTTTTTTAACGTCCAGTGATTTTTCAGAAACATTTTCAAAAGTGGGTGAGGGTGCAAACTATGGTTTCAGGCTGGTAAGAGAAACATTGTGTCAAATAAATAAGACTTAAGTTTACAGACCTGAAACCCTTTATTGAAGCTATGGAAAGACAACTAAAACACTTGGTTAGGGTTAAGGCAAGAGTGTGATTTCCATTTTTTTAAAGGGATACCAATTAGACAGGATAAGCTCTAAACATCTGAACAAATGATGTTTTACACACCATGTGTCTGTCACCTTCAACAGGTTTGAGAACATCGTAGCCCAACACAGTCTGGTTAAGGTTGAGGAGGTACAATCTTCCCAATCCAAAGTTATCAGCTTTTATGCAGGAAAATATAAAGTATTTCCTAATATGCTATTAGGAACAGGTATTTAATATAAGGCAAAATATCCACAGGTCCTGGCTGTGCTATTTCCTCATGCATATGCATTTTCCATTGCCCAGTATCAAAAGAACCTTGCTTTATTTGCCATCACAAAACCATTCAAAGCTCCTGTGGTGAAATAAATATTCAGGTAAATATCCATTTGCCATGGAGCAACAAAGGAAAACACCTTAAAGCCTTGAACCAGATGACACTGATAGTGAAAGTCACTGATCTGGCTTTTTAGTCTTTTTTTCTTTTCTGAGCTGTAAACTAAGTTGTGATTGGTTAACTGTCGGTTATAAATGTGTTTATTGCTTCTCTACTTCAAACTAACCTTAGTCACTACTCAAATCATCAAATCATGTCTTGCCATGAGAATTACTGTCTTACAAACTGACTTGCTGGGACTGATCGATTTCCCAGTGCTGCAGTTCACATGGGTCATTATGTACAAGCAGGTAAGGCGTGGCACGTGATCCCAGCGTACAGTCTGAGTGCCATCAGATGAGCAATTTGTGAACAGCAAAGTCCTCCTCGTTACCCACAATGCCCATATTTTTAGATTACTGTGGGACAACCTGGCTCCCAACAGTAACTTCACACATTCAAACAGCACTTGTCATGACAGGCAAGAATCTAAAAGGCCACGTGCAGATTGAGAAGCTTCTACTGTTCTGAGAGCATTCTCCAAGTCTGTGCATCACGTCTTGTCCCAGTGGACTCCATTTGCTTTTGAGAAGGCAAACAGGCCAACCGCACCATCTGATGACATTAGATTTGTGGTTTTAACATGAATTCAAAGGCTAAATGATACTTACATCCATCTGCAGCTTGTGGTATGCGCATCCTCTCACAGGGCACAGAATTCGGTAGCACGGGGTCTATCAACCTACACCCACTATGTCCATTAAACTGGTTTATAACATTGACCACGTTACATATCTTGAGTGCTTAAAAATAAGATTCATAAATAAAGTAATTTCAACATTATCCCACTAATATCTGTGTAAGAATACAATGTTAGCTATTTTCATCTACCCCATAAATCTCTGACTTGATTCAACATACAGACTTATCTAAGACCACATTCAAGGCTGGTCCATGTGACGCTGACAAAGCGAACATTTTCACTTCACATAAAATGTTACTCAAGGTGAGCAGCTGCATCAATTTCTTTACAATAATGAGATTACATGCTAATGCAAGGTTTTAGAAAGTGTTCACGTAATCTATATCTATCTCACACGAGTCCTATGCCCGTACCGGCTCTATTTCTTTATTTAGTCAAGCCCCGCTGTTCTATGGTGAGCGATTCATCTGAAATGTGTGAGAAAACAGCCTTATATGTCAAGCTCAGCGGTGGGGAGAGGATCTACCTGACAACAAATTAATGAAAATGTCACTGACTTATACCTCCATCTCTCCGTTTCATAAACGCTCCACTGAGCATATTAACATAGTGGCCAAGATGCTTTCACTCTTCTCCCTAACTGCCCTCATTCATGTCTTCTGCAGTAACCTCCCTTCATTCTTCTTTCTCCCTCCTCTAATCTCCTGCATGCATGTTCGCACTCACTGTTTGAACCCCACACGCTTGTTTGATTAAAAGTAGAACAGGGCCTGTGCACGGCTTTGAATGATCTTTTACTTTATCTTGACATAACAGAGCCATGGCCCTGTGAAGCCAGGGACTGGGGGTTAATGGGAGCCATGACAGCCAAAGCCATTCCATCAGCGGTGGTAGTCTGCCGAAAAGGTCAACCACCAGTCCATACAGCCAACCAAACGGAAATGTCAGTGCTGGCGAGGAGGAAGTAAGGAACGGCCTCTTGTTGGAGGTGAGGTGAATGTATATTTTATATCTGTGCTGAGTTCAAGTCAAATTATTAGACTGATAATATATATATTTTTTTTTTTACAAAATCACAGGAGCAAACAAAAGTGCTAGCGCCGAGGCTCAATGGATAAGCCATGCCCCCAAACCTTTTCTGTTTGGAGACGGAAATGGAATGGAAATGCCACTCAACTTGCTGTGAATTCACGCCAGAGGCAACGCGAGCCATAGTTACAGGAAGACCATTCATTTCCCCAGTTGTCTTTGATCAGCCGGCCTCCAGTGTTAGAACATTCACACTCTATGTCCAATGAAAAGAAGGTTTGCCAGGTAAATGCAAAATGGATGAGAAGTTAACAGCTGGTGTAGCCTCTAATGAATCCATCTGCCTTTAAAATGTCTGCATTATCATGGAACTCCAATATTAATTGACAGAGAATATCATTAAGCATGAGAGTATAGTTGCAGTTTCATTATTACATATCAGTATCACTTGGAGGTGTTTCTTCAATATGATCTATTCTGCAAATGTGTAGGCAGAGACTCGTATTTACATCCAGCGTTAGGCTTTTACCCAGCAGCAGGTATAGTAACATTTTGTTGTCTCCGAACAACTGTTGCGTTCTTACTTATGTCTTAATTAAAGCGTTTCTGCTTGTTTTCCTTTTTTGAAATATGTCCATGTCCTGTGCATTATTTAATGTATTTGCATGTGGTTTTCTCATTTTTAGCTACGTTTTCATTTATTTTGGTTTGGTTTATTTTTAGCAGAAGTTACACATCTGAAATTCTTTGAATGAGCTGCCACTAAGGGTGGTGTCAATGAAGAAGTTATTCAATGAGTTAAGTTTTGTTATTTTTTGCTAGCTGACATATGTACATATATAAACACAGGCATTTGGCGGGAAGGACGTAATGTTTGAAGGAATTTGATGTAAATTTGAAAAGTGGGTTAGTCTGAACAAACACGAAGAGGGTCTGAGGTGTGGAAAACCCAAAGGCACACCAAGGTACCACCCTGTTACTAGCTAGCTGACTAATGAATCTTGGCTCTTTACTACTGAAAGTGATGCACTGATGGATGTCATGATATAGTTGGTTCAAGCATACGTGAGCTCACTTCATATCTTGTTTTCTAAGCAATAAATATGATGGAATTTTGATATTTGAATATATAAAAAAATGCATTATCAATTGTTAAGTGCCCAATATGAACGTGGGAGGATATAAAAACTTAGAAAGACATTTTTAATACTATTTGATATAAATTGGTGGGACAGATGCCACAACATAGACAAGTTTCATAAAATATAGATGCAATTTGCTATGCTTTGCACTTGTAGGGACTGACAAGGTCTTTCATTTTCTCATACAGTCCAGTAGTACATCAACATGTATGCTATAGCTTGTTTGTACTTGAAGAAAATCAAAGAATGTGTTATTTAACTATATTACATCTCCCCAGATGAACTTTTTATGCTGCTTAAAATGCAAATGAATTTGTGTTTTGGAAAAGTGGCATGTTAGCGATTTGGAAATGAATGCACACCTAGCTTAGCATGCAGACCGTGGAGTCCTTGAGTTGTTTTGGTGAAAGACCAGTCAGGAGGGGCTTTTTTAAATGAGACAAAGCTGTGGATTTCCAGGATTTGCTCTGAAATAACTCTGCGCTGTTTGTTTCTCCTGGGTTTCCTCTGTTGCGAGATCAATTGAACATTTCAAGTTTGAAGGAGTGTTAGTGCTGTAATTAGGACCAGGTGTCTCCCTTCCTCACATCCAGTGCCTCCTGGGAGGAACACATGCACCGGACACACAAGAAATATAGGTCTGAGTGTGGTAATGGCCTTTCCTCTGCTCTCACTGAATTTTAACAGATATGAAAGGAAGTGTTACATCATAATCCTGTGGTGGGCACACTGAACTGTAGAGCAGCAAGTAGATGCAGTGAGACCAATTGGAGGCTTCAAAACTTTCTCTCAGAGAAAGAAAAGAAAAGATGTTTCTTGGTCTTCCTGCAGCTTGAGAGCCTCTCTTCAGGCCAGTATTACAGATCCTCTCCTCTACCCATCCCTCCCCGTCCATCAGGTCTTCCCCTGGTCACTCAAACCACACCACTGTCCCATTTCCGACATTTGCTGGGTCATGAAAATTCCATCGGCCTGTGTCCATTGTTAGCACAAGGATGCATTTGGACGAAGGGCCCAGGGGACATTAGCTACTGCAGCTATGATTGCCTGACACAGACAGACAGACAGACAGACAATTGGACAAATAGCTGCATTGCTGTCTTGGACGTCTAACCTTAGCATCATGCCCGTCTGGGGCAGTGCTGGCAAAGGAAAAAAGCCTGCAACCCATCAGCCCCGGGCAGCCGGGGATCCAGCCTGGTAGCAGTTTAGCAGCTTGTAGCATCTGTGAAATACTACCCTTTGATCTTTAACAATGTCCTTAATAGCGTTTGTCTAAAAACACCTCTGTCTCTGAGGATAATGGATTTACCAATAGCCCACTTTACAGTACAGGCAGCTATGGATCTCCCTCTTAGGCAGTGATTTCTCTGGCAATCAGAACATTTAATCAGAGTTCAAGAAGCCACAGAGACTGTCCTCTGATTCCGTTAATTGCTTTCAACTTGCAGCTCTCTCCCCTCAATGTAAATTTCCAATTTAGAACCATTTTATACTATTTTATTTCACTCTCTCAGTTCTCATTCTGTAGGGCAGTGAGCCGTTCTCTAAAGCGCGATCGGCTAAATTGCAAGCATTAATCATTTCAGAGTCATTATCAGCATTTTAAAGGTGAAAATCCAAACAAATTGTTTTCCATTCGGCCCGAGCTTAATAGGACTGCTTTCTTGTAATTTGCAGCCTTGGAGCATTTAACACAAACAATTAAGAGTAAATTGGTAAGTCTGCTTATCTGTTCCCACTCTACATAATATTAAATCTTTAATGAAGAATCACCTCAAATCAAGGAGGTGTACAAACTAAGAAACAGGCTACATGTCACTTAATTTATTGTGATGAATTAGATATCAGATTAATAAATACCCTAGGTAATAGTTTGCTGAACATTTACCCATTTTCTAATATTTCCTAATGTTATTCATTGCAATATATAAGCAGCATTCAATCAAAAATACCTCTAGAATATACACGTCTTCTTTGCACTTCACGAGTCACATTTGCATCCCTGCCTGCCCACACCACAGTCTTTTACTTGAATGAATTACACACTTCATGGCTTCAGTGGTCAGATTGGGATAAGACAAACAATCAATGGATACAGATGGTAAAAACCCTTAAAGTCACTGTTTAACTAAATAATAAAACCTTTTTCCGTAGTTGTATCTAGTCGGCCATGTTGTTTTGGTTTCATTTGTCCAAGATTCAAGACGTGAGGCATTCAAGGCCAACAGAAATTTGGTGGTGTCCACATTTAACAAGAGGCACGTTAGCTGCTCTGTGAGGCTGGAAGCAGCAGTGTCAAACATGCAGGTGTTTGTTTATTCAATGCAGACACCTGAGACTCTGATCTGAGCTGCATTATTGTTATCAGTGTCATTATATCTACTGTATGACTGAATGTTAGGTATAAAGGACTTTTCTTCAAAGGCAGTTTGAATAAACATGACACTATGGACATAACTGGGCATCTAAAATTGTGCATAAAAAAAAACTGTGCAAAAATATTTCAGCATCTTACAGCAGTGACTCTTAATTTCTTTGTTTTACCATAGAATAATCACTTTATGATGCCCATCGCATTTAACACAACCCAAGCTGATGTCTTCAAAGCGCCTGCAGTATCTAACCCATTGTCTAAAGGCAAAATATATTCAGTTATTGGAGATTATTGTATTTGATGAGCTGGGAGCATCAAAAGTTCTGCCTGTTTTTCTTTAAACTGACTTTAATGAAAAATCAATTACAGTATCTGACGCTTTTCTATAAGTACGTATATTAGGTAAGTATGTTCTAGGGTTGATAAGAACTATGTGTTCACCCACAGCACTGGAAATATTTTCCCATCAATTTATTTTCCTGGAGAGAGATAGTGCCACTCCCTGCTGCTCCCAATCACATATTTATCAATCTTAAATGTTCAGAGAGAGCGCGCTCACCTCTGCCACATGAATGAATATGGCGTGCTCTGCGCCTGACAGCAATGCTATACTCTGTGTTTTTCTTCAAGTTAAGAGTCATTAACTGTCACCTAATTTCTCCCTGCATTCAGACGAGCGGTGGCGGCTGCGTGTAGATGTCCCATCACCTGTTGGCTGCGCCCATCAGCAGTTTGCATGCAGCAGTTGCAGAGGAGTCCAGCGACTGTGACGCCCAAACATGAAGGACACAGTTGGCTGCCTCCTGTGCCTGCACTCTGTGACCGCTCACCAAATGGCACAGCGCTGGGCAAAAGAGATACGGTGTGTGTGTGTGTGTGTGTGTGCATGTGCGTGCGCGCAAGTGTTTGCGTACATGTGTGTGACGCGGCACAGAATTGAATAGATTGTGCGTGACCACGGTGCCTGCGGAGCAAAACTGACAGAGATTAAAAATGAGTGGACCACTGCCACCAAACCACCGACACAGCAAAATACACACATGCATATTATATATTTATCTGTGTATGTGTGTGTGCGCGTGTGTGCGCGTGTATACACTCTCATGATGACAGGGGAAAGGAAGTTTTCTTAAACCATAATCCTCTCTTGTACTTGTCTTCCGCCTATTTGCGTGAAGAATCACAATGTCAGAAGAGGCCCAAACAGGCTCGGGACGACTCCTAATGGGACGGATTTGGTCACTCCGCTGCCAAATCAGCCTGCAGGCGCATTGGGAGGAGAGAGGGAAAAAAGGAGAGCAGAGGGAGAAACGGGCCTCTCTGACGTACATGTCTCCTAACAAGAAGAAGTGAAAACATGGCAGCCTCCCACTTCCCGACTAAAACCCAATGTGATTGTTTTGTGTGTGTGAGAGTATGTATTTTGACGTTTCTAAGTGTCTCTGCGTGTGTGTGTGTGTGCATAGAGACATATAGCTAAACTCTTTGCCACTGAGAGAGAGGGAGCCCCTGGAGAGAAACATTCTTTCTCTCATTTTTCATGATTTCACTGATCTCACGACCAGTTTAAGTCCATTTTTTCTACTGAGTCTAGCCTTATTTTCATGTTTATGATCGTCCCGTTTCAGAAACACTTCATAATAATGATGAAAAAGTGCTAGAAAAATATTTCACCTGTCTGGCTACATTTGTGTCACATGTAGAATGAAGAGAAAAGGAGTAAAACCTCATGACTTGTTGGAATTTGAATGTAGTGGCATCTTAAAGCAGTTGCACTCATAGTGTAAAAGGCCGCTGATTCAGACAAAATAGATATACTTAACAAAGACACAGTACATTCAAGGAAATGGCTTCTTTAATTAAAAGAACCTAATTCAATAACTCAAATGATTTAGTTTGAAGCCACAGATGAGCCTGAGGAGCAATGAGCTTTTTAGAACCTACGGGGAATTACCACACAGCGGCTGCAGGGTAGCGCCTCCCTAAACTCAGCTTCACAACCCTACACACTGTCCCCACCACGATATGCAAACACATCGACTCTCGCCAAAACCTCTGCAGCAGACCAGGACTGTGGCGATGACTGGAAAAGCCACTATATAGTTCACATCGTGGAGAAATGTCAGAGCTAATGGAGACGGACCAGCAGTGAGGAGGAAATTAAAAGCAGTAATTGAGAAGTACTTGGCCAACATGGTGTACTGTGTCCCCGGGGGCTTTTAGACTCTCACGGAGCAGGAGACAGATGACTTTGAAGGTAAGCATGGATCCATCCACTTCCAGCAGGGCTAAATCACAGTGTCCTGTCAGTTTGACGACACCACACGGTGGGCCCATAATGTGTCCCATATGGCTGCTCCGAAGTGGAGATGCATGCATGCTGTACTTACTGCATATATGCTGCTTGCTTTATTCTCATCTGCATATGCTCATATTTAAGTATCTGACAAATATTGTTAGGATAAAGAATATTCCAAGCTGAGATTTCAGTAGATGCTTTTTGCACTCAAGACTCAATGAAGCTTCATATTTCACACATTTACAATGGAAGTGGATCAAAAGATGTCCTACAAGTATTTTAAAGAGCGTTGTGTTGGTTATTCTATCTTTATCAGGCATGCTACATACTAAAACACATAATTAGCTTTTTTATCCTCCCCTTAGCCATGTGCCTTTCCCCTGACACATTGTCTTATTTGACACTCCTCCAACTCTCTGCTTGCGCCGAAATCATGTTGAGCACGTCGTGCAGCATTGCATCTTTCACCAGCACCCGTAGCTCACATCCTCCACGCAGACAGATGCAGCAGTCAACGTGGAGCGGCTGACATGTCGACCCGGGGAGAAAATGTGAAATAATTGGCGCCTGCTGGACAGTTAACATGTGTCAGGGTGCTGCCAGTGTGTGGGATTTTACACAGGAAAAACAACAGCTCGCGGACACAGCGCCTGGACAAGCAAACCGCTCTATGATGAAGGAGCTGAACAGCTGAACAGCTTTTCAGTCAGTCGACGCTGTCGCCGGGCCGAATGGAGGTAAAGTCGGCTCACTTTGAAGACGCTAACAGCGCCACAGCACCTGAATCATGTGCAGGTCTGTCTGCGAGTGATGGGGTAACTTTTTTTTTTGTTACTGTTTTCACTTAAGTTGTTACATCAGAACTCCCACGTACAACAACTTCACATCACAATTCCACCCCTGAGCATCTATATCCAAAGCTGTATACATAATCAGCCACAGACTGTTACATCAGAGCCTCAGAGCTGACAGCGGAGTTCAGTCAGCGCGCATAGAGTACGGCTTCACCAGCACGCTACCCATGCTGCTCATTAATCGATGGTAAAATGTCTCACTCCCTCCCACTGATTACATCTACTGAGTTAATGAGCCCCACACTGAACAACCTCCCTCCCTCACTATATATTTCACTATCTCTCCTCTATCCCTCTCCCTCTATGTGTCTCATAAAGGCCCTCTTCAGTTGCATTTGAAGTGCCGCTGATCCCACTTTAGGAAAATATTAGGGTTGTTTTTCCAGAAACATGGCGGCTATTCGTCATATCAGTGGGAGGACAGTCTCCCAATTATCAGAAACTACTGTTCCAGCACATTGCTGTGAGTATGCTTTGCTGATTGTTTCAGACTGCTAATTGATTGCTCTTGTAAGATGAAAGCCTGGTCTGTCTGAAAAGGTTTTCAAGATGCTGCACTAAGCGTGATGTCTATGCAAAAATGCACCTGTCCCACTGGCTCAAAACGGAGTGGATCTGCATGGAGGAGAGCGTCTTGTCCTCACAAGCTGGTGATGTGCTTGTACGCTTTTGACCTGAATGATTTCATGTTACTGAAATCTGGTCAGAAAGTGATGAAATAAACTTGCAAAACAGCATTTTTTGCAAGTTATTTTTCTTGTTATTAAAGATATCTCTGGTAGAAACAGGTCACTGGAGCAGGCAGCTGAAGCAGGCCCTGAGAAATACTTTGTGTATGACCTTGAGTTGTTGCAAATCCAACGTTCCATATGGTGTCTCAGAAAAAGAATTCTAGGTTGACACTGTGTTACTCTGATGATTGGGAAGTTCCAGGTCTGTGTAACCGATATGGCTCAAACATCTTATATGTTGTGAAATGTTATTAAGCAGCCCTCAAACTAGGTTATGCATGCTAATCTATAATGTTATACCACAGGTTAGCTTCTCGCTTTATATCATATATCACACATTTTTCACAAGTTTCATGTGATTGGACAAATGCATCACGCAGATGGCTGCCTGTTGAATCCATTGATTTTACCTAGTACAGTGATCAGCTCCCTGATATCACTCAAACTATTCATTTTAATAATGTCCTGGTGTCAAAGATCAAAAAAAGATTAAAAATCATGTTTTCTTTCTTTTTTTTCTCTCTGAGATGTTGAGGTATGTCAGAGTCACGGCAAGATGGCTGTATATGATATCGGGTAATGTTGTGTTTTCTTGTTTGGCGGCATGATGATTATATAATTTGAAATGGCCAAGTGATGCACAGAATGCAGTTATGTCCAAAGATGCATGGCTGTGCATGGTGGATAATCCACACATTTGCTGTGCTGGATCTAAAAATAATGATATAATATCCTGGAATGGTTTGCACGTGGGGAGGTAATATTTCTAATGAGGAAACAATTAATTGTTATTAACAATCAATTCATTGTTAGCAGCAGTGAAAGAAAGTACCTCGATCTTGTCACAATACTACAGGGTAGAAATACTCTGTTACAAGTAAAGTCATGCAAGCCAAACTTTACTTAGCTAAGAGTACAAAAGCATTGCCTTCCTATGTATTTGCAAAATGGCCCATTTTATAATATTGCACAAAATGTTATATTATTGTTATATTATTATTTGTGTATTAATGTGTAAATTAACCTTGGAAATGGTGAAAGTGGAGCTAATGTTAAGCACATTATATAAAGCTGGGTATCTCCCACCCAAGGGATAAGGATAAGGATTACCTGAGTCCAAGTTACTTAAAAGCAACTAGTAACTTAAGTTATCAAATTAAATATATTGGAGTAAAAACTGAAATATGCCGCTGCATTGTAGAAGAAGTATAATGTAACAGTAAATAAGAATACTCAACGAAAGAGCAAGTTACTCTACTGCCACAAACCAATGAAGTAGTGGAAAAACAATGTTGCCATGACTACAAGCAAGTGACTAGACTTGCTGACAACTGTGCTGACTAATTTAGGTTTGGTCTATTTGATGTTACAGGCGTCTGTGTATAAGACAATACAATGTAGACATGGATTATAACAGTCCACACCACTGGTCAACATATTTGGTAAATTTCATGGATCTAGTGGAGAGAGTCAGCAGTGTTTTAGTTCCTCTGGGTTCACATCAAGCATGTAACTGACCTGGCCTCACCACACAGATACCATCACAAAGAGAGCCAGACAACAGCTCTTCTTCCATTGCAGGTTGAGGAGGCTCAACGTGGACTCCAGGACACCCTGCAGCTTCTGCAGGAGCACAGTTGAGTGTGTCCTGACTGGCGGCGTCACTCCCTGGCAGGGTAGCTGCACCACCTTCAATCGTAACTCATTCCAGTGGGTGAAGAACCTACAAGGGTAAAGCTCTCATACTTGGAGGACCTACACACACGGCAGTGCAGGAAGAAGGCCAACGTGATCATCAGAGACCTCAGTCACCCCAACCACAAACTGTTCTACCTCCAGCCAGTAACACAGCATCAGGTCCTGCACCACCAGGCTCAGGGACAGCTTCATCCCACAGGCCGAAAGACTGCTCAACTCTCGAGCCCTCAAGTTCACGACTATCACTTTAGTGACTGCACGGGTACACACTGTATGTTGTTGCATACAGTGTGTGTGTGCATATTTATGTGTCTACATCCTGTCCTAACCTGTCCATAACCATTTGTCATTAGGCATACATATTTACTACATTACTGAACAACTTGTCCACATTACAGCCAATTTATTCTCTACTCTACACCAGTCTACCACAGTGTTATACTCTACTAAATATCATCCTATAAAATATACAGCATACTATATTTTATCAATGTTTTCCTGTGAGCTTGAGAACAAGTATTTCATCGCCAGCGGCTGCTTCAGTGTAATTTCTGTGCATATGACCAATAAAGAACTTGGAGCTTGATTAATATTACCAACAGAAAACATGGGTGTGAGTAAGTGGGTTTCTGTGACATCAAAGGAAGAAGAATCTCACTGTTAAATCACCAAAGGTCCCTTCCTTTACACAGTATGTTGTAGACATTGTTTAATAGCCGCCTTCATACTCCAGTGATGATAAGGCCTGTGTGCCGAATCCAGAACATCCATTCATCTCAACTTAACTCCGTCGGTCTCCATTCATTACCCTGCACAGATAACCCGGCGGCGGGAAAAGGCAGAGTCAGCGGCCGACACACTCTCTGAGATACACCAAATCAGCCTCTCTCTCTCTCGCTCTCTCTGTCCCTCTTTCTGATAGAATAGAAAAAGTCTGTGGCTGACTTTACTGCAGAGTTTTCACTTTCCCTAGACTATTTGGGTTTTGGTCATGGTCTCTGCTTTTTATATTTTCTCACATCAGATGAGTCTATGCTCTTCTCAAACACACTCAACAGAAACGTACCATCTAGTGAGGCAAATTACAATAATTTCCAATATAGTCTCAGATGAATATACATATTTGCCACTCGTCATATCTGAAATCTACACAGAGTGGAGGCTTTTAGAGGATTTGGACATTTGTCTCCTCTAGAGGTAGAAACCAACCAAACCAAGAGGTCTAATCATTGACCAAGGCTGCTGAGGGCGGGCACTGGCTGATATCCTGAAGACAAGATCCCTGGAACCTCAGGAAGTGTAAATGAAGTGTAAATAAAAATAATTCTAATAACCAATGAGGTGTTTGGATCACAAGTTATTATTGTTAATAATTACATTTACCACTTAGCAAGCCTTGATAACAGCGTGTGTGTGCATGTGTGAGAGAGAATGTTTGGGTGTAACAGAGAGAAAAAGATAAATTAAAGGAAAAAAAGAACTGGATGAATGAAATGGTGAGAAAAGTAAAGACCTAAGGCAGAACTGTTGCAAAACTAATGGCCATGAAATCTACTCATCACATCTGCACTTCCCAGCTGACTGATTCTCTCCACTATCACCAGCACTGACCTTCCATTAGAAACTGGCTTTAGGACAGATTTTCAACTCTACACACAAACACATTCAATGTCCCAAGGAGGTGAACCATTTTGGCTTTAGTAGATTTAGTAATTGCGGTAAAATGTTGTGCATAAGTTTAAGCTCATATAGATGTTGAAGAGGTTTGGAATTTCTGCAAAAACTCTAAAGTCATGGCTAAGTGTTCTAATCTGTGCATAAAACCTCTGAAATGCAAACTCATTAAAAATACTTGCTAATGATATGAGACAGTGATGGCTGAGGTCAAATCCTTGGTTCCAATCAGGATCAGGTTCTTGGTTGGCAAAACAACTAGGTTCATTAAGCTCAGAGCTCAGACACCACCAAATCTGTTACTGAACCTTTTGACTGTCTCTGCTCCATTAATTAGCAAATAGCAGTGTAGAAAATATTTAGGGCAAACGTCATTTGCAGCAGATTATATCCACTCTGGTGGTTCACATTCAAAATTAAAAGTGTTAATGTTGTCTGGTTGACGTCCAACAAGACCGAGTGGTGACTTTATCAAAAGAAACAAATCAAACTGTCTCTGTCAAACTTTAAGTGGAACATTTTTTAAGCTGGGTGTGGAGCGGAGGAGCATCAGGAGACAGCAATGAGCAGAGCCGGCCTGCAGAATGAGAAGCTGGAGGCTTGCCGGATGCTGATCTGTCAGTCAGCCGGTGTTACCCTGCTGCAACCAAGCTTCATTTTTCCAGTGAGCCTCTCCAGCTAAGCCAGTATGATGAGGGGGCTAAGCTGCAGGTCAGGATGCTCAGGACAAGTCATCACTGCCCAGCTTAAGAGAAGGACTACTTGAGCCACTCTGCAGTGCACTCTGAAAAAGTCTGTTTTAGATCCACTAGTGACCCCCCGCACTCACACAGACACACACAGTCTCCGTCGAGTGTCTCTTACTCTGTTGCATGAGAATTCAGTGTGTGTCCAATCACATTAGAGAACTGACAGCGTTGCCTCATTTCCAGGGGAGACACTCTGTCGTTTGTGGAGCCGAAACTCAAAAGAACCATCACTACTTCCGCTTCTGTAGGCACGCTGTTACTGTTACTACCACTAGTTGCCTTTAATCTCTCATTTACATATAGGTCAGGGACCTTCTACAGGCCAGTGGTGGTCAATTCTTTTCTACTGATGACTTGTGGGTTTATTCCATCATGATGTTATTAGAGCCACTGAGTTTTGGTACCAAATCAAGATGTTATTTTCATATATATACATATATTTTTAACATTAGCCAAGTCAAGAACTATCTGATCTAAGGAAAGTTCACTGGGTTAAAAAATAAACAGATAATTCAAACCCAGCTTTTTATCATTGCCAGTTTTTGATATTCAGTCCTTTAGACTCACTTTGGTCAGAGCCAAATGATTCAGTATTGCATTTATTATTCAACATTCAGATGAAACTCTTTTTGCATATCTTGGTCCTACCTCTCAGTCTAAACACAACGTGAAGCTGAGGCTATCAAAATGGAAGTGGAAGCATTTTTCCAGGTTTTAAGGCTTTAATTTACTCAATTTGCTCATAAATGCATAAAAGCACTTGACAAACATGGTGGTATAAATAGAAAGTCAGCAGATCACTTTAAGGAATTAAGTAATTCACTATGAGGGAGACACAAGTGTTTGAAGACTTGATCAGCAACAATTACATGGTTGTTGAGACTCGTCTCTCAATACCACAAATATCAACCTAATGATCACTTGCAAACTGGAAACTCACAGGATCATGTCAAAATCGTGAGGGTTCATCTTCTGGGAACCATGAAGTTGTGTACCAAATATGCATTCCATTCAGCTGACATGTGGATTTTTCAGTGTGGTCAGGGACAGACCAACTACTGACATCCTGACTTTGCCATCCAAACAGCCACATTGAAAGTTTGTTGAACATATTTCAAGCAATCAGATGTTTCTCCCCAGATGTATGAAACCACTGCTATAGGTAAGCAAGTCTAGAGGCAAAGCTGAATTACATGTGCTTGCACTTAACTGAGAAGACCTTCCTCTGAAAGCAGCCACAATGAACTACAAACCAAAAAGCTGTAAGAACTTCTCAACAAGCCACAGTGACAAGTCTGATTACTGCTGATGGGGAGTCAAAGTGTCTCTGCTCCTTGTTTTCCATTTGCTCATTGTTACCCATGTTTTATGGCCCGGGAAGAGGCTCAGTGTCTTAAGTCTAATTGACCGCTGTTTTATGTGAAAGCACAGCTTGTGTCGGTCTAAAAAAGACTTGATTTTATTTCCAAGCTAAGAGATACTGCTGCGTTTATTAGGCAAACAAAAGTCAGAGAGGAGAGAGGGGAAGAGCAGAGGACAAGTGGAGAGAGAAAAAGGAGGAAAATGAGCAGACTGGGAAAGAGATGTGGAAAGAGACTTTCTATATCTATATTACTATGATTATACTTGAGTCATTTCTTGGTTTTCACTTGCACACTATGTAGATATCAGAATAAGTTAGGCTATTCATATAGTTAGTGTTACAATACAAGTTTTAAGCAATTTGAAATGATTGGTTTTGTTCCGTCTACTCACTTATTCAGGTTTACATAAAATAGCAAATATCTGGATAGAGGACAGTTTACACCATACACAGGTAACGTACACCGCAGCAGAGACAACAATGGCATTAACCAGGAATGTAATAAAGAGAGCCAATGAAAGCAGCTCCAGTACACTTAGCTAATGGACAACAGTGTGTGTGTGTCCTGCTAGCAAGTCCTTCATCTTGGCCATGGTTCTTATTGACTGTATTGGAGGCCATAAATCATTGTGTGCGTGTGTGGGTGTGTGCATGCGGTTGCGTGTGTGTGTCTGTATACGGCCCGGTGCTTCTCTGGATATAAGCTGCAGCACACAGCAATCTCAGGTAAAGAAGGCAACAGAGCGAGCAGTGAGTGAGTGAGTGAGTGAGTGAGTGAGTGTGAGAGAGAGAGAGAGAGAGAGAGAGAGAGAGAGAGAGAGAGAGAGATAACCGTGACAACAGTAGCCAAAGTGGTAGACAGGCCAATGGACAAGATGTACCTGACTGTCTGTCTGCTTCACACCTTCTTTGCACAGTGATGTAAGTGTTTTACACACTAGTACACACTTCAGGCACAAAGACATGAGGTTTGCGCACACACATGCTCACACAAGCACACACAAGCATAAGCACACAGAAATGCAATAAAGTAGACTCGTCAATACAGCAGTGGGTGTTCTTTCCTTTCTGACTTCCTTAGCCCTACTTGGTAAATCGTTCCACCTTCCTTATCCATCTCTCCATCGGGGCAGTGGTGGGTTAGTGCAGATGGTGGCGGACTGTATCGGATGTTAACGGCCCTCCATTAACATTTCCCAGAGTGCTACTGGAGCAAACAATCAAATGGAGCAGTCAGGCGGATGCACTGTGGGCAGCCATCATACGCATGCGCACAATAACACACACACACACAGACACAGTTATGGACGAAGCCATCGACGACACCACTGGGAAACAACAGTGTTGACATTTCAGACTCTGAAATTGCTTTGTGTCGTTGCGGGAGAGCAGGGAGGTCTGGAAATAAGATGTATTATCAGTCACTTTGACTGAATTATAAAGATGTCACTGTCAAAGGCCCTCATCCTGTAAGAGCCATATCATACTTGTAGCGACCACAAACCTTAAAGTGTCGCTGAGAGGCTAAGGTTGAGCCTTGAAGCTAGTGTGTGACGCACTATTAAACAATTCGCCGAGATCCATATATGTGTTTAACGCATATAATGACAATAAGTAATCCAACCAAGGAAAAACTGTGAAACTATAGCGTTGTGAAGAAATGCAGTCAACAAAAATTGCTGTGACCCACACTCACCCTCTTCCTCATTCCCCACACATATGTGAACAGGTGACTACATTGCCAATTAGATTAACCACACCCATATCCCCGTAACCTAGATACACCAATTACAGTGATGCAACAATAACCAAAAATCACGCAGTATAAAGTATCATCCACAATATGAACAATATTAGACAAAACTACACTAACTGACTTACTACATGGATAAATAGATAAATCAAGCTGTAACTTCCATAACTATTGGGTCAATGCTCTTCTCAAAATACCCTTTCTCATTGCATTTCCCGGACAATGTGTCCCCCCTGAGCTCTGGCAAAGGGATACTTCCTGGTGGCTGGTTATTAATATATATATATATATATATATATATATATATATATATATATATATATAAAAATTCCCATCTTCGGCCTCCGGGTGGACAAGTTCCTCCTCTGCAAGCTCGGGTCCTCTACCAGAGGCCTGGGAGCTTGAGGGTTCTGCGCAGTATCTTACATGTCCCTAGTATTGCGCTTTTCTGGACTGAGATGTCTGTTGTCTTTCCTGGGATCTGTTGTAGCCACTGCTCCAGTTTGGGGGTCACTGCTCCGAGTGCCCCGATCACCACAGGCACCACTGATGTTTTTACCTGCCAGGCTTTCTCCGGTTCTTCCTTCAGGCCTTGGTATTTCTCTAGCTTCTCATGTTCCTTCTTCCTGATGTTAACATCGCTTGGGATTGCGATGTCCACCACAACGGCTTTCTTCTGGGTCTTGTCCACCACTACAATGTCCGAATTATTATCATAATATGTGAAGCATCAATCCATTGTTTTTGAAACGATCTGTGTTTCATGTTCCTTCAATCCAATGACACATACAACATGGCCACTGCGTTTCTCTTGAGTCTAACTCACCTTCACCGTACTGCTGCTGTAAATGCTAATGGGGTGCTGGTATTTTGAAGTACTCTTTTGCCCTCAGCATCAACAAGCTGCTGAACAAGTTATGCAGAATATTAATCCAGTTTATTTACTTGATTCTTTTCTCCACATCTTTAGTAAAGTAACAATTTATAGCTGATCTGATTGCAGATACTTCTCTCTATAAAGTAGGTGACCGAGAGCCAATATGGGCTTTCTCTTCATCTAATAGTTTGCCTCTGAGTGGAGGAATATGATATGATCGTCCCTCTTGCATAGGCTTTGCAAGTGTAACATGAAAGTGGGGGATGTTGATTTTAAGTTAATGGGTAAAATACCTTAAATTCAGAGGGAAAATAAGATGTTGCAAAAGAATTATCTGTAAGAACAACAGCGGCAAGTATCCGCTGTCAAGACTGATTTATTAAACCTGTGAGTTTTGTATCCACACCCACGCAGCCATCTTCAAACATAATTACAGCGTCTATGCTGCAAGACAAAAAAGGAAAACAAAAAGAAAATGCTCCATTCTAGTCTGGTCTACACATTCAGTGCGGATCAACAAGTGCACTCATTGTTAGGGGTGTGAAGGCTTCTCCATACATCATCAACTCTGAGAACGTCACACATAGCATGAAGAGCATTGATTTTGGGAGAAGGAGCCATACAGCCATGGATGGGCATCTATCTTTGTATGTATTTAATATGCAATTAAAGGCATCCCACATAGTTTCTGTATCAAGCTGTCATTTGTGCAAGAGTGAACCAGCGGTTAATAGACATTCATTGTTAGAATATCTCGCCTTGTAAGCTACCGTAAATAATGACATAATAACCATTTTTATCTTTAACACAGTCCACCACCTTAAAAGGTGCAGTCTGTTTAATGGTAAGTGTAGCAACAACCAAAACGAATTTGCTTTAAACTGGACATGTAGACATGGCCATGGACAACCTCACTTTAAAACACAGCAGAAATGTAATGACTAGGATATGTAAGAATATAAGAAACATAACAAAACAATAAATAAATCACAAATATAACTGAAAGGATCATATGAGCCTCACATAACACAAGTTGTCCTGGTCCAGTTCTGCTCCAACATTGTGTGCTGCAGTCAATGTGTTAAAGTAGTAAAGCTTCTTAATAATCTGCTCGGGGAACTGTTTCGCAGCAATCGTTGGTACCAGCTTGATTCTTGCTGTTTTGCTTGTTTTTCTTAAGAAGCCAGGTAACCACTTACTTAAAATTTCCTTATTGTACCTCCGGGTAGTCCAACCAAGAGTACATTGCATCTGCACCCACCAGTGTCAAAGTCATCAATGTGTTCCAATGTTTTACTCAGTTCTTCCTCTACATTGTGGTCTCCAGAATAACAGCTCTGCCCTGTGCCTCAGCAACTCAGCTCTTGTTTGATGCCTTATAGCAGCAAATTCTGTGTAATTATTAGCACTGACAATCTTTCTGATGTTATAGGGTATTTCAGGCCTGCGTCTGGTGAATGTTTGTGTTGGTATTACTGCTAATGCTAGCACTATCGCATTCAGCCACTTTCGCAAGTTTCCCTATTCATTTTTTGGCTTTTGTTTGCCGTTTTCAGAGTTTGCAGAGCCATCACAGTGCTAGTCCAGCTCTAACATATCATAACACTAAAACTCAATGAAGCACTCTGTTTCCTCTCTGACTCCAAAGCTTAGTCAGAAAATGTGCATCTCCTGGCACATACAACAACATGCTAATGTTCTCCTCTAATGTCCTCCCTGTGAGCTCACATGTGTCATGGTTATTTTAACTAAATCTGTGGAAAAGAGTGGGTGCGACACATACATGCATTAATTTCAACCTGGTATGTACATAATTTTTAAAAAAAGCACAGGTAAGGCTGATATTTAGAACACGATTCCCCTCTTTTATGTTATCTACCTACAGCTTTAGTGTTTTTGTTTTGCACCTTGCTCTGACAACCCACCACATTAGTTTGCTGTGAACTCCAAATCAAACAGCAATGTGCAATGCATCACTGTCTGAGCACAAGAACGTGTTGGGTTTTTTTTTTTTTTTTTTTTTTTTTAAATGGCATCATAATGTTTAGAGCAGGAAATGTTAAAGCATTCTCAAACTGCCTATCGGCTGGATCCTTTCATGGCTATTTCAAAGAGAGAAAGAGATAGAAGCAAAACAGAAATGTATTTATGATAATATGTCACATTTGTTACTCACGGTTAATGTGCTGGAGTGGATCTGGCGTTTCAAATGGCCTGGAAAAAAAGAGGGAGAGAGATGGAGGAAATGTGGACTACCTGCATTATTTAATACTGTGAAAATTCTTTTTGTCCAAGCATATAGAGCGGCTTTTCCAGGAGCCTGGAAAGAGTCAGACGGCGAGAGAGGGAGAGCTGGAAAGAAGGGGAGATGAATAGTCAGTGGCATATTTTACAAACTCTCTCCTCTGCTTCTCTCCCCTTCTCCTCCCTTGAGAAGGAAGCTTTTGTATCACCTCGCACAATACTTCACTTACTGCTCTCCCTCTGAAAATAGCACAGATAAAGGCTGAGACAGTATGCCAGTGAATCCTCAACATCCTGCAGACGGACAGAGTGAGCAGATGTGCTTCTCTGACAGGGTATGTGTGAAAGACAGTATGTCTGAGAGCAACTAATATATACAGGCTCAAAGATGGAAGAGGGAAAAATGCATGACGAAGGAAAGATAATGAAAAGGAAGTGAGCAATGCGTGCTATGCAGTAGTTTCAAACAGTGGTGAGCTACACAAAAATGGTATTCTTCTCATTTGCGAGTTAGCTTTTCTTGCTTCATATATCATGCTTCTCATTGTGTTGTCTTTCTGTTATACTGAAAATCAGTGGTAGGTCTGTCAAAAAGGTGTGTCCCTCAAAAATCCAGCAAGAACTCTAAACCAAGTGAAATAAACATCACACGCACACCAGCAGGATCGGAGTTACAGACTGTCATGTGACCGTTCGTAGTGGCGCATCTGCAAATTGTCACCGCTGACTGCAAATTTCAGCAGAGAGCAGACATCACAACCAGGTTCAAACCCAAGCTTCATGCCAGAGATCATTGCTGGGTACAACCCAGAGACTAGACTTAGTAGTGGAGAGGCCCCCAGTGCCAAAGAGGGAAGTCAGTGCATCAGGTCAGGAGGGTATGTTTTGGTCTGTCCATTCACAGGATTGTGCACCATCAGTTTGTCCACTAGGCTCAGGATGTCAACGGAAAGCTCCACTGCGACAACAAGCTGAAAGGTCCAGATGGTGGGATACAGATGGGGTTTTTTTTTGTTTTGTTTTGTTTTCAGGATTTCCTGCTGAACAGAATACAGAATTCCAGTAAGTCTTCTGATCTGCAAGCACCACAGTTACTGTTGAATTTAGTCGACCAAATCCACTTAGAAACTAGAGTAACTGCCACGCTGGTGTATTTTTCTGCAGCGAGTAGCAGTTTATATTCATGTCTGTTCAGACCCATGTAATATAATATAGGTATGCAATGAAGACTTTGAAAGAATTTAATGAAAGGTCAAGTGTATTTGGCGAAAGAGAAGTTATCACTATATTGCCTACACTGTATTATTCCAGAGAATAATATCCAATAAGAAACCTGATGTCTTCACTCAGAGCACAGAGGACTGATGGAAAGCTTCGTCACATGGTGCAACAACAATCAAATGATGCTAAATATATGGAAAACCAATGAGCCACTGCTGAACGACAGTGATTCAAGTATGGATGCTGTGACAAAGAAGCTCTAATATTCTTAAAAACACCTGATGCTTCATACGCTTTTCCAACCAGCATGCTTCCAAGATGGACGCAAAAGATTAGAGTCACTGAATCAGTCACTTCATACGTCTACTAGAACACTATTGGGCATTTGTTGGAAATTGTGTAGTAATTATCGACTGAATTCTTGAGTCGTGGCCAAAGAAATGTTTCGCAAGGTCACAGTGATCCCAAGAGGAACATCTGAATTCTTTCAGGGCAATCCTGAGATATCGCATTGACGAGAATGAGATGAATGGATGGACAGACTTTGGCTGACTCTGACTCTCCCTATTAAGTCCCTATCACACCTTTTGAAGCTGTGAATCTTTAAATGCACGACCAGCATTTAAAGGTATCTCACCCAAAATCAAAAATGCCCAACTCATCACCAAACTCTTCTTCATCTGAACAAAATTTCCAATCCATGTATTAGGTGTTGAGTAGTTTCAAGTAAGAACAAAACGGTGGAGTGACTTAAAGTGCAATCTCTGTGGCATCGCTGCTAGTTTGGTCATAAAAATATGAATAAGATAAAGGTTTTCCATCTTTAAGTGATGCCACATTGTTCCAACAGTGCTGATGTCCAATGTTCCTGTCGCCCTTTCCTTTATTCCTTTCTACACTCTTTTACCATTTACGAAAATAGCAATTATTAGATTACAGAGTAGTAAAAATGGATCTGTATAAATTATAAATGTGTGTGGGCTTTCCCTGAACCAAGCAAGAGGTCATGCTGTTCTGTTTCAGAGGTACTGCTCCGCTGCATCGGGAATTACGCAGGTTAAAAAAAGAGTGGCAGAGTGGAGGGGTTGTTATTTATTGATTTCTCAAGTGCAGCAAATGCCCCTAGTACTTCTTTAAAAATAAGGTACACTCTGAAAGAGAGAGGCATGCAGAAAGAGGAAGTGCAGATTCTGAAAATAAAGGCAGGCTAGAAAGATAAAGATCAGAAATATGAGCACAGGAAGGAAAAAATAACCCACCCCATTAGCGACTCCCTTGTTCTTTCCATCATTGCTTCTCTCTACCACTTGTTTTTTTAACAGTAAAATTCAACGGAGAGAAGCTAGCTCTTCCAACCAATCATTAAAATATATCCATGCACAATTTAAGAACACCCCTGTGGAGCTATACATGTGTGAAATGTATTTTGTTCTCCCTGCAGGCCATTTGTAAATCCGAGGTGGAGGGCCATCACAAAAATATCAGTATTGTAATTAGAAAAAGGGTGGGTGGAAAAAAAAAAGAAGAGTGGGCGTGTGGGGGGAGTGGAGGGTTGGCAGAGATGAAAAAGAACAAAAGAGGCCTGCTTTCAAGTTGGAGATGAGACAATGGGCCAAATGAAACGGTTCTCACCATGGCCTAACCTGTGGCTGTCTTTCATCTCTAATTTTCTCCTTATTCTTTTCTTCTTTTTCTTCTTCCTTAGCAACCGGCTTGGTTATTCATTTTCACTCTTAAGTGCTGAAATGGCTGCCATGATAATAATTTTATTTCAAAGCTGCCACGTTTCACCTTTTAATGCGCCTGGCAGCACACTGGAGGTTCGTAATTGATCTTTCCCTCACCAGTCAGATGTCTTAAAGCATTAGGACTGCAGGGTAAGACTGAGTCTGACAGGTCTCCCTTGTACCGGTTTCAAATGTATTGTATTTTCAAAAAACCCCAATACATGTCACAATAATAAAACTCAAAAATCTTTATCGAGCTAAATAAGGAGACACATGTACCTGAAAACTTCACACATACAATGTATCTTCTTTTGACTAACCTACCGGAAAACTTTCATATATCTTTAAGAATCATTAATATTGTTTCTATTCACATGGCTTCTTTGATACACCTACCTTGCACTCCCTGTTCCCCACTGTAGTCAGGACAATGTAGAGCATGTCATCCTGACATTCTATGGGACTGGTCTTCCCTGTAAAACACATCTATGGAGGGAAGGTTTGGATAAACCCATCCTGAGACCCTAGATTAGATAACTGTTTTTTTGCCCTCTATTAATAATAAAGATGTCAATTTGAACACTTGCAAGGTAGGAAACACCTTTGTTTGGTTAAGACAACAAAACATCACCTAGATGCAAAGATTTCAGTTTATTAGGTTGTGCTGGAGAGGAGACTGGACACACATCCCTTTCCTCCCACTCCCCCTAATCGGAGCTAAAGTTAAGTCTACTAGATGCAGTCAGATCACCTTTTAGGTTCCTCTTTTAAGCCAGTCTAAAGTAAATGTGCCATGTGTTCATTCAGTAACCCAGCTAACATTCTTCAGCACATGATCAATAAACCAGCTGTTTTCACCATGGCTTTGGTACCACCACAGTCCAAGAACTATAAACCCAGCAGCTCTGCAACTTCTGCTGAACTACAGTGGACAACAACCCCAAACAACAACTTTGGGAACAGTCAGCTAAAGCATCTTATCTCTGCTCAATGCTTCAACCAGTGGACAAAATCTATCTGCTGCCGCAGTCTTTTTATTTAAAAATGCCTATATTTTGAAGAAACTCACAATTTCCATTATTATTATCATTATTATTATCATTATTATTATTATTAAAGAGCATAATTGTTCTAATAACCATTTATGGCATGATGCAAATTCCAAACACATTCATACCAACTGCAGACATGACGCACCTGTGCAGCCAGTACTGAAAATATACACAAGGTCAGGAGATATAGCTTCAAGTTAGTGCGGTACAACACTGAACCATGGTTTGGGTAATCAAAGACAAAAGACACTGCATATTGTTTATTTTTAGGGACGGGGGGCAGATTTCTCTGTCTTTTCAGTCTGTCAAATGCTCAAAGCCTCTCAACCTTGAGGGTCAACGTGTCTTTACTGCAGTAGTTTAGAAAAGGTCTCTGATAAGTGCAGAATTCAAACTAGAGTTTTCGTTTAAGTCTTCAATGAAATGTTAAATGAGCTTGACAGACAGTTCTCTAAGGAAAACCATGATATTATCACAACAGTTCAGAAGAACAGAAATCAGGAAAGCAAAGTCTGGAATGCACAGGCTGTCTAACATGGAAGAGGTAACGCTTTTCTTTGAACCATCCAAAACCATGAACAATTGCAATTGCAGTAAGCACAGCTGTTGTTTTCCCACAGCTACAATGATCAAGATCATCTATTGTCTTCTGGATAGATTGAGTCCTTAAAACCTGTTGTCAAAGTAGGTATTCTTATGTTTATGTGTGTATTGCTGGTCTTTTGGAGCTATTAGCGGTGTGTAACACTAGTGCTTAATAGTCAAGCAATTCTCTGAAATCTACTTGATAGTGTGTGTCCACATTATACAACATATTGTACAATGATTTATTTATTTATATTCCAATTTAGGTAAAAGATATTTGATATCGATCATGGTGTTCCTCAAGGAAGCTTTCTTGGTCCTATTCTTTTTTCTTTATGTATGTTCCCTCTCAGCAGAATTGTTAATCAAAATACTGTCAAATATGATTGTTAAAAGACATACACTACATGAGCTGACATTACTCAGAGACACCTGGTCCCTGAAGAATCATAGCTTGCTGTCTTTTATGTTGTGCATGACGAAAGGGACGCTCGGGACTGACCCCCGGGAACAAGAACGTAAACAGTGGCATTCATAGTGGTGTGTATGATATTGGCTGTCTGGTGTTCATAGAAGCCTAAAAAAGAAAAATTGACTGTGACCTTTCCTCTGTTTCACAGTTCCACCTCAAAGCACCAGCCATCATTCCTCCTTACGCCGCCATGTTTACACTTGTGCGCAGAGGAGCAGTCTGCGCTCTTGGCGCAACATCGGTCAATGTTTGGAATTTGTTGTGCAGGGCAAGAAAAATATTCTTACATGTCAAACTACCCACCGAGGAACACCAAATAAACTGGGATTGAGAGCCCACCACATTCATCTATCAACTCAGAGTGAACACTTATTGCCCAGAAACATGTGGATACAGTTCCTGGCTGCAGAGTCTGGAGAGACTCACTTTTGCTGTATGAATTCATTCATGCATTAAGCTATTAACTATCATATTGATTAAAAAAACGTTTGTGAGCTATTTAACAAATAGATTTTAATTAGCCTAGAGTAACATGTGCCTTAAACACAACACACACAACACGTACAAAACACACAACAAGGCTTAAAAGACATGCAGTTTCACACGTATCTCTGTGCTACTCCCATTCCAGGTATTCCAGGTCTAATTTACATTACAGTCCATGTGACCCCGAGCTGTTAACTCTTGACAGTCTTCCATTAAGACATTATTATGGTGGAACAGGAAGTGGCTCTGCATGGTGAACATGCAGTGAGAGAGCACTAGCACTTTTGTGTCAGTGCAGGCAGAGAGTCAGCGGGGATGTGACTCATCAGGTACGAGCGCTTGCACTCATTAATTTCACCCGCATGAAGTTCCTTTAAAACAGCACTGTTACTCATTCTTCATGGTGCCACAGCCTGAATGAATGAATGGAGAGTACCTGAATAAACAGGTTACTGCAGTTCTAAAGATTTCAAGATTGGCAAATTATGACATTCTTATTGGGGGGGGGGGGCTGGGTATTTCATATAAGAAATAGTACCACTGGAATAGAATGCAAGACCCTCCTTTAGATCAGACAACCAATCATAACCAACCAACCATCATAAATTGTCAGAAGACTTCACGTTTTAACTTCTTCACCTACTTCAGGTAATTTCCATAGAGATCCTGAATGTCTGAACAATTATGTCAATGAAACAATGACTTAATAAGCCAGTTAATGACATAAATCAGATATTGTCTCATGCAGGCAATCACTGCCAGCCTTGCTTTCACTGAATGAATTGGTCCAATTCCTCAGCTCATGTGCTTTCAGAGTGAGACAGCTCAATGAAATGTGCTAACAAGGACAATTTGCAGCTTCGTACCGTCGGCAGCGACTCCATGGCAGCCAGTTGCTCGGCAGGAAGGGGACAGGAAATGACTCACTATCTTAACATTCACCATTGTTTTCACTGCTGAATTCTGGAGCTACTCCAGCAGCCCTGGGATGTCTGAGAACTCCAAACTGCTGAAAGGCTGGTTAGCAATTTAGTTGTTAAATCAGGTATGACATTTTACTCAGGCCACCGTAAAGCTACCAAAAGGCAAATATTAAACTACTGAAGGCAAATCCGATAACTGTCTGAGGCTTGTATGACTCACTTTAGTTTGAGTAGGCTGCAAACATGATATTTGTATTTCACTGAAAATGGTATTCCATGTTTGAAGGCTCAGACAAAACTTAGGGTTCTGTTACTTGAGTAGTTTGGGCCATCATTCCCATATGCTAATTATGACACTGTAGTTATCAAAGTTATTTATAAGATGTGGGAACACACCTGTTGTATGCTCTGTTATACAATGACGATAAAGGCTTTCTATTCTATTCTAAGTCAATGTTCAGTCTGATTGCCTGAATTGCTGATTTTCCTTGGCAACGTCACCATGTGCATAGATCTCAGCAGCTAATTCACGGAGTACAATGTTCTGCTTTAAAGACTATTTGTTGTGTCTGTGTTGTAAAGGAGGCTGTAATTCAGGTAATTTAGAACAAACTGTAGATATGGAGTCAAAGGTAAGACGTGGTGAGAAATGAATGCTTTGTGTCCACATTCACACCCAGAAAACAAAGTAGACCTACTATCTGGCTTTTTGAAACAAGCTTTAGAAAACCTTGAACCTCTCCTTTTAAGATGCACCGATAAACAGACAACGAATAACACTCTCGTTACATTTTATCAGCTGTCGCTACTGCAAGGGAATGTAAAATCTGCAATACAACCTTGTCTTGTTTACCCAACATAATTTACCTCTGAGCATCTCCTTGTTAATCAAGCTAAGAACACACACAGATTGTACACATAGGTGGCAACCGTGCACATGCTCACCCCCAATAAAAGACTTTGCATCTCACATTTCTGCAAAGTCAGACTAAAATATTTTGTCCATAAATGCCTGGGGACCAGTAGCACTTTGCATGTCATATAAAATTTCATGCGCTGCCTAAAATCAGTGTAACAGAGGCTATAAAAAGCCTCATTCAATCACAAAGGAACACAGTGTTCCACAATGGCTCACATGGACTGATGCAGGATAAATAGCCTACATAACCTAGTAAGCACATTTTTTGATTTGTAGTCATAAGAGTGTTGTTCATTTTACAAGCACATGTATGTTGAATAGGGTATTCAGAGGTGTCTATGCATCTTAAAGGTACCCCTACTAGCGCTATGAAGCAGCTTTTCTGTGAGTGGATCCCTGTTTTGCTGGTTTCATGCATGCACACAAGGACACACATCCACACTTGTGCACATAGGTGACATGGCACATGGTCCTGCCAATGGTTCCACAGTAGTCCACTGATCTACAGGCAAAATGCCAAAAGGTGCTGCGAGGCACCAACATAAGCAGGGGTGAAGAAGACCGCTTGCAAGCAAACATGCATGAGAACAAAGCTGGATTTGAAACATTTATACATATCTAATAAGGCAATGTATTTAGCAATGAATATTGAATCTGAATTTAACTTTTGCTTGTTCACAATAAAAGCTCTACGAGGCACCTTCAATATGGACTTAACTTCTTTGTCCTTATTTATCTCTCAGGAAATCACTGCATTGGCCACTGTTTCAAACACTGAACTGTACATTGTTTACCAGTTTTCTAGAGAGCTTGCTCTTGTAGTTTTTGGCAGAAACAGCCATGTTGCCACTAAGTATCTGGGGTATCATGGCAGAGTGATCCTATTTTTACTAAAATCACCAATGACTTCTTTAAATCATGGTGGTTGTATTTTCTCAGCGATCACAGGAGTATTATATTTCAATTTTACCTCAGGAGTTTATACAAGGATCAACAATGAGGGTCACAGTACTACCACTGTAGCTACAGAAGACATTGCAACCCTATGTGGGTTACATTAGTCAGATCTCTAGCTCGGCAAATACCTGCTTAAATATTTTTCCTGTAACTTTACAAGTTGATTAATAATAATAATAATAATAAGCAAACATGTTTTCAGCTTGTTACACAGCCCTTAAGTGACCATAAGAATCCATTAATGCTGCTTTGGGTGCTAGATATGGCTTTCTGAAAAGGAGAAGAGACCTGTGGCTTTCTTGAAAATATGACACAACACCTGCACTGTCAGCAACCCCCTGTTAGCATCTGATCTTTGTAGAAGAAAACACTGACTATCAAGCATGTGGCATCTCCATAGTCACAGTAGCTCAGACATGTACAGTATTTACAGTGGAGCTGCATATATCCTGTTGCTACACTGTGGATCCTAAGTAGACCAGGCTTTTCATTTTGAAGGCAAAACAGGACAATCGAGTCTTTTAGACCTGAGCGTTCTTGCGTCTTTGTTGTTGTTTTGGTATGAAGCCAATTTAGGTTTATATAGCACATCTGACCAGACCAGTAATTTCAGGGTGATGTAGAAGAGTTTTACTCAACACCTCCAGAAATGCCAGTCTCTGAAATGAGACTACTCTCTACTAAAAGCTGTTTCAGGAGGCAGTTAAATTGAAAGAACAAAATGAAGGCAATGAGCAGCTTTAATGTCAAATGTCCACATGTCCTCCTTTCACCTTTCCCTTCTCCCTCCCTTCACTTCCCTTCTAATTTCTTTCCCAGGTCTCCTCTCCATTTCTTCCTCTCTGTGAGCAGTGCGGTGACCCGAGCCATGTGGTGGTGATTGTCTCTGCAGTTCAATGCAGGGGTCTCATTTCCGAAGCTCCACAACTATTCCTGGAGGTGCAGCTCCGCCGTGATTGATGCTTTATAAAACCTTTTTTACAGTTGTGACATTTCAGGGAAAACAAGCGCGGTCTGAACTTTCCATCTGCCGGGTCCACCTGCCTGTACCTCCCTCTTCACTAGCCAAAATCTCTCCCTCACTTACCTATGTGTTCGTTTTCGTCGTTCCTCACTTCTAAACTCCCCTTTTCCTTCAGAGTTTCCCTCAATCTTTTAAAACATCACAGTCAAACAACAACACAATCGAAAAGATCTGACAGTCTAATCAATTCCATCCTTTAGCTGAAATATCTTACAATCCAGTAGATTGGAATAGAATAGTTGAAACGACTGTAGCTCTCAGTTCATTTTTACATTACAACTGTGCTAAATTGTGACATGAAAATTTACCAGCACAGCTGTGGACAGAGGAGCAGGGTTTTGTTGCCGTGTTCGGCGTAAGCCTTGGACCTCTCAAAAGGTGCCACTGACATTTTAATCCATTATTCAAAAAATGTATAATTGTAGAGTTAAAAACTAGTGATTAAACAAGATGTTAAGATGTTTTCAAGTGCTTCGTGATCTTTTCATTTTAGCTCTTCAGATTCCAGTTAGGCAGCTCTTGCAACTGAACTTGACCTGGGCAAATTCTGTGAATCAACCAATGTGAATGTAAATGTGTGAAACAGGTATTTGGTGTATATTAGCTCCAGCCTTTTCCTTTATATAAGGAAGGTAGGGGAAATGCCTTTATTGGACAGGAAAAATGTACTTTTACTACTGTGTAACTTTTTCAGTTTAGAAGTTCATCTAAATATAGTTTTTAAATACTGTGATAACTGTGGGATATGGTCTTCCTCTTGTCACCTCAGTGCAGTGTATCCGACTGTTAGGTCTGTATTTTAGTGTCCACTTGTCCAACCGCCACACACCCCTCTGTCATACAGCTGGCTAGCTTTCTATAGCACTGCTAGCTATGTTTCCAAGGGGACTTGTGTATTGGCAGAGCACACGTGTGGTTTTGTGTGTGATGTGCGTGTCCATGTGTGCATGTGTGTGGGTGTGTGGGTGTGTGAACATATGTCACTGCCATGCTGGCAGATCAAGGTAGTAAATTCTCCATCATGACTATCAGTATGATTAAATAGAGGTACTGGGCCGCATCCATCATGACACATAATCACTGAGAAGGTCACACAGGTCATGGACTATAGGGGAGGCAGCTAATGGAGTAGGTGCATTCAGTATGAGTGCATTACAACATAACCATGTGTTGTGTATATTGATCAAATGCTTGTATACTCCACTAGTTTTAATTAGTCAAAAACCACATAACTGTACACATATATTTTACAGTACAGCAGCTTTTTCTTTGTTAGTTTAGGGAATTATTGAAGTTCAAGTGCATGAAAATTGCCTTGAATGTCATCTAATACCTTTTATTAGATGTACCTATGGAAGGCTTTTGTGATGGACTACCTAATATATGGCAAACAAGCATTCAACGTGCTGTGTAAAACCTACAGGTATAGCAAGTCAACGGAGCCTACACATCAACTCTGTCTTTCTTTACCAACTTAGTTTAACCCTTATAATGTGTTAGAAAGCTGCCCACATCTTTAGTGTTAGCGGGTCAAATTTGACCCGTGATTTAACTCAGCCTGAACATACTTAAAAACACTAGTTATCATCCAATATTGTTTTTCACCTCATAGCTAACTTAGTATGTATTCATATCCATGGAAACACAGTGCTTTAAATTTTTTTTTTGGCTCCACAGACCTTTTATCTTACAATATACCACTCGTTTTCGATTACAAAAACTGTTTAAATTCACTAATTATATTTCCTATAGTGATAAAATGAGTAATTATAGTATCCATGTCTTATAAACTAATATTAGTACACCTACCCAAAAAAATTCTTTGATTTTTTTTTTTTATTTAAAATGATTAACAATAGTGACATCTGTGGTGTTACGGGTCAAAACCTACCCGTATAGATTTATGGTAGGATAAAGACAAAAAGTCAATTGCTTTTCATAAAACCAACTTTATTTTAATCAGAATTGCAAGTGCAAATTGAAAATTAAACCATAAAATGAACATTGAAAGACAACGTGTGTGTATAGGGCAGGTGTCTGTGTGTGTGTGTGTCTGTGTGAACCATAAGTAGCTTCATTACAGGATCTGTACACCCCAGCAAGAAGCAACAGTCCCATGTAGGCATCCAGCTGCGTTTTGTCAATCTCCATCCAGCTATCACCAAACACTCTTCTCCCTTCTATGTTGGTCATCTCAAGCAGGATCTTCTGAAGAGGTTGTGGAAAGAACAGCTCAAACGTTGACTTGATGTCTTGGGCATGCGACACAGCGTATCTAGTAGGCCCTGGAGTCATTTTGAGGATGTTCTCCCTTGGTGCCCTGCATTGGGTGTCAAGAGGGCTTGATGACCATGAAACGTCACCTTTTCTTCACTTGAAGACCTCTCTTTCAGCATCTGTAACATCTGGGTCCTCCTCATCAGATGTGTGGTCTTGTTCAGGGTCATACTGAACCTCATCCTCATCCTCAGACACATTCTCCTCAGCTTCGCTTTCCTCTCTGTCTTCAGGATCACTGTCATGACCAAAGATATGATCCAGCGCCTCATAAACAGTATACCTCTTGCTCATGTTGCCTGATGCTCCAACTGAATGCAACTGATAATATCTCACAATGTTTATTTTTTATTCAAAATGTATCAATATGCTGCGAGAATGAGTTCACGTGGGGTGAAGAGGGCCTTTGTGTGTGTGTGTGTGTGTGTATCAATATTCTACGAGAATGTTTGAGTTCACGTGGGGGAGAGGTGGTGAAGGGGGCCTGTGTGTGTGTGTGTGTGTGTGTGTGTGTGTGTGTGTGTGTGTGTGTTTGTGTGTTGTGGGGCACACTGAGCCATATTTGATCCACAGAGCAACCCACAGCTTTTAAGTGATGCATACAACAGCCAGTATTCTCTGCCGGGTCATATTTGACCCGTAACACCACAAATGTCACTTTTTTTTTTGAGACCTTTAGAATTTACTAAAATGGTGAAAATTAATTTTGTTGCGTTAAAATAGTTGTGTCTGAGGATTAGATGAAGCCTCGTTCCAGTACAAAAAAGCAAATGGTACTTTTTACATACCTAAACTTGAAAACGGGTCAATTTTGACCCGAACACAATATAAGGGTTAAAACTCAGATACGCGAGCTATACACAAAGCAGCAAGAACGCTCAGGTCTACAGGTCGTGGTCTATTAACCATCCCTCGTACTAACTCTAAAGCAGTGGAGGCTGCTTTTTGTGTCAGTGCCCTAAGCGGATGATTCAACACCCTCTCTGATGACCTTAAACAGGTCATGGAATCTGTGCATTTAACAGTTTACCTCAAGGACTCATACTGTAATGAGTTGTCTTATGTGCACCGTACAGTTTAGAAAACTAATTTAAAAAAAAGCTAGAATTAAAAATATATGTGGCTACATGTTGGGACCAGAGTGGCTTTAAAAGCAGTACAAGAGACAACCCAGGACCAATAATTTATTAGCTTTGGTCACTTCCTGTTCTGGTTGGTCGACATCATTAATGCTAAAGCCAACACTGATATCTTCATGCTTTGGGATTTAGAAAAGTACTGTTAAAATGTTAAAAGCTATTTTCTAACCTTCATGCCATTGTCACCTTTCTTCTTGTAATGGTTAAAGCAGGATAAGCCCAACTACAAATCAATTTCAAATGTAGAGGCATCTATAATATTTTTGAAGAAATGGCAACTTCTTAAGTCAGCAGACTGAAAAGGGTGACAGTAAAGGGTTCGTTGCAGTTGATGATTATTATTATTATTATTATTATTATTATGTTGAAGGAAAGCTCTTAGAATGGCAAATGTCAAAATGTAAATGTGAGTCAAATCAAAACTGATCTTTGTTCTGAAGTTGGAATAGATGTTAATCATCTATCAAATTGAGAACATTTTCCTAAGTCTCATGACATTATTTCTGCTAAATGTACAAAGTCAGGTCTCTCCTCCTCCTAAGGTGGCTGTGAACAGGAAGCACCATCTCAGCAGTCTATTAATAGGCTTGTCCAAGTGCCCCATCTGGACCATCTTAAGAACAGGTGACATGGCACATGGAGGTCAATGCTGTGAATTCATGCATACCGTTAACACTTCTGTCCCGGAGAAGAGGCACGTTTTTAAGACGGTACTGTTGTGTGACCTGCAGCGGCAGTCACAATGTAAAGTCTGTTTCCATGTGCTCTCTTAAGTGCTTGTGATTAAGTATGCTCCTCTGGGTGTGATTCTGCGGCGGGGGTGCAGGATGTACTCAACACGTCCTTTACACATGATCACACTCCTAAATAGATCCTGAGCTGATTACCAAAATCAAATCACTAAATCAGAATTAACACGGAATCTTCTTGTTACTGGACTGTGCAGTGTATCGATTTGTGAATGTGATGAATGTCTTTATGGAATCACAATCGCCAAGAGACATATCCAGCAGTTTCCAAATTCATCGGAATATTAATGGTATCAGCATCTATTTGTCTATCTATCTCTGTCTCTGTCTATCTATTGTCTCTATGAATCTTGCATTAAATGTACACACTTAGAATGAAAGTCAAATATTTGTTTGTATTATTTTGTTGTAAACAAGGCTGCTCTAAATCAAAAGATTCACCAATGGATGCTGTCAGTCTACCCTGTTTCACAGCTAGGTGGTTAGCAGCAGCTATTTCCGACAATGAAGAGGAGTACAATGTGTTAAAAAATGTAATTATAGAGCACACGGATAAGGAACGCTCATAATAATAGAATAATAGGTCTTCTTCCAAAGGAGATTACTCTGACTTCCCTCCACTTTCCTTTGGGTTTTCAACCTTGACTCTTAAAAGCCAGGCTGTGGCCTCTCACAAGCCCTTGTCACAGGTGCATAAAGTGGCTAGAACGCATCTTTATACCCTTGAAACTGCAGATTTAAAAAAATAACTCCCAAAATAGCACCAATGTAAATGTAAGTCTTTTTCCAGCTTTAATTTATCAGATTAAAAATATGGAAAAATGCCAAATGACATTGTAGAACTGTAGGATGGCTTTATGGATGGACCATGGAGCTCTGTCAAAACAATCATCAAAGAGAGGAGGAAACGTGGCATCACAGAGATGCTGCAAAGATCAGGACAAGCTTCCCAAGTTGATGACAGGATGAGGAGAAAACCTATTAGGGAGGCTACCAAGAGCAATGCTGAAGGGTCTACAGGAGATTCTGGCAGGTGCTGATCAATCCTTGTATGTGACATCATCTCCTGTATTCCGCGCATGTCTGGGCCATGGGCTAAGGTGGCAAAAAGAATACCCTGTCTGAATTATGCTAAAAGATGCTTTTACCTCACATCAAAACACATGAGAAAGATTCAGATCTCATGAGGGTAAAACTTTTAAGATATAATTCTAAAATATATGTTAGTTTCAAAGCCAATGCAGCTCATCATCCTGAACACCATACTGACTGTGAAGCATGGTGGTGGTAACGTCAGGTTTCAAGGCTGCTTAGCCTCTTTACCTGGGTCAGGTGCTCCCGTCGAGATAGAAGGCATATCATGGCATAAAATCTTCTGGTTTTCCCGTTCCAACACGATAATGACCCAAAACACACTTCCAAGTCAACCAAGAAATGGTTACAGAAGAGGAAAGTCTTCAGGCTTCAGGGTCCAGACCTCAATGCCATCCTCAACATGCAGAATACCTAAAGAGAGCTGTACACAGGAGACAATTCCCTCCATTTAGAATGCAACTAAACTGACATTTATATTGTTGCCTGCAGTTTCACATGGGTGTGTAGGCTTTTTCTATCCAGCATAAGTCTATGAAACAACAACAGCAGCAGCGCAGTTGCTGCATTCTTCATATAGAGCATGTGTTTAACCACATTACACCTGTGCCCAGGTACCACTTTGGCAGGGCCCCCAGCCAAATATGCAATCAATGTAGTAACTGCAGTTAAGTTAAAAATATTGTATAAAATATGATTTGCAGCTTCCACTGAGGACACCAAGGTCACGTCTGAGGTCAGAATACGGGGGGTTTAATTACTTTTTAAAAACAAATTACACAGAAGTAACAAAAGGTTGTAAATGTTACAGTTTTTACATTCAACTGCTTCTAGGCAATTAGTTTAAAATAACAATTACAAAACATTTGACTTGCTGACTAAAATTCTGCTGTTCTGCTGTGAATGATAGGTGACACTATAACCATATGGGAATATCAGTCACAGGAAGTGCTCTGCACCAGAGATGCTCAGCTGGCAGATGTGATGAATACTGCGGTGACGACTATTAATCTCATCCAATCAAGCGCGCCTAATCACCATGAGTTTCTGGCTTTGCTGTCGGAAATCGGTGCACGATAGAGGGCTGTAATCTCAGATGTGCATTGGCTCAGTCATGGAAGAGTTGTGGAGGCGTTTCCTTCACCAAATTATGGAATTGACCATTTTTTGAAGGAAAAATGTCACAGCCACGTGGGAGTGTGCAACCTTGAGTGGTTTACTGACCTCGCCTTTTTTTAGAATCTATTTTTAACACAAACAAAACCTTCTTATGCTCACGTGAAATCATTTATTGGGAAGCTCTGTCCTCTTGAGGAAGTTCTGTCCCAAATCTGCAGGAAATTATCTCCAGTTTTCCAGACACCAACCTTTCTATGTATGGACCCTGCTCTCAAACCCTTTGTCTGTAGAAGGGATGCAGGAGGACATGAGGCTGGAGATAATGGAAAAGCATTAGCTGATGTTACCCTCTCAAGTCTCCATCAGCAGTTACCACTATTGGAATTGTACAAGGGTTTGGAAAAGTCCAGATTGTGGCACCATGCCAAAATGATGCTCATTTTATTTAACAATAGATACTGATAGATAGATATTGTATATGAGAACAAACAAGACCCTGAGCAAGAGCAGACTGAGTCGCAAGACTGAGATGACACCACGAGACTAAAAACTGACCTAACAGCCATTCTTAAGTCCATGGTCCACCAATACTGCTCCCATCAGTTGTGATATGAACTGCTGCATGATATTTTATACCAGTTATGGATTCAAGTATAAAACACAAAGTGATTCAAACTTATTTAGTCTCTTCTTTACTTTCTTCTCTCCATGTGGCCTCTGGCGTGAAAAGTTTGGACAGCCAGGACAACTTCACAGACTTCTTTTGGTGCATATTAAAAAAAGTGTAATGGATGTGCTGTGGGGAATTAGGACCCATTACTTCCCTCACAATCTTTAAGAAGAACCACATCTCGTATCTGATTAAAATGGAAACACTTGCAGTGTCTTACAAGAGGTGATCTGACAAGTGAAAAACAAGGCTGAAACTTGACCAGTGAAGCCAGCTTGCTGAAGTGGACAAGAGGTCATACATTGATTTATTGACTGAATACACTGACATCGACATCTTCCTACTTTCACCAGGTGTCCTGTTGAAGCAGGACAATTAGGTGAAGCTGTTTCTTTTACAATATCTTAGACTACATTGTTTCTTAACACAGGAGATGCTACATTTGTTGACAGTGTTGTTTCAAATCCAGAGCAGTGTGAATGAGCATTATAAAATATTAAAATGGACAGAAGTCACCCAAGAGAAACAGAAGCCACTTTGTCCAGACACTTTAGAAGCTCTCAGTGTTGTGCTTCACATGGGCATCATTTGTTGTGCTTTATAGGAGCAGGTTATTGGCAAAAATTAATTATCTATGATAATAATTAATTGAAAGAATATTATCACCACCCTGGTACCAGGGACCAATAACCAGCTTGAAAATCAGTCTCACAAACGTTTGCTTACAGATATCAGTACCTGGGAGATACTGATATGCATAAGACGAACAATGAAGGTGTGAATCCGAGCACTGACTCTTTTAACCAGCCTTTACACTTATACAAACAATACAGACAACTTCTCTTTAAAACATAACAGAATTTATTAAAATCAATGATATCAATTCGCAATCGATAGCACTTAAATTAATAAACATCCATCCGTGTGTCTCTGATAAGGGGATTTAACCGGTGTATATGTGCGTGTAGGTTAAAGGGAAAGAGGGGAAAACACAGCACATAAAAATAAATTCTTTGGGCTCCGATCGTCAGACCGTGGTATGCCCGATCAAAGAAATCAAATAAACAAATGGGACGCTTGGTCCATTAATTCAAAGCGCGGGACTTGTAGTCCGTTAACTTAACTTATACACCGCGTTCCACATTATTATGCAAATGTAATTTTTCTCTCTTTTTCCTAAATAATCTATAAAAATGATAGTTCTCATAATTTTCATGTCATCAAGCATTAGAGTATAACTCGACTGTTTTTGAACAAACCTCCAAATCATAACGGGTTTTTTAAAAAAAATCAAAATCTTAAAATGCACTGTTCCACATTATTACGCACAATAGAGTTTCAAAACATTTTATTGTTGTAAACAACTGAAAATGGTCATTAGTTAAACTGCAAGCATTTGCAGGTTATATTTGCTGAAATCAAAAGCTCTTTCAATCAAAAATATCTTAACAGGCCAAATTACATTTTGACATAGGACCCCTTATTGGATAGGAGCTTCACAATTCTTGCATCCATGGAAGTTGTCAGTGTTTGGATGGTTTCTGCTGGAATTTCTTTGCAGGATGTCAGAATAGCCTCCCAGAGATGCTGTTTTGATGTGAATTGCCTCCCACCCTCACAGATCTTTTGCTTCATGATGCTCCAAAGGTTCTCAATAGGGTTGAGATCAGGGGAGGATGGGGGCCACACCACGAGGTTTTCTTGTTTTATGCCCATAGCAGTCAATGATGCACAGGTATTCCTTGCAGCATGGGATGGTGCATTGTCATGCATAAAGATGATCTTGCTACGAAAGGCACGGTTCTTTTTTTTGTACCACAGAAGAAAGTGGTCAGTCAGAAACTCCACATATTTCACAGAGGTCATTTTTACACCTTCAGGGACCTTGAAGGGGCCGACCAGCTCTCTCCCCATGATTCCAGCCCAAAACATGACGCCACCACCTCCTTGCTGACGTCGCAGCCTTGTCGGGACATGGTGGCCGTTCACCAACCATCCACGACTCTATCCATCTGGACCATCCAGGGTTGCACGGCACTCATCAGTGAACAACACTGTTTGGAAATTAGTCTTCATGTACGTGTAGGCCCACTGCAGGCGTTTCTGCTTCTGAGCTTTGGTTAAGGGTGGCTGAATGACAGGTTTATGCATAACTGCAACCCTCTTGAGGATCCTAGACCTTGATGTTCTGGGCACTCCAGAGACACCAGCAGCTTCGAATACCTGTTTGCTGCTTTGCAGTGGCATTTTAGCAGCTGCTCTCTTAACCCGACGCATTTGTCTGGCAGAAATCTTCCTCATTGTGCCTTTATCTGCTCGAACCCGTGTGTGTTCTGAATCGGCTACAAATCTCTTTATTGTACGATGATTACGGTGAAGTTGTTTTGAAATATCTAAAGTTGTCATACCTTCTCCTAGGCATTGAACTATTTCTCGCTTTTCGGCAACAGAGAGATTCTTCTTCTTCCCCATATTGCTGGAAAATGGTGGTCTGCTTAATAATGTGGAACATCCATTCTTAAGTAGTTTTCCCTTTATTTGGACTCACCTGCAAACTAATTGGCACAGGTGTCTGAGATTGATTGGAGTGATTGGAAGAGCCCTGACACACATTCCCATCCATGTGTTTAAACTGAGAAAAAAAAAAAAGACCTTTATGACCTTTAAACACAATTTGCATAATAATGTGGAACGCGGTGTACAATAAAGATTGTATAGAAAACACACTTAAAGCTACCTCTGCCCAGATCAAGCCTCTTACGTGCCTACGAAGCAGGGAGATGTGTGGGATCCGTCTTCGGGTCCGGCTCGGTTCCTCGGCTCGGATGATGACGGTGGGCCGTGCCGCTCTGTCGGCAGGTTGCACAGCGGGTTGCAGGTACTTTGAGGCAGCGGCGTCTGCGGCAGCAGCCAGGTAATTCCCCATGGTCAGCGGGAATTTGGCGATTCGGGTTGAAGAAAAACGCGGCAGTCCTTTCTTCCTTCTGCAGGTACTTATTGAGCGGCGGCGGTCAGGTACTTTATCGAGAGTGCTGGCGGCAGCGGCGGCGGCGACTCTCCTTTGGATCCGGGAAAATAATGTGCTTGGGAAATCTCGGCTCGTCCAGCGAGCGTGAGATTGGCGCGCAGTTGAGGTCCTTACAGTGTTTACTCTCTTTTACAGCGTGACGAGCTGGGATCCGTGTGGAAGCCTGCTGGATCGGACTGGAAGCTGGGTGGAAGCAGGGTTCACTTCCTTTTACATCGTGACCAGCTGGGATCCTTGTGGAAACCGGCTGGAAGCAACTGGAAGCAAAGTTGTGAGGGTTAGTGCAGGTAATATACCTTGGAACATCTGGCCGCACAGCAGGGTGCTGGCGGCTATTGTCCAATGGGAGTCCGCACCCACGGGGGGGGACAGAGGGGGTAGTAACCTGGCCTGGAGGTGACCTGATTCCTTCCTGGTCTGACCCTTTGATCTTAGACAAATGGAGCGGGGTGCTGGTGGTTCTCGTGCCATTTGGGGGCCAGCGCTCACCAGGGGGGCGGCCGAGCAGGTAGGGACGGAGGTGTCCCACATTTCTGTGTGCTCTGGCCCATAGGTCTAAGATAAGGAGCAGCCAGGATGCTAACAGCTCCGTCCAATTGGAGGCTGCGTCCACCAGGGGGGCAGCAGAGTGGGTAGGGATGGAGGTGTCCTGCATACCTCTGTGACCTGGCTCCCAGGTCTTAGACAAAGAGAGCAGCCATTTGGTTGGTCTGCAATCCTTGATCTGTATCAGACCTCAGGTCGTAAACCTTGTTGGGGGCCTGCTGTCTGTATCAGTAAGCTTGAGGCTGTGGACAGGAAAGGCAGTACCCCCTCGGATCCAATTACAATGACAGAGACTATGAATTATATCCCAAATCCTGAGTAAAGTAAAGCTCCGTTGCATCTGTTTGTGAAAACCTCTTCATTCCCTGTACCAGATAGTACCAAACTCAGACATTCATATAAGCCTCAGGTTTAGAGCAAGTCGAAGCTGCTTTCAGTCCATCTGACCTACCCTCTGACATGGTGCCCTTCTGTAGCACGTAGCATAGCCTAAGGTTTACACACCAGGGCAATAGAAAGAGCAGAGAGAAAAGAAAAGGGCAAGTGACCTCCACAAGAATAGACAGTGAAAGAGAGAGAGAGAGAGAGGGACTTAAAGAAAGAAGCAATCTCTGCCTCCCCTCTTTATTATGAACTCCCTGGTGACTGAGTGAATGAAATTTAGATTAGCCTTTATGCTTGACCTGTTAACTCCCAATGACACAGGAACAGATTGTAGCTGATAGATAAAGGGGGTGGAGGCGGGGGTGGAGGGTAACCTTTTGTAACGACT
This sequence comes from Datnioides undecimradiatus, assembly GCA_008933995.1. Classification (NCBI taxonomy): domain Eukaryota; kingdom Metazoa; phylum Chordata; class Actinopteri; order Lobotiformes; family Datnioididae; genus Datnioides; species Datnioides undecimradiatus. The sequence continues at coordinate 344,180 of WARS01000091.1, read as the reverse complement.
GTGGAAATCAGGGAAAAAAGAAAAGATACTGCGGACGAGATAAACAGACAGGAGAGGAGATTAGGTAAAAAAGGGTTGATGGGATTAAATATGTGGATGACGCAGAGAGACAGATGCCACGAGGTAACCTCCATGCTCCTCACCCTCCCCCATCTCTGTTTCTCTCTCCTGGGAGGAATGCACTTTCATCGAGTAGGATGTCACACACATATGCACAAACTGCAACGTCAAACACTTTTTCATGCATTTTCTATTTAGAAGACTTGCCATTATGCCACAATCACAATTGTCTCTTTGTATTCATTCACTGATTTATTACCTTTATTTATCCAGGGAAGATTCGCTGTAATGCAGAGCTAATTTGATCAATGAAAAATTGTCTGTTGATTACCTTTTTTTTATTGACAGAGTTGTTAATAAGCTAAAAACAGAGTTTTGATTTAAAAAAAAAAAGCTGTGGAGCTTTGTATGGACGCACGCGCACGCTGACACGGTTGAGACTGTCACCTTGATTACAAATTCCTATACCTGTTTTAGACTAATTAAATAAATAAAAGTTGACTTTACTCTAATGACTCACCAACATGTAAAGGCTTTGAGTTGGTTAAAACTACACAAACTATGAAGAGCTAAAATGTGACTAAATAAAATGAATGAAAATGTCACAATGGTAAGAATTAATTTAAAATAGCCGCTGAAATTAACACTGCTGTCATGCTGAAACAAGTAGCTGATGGACTGAATAAATGATATAATCAATTAACTGTTTCAGTCATTTATTAAGCAAAAAAACCAAATATGCTCTGGCTGCAGCTTCTAAAGATGTCATGACATGTTTAAGCTTAAGTTTCCACATTACATTAAGATGCACGTTGGATCCTGACTGGATCTTTACAGGACGACCCATGCTCAGTCTCCACATCATAAAGGATAGTTTCACAGTCTGAAAATAGTATAGACGTGCCTAAATGTACAACTGTCCCTCCTGCTCATAATGTAAACAGCTGCTTTCTTATAAGTGTCAACGTTAGTGATGGCAGACATCAGCACTTCTCATTCTGTGCAAAATGCACTGCAGGTTCAGCTGAAGTTAATACGAATCCTCATCAATGTGTGTCATTCAAATCATGTTGCTATGTTCCACAGATACTGTCTTTTTTGTACCAAGCCTCGTCTCTGTGTCATTATCTCTGCAGCGCAGCGCAGCGCAGCAAGTAAACACTGTCCAGGGAGACGCAAAGAGGACACTTTACACTAAAAAGACAGCCACTTTGTCCAACTCAGACTGTTTCAGCTAAACCTCTGACTGAAGTCATTGACTAAAGACCAAAATCATTTTACGGTGGATTTTATCCAAATCACTTACTTCAAAATTGTCAGGAATGAACCTCAAGTAACAATGACTATAAAGCGCTTACATACACAGCACAAATGAACAATTCCTGTGCACACCTTACGGGGAACTTGAGAGGAGTGCTGTGAAGAGTTTGTTGTTTTGAAGTACAGAAATCATCATTTAGTGTTATTTAAGAGATCAGAAACAATGGTTCATAGCTTCACTTGAGCATTCTGGCTAAAGGCTGCCTTTGGTGGATGAGGACATGCTGAAGTTGTGGCTAGTTGTAGCTCCAAATCAATGCTAACACTCTCATCCACACACAGTCGCTGCTGTCCATGGGGTCAGGTTTAACCGGGATGGCCACTGGCAGCACTTCCTGAACTTCCTGAAGACACATGCTGTTCTGACTGGAGAGAGCTGCTGCAGACAGGCTGGTGCTAATGCTGTTAGCTAAAGTTGCTGTGTTGACCTGCAGCAGTGCACAAAAAAGCAAGTTTGATCATGTTGCCAGATCATTTCAGCAACAATCTGAGCAAGAGTCAGTGTGTGTATATTGACAGGGTGTAATTGCCCTATATTTGTAGCCTGGTTCCTAGCTAGCACCTTGCGCACTACTAGACCTGTTTTGAAAAACTGTCGCCTTCAATAGTCATTCAGTCATTTGGAAAATAGGGTCCAGGCTGAAAAATACTGAAGTTCCCCTGTCACATAAAACACCAAACACACAACCACTTCTTTAACATGCAGGGAGTTTGAATGGGATCAAAAAGGGACAGTGATATGATGTATGAAAACATTAATGTTAGTTACTGTAGCAGCAGAGTCAGCATCATCACACAAACATTCATATATAAACATGTATGATCACATACTGTCTGCAGAGATGGAGATACAAACGTATGAACAAACTAAACAGCAGGCGGTTATGCAATCATCACATTACTCAATCACATGACCAGCCACACACGGCGCCGGTGTGTTGCAGTTTGTGACAAGATCAACATTGCGATGTCTTATGCAGGAATAATCTGAACTAATTGTCTTGACAAGGTGTCAAATGTTGAACAATTAGATGTGTTAAATGGTCCTGTAATGACTGCTGAACACGTTGGCCATATGGATGGGCCCCACTGAGATCTAACTGTTGGCAAAGGGCCCAACACTCTCATATCATCAGAGAGAGTGAGAGGGCAGACAAATAAAGGAAGAGCATGAAGTAGGGAGCTGCAGGACCAACCTGATTTCATCACTCTTGCTTCGCACAAAGGCAAAATTAATGGATGACATGACTGACATGACATGACTGATGAGCAAGATTGACATACAGACACAGAAAGAGACAGACCTGTGTGAATTGCTGATCAAGCTATTGCCTGAAGATCACATACTGTATACTGTATGTCCATCTATCTTCTTCCCTGTTGCATTACTTTATGACATAGTACAAGCTTTCTTACTGTTACTGAGAGGCAGTCGCCTGCAGGATGCAAAGAAAGGGTACACAGACAGAGATCTTAAAAAATAATCAGTGATGTCCTTGTGTCTTATGTCTCCAACAGTCAGAGATCTGCAGAGGATGCAGTTTCTTGTATACTGCATGTCTTTATACACAAAGAACACCTGTTTCTGCTGGCCGCTCAGCTTTCAAGCTCAGTGCTGGCCTTTCTAGTGTTACCACCACTCAAAGTGCTTTTACACTACAGGTCAGCGTTCAGCCATTCACACGTAAAGAAACTGATTCAGTCACACACCCATGGAACAGCCATGGGGAGCAATGTGGGTTCAGCATTTCGCCCAAGTATTCTTTGGTATGCAGCCTGGAAGATCTGGGCTCCAACCGCCAATCTTCTGATGGGTGTACGCCCCGCTCTACCTGTGAGCTACAGTTCTCAAAGCTCACAACTTCACAACACAAAAGCTGTGATGAACACAAACTTGAGCACCTGTGTGGAAGCAGTGACCCATGCTTGCAAACATTTCGAAAACTGAGACAAAGATGGTGAGGTGGTGACCTAAAAACTGCAGGACTTGACCACCTTTCATTTCACTTCCATCAGTTCCATGATCGCGTTACATATAGGTCCACTTTATCGTAAACACGCAGACCAGCAGTGTTGTTTGAGCTTGTGCTTCTGTGCCATAACTATTTGATAAGCACCTTTCAACTGTCAAATATATAAGCCATAAATTTCAGTCTGTAAAAACAGGAGTGTGCTGTCAGACGCCCTGGAGAGATGGTGGAAACTGCCACACACGCTCTACCTTCTCTAACCACCTCACCCTGCGCAGCTTCACCACCTGCACGCTCACGTTGTGCAAATTAGCAAGGTTTGGAGACACAGCAAGTGACAGCTCTTGCACGAGTATTATATTTCACATTCTCATCTCCTTTTCTTGGTCTTTTTCCCGGTTGTCGCCACGATTCACCGAAACAAACCAGTGATTAGCGGGCTCATTTATATGCATCGACATTAATGCGACGCTTTACATTTGCCATTTACGGCTGAATGTGGGTGTGTTGGGGGGCTGATCCACATGGGCACATTTCCAGGTGAACTGCGATTTACAAAGGGAGCGTTGCCTGCAAGTGTGCATATGTGCTCGCTCAACTTTGCACTGATTCACCACATTAGCTGCAACAGTGTCACACATGCCTCTATATGTGATCTGTATGTCTAAGTTTTAGGTGTAGACTGTACTTGATAGAGCAGGACACCTTACCTGCATGGTTAACTAGCTTAGGCGGGGTGCAGGTTACGCAGGTATGTATGTGTTTAGGCGTTTTAGGTGTTATATGATATTCACATAGCAAAAGCGTGTATGTGTGAGCGTGTGTGTGTGACCTGGCTGGTCATTCATTAACAGTCACTCACCAGGCCCGAGCATCTTACTACATCTAACAAAGCAAAGAGCAGTGCTCTCCATTAAGAGCCTCTTATCCCTGCCATCCATTAAATCAGCTCTCTCCCTGCAGACTCCCTGACTTTGATGACATTGCTTCAAAGCAGTTTCACTTTCACTTTAATCTCTAATGAAATAATAGCTCCGAAGAAGAAGTGATGGGCATTTATGCCACTTTTAAAGGGAGATTTCAGCCCACTACAAAAATTTAACAGGGATGTTTCTCTGAAATAAAACTTGAGCTTCTAAGCGTGGCTTCGCACTTCTTTGACATTGGACAAAAATAAATAGTTTATTGGATTCTCTTTCATTTTCTTGTCTCTGACTTTGACGACTGCATTTTAAAAAGTAGCGATCAGAGTGTCTGAGAGACCCGCTGGGTGCAAAATAATTAGCGTTGCCTAGCTTTGCGTCTTTTTTGTTTCGAGGTGAAAGCGACAGGACGTAAATAAACGTAAACTTTTTAAAGTGCTGGGGTCTGTTCAAACTCATCTGCTTTGTTGTATAGAACAAAATGAAAAGGGAGGATGTTTCATGAACTCAATGCACCATTCATAAAGGGATAACAGCTTGTTGCATGCATTGCATATTTACAGGGGGTTTTTTTTGGGTGGGGGTCTGCTTCACAAAAATACTGCATCACAAAATTTAAAAATATGACTCTGTTGTTAATATTTACCAAGGCCCTGATTGCCATGAGCAAACCCCTATTACCACTGCCTCACTCTCAGCCCAGTGACAGCTAATTAAAATCAACATATTAATTAAGTGTTAGCGATTTAGCGGGCTCCCTTGCTGTCCAGCCTGGGTCAGCCTTGTCAAGCTTCAACAGTGAGTTAAGCCTGGAGGTAATCCTCATTTTACATTCAAATAAATGTTTCTGATACTCTGGGGAACGACAACATTAAGATGTAAAATAATAATTAAAAGTAGGATTAAAACAATGATTCTGAGCGAGGTTTTTTATAGTACAGTTACCGTTGTGTTTTGGTCTCTGAACAAATGGATATGATAGAACCTTCTCTTTACTCTTAGTGGTTTAACCATAGTACCGGACGTGAGAAGGAAGGCAACTTCAACAGAGCCAACAGAAAATAACAACAACAGTGTGAATAAAAATACAAGTTATATTATGACAAAAGAACAGAATTCTGCTTTTTTGCAGCTGAGAGAAGCTGCAATCTTTTCACCACTGGTTGGCCGTTATGGTGATTAAAAACGTGCAAACCAATACAAATTAATACAAGTTTTTTTTTCTTTTTCCAAAATATATATCAGCACACACATATATGCATCACATGTTATTAAGCTCAAAACTAGACCTGGCAGTTATATTGGTCTTACAACATTTATGTAGCATTATTTGCCTACCGCTGATTAATACTGGTATCAGATCAGTTTGGGTGTACATGTATTTGATGTGTGATCAGTTTGAATTTAATTTTCAGTCCTAATCTTGAGTTACTTCACTTGTGTAAAAAAGCATCCTTCTAAGCAATTGTTGCTCAGTCCACACAGAAAAGGTAACCCAGTGCCATATCAGTAACCAGTTGATCTGACCATTCTTAAATGGGTGTCGCTCTCAGAAATCCCATATCAGTCAGGCTCTGGTCTATACGGTAACACACATATAGGAAAATGCATCTCCTCAGTGTCAGTCCACAAATATCCCTGCAGGTTTCATCTGCTCAGAGCATGGAGAACACGTCCATGTTCTGAGCTGACGCCACACCGTATCTTCAACATTTAAATGTGCGCACAAGCTCGCCAAAACCGCCTCACCACAGCGAAACTTCTTTGCAAATACGAGAGCCAAAAAATATGAAACAGCAGAAGTGCCTCAGATTCAGGCGAGATGATGTGGTTGGAGAGAAAGGCCGCTCACAATCCCCGGGGTCCTCTAATCGGTTCGCCTGCAGCATCTCTTAAAGGGACACAACAATCAGCATTGTCACCTATTTATGCAGCGATGAGGCCTTAAATGGCACTATGGAGCAGGTACAGGTGTTTGGGGGAGATAAGACCCCCGTCTGCCACGCAGCACCCCCCCAAACCCTGACACTTTTAAAAGGCTTTAGCCACTAGGAAAAAAAGAAGGCGATAGGTATTTCCAGTTACTGGCCTGTCAGTCATCCTCCATTTCATATATAGACACAGATGTGTGTCTCAGAGGAAGAATGATGGGGAGGAGGGGTGGACATGTCACCTCGGAGTGGAGATGACGACAGAGAGAGGCAGAGGAGAGGGCTGAGGTGGAATTAATAGGTCCAAAATAGAGTGATACAGAGGGAGTAACACGTTATGGAAGTGAAAGTAGAGGAACCGGGGGAGATATCTATCCAGCTGGCATATGAAACGACACTCTGAAGAGTTTATTAAGTATTTAAGGTGCATATTTACTTTTGCTCAAGTCTAGTCTAGTCTTGTCTCGTCTTAGTGAAGGAATAAATGTCATGTGACAAGTATATTTGTGGAGACGTGGAAACTTTGTACGGTCTGATCTCTTGTGACTCACCGCTCTTTTGACCCCTTGATTTGTTTTTACATTCTGCTTTGATACTCATAATGAGAACATTGACTTGCTTATTATTATCTGACCTGGCTCAACAAGGGCACCCCCTGTGATATGGCAACAGCCCCTGAGGGTGTCAGTGTTACCAGTTGTTTCCTGTTTTCCCTCGTGTTTCCTGTATTTAATTGGTTCATAGGTTTCACCTGTGTCTTGTCGGCCTGCACTCCCCTATCTATATATGTTGCATCACTCCCTTTGTTCGCTGTTGTGTGTGTGTTCAGGTGCCTTTATTCCAGTTCCTCATCTTTTTTCCTTGTTCCTTGTGTTTCCTCGTGTGTTTGGATTTCTGGTTTTGCAGACTCCTGCCTGTTTATGACTTTGTTTGCCTCTGTTTGACTCCGCCCCGCCTTGGATTTGTTTGCTCACTTTGGACTGGTTACCTGGTTTTGACCATGCTTGCTTCGACTACCAGTAGACTTAAGCCTTTACATTAAAGTGTTTGCATCTCTGCTCCGCGTCTCTGCCAACTCATCACCAACTTTCTCTGTCCCCTGTTTGGTGCCGGCGCGGCTCCAGGCTGTGACCATTTAGTCGCATTTTTCAGCCACATTCGGTGACGGCGCTCTTGAATTGTAGACCTCGGAGCACCACTGTGGCTCATTTGTTTGTTTGTTTGTTTTTGTTTCTATGAAATCGTCTTCATATATCATGTGAAACACCAGGAAGGAACAGGGGTGGCTGCAAAACCAGGGCCCCTGGGTTAAATTATTAAAATGTATAAATAATAAATTATTAAGCATGGTTCTGATAAACTACAGCACTGCATTCTTTTATCTGTACATTTTGAATGTGTTGGGGGAATGTGGCATCTCCTCTGCAGCTCTGTGATGTGGCTGAGCTCATCTAACTAAGCCTCTTCCTGTAAGTGCAATAAACCCTTCACGTATGACCAATACTGTATTGATGAACCTGGTCAACAAGCATAAGCATGTAGGGATATCAATCTGCTCTGTCTGCAGCCCTTCATCCACCATCGCTATGTTTTATACATGCACAGGGTGCATATGAGCTGAACCAAATGCTGTCTGTATGGGGTCAGTTTAGGTTAGCTTGCCACATGTTTTAATGTATTTATTAGTTTATTATCAGAAGCAATTAAGAAGAATACGATTAAGGCCAACCAGTACCAACCAGTAAGGAGAATAAATTATAACCTCAGTCTTAAGAGTTATTCCTTTCCAAAGATAATAAAATATTTAATGAATGAAATTATATACGTTTTCCAAAGGCAATTAAGGAATATAAGGATAATCAATGAGTATCAATATGTGTAGTAGTATCATTAGAATCCTAGAAAGTGAAATGGAGAGAGTGTAGAGCGTAGAGCCACAGTTACATGAAGCTCTTGACATCAACTGCACAGGATGGAAACAAATCTGTGCGGGACGACATCTGCCTGGGTCGGTCCGTTAAAAGACTCTCTCGGTCTCTGTGGTCAAAATGAAACTATTGATTCATTTTTCAAACGAAAAGATCATCCAGACCTTCCCGTGCCTCTGCATTCCCAAAATTGGGATGCAGATGATTCAGATGACGAATCAACAGGTGGTATCGAGTCTTGAAAAGCAAAGACCTGTTTCTTATGCTGACAGGAGCAGCTCACACAGTTTATTACAACCTGCATATATATGCTTTGCAACATTTGCACACTTTGAACATGGAATACTCGTAAGGCAAACAGCATGAAGCATAAACTATGCAGAGACAGACGCACTTCATGATATTTATTTCTGAAGACCTACTTTACTGACTATTTCCTTTACAGTAAAACAGCACATTGTTATATCTGCAAATCGACTACTTTCAATGTGGATTGTCCAGGGCTAGTACTGGAAGAAGCTGGTCAAGAGCCTTGGCTTGAATAACAGATTGAGATGAGTTGAAACAGCAAAGTAATACTGTTGCTCGCTCCTGAGCCTATATCACTATTACTATACTGGAAACTTGCACAAGGCACTGTAAATGAGACAGTGGATAGGCTCATAGCTGTCACTTCATTAAGACAGAATGGGCAGACTGTTCACTGATGAAACTGTGTCATCCCAATATGTAGATTCTACATTCACAAATCAGCCTCATGTTCCCCAGGCTAACAGTGATGGGCACTGTAGTCTGTTGCATCATTCACTCTTCATCCTATCCTATGAATGAATCTCAGTGCTCCCTAATATGCAACAACAAATTCGATTCATAATTGATTAGATGATTCATCTGACGTAAGACGTCTGCCCTTTGTTGGAGTCTCTTCTTAGCAGCCAAAAGGGGGAAAACAGCGCAAAAATGCTGCGATTCTTTATTCAGCTTCTGACAGAATGAATATTTCATTCCCCTACTGAATCATCAAAGAGCACAAAGTGAAAACAGGGCCCCGCTGCTCTCTAACTACATCACTCTTTAAAACCCTTGCTTTACTTCATCAGAAGTAAAGTGATTTCACGTTCCTGTGTAGAAACGTTTCACTTTGTAGGATTTATGGTCAATGGAAAACAGATCCGCTGATCACGTCAAGCAAGCAAGAAGGTTCCTGGGCGTTTATTACTGAGGTACTAATGTTTAAAATCAGAGACAGTGATCAAACTCTAAATGCTATATTCAGCACATCATGTGTACCATGATGCCAAAGTGACATTGAGCGTCACATTGGAGGACAGATGAATCTCTGCCACTTCCTTCTGGATGTATTTGGTCTTGTTTCTTTCCAGCTTACACACATGCACACACAATATCTGAAACACGTAGAACCTCATGATGTGTCCCTCATATAGTCTCACCTCTCAGAGGACACAGACATTGTTAAACTCAGGCAGGAAATGAGTTCCACGCTATAATGTATGACACTCAGCGGTAGACAGGCCTCCCTGATCGCCCTGCCCTTCAAAACTGATGGATACTAATGTGTCACCACATGAAAAAGGAAAAAAATGGAAACACCAAAATACAGAAAGATGGCAAAAGGAAATGGAAAAAAGCGACCCACCAATCTATCACAGACGCTTTAATGCGGGGAAAAGGGATGTTTCTAAAAATGCCTGTGTTCCTCTGGTGAATGTACCTGTTCAGTGAAAATGTCCTCTGCTTAGAGTATTATTTCTTTGTCGAGGGCTGTTTTTCCAGTGCGTGCAAAGAAAAAGAAAGATAAAATCACTGCTAGTGTCTTTCTCGTCCATTTTCTTTCCCCTGCATTTGAAAGCAGCCTTCTAAGGGGTAAAGGCTTTTCCTATTTCTGCCTCTGAAAACACGTCAGGGGCCTGGGCGTGAGTGCATTGTTCAGTGGAGCAAGGCATTTCCTGCTGCAAATGAAGACCAAAATCCATCCTCCAGGCTGAATTATTAACAGCACACATTGCCTAAGAATCCCAGGGTCCACAAGAGAGGAGATGGAAAGGAGATGAGAAAGGAGTGGTGAGAGGAAATGGAGGGAGAAAAGGGGATGGACGGTGTGAGGTTTTCTCAGGAGCATTTGGGGCTTACATTTCCAGAAGAGTTCAACCAGCAACTACAATACCAAGTCCTTATACCTTAATGACTAAATGCGCCGTCCAAATGGCCCAAATTAAAATAACGTAAATTATTGAATCAAACCAACAAAAATTATGAGTTCAACAGTTTAACACAATAAAACTGTTATGCAAAACCAGTGCTGACCATTGGTTGGACATACAAACGGTAATCTGTGGAGAAGGTGAGGAAGCCGTAGTGTAAGGCTGGTGTAAGGTTTTCCGGTTTAATAATTGATTTCACAGGCCACAACTGTGTCGTGTTCCAGCTGCAACGTGGCCCCCACAGCTGTTTGGAGCTTTCTAGCCAATGCTTGTGATTCCACAAGGATCCAGAAGCACTGCAGAAGAGGTCCACAGAGCATACCCAAGAGCCTGGTCTATTCTTAATGGACATTGCATCAAACTGCAGAGAGCAGGTGAGCTAGGAAGTCAGACAAAGTATGGCACTGAGTTGCTGGCATTGAAGATGGACAACATAAAGCTTGTAATGTAAGCACTTCCCAAAATCCATCGTGTCGCTCGCCTGTGTTGCCACTCCACTCATTTATGGGCTCTCATTATGCTGATCTATCGGCAACACCCACAACCTGCTTTACATCAGAAGTGTTTCTACATCAGTCCAGTTCTCTTCAAGTAAATTCACCTCTTTACTTACTAGGTGCATAAGTCTCTTGTCCTGTTAAAACTGACAAAAATGTACATTTTAAATCTAGTTTGTGAATGCTAAATTCAAAGGAATGAATGTATTAAAGTAAATCATTTGCTTATTTATTTTGACTGTATACAGCATCTTGTATAGTATATATCAGTGTTTAAGTTAAGTAAAATTATCAGTGGAGACTCGCTCATGTTTAAAGCAAAAACAGACAGAATAAATTGGGAAACTGTTTTTGTTGGAGGAGAAGTCTGGGAACCTTTGGATGGTTCAATTATTAAATGATCTTCCCTTGTCTCTCCATTCCAAAGCTCTTTTTGCAAAGCTTATATTTCACATGTTGGTTACAAACTTAATTACTAACTTAATAACTTAAAGGTTATAAAATACTCGACTCGACTCTATTCTAAAATGAAGAAACAGACATGATAGCACACAAACCATTGTCTTGCATCATTGCAAAATAGACCTACGTTACATCAACGTACATGGAAAATAAACTCACTGTTATATTAGTTGAGATGAAAGGTTATTCAGAGGAGATATTCATGGTGATGTCAATTCAGTCCAGTTGATCCCAATCAAATTAATTTTAATTGTATAGCACCTGATTATAACATATGTTTCTCAGGAACTTTACATATTTAGAAGGTCTAAACCGTACTCTTTATTATAGGTGGTATGTTCCAGTTTTTAACAAAGCTCCCAGAGCTTTTCTTTAATAGTATTATTATTTAAAATACAATAAATTAAAATATGTTTAGATCCATGCACTATCACTAATCCCTGCAATATACTTCCAGCATTAATTCCTAGCAAATATAATAGGAGCATTATGAAGGATTTAAATTGATAAAGTAATTGAACATTACAGTATTCTAGAAAAACGTTAATTCATACGAGTTTGTTTTAAGTCTAATGTGGAATTTAATCCATTATGTGGTGGAATAATTTGCAACAAAGTCGTCTTTGCCTGCTTGACTTCCTGCTGTCAGTTGTTGAGTTAAAATGTATGGAGGTCCATCCTAATAACCTTTGTTCTATGAAATATGCAGAGCCCTTGTGTGGGTTCTATAGGCTTGACTTCACATATCAGCAGAGCTGCTTAATGGAATTTGCATATACTGTACATGTGATCAGTCAATTAGGATAAGCTGACTCTTTTCTCTATGGGGTGACCATATAAAAGCACTACTCTGACCTCATTCTGCATCTACCAGAGGTGACTCTCCTGACCCCTTCCTGGCTTCCTCCCCTCATTTCCTCTTTCTTCATTTCCTGTGACCCAGGAAGTATTTTTTCCGACATCATTTTACCAGTCATTCCAGCGGGAAGCTGATGTAAGTCAGCCAGCCTCGGTGGTGCAGATAGGTATATGAATGCAAAATGCATACAGCCTCGATATTTGGTATCTACGCCCCAACCTGCTCGCTTGACACAAGGAACGTTGGAGCTTAGCAAAGCACAGCGTCTGGAGTGATGATAACATCTTGGAGCATTCAGATGGATCCTGGGTGGAGCTGGGCCTATGAAGTGCTGCAGAAGCAGAATCAGTGAGTGTCAGCATAGCTTTCAGTTCAGTGTGGCAGCAGGCATGGCAACAAGAAAGAGAGCAGAGCACTGATGGCTCAACTACCATGATGCGGAGATAAGGGTATGTGATGGCTAGTTGCAGATGTACCTGCCTCAAAGGCTTTGCTTCCTTAGACAACATTAAGGCCTCCCTCTAGAACCCTTTGTCTGGAGGAAATACAACACAATCCTTCAGGAACTGTTAGATTCTAATTAATTGTTTTACTTTGGAGGCATGCTTAGGTTTTATTGATGACATCTGCTTCTATCTGCTGAGGTCACATGCAGTTTTTCTCCATTGCTTTGAACTAAACCATCTACCAAACAAGAAAAGAAAACCTGCACTTCTTAATTTGTGTTTCTTAGAAGTCCTAAAGGCAAATGTTTGCTAATTTTAAGGCCCATTTGTGCCCACTTGAACATTTTCTTGTCAACTTAGTTCCCACTTTTATTACAATGTGATCTTATAACAGACAGAAATCTAGAGGGAAAACAGCAGCAACACCCCGACGGCATGCATCTGCACTGCCTTTCATAATGGGGGCTCTAGCTGTGTTTTTAATTAACCTATTACTGTTTGCAGGTGAATATCATGTGCCATGTGCGGGTGCCATAGATGTTGGAAAGATCAGGACAAGCCTAGAAAGTTGATAAGGAGGTAACCAGGAGGCCAACTTTGATGGAACTACAGGAGTTTCTGGCAGGTCCTGGTCAATCCTTCTATGTGACAAACATCTGCAAGTTAATAGAGACCAAAGCTGCTTCACTACAGTGTTAGTTGGGGGTGTTTGCAGACTCTTTTCTAACTTAAACTGTTTACAATAATTTGGGAAAATAATATATATTTGTTAATATAAATTCCCATTGTAGATGGAACAAGGCTTATGTTGTTATATGTTATTTCTGACTTTTTAAAAAAACATGCATTTGTCTGTCCCCTGTAGGTCTCACTGCTGTTCAATAAAAGTAAAATGACCAATATTCCCCAAAGCCAACCCTCTCTTTTCATGTGTTTCCATGTACTGCTTCTGTTGGCTGTAAACAATAGGCACTCACGCACATAAACACATATGCACTTAAGTGATCTCGTCTGTAAAAGACACATGCCATATCTCCTCACGCTGTACACAGCCTGCCTATCCTCTGATGTTTCAGAAATACGCTCCACAACAGGAGTTGCACTAAAGAACACTTAAGGTGGCCACTTTTCCAGACAGCACAGTGGGGAGATAACAAAGGCGGCTGCAGAAGTCAATAAAGAGGCCAGGAATAGCAGGAGGATATCGCAGAGAGAGGTAAACAACCCTGAAGAGACAAATTTGAAGAGAGGGGGATTTTTTTTTTTTTTCCCCAAAATCTTGTCTGGCATGGCTTCTGAAGGTTTTGTTAGGTTTGCAGGTTAATTCAGAGTGCTTTTCAGAGATCTGCGCAGGCAGCACACTCTTTAAACAGATTCCTGATCCGACTCTAAACTTTGGACTTTGGGCTTTTGTCTTTTCTAAAAAGATGTTCCCTTAAGCTTCAGAGTATTGTGAAATGACACCGAACCAAATCCTCTGAGGAAGACGTGGGAGCCCAGTTTTTGTGCCACTGTAAATATTATTTATTATATTTTTATATTATTATGCGATAATACAGCCATCCTCCTGTAGTATGTCAGGAGCCCTGTTGTGGAATCACAGTGAGCTGTCATGTGTGATACAATTATCACGGCAAACAAAGGAACTCTGCTCATCCGTGCACACGCCTCTCTGTGTGCTTTATTACTTCTTTATGCTAAACTAAATACTTCTGCATGAATCACATAGGAATGATGACTTCTTTCCTTCTGCCACTTAATTTGCAGGTAGGCTGAAAGATCACCCACTACAATCTGATCGTCAAAGCTTAATTGCTCTTCAGCAGCTTTGCTTTGTAATCAAAGCTACTGTCAGACAGTTCCACAAAACAAAGTCCTGCAAAAGCACAGATTACCTTCAACAGCAACTGTAACCATTTGCAACTTGATAGGGGTTAAGGAAACACTGAGGTTATATAAAGTATATTAATCTATTGTATAAAGCATATTAATAGTTATAATATTCTATATTTTATGCTTGGAATAGCAATCAGAAACACTGCTTTTGCTCATCAGAAGCATATCCCTGCTGCTCATAATGTCAGCATGTATGCAGGTTCAACAGACTTGGAGCTTTTAACAAGAGAGGGCACTGAGCCACTGCTTTTGAGCTCTGGTGGTTTGAGGTTAACCAGGTTAATAATAACTGACATTGGGTCTAAATTAGCAAATGCTGTAGAATTGATAAGCTCTGTCATTGCTGCTTCTTTAATCTGGACTATATTTATGTTTTGGTTTAATTAAGCATCATGCTGCAGAATCTCCTCTGCAGCTCTCTGAGCAGGGATGAGCTCCTCCAACTACACTTGTTACTGTGAGTGCAATCAAACTCTTATGAGGTAAAAGCCAGTACTCACTGAAGACACCTGTTCAACAAGCAAAAAAACATGTTGAAAAGCAATATTTCAATCTGCTGTCTGCAGTCTCTCATCCACCACCGCTATGTTAAACACGAGCGCAGCAGCTTGTCAGACACAAAGTGTTACAACACAAAGTGCAAGAAACGCTGTCTGTTCGTAGTCTGTTTAGCAATAACAATAGCCTATACTTGCCATTGATGTGTATATGTCTGTGAATGTGAGATAGAGATAGAGATTAGGGTGGAGAGCTACAGTAACATAAGGCTGTCATCATAACTGCAGGGGACATGGACAAATCTCGGTGGGGCGTCACCCACCCGTGTCCTGTCCGTTAAGCGTCTTCACTCTCGCTGAGCCCTTTGCTGACAATGAAACTAACTATTCATGTTTCAGAAGAGACGCTCATTCAGATCCATCGTTGCACTGGAATGCCAAGTTTCTAATGAGGGCCCTCCAGATCAGGAACCAGCAGGTGATACTGTGTCAGTTTACTTTCTCTCGGCATGGCCTGGGTTCAGCCTCACACATTAAACACAGTAAAGCACAGCCAAGCAGGGACAGATGCATTTATACATAAATTCAACAGCACATTTTATTTCTGTAAATTGTCTATTAGCAAAGCATCTTTCAGCAATGCAGATTAAATTAAAAATATACAAATGTGTTGCACTGCATGGTAATTGTTCCTAAATTTTGTGCCGGCGTACCTAACTTTTTAGTCTGGAACTGCAGTTCTATTGGTGGAAGAAGTCTGGAGCCCTGAGGTCATGGTTTGGTGGACACAGCTACACACATACTACATGTTATGTAGACTGATACCTGTAATGTGGAAGCAAACAACAGCATGTTCTAGCTGGAAATGTTCAGCTGTGTGGTGTTGGAGTAGTGCTCTGAAATTAACACAAGTTCACTGGCATATGGCTCAGCAACACAATGGCACCATCATCTGAAAGGTCTCCTTCATATCATTTGTTCAGGGACAGTTCAGATTCCTGGTCAGCTACACTGCCAGCTGAGAGAGCTGTGGACAAGAGAAGGTCAATGTGTCATCAAGCGAGGAATCTGTCTGTCTCTGCTCTGTCTTTATCTTAAAAGCCATTACTACATCACATGGTGGGCGTATTGCTGAGGGAACTAAGGATGTGCATTGTCAAATGTGGTGCACGTTGGACATGCAACACATTCAATATTAAAAACAAACAAACGAGCAGACAGTGCTCTGCGCAGTAACCAGGGGCCACATGTACGCCTGAAGCTGTTTCATTAATATCAGTCATATCTATCTTTCCCCCTTCCACAGTTTGCCATAAATGGATGTAAAAACACCCTTAAACCAACATTCAAATATAAATACAATATCATTACTCCATAATATAATCAGCACTCATCATCCAGGTTCACTAACAGAACAGCTGTGGCTACTTGTGTTACCTGAAAATGCTAATTCATCACATGTACCATTAAACCTCTGTCATGGTGATACCTCAGTCAGACTTCAGAGGGATGATCAGTGATCAGTCTCTTGAGCTCTCATTGAAACAGACTTTGCAAAGTGCTTTGCAATTCAAGCTCATTAATGGGAGATAATGACTCCAACGTCAATTAAAAAATACCTGAAAAATAAAATTCATCACTCATCACTTTTTGGTGGCACTTTCAAAAATTCTATGTAGACCGCAAATAACCACACGTCACCATCTGGCAAACTACCTACACAGTGGTTTACATTGAGTTACATCTCTCATGTTACCTATGCAGCAATCTCAAGAAAACCAAGCGTACGCTGGTCTGAAGTATGTGTAAGGTACACACATCACTGAAGAGGAAAATGCAGCAGGGACTCCTCAGTAACACCAGAGGCTGGGCAACCAGCCTGTCCGGCACAGACGTGTTTTGACTGCACTGCACTGGTTGGGCATAAATCACGAGGTGTGGAATCATGCAATATGGGTATAATTCCTGGGACGCTGGGGATGTTGATCTATCCCGTTTACAAGTGCCAATAATCTGGACTCATGATAGGCCACATGTTGGTGAGTAAGAGGGGGCGCAGCTGGTGAGCAACACGGAGACAGACAGTCATTTACATGCCTAAACCCCCCCGCTAATTAGATTATAGCACAACATGTCAAGCACAGCATTATGATGGATAGGAAATGTTGTCTGCTTATTAGCATAATAAACACCTCTTAAGTCAAATGTATGTCTTTCATCATGTTTTACCTGCTCAACAATGTGCATTAAAATACCAGCAGAAATATGTTTAGTGTAATTTAGGAATGGCATTTTTATCGAGAACCATATATATTTATATAATCATATATATCTTTTTGAATATTATTAGTGAATGTTGCACTTCCTTTTCTGGCATTAAAATAAAAACAGAGCATCAGTGGAAGTGTTTTTCAGTTACAAAGGGCCGTGGAATAAAGCGTCGAACCTGCCCCCGGTTTCCTCGCTGTCTATTTTCTTTGTTTCTGTCCCTCCCCTCCTCTCTGTGCCACTCTCCTCGCTGATGTGTGCGGGAGATGCGTCTCTTGTTGTCGTGCCGTCCTGCTCAGTAACAAAGCGTTGGTTTGAATGGGCTGACAGGTCGTGAAAATTTCATCAGCATGAGAAATGTCTGTTTTCCCCTCAACTTTCTGTTTACTGCTATCAATAATTTGTGAACAACAAACAGCAGATGTCTCACCCCCTAACAAAGGCTCTGTGTGTGTGTGTGTGTGTGTGTGTGTGAGCGCACGTGTGTGTACACAGCTTGTGTGCCTAGATTTGTTTATGTGTACATGTGAGCATGTGCACATGTGTTTGAGCATCAGTGTGGCTGAGTGTGTGTGTGCATGCATTTGTGTATGAAACAGATGTTCCTCACTGCTAGAAGCAGACAAGGATGGACTTTGAACACTGGAGCTAATTGTGAATTAATCAATCTATTACCATGGAGAATGAAGGGGGAAAGACCACAGTGCCAGTACCAAATAGAGTCATACTGCTCTTATTGTAGAAGTAGTGCTTCCAGTATCTGTATAATAGGCAGGAGAGCACCCAGCTGCTTCACTGTGTTCAAACTGGACTGAAAATATTTAAAAGGAAACATGAAGTGAAACAGGAACTGACATTTGTGATCATAATAATTGCTACATTACCTTCAATCCTAATTTCCTTCATTCATCTCCTAAAGGAAATGCAAACTAATCCAAATGTTTCAGTTCTCAGCATGCAAGCATACTCAGGGTGGCATGTGGCTAGTGTTGCTAATTAGCTTTGAACACATATAATCTGAGGCTGATGGGAATATCATCAGTGTTGTATCTATTTCATGGTAATCCTACTGGATGGCTTGTCAAGGTGTTTCATACAAAATCACAAATATTAGCCAACTGTTGTTGTGTTAACCTAGGTGTCAGCAGAGGATGTCAAGAGATCACCCAGTTAGGATTCATCCTCAAACTAGTAGTAGTCGATGGCAACATTTGAATGATCCCAAATTTTGCTGATTCAGTTCACTGATGCATCTTCCACTATACAAACTCATAAGCCTGTCTCATTATGGGGTGTCTCCTGCATAGAGAAGAGACTTTTTAGATAGCGGCAAAGAAAAGTCACAAGAACTGACAGTCAAAGCTTTCAAATCTTACCCCAAATGTGTTCTGAAAAGTAATCCATCAATCAACTATGACCCTGCACATCATAGACCTAAATGTGTGGTGTCTTTGTCTTTCAGCAGTATAGAGCTCTCTGTCATAGCCGCCACATTTCTCACATACAGCTTGACAAATGAGCTAAGCTGCATTGTTCTGACTCGGTCTGAGTGCTCCCTTGTGAAGTGAGTGCTCACGGGAGAGAGGCCCTCTTGTGGTTTTTCATGAAACAAAAGCTGTTTTGTGTCTTTAAAATCTTAGAATTGGTAAATTACAACTGCAGCATGCTCTTTACATCATGACCTGCCCCCTGCCCTCCTCGCTGAAACCAAACACAGCATTTTGCGTAGTAAGAGCCTTTAATCATAGAAAAAAAGAGAGTGAAACTAGTCAAATGTGGATATGACCTCTGCAACTGATTCCCTCTCCTCTCCCAATCCCCCACTGCTTTATATATCAATTCACTCAACCACCCCTTTCGAATGTTGTAATAGAATAATTGTTTTAACCAGTTTTGTTATTTTTTTTTAAATCTGTGTCAATGAAATAGTCAAGATTAATAGGAAAACACATAGATTTTGGTTGAGCAAGGTATAAATGAGCGTGCGCTGAAGTGCTTCACTGTACAAAATGAGTTTTTACAGGCTGTATCAGACTCAGACATAGACTGCAGAGGACAGTGGCACTGTACCTCTAAATCACACAGAAAACCCAGTAGAGACTCTATACACAGTATTTTTATTAACATGGCTGTTAATATTAACTTTAACCTGCCAGTATAGCGGTTAGCCTTTTGATTTGTACTACCTTAGGACAGATGTACCTGCATTTGTTGCCTGGTGGGGGCTCATTTCGCACAGACACTAAGGTAGGCCTCGTGTATCTGAAACCATGTTTCTGTTGTACACATTTCTATTGAAATGTAGTAAATTGTCATATTGCCATATTGCCATATTGCCAACCTAGGGAGCTTGTTTGACCTTCTTTAAAAGCATGAAAGGTTCCAGCTCAAACAGCAAGTGCTGCAATAGCTCATCTACTATCGTGCATAGTAAACCCCAGGAACACTGTGAAAAACAGCAATGAAAGAACACTTAAAAATGATTTGGGCTGCAAAATCTAAGGGAGCAGCCTCTGAAATTATCACTGATAATGACAGTAGGCAAATGTCATCAAGATAACAAAAGTCTAAAGCTCTCACCCAACAACAACATATGTCATTCTACGAGTGGTGCTGGAGGAAAAGCTACAGGATTTATATTTGACCATTATGGAAATATGTACACAATTCCATGGCTATCCATCCACTAGCTGCTGAGAGATTTCATTCTGAACCACTGCAGACTGGCTGCCATCCACAGAGCCATGGCTAACAAAGAATAACTAAAAACGTCTGTTTCAAGCTAAGGTAGTCATCCTCTCATGCAGGACTTGTCCACTAGTGGAGGAGAGAGCTTAAGTGGGTATTTGACAATCCCAATTTACACTAACTTGCTGAGAAAATAAAAGCATGCATTTAGCTGCAGCAAAACAAACACCAGCAGCCACTGAATATCACTGTGAGCTGAAATTGCAGCATGCCAGGGTGAAATGAATGGCTTAAGCTGCATTATCTATTTTCCTTTTGAAATTCTTTAAATGCTCCAGGGGGGGCATGTAAGGCAAAAGGCTGAGAACCAGCAGATCTGGAGTTTTACTTCTACAAACATTTCTCAGAGGCAGTGCTGTTCTTCAAGCAGAAATAATCTCATTGGTCAAGTTAAACCCCAGTGGGTGTAACAGGCAAGAAAGGGAGTTCAGTTATACTCACACTGTACTGTATTTGGGTCTGACACTCAAAAAACAAGTGAGGGTGAGACCAGGGTAAAGAAGGCACATCTAGACAGTCTCTTGATCACTAATTTATGTTTGCTGTAAGCATACACTGTACAAATGCTGCAACTTCCTAGAAATCCAAACACATTGGTTGAACACACTCCATAGGCGTTTTTGATATGATGAAATACCCAGCGCTAACAAGTTAAACACTCAAAGCTGCTCTAGACATTTCCCTGTTTGGACATCTGGTGCTAACACCACCTTTGTTACGAGAACACCCACTATCTGTATCGGTATCAGACTGCCTCTGGCAATGGTAATACTTTGCATTCTTTGCATGTATTCTCCTTGAATGAGTAATATTATCTTTACTGCTCATCTCAAACACCGCCCCTTACTTTGATGGTTGCATAATCACGGTCCACTTCCTGATTGCTTCTTGAATTGTAAAATTGAGTCAAACCTGGTCTTGAACGCCCCTAAAACGGGGAAATATCTATACATTTTTCAAGTCTGCAATCATCTAACTCCTCTTTCATCAACGGGCAGCCAACACAATCTCAAGTACCTCGGCAGAGTAAAGGACAGTCAGAAAAACCGCAACAGTGGTCATCAAACTGCAAGGTTTCACACTACCAAGTATGCAGGTGCCGAATGACAAAGAGAGCAACCAACACTGCGGGTGACTAGCGGCGCCCCCTTGCCTCTTCATTGGAATGGCTGGCATTGGGACGGTTTCCATCCTAAAATGGATATTGGATATATCTACGTGGCAAAGCAAAATTAAAAAAACAAAATCTAAAATCAGCCTTTTATCAGAACATTTGCATTTGTCACACCAAAGAAAGCACAAATAACATGAATAGCTGCGTTGTGTTCCAGTGTCCCAGTAACTAGCACACCAGCACGGACAATACCAGTAGCCGTCATTTACCTGGTTAGTTACATGTCTAATTTATAGTAAATGTTTTGGAGATATGCAATAAAGAATGTTATTGAACTTTTCATCACTAACGAGGCACGTGAAATGTTTCATGCATTCACCAAGTTCTCATCTTTATCTGCACCACAGTGGCAACAATGTGACAACTGCAGCCCAACATGTTCCTCTGGCTGCTCGTGGAAATCAATGGTCCCCAAGGTGCCCAGTGCCCACACTCAGCGTGTTTGACCTGATGCCAGCAGTGTGAACAGTGCTGTGGAGTCTACAGCACAACACAGGGAAGCACCATAACACTCCTCCAACTGATAAATGTGGTTCTTCAGTACCATCTTCACAGGTTAAGTCAACCAATGAGATTATTTTTGCCTCCAGAGCAGCTCGGCCACTAAGAGATATTTGCAGACCTCAATGGACTTAAAGCCCCTGGTAAATAAAGGATATCGCACTCACTCACTCACTCTGTGTCCATGGAAGACACAGTTGTTGGATCATAGCAGATGTGGTGTAGGTAAGGGTTTGTCTCCTCAGGAGTGAGATGGCTTAATCCACTGGTTGTGTCAGTTGTGTTTGTGGTGTTGGTGGGGGTGCAGAGCAGCTTAAAGCTCCAATCCCTGACCTGTGACTCCCACACTAAGGTACAGGTGTTGATTACACACCATGTGGCCATCTGTGGGCGGCGCACACACATTATTATACTGCACTCTTTCCTCCTGCGCACATCCATGAATGCATGCGATTGTGCCTATGCACAAGGTATAAGATACACACACACAAACACAACATGAGCTCTTGGTATCAAAGCAGGTACTGCTGAGTCCACTGACAGTCTAATAAATCTAATGTCAGAGGTCCCGAACTGTGCAGCAGGACAAAGAGAGGCAGGAAGAATACCAACAATGAGCAACGAGAGAGAAAAAGAGCTTCTTTAAAGCTGCAGCAGGAAAGAAGACCCTGTCCTTAGCAGAATAAACTTTATGTCCATGTTAAACATGTTTCAAATCACAATGAGGTAAAAGCACCAAACTCCACAGCTAAAGGCTATGAAATGCAATGAGACAGACTCTTCACTTCGACATGACACTGTTGAAATGCATTTAACAATTACAACAATTACATAACATATAGTTAAAGCAGTGCTCATTAGAACTGCTTTACAGACTGCTTTATAGAACAAACATTATGATTGTATGATAATTGTTGTGATTAGCAAGATGAGATAAACAGACAAGAGCAGGGAACTGAATGCAATGTATAATTTGTGACATATTAAATTTAATTTCATGTCTCTTTTTTTGCAGGCTCACATGAGATGATTGCACTGAGAGAGGCTCCTTGTGATGGCTCAAGAACCTGTGGTTACGATTACGTTTTTTAAGCTGAATCCATCATGGACTTCTTTGAATATACCATATTGTTAAGTATCGGTTTTTGAAATGCTACAATTGTCATGTTTTGCTCTGAAGTGATTCAGCTGAATGAAAGCATCCATAAAGATGCTGTGCCTCCTTGTTCCCACCCAGGTAGACCCAAATGCAAAGGCTGCAGCTATTATCTGCAGACTGTTTGCCATGGCTGTGTTATTTTGCAGAAATAAAGGATGTGATTAGGATATGAAACATGCCATAATCACACATAACTAGTGGCTTCAAAATATTAAAAGGACAAACATGCAGTTAATAAAGGGCAGTATCAAGAATTTTATGCAATTCTATAAAAACTGCTTTAATTGCGTAAAAAGTTGTTAACACAGCATTGACAAATTATCGCCCTATAAAACTGTTATGGCGAACACTAGCTGCCCTGCAGACATTTTAGCTGCTCAACGCTCCAATATGTTCACCAGCTGGTCATTTGGCAGCAGGTAGGATTCGATGAAGTATTTCACCAAAAAACTGCAGAGATTGGCTTGAAATGAGGCACAAGCTGTACAGAACAAAACAAGCTAAAGGAAGCTAAACTCCAGCACAGACCTGAAGAGATCTGCAGAGTCTGGTAATAATTCTCTGTTTAGCACTGTTTATTCATTTTATTCTACCACATTCAAATGCATTGGTTATTAATATTGCAAAGATCTCCAATGATTGCGAACAAGATGAATGTTTTACAATAAAAATACCTCTTGTGTTCCATTTCTGGGAAGAAAACCGAGTCTGTGAAAGAGCCGCTGCAGCCACGTGTGCACTATGCCCCGGTATGAAGTTTTCTACTTTTCTACACATGTGATTGGTGCTCTATCACTTCTAACCCTCTGTAGCGCAACATCTGACTCAAGCTATTTGTCAAGTTAAATAAAAGCAGCAAGAAAGTCCCCAGGGAGGTGTACATTTGACATTATTTTGGAGGAACTGTAATAGTGTGTGGCATTTGAGCAGAAGACAGGGACTTTGACGGAGCTGGAGGGGTAAGACGTGGAGCAGGGAAAAAAAGGATGAAACATCTGGGCGTCTGCTGGGCAGATTGCGAGGGATTCAGATGGGAGTAGCCTCATCAAGATGAGAGCCCGTATTTAAGTGATGTGGCAAGACGACGCACCTTTAGGCCTTTCCTGCTCGTTCATTAAGCGCAGCTCAGACGAGTTTTGTGACAGCTTGTCAGCTTACCTAATATCTACTTCCTGTTTGTGGCAAGTCTTTTTAGCACCAGAGAGGTCGAGGTTGCCTGTTAGATCACCACCTCTCAATTTCAAGAGAAATCTCACTTTCACACCTGCAAGACTATTATTTATCTATTCTCGTGTTGTTGTTTCACATTTCATGCACAGATGTGGTTTGTGCATGTGCATTTCTACATGTGTGCATTTGAAGTAAGTCTGTGTTTGTGTGTGAGCCAGTTTGACAGTGCAGTTCTGATTTCCTGCAGAATGCCACTTATCATCTCGGCCAGATGCATGAAACGTTTTAGATTCACAGCTAAAACAGTGTGTTCACGCAAAGACAGATTTATGCGTGTTTCGCCCTCAGATTTATGTGTGCACAGTTTCTGATGTTACTTTGTAAATGTCAGCCACTGTGGAAATGCGCACACCTGCGCAGGCTTCATTACCACTCCCACAATCATCCACAACTGCCTGTGAAAACTCCCTTAAACCGTCCGTTTGCATATCGCTAAATGTGCCTGCTCAGCCACTTATCAGATTTGCCAGTAAAGAGCATACCACAAAATAAGCAAAGTGCAATTGAACTGATTCACACACAGTTCATAAAAGCCTGCAAACCATCAAGGTAATATCTCAGTTACCGTTATCCAACATCAGACGGACGATCAGGCACAAGTCTATCATATATATACAGTTGTATACATGTTTATGAATAGATCATCAAATGTAAATTTAAAAATGATGCTTTTAGTTAATGTGTAGACTGAAATAGTAACAGTGCATGAAATTAGTAAATAATGTGAACAAACCATATTTCACTCATCTCTCACCTTATTTATATTTCATATCCACCTTATCATTTCACCAACAGCTGTGTGTACTGGACACTCTTCTGTTATATAAATTATTAATACCAGTTTTTTATGTGGACAAAGACACACCTATTGTCCAGACAGCCCCGAGATCCCCCTTTCAAACAGCACTGACAGGTGGGATCTGTATGTGTGAGTGCACATGTAACCTGTGTGTGTGTGTGTGATTCAAAGAGTCCCTGCATGAACCACCCAGACTCAGTTCCCAATTTGCCACATTTCCTGCCATGTTGCCCAGGATCAAACAGAACAGAGACAGGCTGAACTCCACATTACATCGAGGTGCAGCCATGCTGAAGCCACTCAGTGAAAGTCTAGTTTTATATTTACATTAACTGTAGTAAGAGATATGTAAATGTGCAATGTACCAGTTCATGCAGCCAGTTTTTGAGCCATGAGTATCAGTGATTACCAGTGTTTAGACTCAACAGCACTGCTCACATTGCTGGCATTTTACCTATTTTAAAAGGTTCAATACACAATTTTCACAATTTTTAATTTTCTCAGATTTTAAACATAAACTTAACCATAATGTCTTGACATACATGGATATTATGCAAAACACAAAGTAAACTGAAGTTTTCCTCCCGCACATCACCCGAAGCCACGTCGTCTACCCTCCTCCGGTTTCACGATAAATATTTGATGTCACATTCACTGGTTACAGGGGGTCGGTAATTAAATATAATGTCATCCACAGCAAATGAGTCAACCTGAGTCTCAGCCAGGTTTTCTTAGTGAGCAGCTCCGATAAGGAAACTGGCGAGGAACTTTTAACACCTTTAGCAACTGAGAACACTTACCTGCCTTCACCTCCAAAGGCAGTTCGCTGATAACTGTGAGGCTGCACACAAGCCAACGCTGCCGTAGCTGTTAATGAGGCTAATAAAGCAAAAAACATCATCTTTCTAATCTTTCTAACACTAATGAAAGGTGCCAATTTTCTGTGGGCAGTCGCATCATATGGATCTGTTCAGCAGTGGGCCACGCCACGGCCGAGGTCACACCAGTTAAAGATAAGCAGCGTGCGCAGCTTAGCTCACAACAGGTCGGACGTGGTCGCAACACAGTGCAGTGTTTGTTTCATCTGATGAAAGGCGGTGGCGACTCAAGGCCTCAGAAGTGAGGCGCAGCTGGTTTGTGTACCGCCCCAGCTGGCACGCACCACATGCAATGCTACAATAAAGGGATTTAATTCAAAGACAAGCATTCAGTACAGAGGTATATGCAAACATATTAAGGATATATGAAGCACATTCAATGCACATGTACAGGAGATAGGAGACCTGAGTCAAGATCTTGCATCATGATGATGATTTTGATAAGTCCAAGGCTGAACCCTGAAGGCTGAACAGCAGGGCTGAAATTCCTTCCCTACACAACTACAGCAATCAGTCCCGTACAGGGATACACATCCAGGGACGAGTGCACGCACGCACGCACGCACGCACGCACGCACGCACGCACGCACACGCACACGCGCACACACACACGCACACACACACACACACACACACACACACACACACACACACACACACACACACACACACACACACACACGCTCAGACACAATTACGTACACTGTACTGCTTAAACCACCCTTCAGGACTATCATTACCATCAATGGGTTTATTTACGATGCTCTTCTCGGTGCTGGGAGGAAAAAAAATAATAATGTAACTGCGTCTCATAAAGTCTCTGTAATGGATCCCTAATGGATTTGTCAAATTGACTGGAGAGGAGAGGGGGCTGCTCGGAGGGAGGGAAATGGACACAAAGTGGTCTTTGATCAGGGTATGTGTGCAAGAGAACATGCGTGCACGTGTGTAATGCTTATATAGGCCGGGCGCTGCTTTGTTTAACTCAGTCTGAAGGTCAGGCATCTTAATTTGTCAGCGTCGTTGTGAGCAGTTTTCTACTAGAACAAACGGAAACAAGGGAGACTGAGACTGAGACTCATTTTCTATTTGGTCTGTTTCCTAGCAGTACCTTAATACTGACATACATATTTTAAAAAGGGGATTATGGCTCCTCTAAAAATGGTGTTTTTAAAGTCTTAATAATTCACTGGAAGTTAATACAGATGAAAAACCGCTTCACATCTTGTGACAACCTGCTCCGTGTCGGGGAGGTTGTCACACATGACAGTGCACGCTGTCACGTAGTCAGATGTGCTCCATTCGTAGAGACTCGCTTCCATTTCCTTTGAAGTATAATTAAATGCTTCGTCTCGGGGACTGGCACCCACCACACACACGAGTATCATGTCAAACTTTTTTTTTATTAAAAAAAAAAAAAATGAGGAGCTACTTCACGCTAAGCAAAGCATTAACAGGAGCTATCACAACAAACTCGGAGGGCTCAATAAACACCAGCTGTCAGCAGAGGGTAGACTGTTTGTCCAATTGGCTTATTTGATTATATTCAGCTTTAAAGGGGACATATTACAGCTGAAAGCTGTTTAAACAGGTCCTGGATGTCTTAAAAACAAGCTTTTGAATTTTTTTGCCAAAAAATCTGAAGTTCAGCCTCTGAGGAGGGTCTGCAGTCTCCCACTCTCTACCTTCATTATATATGCAGAGCTCTGAGTGGGCAGGAGGCTATGATAATGAGGCATTGCACTGATTGGCTGCCTGAATGACTATGGAGGGGGAGGGTGCAGAGTGGTGCAGGACTAGTTTAAATATATATAGGTAGGAAAAAAATGTGTTTTTCATATTATGTCCCCTTTAACTCTGACAAAGTAGCTTTGAGTGACAAGTTGTGATTTGCTAAGCATGTACATTTTGCAGCTACTAGCCCCTGACAATCCCCATTTGTCTGTATCAGTCCAGCCTTCATGCATTCTATGCGAGTGAATGCCGAAGTGCAGAGACACTCAACTACAGAGTTGCCTAAATAGCGCAAGTTTTTAGGGGTTACAGTCTGAGATGACTGTGGTGTCTGTGTGCGTGTTTACCAGCTCACTACTCACTCGGGAGCTGCACTTCCTCTGGTAGTTCTTTCCATGCAACGTCCTTCCTGGGAAGCTCAGGAACAACACTTATATTTGCTCCATTTACCTCTGTGTAATGTGGATTTGGATCAAGTGTCCTGCTGATCGCTGAATCGTTTCTCGCTGGATTCCTCATACGTCTGAATTTAGTCAACAGCTACAGTATCTTGGGTCGCACAACTGTGACAATGGACAGTTTTCAGCGTCTCACACACTGAACCTCTGTTTTGGAACGACGACTGAAAATATCACGTTTGCACATCTTTTGTCTGCAACAGCCCAAAGTTGTTCAGGGTAAACCTGCTTATAGAGCCATTGGTTATTTCATTGAAACCATTACATAGCCTACTTAACACAAGGGATTAAAATGTGTTCCCTATTAGAATAACTTTGTTTATTTTAAAGAAATATGAATTTATGACTCTATTGAAACAATACAGTGTCAATAAATAGATACAGAATAATAACTACGGCCTAATGATTCTTAATTCCAAAAGTTCTGATCAGTGACCAGCTGTGGTTTTAAAATATTAATATTTATTTAGAGACTGTGGGATAAAACATACAAGAAGCCTAATTCTCCTTTGATAATTGATTTCATGTTGGTATTTTTCTGTTGAGAATATTGAACATTTTTAACTTAGCATTTTAATTCTACTGAACGCATCACCTTTACCCATTACCTACTCAATCTGCTCACTTTACATTGTGTCTCTCTTTGATTCTCTGCAGAGCATGTCACAATAAAAAGGTTAGATACGGGACAGCGGGGAGTGAGAGTTTATACTCAGGTGCTTATCCAGGAACCATGTAAAACATCATCTGCAACATGCCAACAGGACCTCCTTTACATTTTCAAAGAGGTGACCTTTCAGCTCGAGTTTCATTTCAGACAAGCAGAGGAAGTCATTGTCGCCAAATCCAGTCAGTAGGGCGGGTGAGGAGCAAATGAGCTGTGTGTTTTCAATGCTCTGTGCAGCTGATGCACGCCATAACACAGATCCAAAGCACCATCACTCTGAAGCTACGAGGCTGCTCGTTGTTTGAGGGTTGTGCTGCTTTAAGGAACAGCAGACACACAACCCATTTAATGGACAAGGTCATGGTATCTCTGAGAGCTACTATATGAAGGGAACTGGACATTCTTGAGATTACTTAGAACTGGAGAGGCCTCTGAGAAGACAGGTGAACGTCAGGCACATCCATTTACTTTCATGTAGCACTTTGAAAATCCAAGCATACTTTACCTAAATATTACCTGCCCTTATTATTAGTGTTGTTGCACAGTTTTGGTCATAGTAAAATTTAGTAATCAAGTAAGCTTTGTACTGCCTGATTTACTTTTTTAATTTTTGTTCTGAAAGTATAAGGTTCAGAATCCTGTTGTACCAAAGAAATATGGTAATGTGTGGTAACATAACATAACAAATAGACCAGCTGTACTCAGCTCTACTGTTCCCAGGCCAGGCCAGGCCAGGCCAAGCTTTATTTGTCTTGGTTAGTCCAGTTCAGCTGTTTTAGTGGTAAGTATTTTTAATTTTCAAATATTCTGTGTTCAAAACCAAAAGTTCACTACCAGGATGTGCAGCAAAAGCAGGTAACTCATGAAATACAAAGTGATGTTTATTGTAATAATTGTGTTTATGTTCTGTGTGTAGCAGGAATAATATTCACAGGTTAACAAGCCATGAATGCTGCCTAAATCTGGTTCATCAAAGCACGAGCACAGCAGTCCCTAAAGCTCCAAAATGGTCTTCTCAGTAAAAGTCACAATACAGGCTGCAGATCAAAAGGTATGGGAAGTGAAGGATGATGAACATGCAGGCCAGGCTAAGCTTATGGGTTTCGGAGTGAACTGTCTCAGTCTTGGCGGTGAGCAGCATCAGAACTGTTTGTCACACAGCACTTGAGTTTAAACACTGTCTAAGGCATTAATGCCTCCATTGGGTCTAGCACCGAACAGAGGACAGACAGAGTTATCCACTAGCTACTGAAGAACTGGACATTTTTAATCAGCAGATGGATATACCTGGATTTGCTAGGTGAGAGGGTCTAGTGCAGAAATTGGCAACTGTTTGTTAGCAGTAGCTTGCTTTGTCAAATTACAAGCTGTGTCAGTCATTCTGTGACTTCTCTACTATATAGTGAAGTCCTGAATGCAGTGTGTTAAAAGGGATTAAGTCTATTGTTGTTTTTGAGTAAAATGTGTATGATTTTTTGATTCATGGACAAAAATATATGTTTTCTGAGACACAATTAAATCTAAACATTAAAATTTAAGGAGTTCGTGCTTGAGTTTGACTGATCGTTAATACTAAAGTTGAAGAAATTCCATCAGGCATTCCTGAGAGTTCCTGAAAATCGGACAGACTGGCACCACGGAGGCATTAATCTTTTTGTCATTTAACGAGACAAAGATAAGACTGTTTTTGGTGAAGCCACAGCACCGAGTCATCATCTGTTAATGGATTGTGTAATTGACCATCTCATGGCAAAATAAGATGACACAGAGTTGTAAAAGGTGGTCGCCACTCATGACTTCATCATCAGAAATGATTGCATGGCCGAGGAAAACATGTTGCATAAGAAGCACCCATTTACTGTTCCACTGCCACCTACCGCAACAATAGTAGCCTAAGAGTAGACTGATACAATATCATGGCCCCATGTATTACAGTCTCATCCTAAAATTATAATTAAGTAGTATAATTACCTTCAACTCTTCTGAAACACCAATAAGAATTTGAAATTTGTTTCTTTAATTCTAGCCTTATTCCTCTTTTGACACGTTCATAACAGCCTTGTCAAATCACCTGAAAGGCTTGTTGTGACAGGAACTGACTTCCTGCTTGAACCCTTGACTCGGGTTTGTTGATTTCTTTATGAGAGGTACTTTTTTTTTTTTAAATTACCAGTGTTGCTTTTTAAAGTAAATATCTATTCCATGTGCTGTCAGGACTGGACCCATGTGCCACAAGGATGAATGCTTTTTTTTTTTTTTTTAACTTGCTGTATGTCCAACCAAATATGAGGGAACTGCAGTTGCTCCTAAGACCCAGCAATTCATTTGGGGGACATGAGTCAAAGAACTGTAAGTCAAACACCATTCATGCTATTGATTTGAGTCCTACTGTACTGTCACGAGGACATCCTGGGCTTTCTTTTGATGTCACGATTGTGGGATTGTGGCCAACTGAGCACAAGGACTTCCTTTTCAAAATGGCCAACATCACATCCTCCACATTTTTTGCCAACAAGAGAGGAAAGTGACCATTTTTTGTAGATACAAAGTTTCCTTTGCTAATAATTACATTGTTTCTTCAATATTAGAGTTCTAACTTTAATTTAGTAAGTTTTCAGAAATGTACGCTAATTTTAACCTTTCAAAACACAGCTTGTATTCAGTGTCCTCTGTAGTGGACAGCGGGACCTACCTTCTCCTGTTTTTAACCATTTTCTATATCTCAGGACGCAGAGGGCTGAGTGATGCAGAAAAGATTTTACTAAAAATTGTGGAGGGGTAGTCAGACTTAGATCTGTCAGGAGATGAGTTGACTAGGAGGGTGAAAGCTCAGTGGTGGAGTCTGAGCAGGAACACAGTGATGACACCCACTGTCCATTATGGATAAGAAGCAATGTATAAGCTAAGGCTATGAAGTTTCTTGAAATCACAGGGGATAGAAGGCGTAAAGAGGTCCTTTTTAACTGAATTTACACACACACACACACACTCTTACATGTATCTGTGTATACAGAATATAGTTGACCAGGTGAAAAAACGTCAGAACACACAAACCAGTGAGAGGTGCTCAAATTTGGAGGCAGCCTTAAAACCACAGCAGAGGAGCTAAAAAGCTTCTTCAGAATATTACATGGTATGCTTTGGATATCCCTGGATCCAAATGTAAAACTAAATAATAATATAGCTGAAATCCACACGAAAAAGAGTACAGTATTGTTACATTTTGTGATCAACCTTGACCCGTTGTCCACTGCAAGGGACAGAAATGTAATAAATCATATTTTTGAAGGTGTTTTTTTTTTCTGTAACATGTTTCTTTGAACCACGATACTTAAATCATCCTAAAAAATATAAATATCAAAACCTTTTTTTCTTCTGGGTCTCAGGAAATATGCTGTATCAGCAATGCCAACAACAATAAACTAGTATTAGATGTTGAACAACTGTTAGTTAGTCTTTGTCTTTAGATGAAAGTGCTGACTGGTTTTTGTCAGTTTTATCCTTTGTAGTTTTAGTCGACAACTCAAAATATTCAAGTCAATATAGGCAAAATGGTTTCCCTCTTTAAGCTAATTCAAGTAGACTACAGTCCCACAGGCCTGCTCCCTTCTGCAGCTCAGTAAATAAAGGCCCCAGTCACTATTTGAGTAAACACAGCATTCAAGACATAAAAACACATTATACCTTTCTCATAAAATGTCACAAAAATTCCAGCATTGCACCGATAAGATGCAAAAACCCTACAGGATTTAGGTTTACCATATATCCTGGCTCACTTTGAGTAGTGATTCACTGCTTCCAGCACCTAGCTCCCTGGAGGTGCTGTTGTGTCATCTTGCAAAAACAATTGTGTCACATCCAAAACCACCTCCACCACATCATAACAACCACCCTTCAACTGGAATTTCATTTTGGGAGGAGGAACCTGCAGGTATCAACATCCAGAAACAAGAGCAGATGGGGAGCAACAGTTGCAATGGTGGATCCAAAGTACCTTGGGTGCTTTTGATGCCTTGTCAGTGTGTGCATAGTCATGATAAAACAGCAACATCACAAGTGCAATTGTGCCACAGTTGAGGTTATTTTCACCTATTTTCTCCTTCAGACTCCTTAGAAGAGTGCACCGGAACACAGCATTGATAGCCTGACTCTCATTTATTGAAGAAAACAACGTTGGAAGCCCCAGGTTGTGGTCTTGAGGTGACACGTTGTCTTTCATCTTCTGTCTTGGAGACTGCAGTCTGTTCCACTGCTTATAATGCTGTTTGGTATTAGCTGTAGCCCTCTACCTAGTCACTACTGACCATCCTTAACTTGAAGCTTGGGTTTGACACTTGATGATACTCTGCTCAAGTTTGAGGTCCATGGTAACATTACACAAGGAAGTTTGCAGTTGCAAACAATAGTTATTGCTGCTTCATGCCATGCTACATTCAAGAACAGCCAAAAGAGGATCAGAATTCTTTTTGGTGAATTGAAATGACATTCGATTGTCAACCATGAACCATGTTCTCTGCTATTCCTTTGTAAGCTTATTCTTGTAATATCTCTCTCTCTCTCTCTCTCTCTCTCTATATATATATATATATATATATATCCCTCTCTTGCATGCATGCACACACCACACACGCAAACACACTAGCAATCAGAAGCAAAGGTCACTGGCTGACTGCAAACGTCTGCAAGTCGCTCCCAAGATAATGAAATGGACAACTCATTCTGCCTGGTGTCAGTAAACCCAGAGGACTCCCTCACACAACAAAAATACGCAAAATTAAAAAATGAATTGAAATAAACAAAATAGACAAAGTAGTGCATTCATAGCAGACATCTCCAACTCCATCCCATACACTAGACCACCCTGACATTCACACAAACACACACACTCCCCACAGTGCCTAACAGTGTTCACCCGGCTCGAGTCGGAAGTGTGCTCCGGCCACAGCTCAATTTGTCCGTTAACTAAAGGTCATGCTGAGTGTGTTTTACCAAGAAGTCGGTACTTCAGAGCTCATTTGCTCCCTTTCAGTTCTCGCCTACAGCTCACAGTGTTGAAGGCAGCAATTTACAGGCAGGCAGAGAAAAGACGCGAGAAAGACACAAGTTATGTTTCCATCTGACTGTCAAGCCAATTTCATACAAAGCACAGAAATAGTGAAGGGGGAAGGTAAATTCTTCAGTCAGCTCAAGTTGGGGTGAAATCAAACACTTTTTCAAGAAATGTCATGTTCATTCCAATCATCATTTGTATTGGATTGAAGGGCTCACATGAACACAACCAACGCAGAGTCTCGTGTTGTGGGAGCTGAATCTCCCCATACTTGCAATTGATTGGTTTGTAGATGGACGTGCGTCTGATTTTGGTGAAGTGTTTTTGTGACTTATTTCCAACTCAGTCTTTGTAAAAGTGTTGCGTTCTTTTTCTAGTTCTGACAGTCGTAGCCAGAAACTTCCTGTTATTGGTAATTGGTTTTCACACAAGAAACAAACTAAACCACAGTTCAATTTGATCCCAACTCGACCACAACTTCTAGTCCAGACCAAGGTTCAGCTTTTTGGTCAGGACCACGGACCAATACAACACTACCTTCATATATTCCTATAATGCATCTTAATAGAGTGTTTGCTTAAGACTTCTAGCCTGCCTGCTTGTATTTGTGACCCCCTTCCACTTATTTCATTGATCATACCCTTTAAACCTGTCCTAAATGTTGTTTTTATCCTAGATTCAATGTGTTTTTGTAAGTTTATGTGATATGTTCAAGTGTATGTCTTCATCAGATTGGTGTTCTGGGTAATAGATATGCATATTTGTGGCTATCAGTAGATCCACCTAAATTCTACACCCCGGACCTATAATGAATGGGACTGCAGTCAGGAGGGAGTATCTAAATAGACAGCATGGCATTTATGCAAGATGGAAATTATGAAAGGGTGAGAGAGAGTCAGGAGACAGAGAGATAGCTTCAGCTAAAGCAATGGCAATCACGTTTTCTGAAAACAAATGTCAAAGGAGTGAAAGAAAGTTGACATTTTTGAATTCTAGATTGTTTGGTTTTCACTCGTTACTTTGGGGAACAAGAGAGTAGCTTCAGCCGCCTTGCAGTGTTCTTTGTTAACTGTGGTTACATACATACATACATATATACATACAGTGTGTTCATTAACACATTTTGTTTGGCTCTTTCTCTGAATCAAGGTGCAAGACTAACCCTCAGCAGAAATATGAAGGTTGAATATGAGGTTAATCATCGCACCGGAGCAATGACAGGAACTGCAGTTTGATAGGTGCCGGGTCACCATCATCACAGTTCTCATATAGCAGTGTGATCATACAATTGCCCTTACTCCCGAGACAAACATACCATCTTCTCATAATTCTTTCTCATAATTGGATATTTGCTTGTGCTTTAAAACTCACTGTTGTGTGTTCATAAAACAAACAACTTGAAAACCCCTCGATTCCCAGGGGATCCCTCACAGAGGTTTCTGGCCATGCATTTGTTGTTGTTGTTTTGTCTTCCAATCTACAGTGTTACATCGAGTTTTAATTAGCACAACAAAGGATCAACTGTCCTCCAGTGACATCACTCCAGGGACAAATTTAGATGCTTCCAACAGCTCTCAGAGGGAGCGAATTCCTACAGTTTCTGCAGTTTGATATGTCAGAGATGCTCCGTGTACGTCACATGTACATCACACTACACAAAGTGTTTAGGGGTATTCTGTATGGTGTTGTCATACATCAGTTTCCATTCACCACCTATGGGTCAGGTTATGACACTGCGAGTATTAGGATGATGCAATTCAAAAAGAGAGATGAAAACACATATTAAAACAATACAAATATACACTTATTACTGCTTTAAAAATGATTTTGTTATGTATAGCCTCTTCGCTGGTACACACACAAATGTATCAGATGTTTGGTCAGCCTCTGTTGTATTTTAAATGAATGTTGCATTGATTGTGCCTGGCTCAGCAGGTCTCTGCCCTTTCTAAACTCTGTTTTGATGCAAGTTTAGAACAAATAAGAGCTGAAGAGAGCTAGGCATGCTTCTCACACTTCCAGTCATTAGCTCTCATTCCATCCTTCAGAGAGCATCGAAGGAAAATAGTATTCTCATCTTACCCTCTGCAAGAAAGGGAAGTGGTGCATTTTCGAACTGTGTGAGGCAGATGGATTTGAGAGATTTTTAAAAGCAAACTAAAGACCTACCTTTTTTACTGGGGCCTTTAATTGAACCTTATTTATTTATGCATTGATTTATTTGTCTATTTTAATTTGTTACCGAATACATCCTTTTATGGCACACTATCTTAGTTATTAACTTAGTAGTTATTTATGGCACCTTTTTATTTACTACAGTTTACTATTTATTGATGCATCTCATTTTTATTCATTTATTTGTTTGATCATTTATTGATTTACTTATTTTTTTACGTTACTTTTTTTATTGAGCTATTTATTGTTTTTTTTTTTATTCCCGGGTAAATCTTTTTTATTTTCTTTGGTTAGTTTATTTATTTTAGTGTCTCCAGTGTTTCCTTGTTCCTCATCGCAAATTAATTACACTGATGACAGTGTTTCGTCAGTATTTTACTGTCTTTAGCAAATGTTTCAGTGGTTCTATGTCTATGGATGGGTGATGGTGGGATGGGCTGGGGGGGTATGAGTATCCTTCTGTTCCTTCTATCACTTTGGCTTATAATATCTTTGTATGAAAAGTGCTTTTATATATAAAGTCTGATTGATTGATTGAATGACCGAGAATCTTGCTGCATTTCAAGCTGTGAGTGCGGCTGAACCTCATTGGTCAAAGTCCTATGAGGAACTTCTGGCAGTTATGGGTGGTGGCCAAAGCAGTGACTGCTCTTGAAAACAACAATGGCTGAAGGCGAGGGCTGAAATACGAAGCAAGTTCAACATGACCAGTGTTTCGTTGCATGAAGGAGCTAATGTGTGTCACGAAGGTGGTTTTCTTCAAACATCATTTGACTCTCGCAGAAAATGAAGCAATTACTAATGGAGATCCTGAGAGACAAATCTCATTGTGCGATATCTCAGCGTGATCCACTTTCTTTTGGGTGTCCACCTGCTAAATGTTTTGTTCCACACAGGATGATGAAACTGAACAAGTTCTGTGGTTTATCTTGACAAACCAGGCCATTGTATTTGAAAAAGAGCAGTAAAACTGATGTAGACTTCTTTTTTTAAATTCAGTCATTTTTCACCACTTTGAATGCCACCATCAAAATGTCACTGAGCTCCATTGTACTGAGGTGAGCTAGAGCCGATATCTCAAAACCTCAACAAAATCACACCAACACTATTATCTGGTAAGAGAATAAAAGGAAAAGATATCTTGTGGTGATTTTGAGCCTGAAGACATGGCTCCAGACATGCACGCACACGCACACACACACACACACACACACACACACACACACACACACACACACACACACACACACACACACACACACATACATACACGGCCTTGAGGTATCAGCCTGCCTTTGTGCAGAGACGAGTAGTCAGGGCCGTCCTTATCATTGCTAGATGATAATAAAGAAGGTAGGATGCTCTTCTCCCACATGGAGAGCAGATAACAAAGAAAGTCTTGGACCGTCTCAGATAGTGCGCCGCACATCGGCCTCCCATCCTCTCCATCCTCCCCTCCCACTTTCTCTCCCACTTGCCCTCCCCTGCTTTTCCTCTCTTCCCTTTTGTTGTTTGAGAGACACATCAGATCGTGTTGCAGGAGAGAAAGCGAATAGAAGACAGGTGATACAGTGTCTGCTTGCAGGTAAGGAATGTCAGATGGTATTAAGAGGAGAAAAAAGCTGAGAGAGAAAAGAGGGCTGGGGAAAATCAAAGAGAGGCAGGTGCATAATGATGTCAGGAAGCTGGAAATATTAATGTAGCGTTTGTGTAAGAGGAGCATTTATAAGGTGTTTTGTATAAAGTAATAGAACAATGTGTCACACACACACACACGTGCCTCAGTTCCACCAGGAAAACTATGTATTTTCTGGACATGTTGTACCTATGTGTAGTAGTTAATTAGTCCAGCTAGCCAATAAAACCAGATCCTCCTTCTAAACCTCACTGTCGTCACTCTCCATCTTTAAATGTCCATTCTCACATGTGTCACCTATAAAAGAAAGTCCCTGAAATATATATCGCATGAAGCCAAATACAAAAACTTTCACCTATACCATTCTGGGTCATCCCAAGTCATGATCCACAACGTGAAGTTTGGGTTTGACCAACATTTGAGGATTTTGAAGTCTATGGTGAAAACCCACAAATGCCACTGGCAGAGTCGCAGAAACACCAACACAAGCGGTCACAGCACAGCACACCCGTCCTGCTGGTTTCCATGCAACATAACTTTGTGTATTGACTCACAACAGTCATAGCTAGCAGGTGCAGCATGCTTGTTACTGTGCTGTGTTTAGCAACAGAAGACAACAACACTGGTGTGGCACCTCATATCTACTAGTAAAGATCCTCTGGTAGGTCTGCAGCTTTCACAGCACAAACAAACCACATCAGATTCTGCTTGGAAGTAGTCAAAGACCTTTGTAAGTGTTCTCAGCCAGGTTGTTTGGTCTACACTAAGGATG
This sequence comes from Datnioides undecimradiatus, assembly GCA_008933995.1. NCBI lineage: Eukaryota > Metazoa > Chordata > Actinopteri > Lobotiformes > Datnioididae > Datnioides > Datnioides undecimradiatus. Next base: position 305,920 of record WARS01000091.1, on the reverse strand, counting down.
CAACTGACACTTTCACCCAGTCCAAATGACAGAACCTGGGACAGGTTAGGGATGACATACTGTTGCAACAATCCACCTTACTCAAAGCCAGAGCATGTTGCTAAACTTCAGCTCACTACACTTTAGTCAGAGCAGGCTTTTTTAAAGTCATAAACACTTTCTGGAACTAGGCCTACACATTGGTCATGGCGATTGGTCAACCTGTGTTAACCAAGCAACTGCTTCTGTTCCACATGCACGTTCAGCATTAGCACAGAGCTCAGAAAGCTATACTGGCCAGTCATCAGGCAACAACTCTATGTAGTTCTGACAACTTTATAAGCACAGGTCTGCACAGCAAGACTTCTTTGCGTGATTAGAGGGCACAGAGGTGCGTTTGTTTTTCAGTTTGTGCAGCTTGTTTGGGTGGTCACCAAACTGGTGAAAACTGTAACTTTATGTCATTCAGAACTAAGAAACTGCACCCAGTGCTGCAAGCACGTTCTGCAGTAAATGTGCAGCTCTGGATTTGCAAATTCTTTGACACTCAGAGGCCTAGTAACTAGTTCACCAGATAATAAAGTCAGTTGCTCCACATTTACGTACATAACTAGCTTGTACATAAAGGTAGATTGATATTGAAAATTGACAATGAATGAGGTCTCTGCTGGATTACTTCTTTTCAAAATGGCATGGAAATAATGAAAAATGATGCTGTGTGGCATAAAATTACTTACTTCCCTTTCCTCCTTCCAAAAATATAATAAAATTTGTATTTTCAGCTAGTTTAGTTAATTAGGTCCTCATTTACTGAAGCATAGTAGAAGTTTTTGTTTATGAAATTGTTCAGAAATACCAGAAAAATGAATGGATTCCTGTCAGGTTACGTTACACAGGCTCAATGCTTTTACCCACTGTATGCAGAACCGATCCTACTGGTGCCATCCATCCCAACGAGGACATTATGAACCAGGAAAAACACTGAATTTTACTGTAATCCACAGCTGAGTGTCAGACTCACCATTCTCGAACTGATGCTTTAGGCGCTCAGTTTTTTGCGAAACACATCCTCTGTCATCTTATGTCCATTAATGAGTAATCTTAGAATTTTAGATCTGAAAATCTGTTTTTCTCTCCGTTGTTCCCATCTGTCCTTCTAACACAGACTCACACGCACATACATGCACACAGACACACAGGGATACAGTGGTACCAGACGCCTGCAGCCACAACACCTGTTAAATACCAAACCCCATCTCTGTGTGCACACGCTACACCTGACACATGCAAAACACGGTAAGACAAAACCACAGCAGGTAGGCAACACAGTACTGCAGGTTCTTTTACGCTCCCTTTGGCCCTGTTAATGAATGCTGCTAACGAGATCCTCCAGAGAACAGCGTGCATTTACGCACAGCACACAGTCACAGGGCTGGCCTAGTGTAGTGGGTTGCATGGTAACCGGTGCACTGACACACTCATTGTCAGCTCCCATCACTCGGTTCCTCAGGAACCAAATGGAACTGAGCTGCACTTACCTTCCTAAACTGGGAGGAACTTAGTGTCCGTGGCTACTTTCACTTTTGCTTTCCGCTGTTAAACTTGCACTGCATTATGGGTACATTACGGTGTCACGCGTGACTGCAACATGCCTCACTATAGTTCCCTCCCTGAGCTGACCTACTGCTGCTCATTATAAAAACAGGAGATATTGATAACTTGTTTACTGGACTCAAAGCAGCATGTAAACTGATTAACCTGAGTGACTGTTTAACCAGAGACTGACCAGCAGAATGTAAACACAGCCGGTGACGGGTGGAAGAGAGCAGGTAATTATGTCATTTTAGAAATGTCAAGTGCGTGCAGACACATTCACACCACTCACTCAAGTACTAAATCTATACATTTACCTTGCAGAGCTGAGCTGGTTCAACGTCCCTGTAGGTGCCTCAGTCTGTGTGTGTGGGCCAGCAGAGAATAAAGGCCATTCTAATAGCGTCTGCTCTATGCTCCTGCTGCTGCCTGTGTGTCTCCAGCTACAAACAGGGAGAGCAGCCTGCTTGTTTACCTGACACTCCACCTGCCTGCAAAACACACTGCTCGGTTACCTGTGCGACTCCGTCCCCACTCCTTGCTGACTGTTTGCCTGTCTGCAGTAACTGCCTGACCTCGGCACTCACCCTTACACCTGTTAGTCTGTGTTTTAGCTCCACTGTCTGCCTGAATGTTAGCCTCTGCGTGTGTGTGTGTGTGTGTTGACATTAGCATAGCCCTTCCTCCCTCCTTACCCGCACTCATCTAACCTGTTTGGCAGTCTTTTGCCTCCAAGTGTGTGTGTGTGTGTGTGTGTGTGTGTGTGTGTGTGTGCATGTGTGCGATCAGACTAGTTTCCTTTTCCATGCTATAATTCACACACACACAGCTAATACACTCCTCTCTGTTTCTAAGCAATGTAAGCACATGTTTATTCACAGTGGGAGTGAAGTGAACTTCCATTGAGCTCTGGGTTTACGTGTGACTGACCCACTGTTGAATTCTATTTTTTTGGATAACTAACTTGTTTATGTTTGCATTTGTCAAGTCAACCACTTTTGACAGTCAGAGGCGCCCTCGGGAATTCTGGGAAAGATAACTCATGAGGCTATAAGAGGCTTATGATACGAGGAAAATGTGCTGTGTCCTGCTCCTGCATTGTTACCAATATTACACTGAATATTCCGAAACGCAGAGGGGGCAATGAAAGGGAAACGTCTTTAAGTGCTTAGCCGTAATGGTTTTACCACACATTTTATACGATTTTAAATATATTTTGTACTCACTTATGACATTTAAATCTGCTATCCTACATATAGTTATTTCTATATGAATAAATAATACATAATTAGACAGTTACCATCTCATTTCCACCTTTTTGTTCAGCCTGGCAATGAGCTTGTATCTATCCCCACATCATTTTCCAGTCAACACAAATGCAGCCACAGAAGTCGCTTGGAGCGTCGGCGTTTAATACATCCATTTAAATGGTTACAGAGTCATTTAGCCACTGAATGAATATTAATACCACTATCTTATGGGAGTTTCTGTTGTGGCACATTGTATGATGTCCTGAGTTCTTAGAACGCCTGTCAGAGTTGTTAGCATTCACAGCAAAGTCTTGTTTTTAGTGTTTCGACCTGCCGTTTGGAGTCGTGCTGTGCATGCTAATGTTAATACTCTGTGCAATGATGCTAAAACAAAGTCCTGCCTGCTGTGTCACACTATTTGAATTTACTTAATAATCCCAGACATGTTTGATACAGTTATTATACTTTCATTTATTACATTGTGATTTTAAATCTTAAACTCTTCAATTCCAGAACAGGTCTCTTGATAAACTTTGGTGAAATTCAGATTTTTTTTGGACGCAGTGGCATTTTCTTCTGGCAGGAAACGCTGACAGGCTAAAATTTTACTCCTGCACATCAGGGGCTGCGTTATGTTTTATGCAATTTTGATGTCATTCACTATTTAAACACACTTCCTCTCACCCCAGCCTGCAAAAGGTCCGAATAGGTCAGCAGGGCATCATAAAACAACTGAGATTAACATCTGCACCATATTGCCGCTTTATTTTATTTGTAGATTGAAGGTTAAGTTGCACATCGCAGATTACTGATTTAAAATAGTTTGGGTCAGAAAAGAAAAATATAGTTTGAAAAGTTATTTTTCTTGAGTTTTAACTGAATCCAGGCTTTATGTGCGCTCGTGAGCAGGTCTGGCAAAAATAGTGACTGCATATAACAACATGACAGCAATCAGGCTCTGAAATAGCATTCATTGTAGAGGTGTGAGGAGTGAGTCATGCAGCACGCTATAACAGCTTACTCCTCCCTCAAGGTCGAACACTGGATATGGGCAAGGTCTGAGAGAAACTGGTTTTGGCAGTCCAGTAAAACAATGGGAGCTGTAAAGAGGGCGATCCAAGTAGAGTAACAGTGCTGCTGGGGAAAAAAAAAAAAAAAACTAGATGTTGTCATTAATTTCCTTTTCTGATTCCGAGCGCGGTCACAACATGTTGCTATTGAAAAGCGAGGGGAATGAAGATCGGGAGCCCCGCGAGCCGGTTCACACTAATCTGTTCACATGCAAAGCAGGGCCATGCTTGATAACACACGCACTGAGAGAGGCGCTGCTCATACACCTGCATGACATGTGATGGATGAAGTCATTCATGGCCCCAGTGTGTCTAACACAGCTACACTTAGAATAGATAGTCATATTTCACATTTAACTACATTCTCACATGCGCTATGGCGATTTGAACACATTTACTGACTATGTCACTGAGAATATACAGCAGCTGGTTCCATGCTGCTGGACACCTGTGAGTAACAAGGTTTTCCCAATCATTCAATCCCAGCATGAAGATGGTATTGCAGAATTGTACTATATAGATGCTACATTGGACAGTCAGTGAAGTTATAGAGCAGGAGATAGGGTGAGAACCTGCTGTAAGGCTGCGTTACAGTCCGCTTGAATATCAGGCTCAGTTCAAGGCTCGTCTGTCACTAAAAACCACTGCAAATACACTGAGATGGGATTTCTACAAACAAGTCACACCTCTCTCATGACGCTCAACGTGACAGTCAGAGTCTATTGTTCCCGCAGGTTCTCAGCAGGAGACAGTGAAATGATCTGTTGGTAGTCACACTGACCCTCAACCAATGCAACCATTGTGTCTTTCGCCGCAGATTCAACGTACGTATCTGGACGTTGCATTGAACAAGATGTTGACTGATTTTTAATGAACAATATAATAAAAGTTTGTAAAGGGAAAAAGCTGATGGCTGATTAATCATGCAGCAAATGTTGTGATGGAACACAGCTAGCTAGGGCCCAGATGAGCACTGTGGAGTGTCGGTATCATGAACTGTATACAGTAAATCGTAGTATCAGGTCAGTGGAACTGTTGGATGTAATAATGGAATTGGTCTAGACCTGCTTTGCTTGGAAAGTGCCCTGAGATGACTTTGGTTGTGATTTGGCACAATACAAATAGACTTGACTTGACTTGAATATGTCCTTCACTGCTGATTTCCCAGTGCATGCAGGGTAATGTAGTCCTCCACAGAACTAAAGGGCACAGCAATGCCTGGAACAGACTGAAATAAAGTCAGGATAAGTCTTTGCAAACTGTTGGTTTATACTGACTCAGTGTTATTCACGTTACATGTTATTCACGTTACATGTAATCACGGTCGCTTGCATTCAAATGTGATATTAAGCAGACAGAGAGGAAATGATCAGATATTTAAAAAACCCCACAGCGAGACGGCGGGAGCGGTACAGAAGATGACTATTCCATCCTCACTCCTCAGCCTCCTGGCAGTGCATGTCTTTTTCAATTGTGTCCCCGTTGCAATGATACTGTCATCAGGCCCTCAGTGGATCAATGCGCTCGCCTTTAATAGGCCTTTCATTAGCAACTCATCAATAAGCTCGCAGCAAAGGACAGCCACTCGATGGCCAGCTCCCACAATGTTTTGGCGGAAAAAAAAAGTTTAGCAGCTTGAAGAGAGGCGACAATGATGCATGGGTGACTCAGGCAAACGGACGGTAGGCGACGCAGAGGCTGGAGGACTGATTTAATGAGACTTCACATTAAAAGAGGGAAAGGCTCGTTCTTTGCTTGCTCTTAAGCCTGGTTTTGAGCTTTGGCGGAGCAGAAACCACAGAATACGGAGAGGAAAAGAGACGGATGATTACGGTTTATCATCATCCAGCAGCCTCCTTATTGTGCTGACTAAAACATTTTAAGGGACATTTTGACATTTTGAAATTTGACCTTTACACCAAGTGCTTGTCACATTATTAGGTAAAAAAAAAAAAAAAAAAAAAAGTTTAACAATTTGTCCTTCAGCTTCATTTTCTTAGAATTTCCAGCTCCTCATTTCCACCAATCGGTGCTGAAAGCTGTAAGATAATGAGCTAGCACGCAGTCTGAGGTTGCCTGCAGGTTTCAGTGACAAATGCAACAATGTCAATATGCCATTTCACTTTTTTTGCACCCTAATATCGAAGCCGTTTTGCCACCAGTAGTGAGATATCGTTCCTATCGTCTTAAACGTGTGAATGTCAATGTATTCCTTTAACGAGAGCCCTGGCCATATTCCTTAGTGATCACCTTGCAGAGATTCCTCCAGCTCTAACAAGCAACAAGGTACTGATGGGTACCAAAGTATCAATTTCTGCTGACTGGAATATAAAGTAGCAGCACAGAAACCAGCTGGGGGGTAAAATTATGTAGATCATCACTTTATGCCTTTTTGCATAATCGACAAATCAATTAATTAAGTTAGTTTAAACTCAAATTTGGCCACACTTGAGGATATTAGGAAGAAAACATGTCCGTAACGTTAACGCAGCCCCCCCCCCAGGGCAAGGAATAAACACAAATGTAAACCTAAATAACCTTAAAAAGGAAAAAAAATAGCTTGGAGAGGAGCTGCAGAGGCTGAGGGAGGGATGATGTGCTGTGGTCAGGTTGCCAAGCATGATGTGGACTGCCAGCACTGGAGGAGTCTGTTTTCTCATTTATACGCCACTAGGCACGAGCACAGGGATATACTCACACTCGAATTAAACCAGGAGGGGGGCAAATTCAACAGATCAGCCTCAATCTTCAACCTGTAGTGTCTGGAGTCGTCAACGTTTCAAACGAGATGTCGGGGCGAAGTCTAAAAATCATCATGAATTTAAAAGAAGACGAAAAAGAAAAGACACGGGAAGCCGTGCCCATAAAAAGCCGAGCGGAGAGGCAGTGATGATGATGAGTCGCGGCCACGCTGCCAAGTCAGCCACAGATCGCCAACAGTGGAGGAGGATTGTCTGTCCTTATACGCCATTAGGCATGAAGATGATCATTTTCTAAGTATAAGACTACATAATGGGCCAACAGTGGAGGAGGCTGCTTTCTCTCTGCCTCATCCATCTATAGGCATGAAGGACAAGTTACCAAATTAGTCTGCAAACTCCCGTTTCACTGTGGTCGCACTGGCAAAAAATGACATTTCACTGACGCTGAAAACGGTTTAACAGCGTGCATGTCAAAAGTTATCCCACGCCCTGTCGTGGAGGATTTCTTTAGCAGTATCACCGTTTAAACACCAACTGGTCGCTGTGTCAGTAAACAGAATAACACGTGTGACCTTTCCTTTAATCAGAAATCACTTAAATCTAATTGTGAATGCCCCAGATCTTTAATTAAGCACCTGCATACATATATATATATGCAAAAGTGCTTGACCTTTTCACTGCACAGGACTTTAATAAACAGAAAGGGTTCCATTAGGTTCTTGGACCGGCTAATTAACATGCTGATTAAATGATTTTCTTTTGTTTTTTAGATGCATAACAAAGGCACTGGGTCATGATGACGGTCTGACATCATGGTGCAGAGTGCAACCAGCATCTCCACTGTGAGCAGCTCTCTGTCGTCAAAGCCTGACCTACTAAAGCATCGACTCCATGGATCAGAGCAGCTAAAGACCACTCCTAGCCATTCTGCACGCTAACCTAAAGCTGTTACAGTGCAGGTGTAGCTGAAGATTGATTTGCAAAGTCTGCAACTACACTAATTATGTTTCAAAAAACTGACTGATGCACGTCTCTAATTAATAACAAGTTGATGTATTTCAGTAATTGTTAACCAACGGTAGGCTACATGGTATTTCAAAAGTACTTTTGCTTTTCTAAAGTAATACTTAATTTATCTTAAATGTTGCTTTTCTATTAATACATTTTCATGATCTTTATGACAATAAGCAAAATGTGCAATGTCATTTGCAAACACAAATATTGACAGGTCATTGCAAGAGTTCTTATATCAGTTCTGCAGATGTAAATGCTAACAGGCTGTTAATAAACAGGTTTTTGAGGCTAGCTGAAGACAGTTGAAGACAGATCTATAATATCATATTACACCTCTATAATTCAGATCCACTACCATTTCTTTAGTTTTATTAACTGTAATTAAGCATTAGATTCATCAGCTGTCCCGGTTTTTCATCTCATAAATTGGTATCAATCTGAAAAATCCAAAAATCAGTCCGGCTCTGCTAACAAATAAAGAAGGTAATGGAGAACAACTGCAGGGTGATTCAGTCAGATGCAAAAACAGCTGTAGGGTCAGCTCAGTGTGCACAGCTGCACAATGTGCTCAAGTGTTAGACTGCGTGGGTAAGGTCTTGGCATATAAAGGGGGCTCAAGGAGCTTCAGCCCTCATTGTACTGAAAACCTTTGTCCTGGCTCCTTCATGGGGATCTAAGAGGGAGAATACACTGTGTGTGTGTGTGTGTGTGTGTGTGTGTGTTGGGGCAGGGGGGTGCCTGAGCAGACTCCTGTTACCAATGACGGAGCTGTACGTGACAGGGCTCTGGCACCCACACACTGGTCATTTCTTAATGTGGAGATATGTTTGATAATGCAGTCTCTCACGCGCACACACGTAAGCACACATACACACACACAGGGCTACACTGTATCCCCAAACCACATTCCCATACTGTAAGCATTCATCTGAGGGGAATCAATAGCTCGGTTACCAGCGCAGGACAGTGCAGGAGTTCAGTGACAGCTCTTGTACTCCCAGAGAGAGGAGACACAGAGACACATTCAGCATGGCACAGCTAATCACCATTAAAGGCTTACAAGAGCAAAGTAGAGGAACAGGATGAAGAGAAGGAAGGGGGGAGGACGGGGGATTGGGGTGGGAAAGAAAGAAAGAGGAAGAAAATGAAGGAGAGGCTGACAATAGGAGAGAGTTACAATAGGGCATCTGTTCCAGTGCTGGACAGCAAGAAAGAGCTGAGACTACAGCGGCAGAGAGCAGGCAGTTTCTGTGAAACCCTCCTTTCATGCAAGATGCAATAAAACAGGACTTACTGTGAGCTGGGCTGCCAGCGACAGATCTCTTCCACCTGCAAGAAATGACAAAATACAAACATGAAACAGTCTCAACCTGAACAGGGAATTATTATTGAGGATTATAAATAGATGCAGTGTCTGTCAGTATGCAGCGAACAACCAACTGTATTTGGTCAAACTTAATGTGTGCATGTTTGCCCTCACAAACCCCCTTCTGACGACAGCAAAGCCGTTATTGGTGGCAGCCACCAGAAGCAGTTAGCGTTCATCATGTTGATGGATGACATATACAGATTTGACAGTTTCTGTGTCACCTTACAACACCCTTTACAGCTGTGTCCATCCTATCCTAAGCACAGAAGAAGAAATGCCTCACCATCATTCCTGACTGATAAGAAACAGGATACCAAACTGTATGACTGGAGATTGAGAGTGAATCTGATGCCTTGGGCCAGGCTCGGACAGGCAACAGCTGAGGTCAACAGAAAGCTTAGCTTGGCAAGACTGCATGTGTGTTTGAAAAAGAAAAAAACTGACAACTATTTTTTAATGATATCTGTAATTATTTTCTCTATTTACAAGAGACTGTGGCTGTAAAACCATTAATCACACCTGATTTACATTTGTATGCATGTCCTTTGAAGGTCAGCGCCCCATGCTCTGTTTGTTTGCAACGGGAACAGAACTTTTTTTATTGCCCATTGTACATTATGTCATCCATTCATTCAGATCTGCTGTGCATTTTTTTTTATATTTCCTTTATTATGAATGATTATTTTCATTATGGATTAATCTGCTGCCTTCCTAATTGATCAGTTCATTGATTTTTAACTAAATCTGAATAGTAGTAAATGCTACAAATGCTATCCTGTCCAATTTAAAAATAATTAACGATCTTTCCACCAATATATTTCTGTTTAGCTCATTTAAAGAGTCACTGAAACACTACCTCTACTTTAGAGCTGGTCAATTACACGTGCAGTCTCGTTAAAACATTATGAAAAGTCCAGTATTTCTGTTGCAGTGTTAATTAAAGGTTTACACTTCACAGGCAGCTCTAGTCCAATACAAATTTTACGTATTTGACATTTGCTATTTCTACACAGTGGTGTATACTGTAGTTCCTAACATAATGGCTGAAAGGTAAAATGAAATGAACTGGTGCACAGTTCAACAAATAATAAGCAGGTACAGTAAAGTACAGTTGTTTCATAAAGCTTATCTCATGCACATTCAATGCCACACATTACACATCCATATACACTAATTACAATGCATTCTAAGCATGCAAAATGACATTCTACAGCTCAGACCAAACAAACACACCCATCTACATTAGCAGGTTAATGGTGCTGAGTAGGTGGCACTAAGATTGGGTTGCTGCTTCTGAAACAGAAGCTGTTTATTCATTTTCCCCCTATCCTCCTCTCTTTCTCTCCATCATTCCATCCCTGAATGTCTGAGTTTAGCTCTGTGAAATGGATCTTGCAATATCACAATGAAGCTGAAAATTAAAACAGTCGACGCTTGATTGGTCACTAAAGATAAAACACTTTGACTGGTGCTAAATTAGGAGCGTTATCTGAGAGCGCAGAAAGAAATGTGAACGCTAAAACACCGTTGATTTAATTCGAGCAGCCCAGCCTCAGTGGGTGATGGCTGTGCTTTGGAATTCAATATTCAAAAGCTGTCCCGGAATAACAGCAGCCATTGTATTGAATATGAACAGAATATATCAGTCGTATGATGTAGAAAGATCATATTGCTTCTTGAGCTGCCTGCCATTAATTTGACTTGACTGCGACCGTGATCCCCGAGCACAGCATTTAATGCGAAATGACAAAATATTACAACCAGATCCCTCAAACATCGGCAATCTTCCCCAGCGCAGCTCAGAAGCCTTTGTATGCCTGCAGCTTGGAGTAACTCAGATATGGATTAGATGGCAAAAATGCACATATGAGAGACTGAGCAACAGCTTAGCAAATGATTTGACACGGACTTGATGTTGATACAACAGCCTGCAGCAATACTGAGACCTGTGTAAATATAGTGACTAAACAGTTGAGATCATATCCACGGTTGTCCATATTCACACACATTCAAACTTACAACCCTATCTGCTTTTATAGAACACTGCTTTGCATTGACAATTGTGTTTAGGAGAAAATATAACTACTCCATGAACTTTGGTAGCCAGCATTATTCCACGAACTGCAACATCCTCTCAACCTCTTCTTGCTACAGTTAATGCTAACTGCTGCTAAGTGTAGCTACAGTTAGCTAGCTAGTTCAGTTAGCCTTGAAAGTAGAAGTCATGTTAGCTATATCTTCCTGAGCTGAGACCTCGTGAAGTTCTTTGACCACTTCTCCCTTCGCCACCAAGACCTAAACACCTCCTGCTCTCAGTGGTTTAAATGTGGTCCAAGTAGTGTGAACACCAACACTTCCTGGGGTTAGGGTCTAACCGTCCAGTCAGATAGCTGCTTGGTTAACTAAACTTAGTAGCTAACAGCAACTAGAAGAAGTTGGTGGCTACTTCAGTAACAAGGAAAGCTAAAGATATCTGTCTGTCAGGAAACTCCATAAATGACCGAGAGTTGAGGCAGAACAGCAACAAGCTGCAAAACACCTAGCTGTGTGTGTGGATGATTGCAGAGTGAGGTCAGGGTCATCATCTGCACCTAATCACCCGGATCAAGACATCTTTATCTTCCCAGATCGATCTACCACTTGGTGCTGCTTCATTCGAGCCTCTGTATCTGACTGTGGAAAGTGCCCAGTTTGTAACTTTGTTCTCCATCATCCTCTAAGGCCTGCTGCCATTGACTCACATTCCCTCCCCTACTCAAGTCTGCTGCTCCACCACAATTCCTGCCCCCATGTCTTGGATCCATGCTCAGCCAGTTCTTCTAGAAACCCTTCACCACCCACAGCACCACACCTCAGTCAGGCTCTAACCTCTGACTCTCTGCTATCCTTGTCTTACATATGGTCGGTAGATCCCTGACCTCCTGGTCTGTCTGCATCCGGGTGCACCATTTCTTAGCCCTGTGACATTTAATTAATCAGAACTGACTCATAACAGTAAGTGACTCATAACAACAACAGATATGGGTCAGTATGTCAATACACATCATTTAATAAAAACAATACCCTGTTTTGAACTAAGCATTACTTAATAAATGATTAATGTATCTCCCAGTCAGTTCTCTAGTAACTCGTCATCCACTATATAGTCAATCACTAGTATTCATGCATTTAGGCATTAATTTATTAATTAACTGCACACATTTTGTTAGGCCACGTTGTAAAGTGTTACGGGTGGGACACCATCAACAGCACGACAGTACGTTGCTTAAGCTTTTCATTTCTGCAGACACAGGCAGCAGTGCCGTTTCACATATAAAGCTGTAGAGTTTCTCTTGACAGCATCTGTTCATTAGTGAACAAGGTTTTTTATTAAGTGCTTACGCTAGTGCTATGTTCAGTCCAACCATTGCACTGATCATTTTGCAGACATTACCATGTTGTGTCTAAAACACCTGTAAATGGTAATCGCATGATGGTAAAGTCTGTGGTGTAACATGCCAATCCACCATCCCAATCCTGCACATTGTTACTTTCCTATCTCTGCATGATAGGCAAACTACTTGAATTGACACATCACAGGCTGTAAGATGTAGCATTATCCAATATGGAATTCCAATGGATATTCAACGTAGTCATTGTCACCCAGAAGCAGAAGACAGTCCCCAGGGCCTCATGACAGATGAATATATATTTCAGGAAGGACAGGACATGATGAAAAGTCATTGAAGCCAATTGTGTCCAACTTTGACTCCTTTCAGTTTTCAGTGCAGTGGTAGCAGAAGGTCAGTGGCACGGGCATGATTCGTCTTCTTTGGCATGACCTTCTCAATGAGAGCAAGAATAAGACAACAGCGAGGAAACTAGATTTGTACAGACTTGGAATAATTCAGCTGTGAGTATTCAGATATTCTGAAAATAACCATTTCAGCCCTTCAAGACCTCAGCGGGCAGAAAGCAAGTGATCATAAGAATGAAACCAACAGCAAAGCTCCATAAAGAGTGTTACATTCTCATAACGATTAAATACTAAATCCACGTGCAAATCTAGAGAGTGAAGGACAAAGATTGTACAATACAATGTGTCAACACTAACTAGTGGCTGGATGAATATGGACAGCTTTAACTCCCTGTTAAATATGGCAAATTGTCATTTCTAGTGCCATGAAGCAAGACTAAAGGCCAGAACGTTTCTGTCATTGTTAAAAATAGAAGAGTCTTGACTGAAATTGAAAACCTCACTTAATAATAACTTCTTTGCATGAAATGAGAACTAAATCTCAGTTGTCAGACCTAAAATCCACCCCCCTGTAACCTGCACACCTTTAGTGTTCACAGAACAATCTTTATTTAAGACTGCTGCCTGCTTCCAGCTGAGTCTGCTCCAGCTAATCTTCTCCTGGCAGGAAATATCTAACTTTAGTGCATTGAACAGGTCTTTTGCATTTAAAGACATCAGGGTCATTTCACAATTTCTTGAAGCAGTAAAAAGCAAAGATGGAGAGTGAGACGAGTGGCTGGTCGGTGGCTAGAAAGGTTTTTGTCTACCTGAAACCACCCGGGACGGTCCCTTGAACTCAGTACAACACTGTAGCATCAGCGATGACAAAAAACATATAAACACTCAAAACCCAGTGATGAGCTCATCAGCTCTGACAACAGTTCAAATGCACTAGGTCAGAACAAGACCTTCTGGAATCCCAATGATGATCCAATGAGGTCAAAGCCTTCATGTTGATAATTCACCATCTAGCATGTGAGTCACTGTACGTGGTCGCTGTACGCTGTGGATATGACTCAGACTGACTCAGTGTCTTTCTACTAAAGGTGAGAAGGTAAAGGTGCATTGCAGACTCTGTATTTCAGCAGTCTGTCACTGTTTCTTTGCTGTATTTCCAGACAGAACAGTAATATACACAACAAAGCTCTCCAAACTGCTGCAGATGGAACACCTTACACAAACCTAATTGTCTTATCAAGCAACACAGGCAGACCAGATGTCTAGGTATAAGCTGATCAAACCAGATATTGAAGGATTCCCACTGTCTCCTCTTAAAACTGATTATAGTGGAAGATGAACTGCCCACATTGCCTGCCTCTCAACAATATATACTTTCAGTTAACATAAAAAGGATCACCTACTGCTGCCTCAGTCAGCATTGTTTGTCAAATGACTTGAAGAAGAGCTTCACTAACATGTCAAAGAAAATTGTCTGTTACATATCCTTTAGCCATGGCAGATATAATTTAATAAAAGCATTTCTGTTTTACTTGCGAAATACCAATAATCACTATCCTTCCTCCATCAATTTATACTGAGATGGACAGCAGATCTTGTTCTAAAACCTCATGTTCTAACAGCTCTAATTGTTTCACTTTCGGTCTTTGGTTGTTTGATTAAAGTAAGCATTTTTGAGTTTGTTGGTGAGAAAAATGCAAAGAAGACCATCGTCCATATTGTAAATGTGGCACAAAGCGAAAAGAAATAAGCCAAAGAGGTTGAATAGAGCAGTAGGACTGGGTGCTAATACAATATGTTGCCACTAGTATACGTGTCACGTCAGCCACTGATAAAATAAAATGTATATTAGTTCAGCTCTCTAGCACATGCATGGTTATGTTAAATGCAATTGTCAAAGTGACATTATCTGTCATCTTATGTGTCAATCATGTCATCTGATCAGGCCGTGACCAATAACAATGACTCCAGACTGTCTCCCACAACCATATGTTTACACATATACATACACATGCATACAAACGTATAAAATCACCTCCCAGTTAAACCCTCAGAATGATGGTAATGTGCGCTGGCTTTCAGACAGGTCTTGGTCAAAGGTGTCAGTGGCCTGTCATCATCATCTCAGCGCTGTGAAACATGGCACAGTGTGCGACCTCTCAGCACTCTGGCGAGGTATTACAGAGCTGTTGCATGTCCAATTAACACAATGATATCATATGGCTGACATGGTTGACAAAAACAACTTACTGGGGAAACACAACAAGCAGACAGTCACACTGGAACAGTAGGCTCACATGAAACTAAGCGCATATGAATGTGCAGCATCACTTGACTTTGCCACTGTGTGTCTCCAATCTGTGTATATTGAAATTACAGCTAGTCTTTAGAGCAGCAGTGCAGCTGAATGTCTAAATCCCTGTTCTGTTTCAGATGCATTATTAATAAATGGCCTTCATTTTTCAAGGTTATGAAAGAATTCCAAGTGATATCTTTTATCTTCAACTGGCCCTGTGTCCAGAACCAAATGTTATTCCATTCTTTTTCATTCACTTTTAATTAAACTCAGTGACGAAGGGTGGGCACAATTATTCATTCGTCTGACATTAAGGGTTGTCCATTTGTCCGAGAGAAGTGAATAATTTTGAGCAAGTTCATAGTCGTAAAAAAAAACCTCAGAGCCCTTGACTGACCGATCAGGGGAGCATTCAGCTGAGAGGGAGCTGCTCACAGGTTAAAGGTTTTACCACGTGTATTCACATCAGCTGCTTTTAAAATAAAATGCGTATTAGTTCAACTTTCAAACAAACTCAAGTGCATGGTGATCTTAACCGCAATTCTGCATACTGACATTCTGCATACATTAATCAGCCTATCCATTTATCCATTTAAGACCAACATCAGTGACCCCAGCCTGCCTCCTTAACCACCCACCAAACTGCACCAATCACCCGCACAAGTCAACACATACAGCAGAATATAAGAGAAAATAAAAACATACACTTATTCAACCTGGTAATCCCACATGATATATAAAACCACCAACAACCACCGCACTGGTACATAGTGGGCCACCTCTTTGCTTTCATAATGTGTTTGTTGGCTGCAGTTGTCTTTTGTGATTTATCTTTCTGGTGTTGAAGTGCAGTAAAGTAATAACACTTCCTGAACCCACTGCAGTGTCCATAGCTGGTTTATTTATTGTTGCTCATTTTTGTGCAATTAGCTATCATTGTCCTGTTTTCTGCTTATTACCTTCAAGCGGGCCCTCAAAACCCACTTCTTCAAATGTGCTTTCTCCTGCTAACTGATTTCATCATGCATTTGCCTCACATCAAACCAAAGCTCTGTTATCTCTGTTGTCTTTATGTTAAATGTAAAGTACCTTTGAGTATCTAGAAAAGTGTTTAATAAAGTAAAGGTGTTATTATTGCAGTTAAGCTTTACTGAGGATGTTGTAAATATATCAAAATGAGGGTGTGAGGCACGATATTGTTCCTCTAGCGCCGCCACAAGATGGTCTTGCAGCTTCACAAGCCAGTAGGAATTTGCAACTGCTGCTCTGAGCTGGATGACCAATGGAAATCAAGTTAAAAGAGAAAAAGGTGCAGCTTCTTCTCAGGTGAGCTTAGCCATGTCGCAGAAAACTGGCCATGAAAAGCGCCTCATTCCTGGCTACAGTGCAACAAACAAACCACTGCGCAGCTTTCAAAAGAGAAAGGCAGGTGACAAGTGTTAGAGAAGGGTTAGCTGGCTACTGGTGACACTTGATAGCTCTGTGTGCATGTGTGTAGACATGTGAGCACATGCAAGCTATTGCATTCATTTGTTTGCAACCGAGCTAGCGAGTGCTGTAACTGTAGCATGCTGATGGTGTTGCCTACTACTTTAAATGGTTTTGTGATATGAACGCAACACTTGTATTTTTAGGGTAGGGTACAACGGTGGAAGTTACAGCCAGAAAGTTTTGCTAGCAGCTGCACTGTGCAACGGGCAACAAGGTCATGCAGTCGTGTTGCACTGCGTCACAAAGTCGCATTGGAAAGTGATGCTATTTGCACCAGAAACTTCAACTTAGGTGACAGGTTTTTGGCCATAGTACAAGTCAAATGATCAGAGTAATGAGCTTCTTCCTCCAAAAATGATTCATCAGTTTTTGTAGCTGTTGCCATAACTACACATTTGAGATGATGCTGGGGTAAATTACAGGCATACATATCAGGACGAGTATTGTAATATTCATAGCGTTTTCACAAATGTCATATTGCTTGGTCGTCATAGGAAATAAGCAATTCTGTTCCAGCTGTCAAGGCTAATGTGTCCTGCAAAGACCTTAGAGTCAGCACATCAACTGTTCACAAAGCAGCTCCTCAGGTCTCTCGACCATCCACACCATTGTATGGACCTTCAGGTGGAGGAGGTCTGGACTTTGAGACTCGTTCATAGCTTTTACATTATCGATGGACATGTTACTATGTGTATGTGTGTGTGTTTACATGTGTATTTGGGTGTGTATGAGTTGTCAGTTGCCAACTTATTGACTGAAGCTAATGCAGTGTAGTTCAGTGTCTGAACTTTTCATCATTTCAGGCTCGGTTGCAGGCCTTGTTACTTGCACAGTGTTTAGTGATAGGAAAGGAAGCTGAGCCATCACCTCTAAGGCTTTCCACAGTATAATTCCATGGTTCTACATAAAAATCATGGTAGGTACACACACAGTAGAAACACTGAGAATACCACAACTCCTCCAATGAAACAGGTTTCAGTAACTGTATATGAATAATAGCTGACACTAACAAATAAAGGCCTGCATGTCATTGCCATCACTCTAATAAATTAATAAAAAACATAAATCATGCTTTTTCCCAAAACCTTGCTGTTCTAGATTCACAAAGGATGCAGTTTGTTAAGGTCGCAAACTGTAATTTGAAGTGTCACAGCAGCGACAATTCAAATGCAATGCAATTTCTATAACATGGCAAACAAGCTATTGCTGACCACTAAATAATCATGAACTGCTAAGCTAAGTAACTCCCACATCTGAAAAACATTTACAGTAAATTTGGGATCAGTTATAAACAGCTATCGGCGCTTTGGCAGAGCTAGTGTATGTTGAAATGTACAGAGATAATCAGCTGCAAAACAAAACACAACAAAAAAATACCTTGCTCAGAAAATATGCGTTTCCTGCAACTGAAACATTTTAATGTGAAATGGATACAGAATGTGTTGGGTGTTTTTCACCAGAATGTACAGAATGAACTTGAGCAAACAGGAGCTTTGTGATAATAAACAATATACGCAAGAATAATGAAGCATATTTTTCCACAAATCTATCCAACTATGATCCAAATATGCATGAAGACTTGGCACTGACTCCAGACAAACACAGTGATCCGTTGGTGCCTACCTTCTGCATTTGGGTGTCCTATCATTACCGCAAATGAAGGCTTGAGCACGTTACTGTAGGCTTTTGTTCTTCCAGCTAATGCTAATCTGTGTCAGTCTTCATTCTTCCCTCCATTTTCTCAATTCACGCTTACTTGTGATGCATCTACTTGCGTTCCTCAATGAGGCTGTATAGATTATTATTATTCCATGATCCAATTTTCTGACCAACAATAAGACGCTTTGAACATGTCATCGAGCGGCATTCAAAAAAAAAAAAAAGCATCAAATTGGATATGCGTCCACACAACGGTGCTGTTGACAGTGCTGTCACACTCATCCGCCAACGCTTCGTTATGAACAGCCCACACTCGTCTCTCCAAATGACAAAACGGATCCAACATCCAAGTGACAACTAGATGACATGTGACACAAAGAACTCTGGTATGGAAATGAGATTTTTGTTATGTAAAAACAAGGTATTCTTACTGGAACAAATGCCTGAATGTGCCGTAATCGGTCTGTTGGGCGCCAGTGTCCGTCTGCTGAGTCCCCTGTGTTAAAAAGCTGCAACCGTGTCATTAATGCAAGACCTGGTCAGACAGTGTCATTGATCCAGCTGAATGTGCATGTGTCTCAGGCTGTATATATTCAATTAAGCGTGTATGTACAGCACATGTGGGGCTGGTGTGTGGTTCTGTACTCATGTGAGTGAGTTCTGTTGCGTGTGTGTGAGTGTATGTGTGCATGTGAGTGTATGTGTGCGTGTATGCGTGTGTGTATGTATGCTAGAGGGGCTTGTCTGAATGTCAGCCGGAACGAGCAAGTGGCTGCTGCTGCTGCTGCTGTCGGTGACACGCTGTGGTCTCCACGGTAACCCTGGTTTAAAGGCTGCAATGCTACTCTGAGGAGGCACCGAAGCAGGTTGGCATTATGGGATGCCGAGCTGCACGAATGCATCACAGTGCGGCAGATGAGAGATAGAAATCGGGGATGTCAGAATAGAGACATCTCATCAGAGCCTGTGCGTCTTTTCTTCATTCTCAAGACCTACATAACTGAAAGATGTGCATCAATAACTCATACAGCAACACACACATACACACACCTCTCTAACATATCCCTCCTTGTGCATCAAGTTTCTTTTCCATATCGGCAGCTGCCTCGTTGTTTTGTTATCGGTTATTTTCTTCTCAGGTACCTAATGTGATTTGTCTTATTGGTCCTGCACAACAAGCAAGCAGCTGTAAAACATTTTAAAAGGCCTTTCTCACTGGTGTAATTAACTAAATTAATGATGGCTGCATCCAGTTTAGGTGTTTGAGCAGAGCTCTGGAGCACTGCTGTTGGGTGCTACCATTTACGCTATCAGTAATACCTGTGCTTTTCCCAGTGGGTCAGGTTGAAATGTGCACAGCTAGGTGCATCTGGTACTTGTGTAAATCAAGCGGTAGTGAATTCCATTAAATCCTACGGCTTTTTCCTCCCGTGTGAACTCACCTCCTGATCTTCCTAAGCAGGAAACAGTAATACAGAGGCATTTTAAAATGATACTCCATACCGTACAGACGGCATATGACCGACACTGACGCATTGAAGAGAAATACACCAATAACAATCATTTTTACTATTTATCCATATGAAATATTAATTTTATTAATTACCCTGACTATGTAATCTTTAAATCAAAGTAGTGACACATTAATGACTTCAAATTACTTGTTTTTGTCTGGTCAGCAGCTTAGAACACAGAGCTTTCACATTACACAAAAAATAAAGCAGTATAAACACCAAAAAACTCACTCACTCTGGAGATGCACCCAGTCAACGTTTGTCACAAATCAATAACCAGAACTATTGTTGTCAGTGAAACATCTTCAGTCAGCTACTAAATGAATCTTTCTAATCAGCATTAGTTGTGATTCTGGTGACCAACGTCAGACCTCAGGAACCTAAAGATCCTGGTTCTCAGAAGACCCTGTGTGATCAACATGATTAATTACAAACTTGCTCAGTAATCACTGAAGTCTGAAGTACAACAAATCCCCTGAAAAGTTAAGACCGCTCCGGAGCACGGCTTTGTGTTTTTAGCTGTGGCTTCAATACCTGTAACATTTGAGATCATTAAACATCATGCATAGATCTCCCATGATCTAACATAAAAGATGCAGTGGTGGTTTGCTTGTTGTAGTCATTGGACTCCTGCGGTCATGTGGCTGGACTCAGAGTTAAGACCTTTCTGTCAAGTCCATGGAAATGTTACAGCTTGAAAACTATGAAATGCACAAAGACCACTAACCTCTCCTTCTTTCATAGCATGTATTCCGTTTTTTTAATAATGATTCACTGCATTATGCGTTCTCTTTCAACAGTCAATGATTTACCATAAAATGCCTTCTAATCGTTTTATTGTACTTTGTTTTTGATTCATTCAAGTTTTTCTCACCATGGTGTTTGTAAGAGTGACCTCTGAGTCATATGACGACAACAGCAGCGCTTACAACCTTCACAGCTGTTGTGCACCTTCAAATCTCACAAACAGAAGACCAGACTTTGTTGCAGAGATTCTGCAACAAAGGAGGATCGCTTTAGTTGTGAGGCAGAATGACAGAGGGCAAAAGGACAATGAGTTCTGTGGAAGCACAAGAAAGGACGATGAGAGGGAAATGAGGGTTTCTTCTTCGTTTGCCTCATCAAGGTTATTAAATCACACACACACACACACACACAATGGCTTCTACACATGACATTGCAATGCACGGTGAACAATAAGGTCCTGGTAAAGGATTGAAAAAAAGTGGAAAATAGCCATTAGTCCCAAGGCACATCAAATGCCTGCGCACACATGTGCGCACGCATGCACACACGCCCCTCAGTACCCAAATTCTACCAACTGTGCTGGAAACACAGGTACGCTGTGATATCTTCAAAAGAAAATGGACTCAAACAACGCCTGTTGTACTGTACATGTCCACAGGGTATTGTCTGCTACACCAAATGACAAATATTAATTTTCATCAAACAATTCGCCCTCTATCTCTCATTCTCTCCCACTCCGTGCGTGTGTGTGTCTGTTTCTCTTGGCCTTTTCTCAGCTATGGGCCCCTGGGATACAATGGGCTGCTATTTGAAGCCCAGGACCTAGTTTCCCAGTTGCTACCATGGGCCCTGTGTTAGATGCACAATTTGTAAAAGAAAAGAATGAGATGGTGGGAGAGCGAGACAGAGGAGAGTTTTGTGACTGAATGTAAACTGTGAAAAGTACAATGTGAGGCAATGTTCCCCTGGAGCGACCCACGTCAAATGAACTGAAATAAGGTCAACAGGGGTTGCCAGCTCTGTTCCAGTGAAAGTAGGTAGCCCTTGGTCCAAAGGTTGCTAACATTTGACAGATGGCATCAGATACTCGTTTGCATAAAGATGATATTGTGTGTGGAGAGATCAGGTCTATTCTTGGTGAAATGACCACAAACTCACAACATGAATATTGCATATTTCTTGAATTCAAAAAGGGTCTACCAAGGGAGGGAGAAGATCAAACTGAACTAACTTAACAAATCCTCAACAAATCAAGAGCTATTGTGCGTTTTGCTGACAAGCCACACCTACTGACCTGCACTAGGACCAAGAGTAGAGGGACACACCTGGGGCTGCAGGCAGAAGAGCAGTGAACTGTCATTTCTCTGTCTCAAAACAGAGTATATGTGTAAATATGTTCAAAATACAATAGAGTATTTTGGATGTATTTCATATTAATAACATTCTTAATTTATATTGACCTGTCCTGGGGGTCTTTTCTAATGCATGCTGGGAAATCAGTCAAATGTCACCCTGAGAGGAAAGATGAGCTGATGAATAGATGGTATCAAGAATGGATGGATGGATACATGGATGGATGCAAGAATTCATGATTCATAGATTGAGGGATGGATGGATGCATGGAGGGATGGATACATGGATGGATGGATACATGGATGGATGGATGGATGGATAGATGATCCTTAACTCTAGAGTTTCTACAACATGAAATCTATAAATGTTGCTGTCTGGCTGCTCTCAGACACAACTTTCCATTATAGAAATGTTTCATAATGGCCCTGTTGTTCATGTAAACATGACAGGACCTTTAAAGCGTGCGCTGTCATACTTGTGTGAATTTGGCAGCTCAAACATAGAGCGAAAAGCTGCTTGTTGAAATATGATGGAGGAAGTTTCTGTTCTCTTACATGTTGGATTTGTGATAATAACTCTGGTGTTGAAGCCTTGATTGACAACAATTATAAGAGAATTCCGCTGTCAATGCTCTGATGTCTGGCAGCACTCAAGCCAGTTGAAACATCAGCTGGAGACTCTTAGCTCCTGTGTTCTCACATGCTGTTTGTGAATCGTTTTGATGGATATTGGATGTTTAGACTTTAAACAGTTTGCATAGATGAAAGTTAAATAAACTCAGGAAGGGACACGGTACTCTGACGACGTTGTTCTTTTCCCTTCCTCTTCAACATAAGGAGGAAAAAAATCCCCCAAAACTAAAAAAAACATGGAAATTTGACAGGCTGAATGATTACAGACTCTAGAGAGCACACAGCGGCGAGTTAGAACCTGTGAAGATGAAAAACTTTTGTCTCACTCATATTTCATTACAAATATTCATTCTCGTGTTTCTGTCAGCGTGGATGTCTGTGAGCTAACTTTAGCTAAACTCCTCTTGTCCTAACTGAACTGCTGGGGAGCAGGAGTCCAGCATTATGTGCATTACTGGAGGAGCACTGCCCCAAAAGACAAGGAAGGATTGGAGTATGATTTATGATCTGGCCAACAGATACACACCTATATGTGCATCTGGACTTATCAGTGGACAACTGCTCTTCCTCTTCCTTTCTGTATTTTCTCAATGGGATATTGTGAGGAAATCATCTCGCTCTTTCTCTCCACAAGAACAAAAAATAGTTTTGTTCCAATCATATTTTGACAAATAACCAAACCAAATACATTATAAAATAATTTAACTATCAATAAATACATGTTCAAATGCATTCACAAGTGTATTTCTCACATTAGAGACTAAAGTTGTTCTGGCTAGAATGGCCCCGCTGCATGCATTGGATATTAGTGGGGTAATGTAATGAAGTTCAGACCTATGTGAATGGGTAGCAACAGTGCAGTGGTAACAGAATGACATGACGATCATGATGACACAGGTGATGATGATCACACGTCCAATAAGTCCCTTTTACTAATAATGACATCCACCTGCTGAAAACCTGCCAAAAAATAGGAGTAATTTCAATTTTTAAATCCAAAGATCTCATCGACGGCTTTTTACAACTTCTGGTGTGAGGTCAAAGAAACAGCAAAAAATGATTTCAGATTTGCTGAACTGCGATTGTCCAGGACATCATAAAAAGCCCCAAGTAACACCAGCCAATATCATAAATCCGTTTGTCATTTTGTCTTTTCCAATTTATTTTCTCATCCTTCTTCAGTCATTACAAAACAATCTTCAATTTGTCCTCAGTCGTGACCCATGAGTGGATTTGCATGAGTAAGAGCACAAATTCCGTGCTCCCTCCAATCTCTGCGATTGCCTGGCACTGTAATTGTGCCGCCGCGATGCAGTTCGGGAGCTTTCTAAATGGATGAACTGATGGAAAACAGGCCTATTTCCATCTTGCGACATTAAAAATTTGATATGCAGAGAAAAGTGTCATTATTAAAAGAGGAAAAAGCCACCTTGAATGACACACTCATGACAGAGGAAGGAACAAGAGACGAGGGGAGATGACTGCAAAAATGAATGGGTGTGAGAGAGAGAGAGGGGAGCGAGAGATGAGACATGAGTATATGAGTTGCAGAGGAGCAGGGAGGCCGGGGACAAGAGAAGGGGCATAAATATGCATCGCCATGGGCTATCTTTGTAGAGGAGCTTTGACGTTTGCTGCAAGCTACAGCTAAGGCACTTCTGTCATTCCCATTCCTTTTCCTTCAGCTCTCACGCCTCATCTTCCTCTCCCTGCTCTTCCTCTTGAACCTTTTGCAGTTTTTATACACACACACACACACACACACACACACACTGAACTGTGCACACAGGCACATGCAGACAGCCAGTGTTGTCAGTCTCTGGAGCATCAAAACCAATATCAGCTCTCTCCAAATTAATTACCAGCTCTCGCCCTGGCCTGCCTCTGTAATAAGTCTCTTAGGGAGCAGAAGTGATGGGCTACACTGTGTCCTCTCACTCCCTCCACGCGGGGTGACAGCTATTTCCTGCTCAACTGTGGTCTTTCAACTGCTAATGCCCGTCCCCACCAACTGCCGCCGCCGCCTCCACCCTGTTGCCCTCACGCTGCGTGGAGAGAGGATGAACCTGTAAAACAATCGCTCCCTGAATTGGCTTTGTGTCAAGCAGAATTAAGTCATGTCCCATAATGGGCGAGCGCCACAGAAATGGCCCCCGCGTGTGACGCGTTGGCACAATGTAGATGTAAAACGACTTTTTGAATATCAGCGCATGCAAATCAAACACTGGGTCACAGCGAGGCGGGACGTTAATGTGATGAAACAGCTCGGATCGCGCAAGGTTTAATCCCGGTGAGACTTTGATCAATCATCCCTCTGGCTACCGGCCCTACATGACAGTCGGTCTAAACAACACACTCTTACATAAATTGAAGTAGTTACGCTGAGCTCGGTAAGAACTGGTTCTAAAATGTAGTGGGGATGGACTCTCTTCAAAGTGATACATATCTCTGCCAGCAATTTACCAAAACAGAAACCATAACCCGAGACCCATGAGATGGCCCTGAGCTTAAAACTGATGTATTTTGAGGTCCTAAGTCTTTTTCCCTTGTTTTATGTCCATGCTGCTGCGCATGGCATCTACTGCAGAGTTGAGGTTAGGGAAAGACATTATTGATAAAAAGACAAAAACAGCTTGGTTAGGTAAAAGAAAGATCATGGTTTGGCTTAAAGTCAGAACTTTCTGTAGGTTTGGGAACATTTGTCCAACTTATTTCCGAATTTTTTAGGTTGGGACAGTCTCACGACACACCCTCTACCTTTCTTCCAACATCGCAACATACAGGTCAACTTACTTCCTGCATTGGCACTGCATCTTTAGATTTGTTCAGAATGAACTTGCTTGGATGCTGGCCTTTGCTTTTTCTATGCAATACAAAATGAGTTTTGCACATTGGTTGTGATAAAGAGAAACTGCAGCCTGTTAGTTTGATCTCAATTATAAGAACTGAAGTCTGGAAGCTGGCTGAGAAGAATAAATGCCGGGGTCTGTCAACTGTTACTGACGAACTGCTGTTTAACAACACATGCTGAGATCTGTAGAATGCTGCTAAAGTGTAAAATGTCTGAGATAAAACAATGTAGAAATTCAGAGGAGTGCAGTTGCCTCTGAGGTCAATGAACACAAGTTCTTAAGTGTAAAAACTGAATCCTCTTATAAAGATCCAGGCAACAACCCCAGACCTGGCTGCTGGTTGTGGGTATGACGGATCTCAGATTGGTCCGACAGATTCTCAGTCAGGTACAACACCTGTCAAAACCTTGAGTCATCTAATCATTGTTGAAAATAGCCAGATGATTAACTTTCTGGGATGCATCACTTGGAAGCATCAATGGTCGATGGTCGCTCAATCGGCTGTATGTGGTCTTTACATACTTGCAAGGTTCATCTAAGACATTAAAGCTAGGGTCTTTATCACTCGTGATGTGTACAACCTGAGGTCTGCGTGTTGGTTATTAGAGCTACAAGAGCAACAAGACACAAAGAACTGCTCAGGTTAGTTGAGCTGAAGTAGAAAATATGTCTTTAAGCAGAAACATTCAGTTGAAGATACAAGATCCCTACAATGCCTCAATTTCTCAAGAACACCTTGGTCCTCCTGGACTCAAAACATTTCTTAGCACTGTCTGTGTTGCTTTTCCTTCCTAGATCTCTGCTTGTGCTGTACTTTTTCATATGTACATTGCTTTAGATGAAAGCATCTGCCAAACGATATTGTAGAATTGTAGAACTCTGGCCTGCAGGAAGGGTCTGTGGAAGGGAAACTCGAGGCTGCAAAAAGCTGCAGGGATTAAATCTAAATTCACATAAAATCTCAGGTCTGAGATAAAAACTAAGGTCCATAAACTACTTCAGAAGCATACAAGCCAAAATAACAGCTACTGAGGTCTGTAAATGGCTTATAAAGCACAAGGAAAAAGTTTGTGATCACTTTAACTGTAACACTGAAATGGAAGAAAGCCAACTTGAAGGGTTTGAAAACACTTTGGGTCATATTCATGTCAGGAGCAGGAAGTAAAATGCAAACCAGCTTGAGACAGGGATCCAGACGCAGGCAAAACACAGAAATTTGTAATCTGAGATAGGAAACCCCTGGTCTGCAAGCAGTGGTGAGGGGCTGGATCTGGGCCCATTACCTGTCAGCGGGTTCTAAAAACTTAGAAGCTGCTTTTGAAGTATATAACAATGGAACCATGGGTCTGTGATTTGCTTTACAGTTACGACAACTGAGGTCACTGCATGCTTTGATGATGTACTTGGATTTCAACCAGATATAACCACACACACACACACACACACAGAATGAAGCAGGTGTGTGGCCTCAGTCCATTTACCTTAACTGATTTGCAACGGTGATTTTTAAGGTGGGCACAGTCACTGCGGCTTGTCAGCAAATGCTTTACTGAGATGCACTAAGAATGAGTTGGAGGCGGAGGTAAAAGCAAATGACCACACGCCATAAACACACACACACACACGCACGCACTATTCTCCAGACGTTTCTCCTTTCCATTCACAGTAACACTCCAGGAAAAAAAAACACTAAATATTATTTTAATAAACAATAAAATGGGCTCCTTGCTTTCCACTTAAGCTGTTAACCAGGTGACTCCAGCAGCAGTACGGGGGGAGCCGTTCCTCACTCTAATCCGCGTGTAGCTGTGGCAAGGATTTCCAATACTCCATAAATTTAGGGCTTATCTCCAGACAGTGACTAGTAAATGGTAAGCAATGCCATCAATCATGGAGCTCCCTGCTGTGTGATTCATAGTAATGTGTTTCCATTTAAAACTCCCCCGGGGTGGAGGAGAGAGGAGAGGAGAGGAGAACAGCAAGTCTCTAGGCATCAAATTCCCCACAACAATCAATACGTGGAGCTCAAACAGCCCATGCTTCAGCTTGCCCAGGGAAAATAAATGTATTAAGGTAAGGAAAAATGCATTAAAGGGAGAATAATCAGGAATGAGGCATCAAAGCAAAGGCTGGGAGCATTTGCTCCTCGAGCTGCGTTATAAAGAGCTGCTAATGCTACACCAGTTCAGAGGCAGAGGTCTATTGTAGACAGGGCACAAAAGAGATGGATACAAAGTTAACAGCGATAGGGAATAAAGGTTGTGACACAGTCAAGATGATGTTACACACTTTACAAACTATCACTAATCCACTACTTGCTGCAGCTGTATTCACATGTTTGTTTCTATTGTGAATGTTTCATTATATACAATGCATCTTGCCCCAGGTGTAGTTCTGTCCTGGCAGCAACATGCTGTTAATTGAGTTGGTCTGTTTGTGCTTTTGAGAGTTTAAAAAAAGTAAAACAGCTTATTTACATAAAAATGCATAATGACAGTAGCTAGTGGTGTTTTCCATTAAAGTTACTGACCTATGACCTATATGTGAATTTGTTACAGCATATTGCCTCAATCCTTTTGCTCTTACATGAAAACTTTGGCTGAAGCAAAGCCTGCCATGAGACTGCACAGCTAACAATAAGAACAAGTCTGCAGACCAAGCTGGTAGCTCTGTGAGATTACAGTATCCACCAGGGCAAATATTAGGATTCATCCTGTGGGCACTAAGGATGGGTTAAACCTAACCCTCTTTAACACATTAAATGGCATTCCATCCTATAGTTAATGAAACATCTCAATCACATCTGCAGACATCAGCTTCATGATGGCCAGGAGGAAGGTATGTCAATCATGGAAGTGATTGGGATTTATCCTCTGGAGACCATGAAGGCCTGTGCATAATGTAATAGCAATAGGACAATAGCTTTGTGACCAGGTTCAGTCAGTGAAAAATACCTCAGGTTCCAGAAGCTCATGTGCAACTTGTGTTGTGACTCAGTCCCATGAAATACTTTACTTTTGAAATATTTTATTTTGCAAGACAAAACTCAACAAAACAAAAATAAGCAGCAATAGCAATAGCAATGGACATCTTGTGCTAAAACACAAGATTAGTCTCTGGAATGTGTGTCAGGAAGAGAAATAATCCATGGTGTGAGAGTTTCTGCAGGAGTTGCTGGTCTTAGCTGAGCTTGGCACTTTGAGCAAACATTTGAGTTGTGTTTCTGTTTGTGGATGTGAATGTGATTAGAACAGAAGTGTGGGAAGTAGGTTGTGGGGAAAATAAACAGACTCTTAAGCAAGTGGACTGAACTTTGGAACTGTGGTTCTTTCACACACACATACACACAGTATCTGCATTAGCCTAAATGAATTTAAAGGGAAAACTACCTGTAATACAGCAAAAATCTTTAAATTTAGTCAGTGAAAATTCAACTTATTTTCAGCTGAAGACTTAAGAATTAAGCTACATTAAATTAGGTTTAATACAATTGGCTGCATGTCTGTAACATATGGGCACAATTTAATTATTTAATACATCTATATGTTGTAATTTAAGTACAAATGCAGCTTCATTGTAGCTTTGACTACTTTTTAAAATGGGAACACACTGAAAACCTTGCTGAATAGTACAATAAGTTGGGCCCAGCCTCAATTCCAAATATTTCATTTGGCATGTCAGGGTTTTTTTTTTGTTTGTTTGTTTTGTTTGTTTTTTTAATGTATAAAGGAAATGTGACACTAATTTCCTCCTCCTGCACAGCAGTCACAGCTATCACATCCTGACCATGTCTGTTTCAGGCATCAAGGAAACACACATTATTAATCAGTGCACCACTCTGAAGCATATCAACAGCACATCAATCAGAAGGCTGTGGTGTTTAAATTGCTTCGGCAGAACAAGTGTGAGAGGCAAACTGATGACTATGAACTCTCACGGCAACCACGCCTTCAAAACAACAAACTGATATGGTGGATCTTCTCAGTGTTAACTTGCCCCTCAGTGCAAGCCCAATTTACCTCTGTCACGTAGAAGTCCCCCTTAAAAGAACACTAGGCACAGTAATGCATGTGACTCACCTCTGACTCTTCCACACATCCCTACAGACTTCCTGGCGTATTCACTTAAATGGAAGTATTAGCGAGAAGATCTACTAAAGACCACCTGCCAATTACTTTATTCCAATGGCTTAAATTATAGGTGGTCAAACCAGGGCCTAAACTCAGATTTAAACCATGGCAGCTAATGTGGTCCACACACATGATTCTGCTTTATGCAATTTATTAATCCTCTTTGCCTCCAAACACACGTGCCAGACCTAGAACACACGTCATATTATAGAGCCACAGGGCATATAGGCATAATTCCATACCTGCGTCAATATGGGATTTACTAGAATAATTATTTATCACCCACAGCAGACAGTAAAGGTAAACTCAACAGCGTTTTCTCTACGCGCACCAATTGTTCACCAGTAAATCACTTTGTGCCATACATCTGTTTGTGTTAAAGCAGGTGATAAATCATGGAAAAGCTGTGCATTTTCCATGCAAACGCATTTGTCTACCCCCTCTATCACAGCTAAATATATCACCAGGAATAATGTCTGTACTAAAAGATTCAGCTACTTGCTATTTACAATGTAGTTGCTCAGGGCGGGTGCGGAAAGCGGCGTGCCCATGTGTGAGGTGGAAAACAAAGGTGTGGAGATCCATGTGGCGGATCAATAGAAGTTTGTATGAATTTGACCGGGTCCTGATACAAGACCAAACCACAGCTTCTCCCTCATGACTGTGCCAAACAGGGAACAGGAACAGCAAGGGTAGGGAATGAAATGCTGACTCCACCGGCTGGGCAGGTGCAAGTTAAAGCATTTCATAAACACAATATCAAAAGGCCTGCAGGAGGTCAACACAGTCAAAACTGAAAAAAGGTGTCCAAAACAGGCCAATATAAAAAAATCATTAAAAATAAAATAAAACGTGAATCCAAAAACAGCTGGGACGCTTGACGCTCAAAGAGATGAAACCAAAGACGGAGCACACCGGGGAGCGAAGGGTACAGAGACACAGCTGCAACTGATTAACAAATTAGATGGAGGTGGCGAGGAAAACAAGCAGGAAGTAAAGTAGAGAGGAACAAGACCAGGTACGGACTGACAAAACAGGAACAGGAAATAACATCAAACTCATGACTCAGAACATAACTTTTAATGACACATTCACAGCATTGTGCTTTGTACCTCACCTCAGTTGAAGAATATCTAGACTTTCCCCTCTCTACAAACACCAAACATGGTGGTAAATAAAGCTATTGCTTACTGTGGATAAAGACCAGTTACAACAACCCGTGTGACTTACAAACCTGTTCACCACCATTTCTCTAAAACACCTTATGGGGAGCAGCTTCAGCTCCTGCTCTGTTCTTAGTTTTTCACCACAGTCAGCCACAGGCATTCATGAAATAATCAGGCTGACTAAAGAAAATGACAGATTTA
The DNA here is from genome assembly GCA_008933995.1 of Datnioides undecimradiatus. Lineage (NCBI taxonomy): Eukaryota > Metazoa > Chordata > Actinopteri > Lobotiformes > Datnioididae > Datnioides > Datnioides undecimradiatus. Next base: position 275,166 of record WARS01000091.1, on the reverse strand, counting down.
CTCTTTAAATCTTTGTCTCTGTGGTTATGCTGCATTTATTGCACTAAGCAGAGAAGAACTGACCTGCAGTAAAGCAAAAAACAACAGATTCCATAACATGTCGAATAATGTTTGCATCTAAACCTCAACTGCAGAGGGAACCAGGCTTTTATTGGAAACAGCCTTATATTAGAAGCGGGACGTATTCACTGTTTTATGTTATACTATGATATTTTGCAAGAACGCTTACAGTTTTCAGGCTGCTCCTGTCTTAATTACACATTTATCATTTACTGTTAATACAAACATGTTTCTCTTGATTGATGCATTATGTTCATCCTGACAATGTCAACACCACATACTCTATCAAGAGAACTGCATAGTGTTGCCATACTCACATCTGTCGCACTAATCTTTCTTGTTTCATTCAGCCGACAACTCCTGAAACTCAGTATGCATGCATGGTTGGCAGGTTCCTCTGACAAGCAGCTACAAGTCCTGCGCACTTCCACTGCAATGTCTGACCAGCAGGTTTCTCCTCTTTTCAACTACTAATGTCCATATGTAGGAATAGTGACCATACTTGTGTGGGAACTATGTGCAAACACAGGCTCACACATTCATCTTCCCCAGTGTGTTATGGATATTTTGCCTTAAACCACCAGTTACTGGGGGACAATGCATGACCTTCCCTCCACCATGAATAACCATATTTTTACCATTTCATTTACACCATAATCACGTCACACAAGCTGTGTGTGCAATTCAGCAGAATATGGATGCATGACTGTCTCCTGCACCAAACAAACAGAATGTAATCAGCCTGCATATCTGACACACATACACACACCAAACATTGACAGAATGTGCATATTAATGACCGTTTGCTCAAATAAACCACGACATACACAACGGGTGCAGTGTCCAAAAAATATAAGTTGGCACAACAACATTAGATTCAAATTATTATTATTTTGATTATTGATTTCTGTTTCAGCATCATTTTTAGAGTAGAAGAATACATTTCTCTGCGTTCCAGGTGTGGATATACCAAAAATCAAGCAAACACGTACTCAAAGCCACGTGAATAAGCAGCGGAAAGCTTAGACAAACACAACCGATCATCAATGAATAAACAGAGCTGTGGACAGGGTGCAATGTAGTAAACATTACCAGGCAAGAGAAATGCAATAACTGCCACTTTAGTGCAGAATAGTACATTACCAAAGGAACAACACAGAGATAGATGAATACAAGCTCCAAAGCCAAAAACACATATTTAAGAAAAGAGGCACATTTTGTTGACTCAGCACACACGATACTGCACTGTGTGGCAACAGTGGTTGATGATGTCCCTCTCTGTAGCTGTTCTACTCACCTGTTGGTGCAGTCCATACTATACTCAGTCCACTCAGCCTCACAGTCCCGCTGTTCTCCTGCTTCCAGCATTTTACCAGAAACAGATTCTTGAGTAATATGGGAAATGTAGAAATCACTTCTGGAGGTTAAACCTTGAGTATGTCAGAATTTAGCTGGGCCTCAAGCCATGCACCTGGTCACGCACTATTTCAGATGTATCTGACGCGGGTAACTTAAGGAGCTTGTTGGCTTGTGCATTAAATCAGTGACTGATGAATAGATGCAACCTTTGTTAACTATGCATACGAGCTCTGCAGCCCTCCTGCAGCCTCAGACACACCAGCAGCTTCTTCTCTGCTGCAGCCTCTGATTAAACATCTGTCCTTTGATCCATACTCACACAGTTTGTACTCTATTTTTTCTATCCATTCCAGCTAACCAACCTTAAGTCACATTCTCTGCCACTGTCCAACTTAACCTCGAACCACCAGGTAAGTCTCTGTTATGTTCTCACTGTGATGCAGTTTTTTTCAGTCCTCCAAACAGCTTCACACTCCACCTGAAGGGTTTTAGAAGCAGACCATTTTTCGATGTTCACTTGCTGAGATGATACCAGCTTGGTCATTTTCCCCTCATGTTTACACTTCTCCATTTTTATGGCTGGGATTCTGAATACGGGGTCTTATTCTGAAAACTGAGAGGATACTCTATGTGGTTCCTGCTTAGGTCACCTGCTGTGTGCAAAATAGACCAGGTGCGTGTTCTTTGTGGAGCAGAGAACAAAGCTGCTTCTGAGACGCTTCTGAAATGTGCCGTTGCACATCCATGGGAAAGACAAGCATTGGTCAGAATGGCTGCAATCAGCTTCAGCAGACTTGTCAAAGCCGGATCGTGCCGGAACCAAATCCTTTGGAATCTTCTGGTAAACTCAACTACCTTTACCTGCTGGTTTCCTTCATTCTCTTGATATCTCATTTGTTTTTGTTGCACACTTCCACGACTTTGTTGGACACAATACTTAACAGTGATCATCTACAAAAGACTGACACCTGCCTAACCAATATTCAAAACAGTAATATGCCTCGAAAGGTTAAATGACCGACCTATATGTATGATATTTCAATAAAAGCAAAATGATCATTTACAATATTAAGAAATGTAAATTAATACTTTATGCAGTTATAAATGCCATGCATGATGAATGAAATAATAGGGTAGATTACAGCAAGGTAATATATATTTTACAATGTAACGAATGGATTATATAATACATACAAAATGTAAAAAAATTCAATAAACTGACAGATAAATGTATTTGTGTACAATATTTGGAGGGTTCATACTGGAACATGGATAACTCTTTTCCTGAATCTTGTTTTTGTTAGGGGGTTGAAGTTAAGAGATGGGTGCCTTTCCTAGGCTGGCTGATGAATCTGAAAATATAATTCTTATCAGTCAGGCGGTTGTCCCTTTTGAACGCAACACAAGCAGCAACATTACCTCAAAAACCACATCTAACTATTTATGCAGCAAGCGTGCCTGCGGAGTTCAATGCCCTAACATGCAAGCATTCAGAAAGGAATCAAGACTGCTCTCTCTCTCTCTAAAATGAATTCACAAGTGCATACACTGAGAAGTAAATGCACAAGAGTGCAGAGCAGCAGTAATCCAAGTGGGAATCACGACACCTTCTCTTGATCGACATTCAGCGAAGTTCAAACAATTGTCAGAATGGCAAAAAAAGCAAAGCAACTGTAACGCATTGTGATGTGAGGTAAAAACAGCCAAGATCTGAGGCACTATTCTACACCAAGACTCTGTGGCATATTCCCATTAAAACGCAACAAAGACCTAACAAACATGTCACCAACCAAACACAACCTAAATGAAAATAGGTCTGCTTTCATTTCACTTCCATTCTTCGATAATCACTTGCATACGTGAGGGAAATGGAGTTTGAGTGATGCTCAGTGAGCACAAAGGACCTTTCCCTTGTGCAAATGATCCATGCAGACTTTGCCCTCGCTCTGAGCGCCCATCAAGTCAACACGGTCACAAAACTCATACATATATTTTACCAAAGCCTATTAGTGATCCATTTAAAAAAAAACCTTTGAATTAAACCTTCAAATAATCTCCCACACTCTTTCATAAGCTTACAGTATGAATGATGAAAAACCCAGTGTTCTGTCCAGGAAAATATATGTATTTTTTATCATCACGCTATCCTGCCTTGCTGTCTCTTCCAACTTCAATTTGGACAGTCTGGGGGAGGTGCAGAGAGGCCACGTGAAGAGAGACGGAAAGCAGAAATGGATGGCGACTGTCATTCTAAGAGCAGATTTCTCATTATGGCTGAGTTAAATCAAACCAAGATGACAATTTAAGGCTGATTAGGGCAACACATTAGAGTGGAGCTGCGATTATGAAAGGGAGACCCATCGTAAAAATGTAAGAGTTGATAGAGTAGCTGCTATTTCATATGAGGATAAATACAACCACTTCATGGTAATGGCTTTTGAAGTGCTGTCCTCTAAAACTAAATTATTTCAGCTGATCTTCTATATAGAAAGATGTCTTTATCAATCATAGTCCTTGAGATTGTTTGTAGTCAAGAGGATGCATGTACCCAATCTCCCTTTAAGCGACGAAAGGCTTCCAACTACTTGGCAATGATTCACATCCAGCGATCAATACTCCATTATTTAGGTATCTACAATGAATGCTGTTGTACAGTGGAAGTTCAAATACAGTGGATTTATCCTGCAAAATGTCAGCAAACAGAGATGGCAGAGGGAGAAATAAATGATTTCTCTATTTATTTTAATATATGTGCGTATGTGTATACACACAAAATACACACACACACATATATTTAGTTACAACATATATACATAAGCAAGGTGATGATTTCGCCTCATTACACCCTGATGCAAGGTGCCATGCTGAAGTAGAGGAGGCACTGCAGTACGTTCACAACCACGTGTTCTCAGTGGATGCAGGCAGGCACCAGAATCAGCCTCTGCATTAATGGAATCAGGACTCAGAGTAGGTCTGGTTCCAACACCAGGCCATTTATCCAAATCACCAAAATCAAGGTCAAGAAAACTCTTTCAACCGTGTCTCCGTGGACATTTGATTACACAGACAGAATCCACTGGTTGGTTGGTGCAAGTTTGGAGATCAGGCGGGCACTTAGTGGACAATGATTGAAACACGGACGGGGGACGGGGAACGCGCACGGATCACAGGAGCTGAAGCAGGAGAATATATAAATATAAATAATGTCTATCAAATTGTTATAAAATATTCTCTGGGGATTAAAGGGGGAACAAGAGAAGGGTTCAGTTAGGGACAGGTGTGCAGTGAGGTGCAGAGTCAGGTGACTGGAAAGGGGGTGGGAAACAAGCATCTGGTGGAGGGATGAGGAGTGACAAGGTCTGGAGACTTGAATAATAAATAATAGGCCTGGGGGAAAGACACACTAGGGGGAGAAAGGTAGATGGAACTCAAGCATGCTGTCAATCAATCAGGCACAGTTGAAATCTAATATGTTAAATACATATCACGCGACATTAACTTAGAACCCTCTCCCATCCGTTACTTATATGTGTACGGTTCAGTCTGAATATTTATGCACAGCATCAGTGTGTGTCTGATGGTAAGGTAGCAGCATCCGCAGGCTACTAAGGACACCAGGGCTGTACATTACCTAGGTTAGTATCACACAGGTACCACTGCGGTCAATTCATTCATTGCACAGATCAATACAGATATGTACGTTGCGCTGTACAGCCCTGCAACGGCTATCAGAGGGCTCAAGCAGGGACAAAACGGCTTCGATGCCTCTACAGTAATAATCCATGCTCCTTTTCTATCAAAGAATGCTAAACTGATAACTGCAACAATCCTGTGCGAAGCGAGCCTCCACATCCCACTTTCGATTTTCTCTAGAGAACTTTTAAAAGTGTTGTTAAATGGGAAGTTCCAGCCTGCAAACATTATTTTTAGACAGTGTTCCAACCACCTCACCCCTCACACCCCCGTCTCAATTTAGACATGCTCCACAGGATTTGTTGCTCCACAGAGGAAGGTAAGCTTGGCTAAATGTGGGCTTAAAAGGGGTCAGGTAACTAAAAAGCTGAACAGCTGCCTCAGGTGAACATTGTCAGACTCAAGGAAAAAAAAAGCAAAGGAAAGCCTTGAGAGAATTGGGAGCTCATATCTAAAACCAAACCCTTGGCTGAACCCGGAGACATTTAAGAAGTGTTTGGGGTTTAAAAATGCCCAACTGGTGTTAATCTGTTTAATCTCACTCTAAACAACACTGCAATCTCTACCTCTAGCATTGATCGGCTCCCTGCGCGCTATCTGGTCTCCTGAGAGAGAAAGGCTTGTCCCACATTACACCTGTCACCAGCCAATCCTCTTAGCACCTAATAATCTCGTTTATTCCAAAAAGGTATACACAGTTAGCATCATGGCACAGCTGCAGTCTGTAGGGCTAAAGTGGCTAAATTTGACTGTGGTTTTGATCCTGACAGAGATATGTGAGCATTAAAAGAGATATTCTGTGATATACTTCCATGATCAAATGCTCTTTCATCAGTTGATAGTACTTCACTGCAAAGTGAAGATAAATCAAGTATTAATATAGAAATTCAGACAACAAATAAATGCTCTGTTGTGGCACCATCCATCATGCACCTGAAATGAAGTTAGCATAAACCACTACATCCACTAATGCCAACAGATTCCCATTCAGAACTCTCTGACGAGAATGTGACAGAAGGATGCATCATGAACAAATGGATGGTGCTGACAGAGTCGTTTTTACACTGGTATATACATTGTGCAATTGTATGTTGACTAAGCATTTAAACATGTTGGGTTATAACATTAAAAGCAATGGAGAAGGTAATGGATCCAGAACCTATAGAGTTTGTGAGATCTGATCATTAGGACATCATTGGATCATTGGACATCCTATAAAAGGCTACTTATCAGGGGGCACCTGGACAGCACTTTGGTCTATGGTAGGTGGCTTGCACTAAAGGAGGCACCATCACATTATGGTTTCAGGCATTTCAGATTTTTGGAGAAAAGCAGACTGTTTGTACATAATTCATAAGTCAGACTTGTTTTGTTGAAAATGAAAATGTTAATGTCCATCGCTGAGTACCACAAATTCTCTTAAATTACTTGTACCTGCCAAGTATATAAACAAATATGACCTTATGAGTGCACGCCATGATGCCCTCTGTCTAATAACTCTGAATGTCACCAATGTCTGTGCAAAGCCATGTGATGAATGTTGGGATATTCAATTGAGTCATTAAAAACTTAAATCTCCTGGTGGCACCAGGGACAGTCAAGGCATCAACAAAGTCAGCAGGATTTCCTACAGTCAGGACTTTGAGTAGCTATACCAATTTTACTGACAGTTATCCAACAGCTGCCAAGACAAAATGAAAAATCAGAAATTGCCAAAGTCACTTGACTGGGGATTATAAATGTCTGTTTAACAGCTGCTAAGATTTGTCATTCTGGTTGAAAATGGTGGACCTACCAATTTCCCAGTTGCCTGACATTCTCATCTCCATATTGTGTTTTGGGGTGGTGACAGCTGACAAGAGCATTGGAGAAACAAAAACTGACACAGAAAAGGATCCAGGCTGGAACCTAGCTAGCAATCCAAACTGCTGCAGTAGGGATTTGGGTCTACCTGAGCATGATTGCTACCTCATACACCTACCTCTCTGTGAATATACAGTCTTTAGTCAAAATATTCAGACTCTCTAGTAGAGCATCATGTGGCTTCTTTAACCACTTAACATGTAAAAAGGCCTTACGCAAGCTGTGTGTTCCAGTCATCAGTCTCTACACATGCATGCTTCACCAGGTGGGTGACCGGGGTGCCCTGATTAATGCCATTTTAATCATCACTTCTGACTGTATTCCTTCATATATCCACCTACCCTAATCATTCTTCTCTTCTTTCTCTCCTTCCCCATCTCTAATTATTCCCATTTCTCTCTTTCTGAAAACTGAACTCCCTAACAGTCCCTGAGGGATTTTGAAGCACTGAAGTGCTGCAGAGTGGAGGCTCCAGACTTTCAACACCAACTCCTACATCTTCAGTGGTTTTAAAACACTGATATTGAAAGGGAATACATTTAGTCCAGGGATGGTAGGTGAATTAGAGAATTCTGCTTAGTCGGGTGTTTTCTGTCTTGACCACAAGTGGTCGTGATCACCAGAAGTGACCCTGAAGAGAGTGGGATCCTGAAGTACTGATCTGCAGCCAGTGTGATTCAGCAGTACTGTCTTCAGATAAAGAACTCATGTGGATAAATGTTTAAGTAACAGCAGGTGGTACCAATGGTACACATAGGGAAAGTATATCCAAAAGTTTATATATCTTAGTGACAAAGACATCAGCTTCACTACAAAACTTGTTCAGGTTTGTTATGAGGCTAACACTTTCTGGTCTTATGGTCACTGGAGCAGCACCAGTCTGTGGATGTGTCCTCTTTCTTTTTTGGTGCAACTTATTTTATCAAAAATATGAAAAAATAACACGAATCATTTTCATTTCGTATACACCTGAATAGAAGCTGTGCTAGGATCACCAATTATTGAGGTGCAGGCTGGTTGACTCTGCTGTTGCTTGTGTTCATGCTGTTTTTCATGTTCAGCAATAGCTGCAAATAGCTTTTAGCCCTCATCGAGGAGGTAGAACTTATGTCCACCCAGATTGTACTGTAAAGCTTTAAAGATGTAACTATCAGAGCATTACCTCTAATATAAAGGATTCTTTTTTGCTGTTTACTCAATTAAAAATGAGTAGAAATCGGTAAAGTATTACTCTGCACTAATGCTTCTCTCCTTAACTGCTGTTACTGTGTACATGTGCACAACAATAAAAGAGCAAATACCGTATATTTTCATGATTACTGCAGTGCCCATTCTAAGTAGCATCTCACTGAGCAATGAACTACCTTGGGTCCAGAGCCACACACATGTATAATGGATGTATAGACCCTGTCCCACACGTTTGCAAAATAAGAATATGCAAATCAGCAGGAAGAATGTGTGCAAACACAATATAAGAAGATAAGAATGCAACATCTTGTAAGACAAATTCAAACCAATGCTACGTTACTCCTTTTGAGACACACAGATCTCAACCTGCAGACTCAGTAGAAAGCAATTATCCCTAATTAATTTATATGAGGGTGGTTGTCTGACTTAATAATTATCTTGAGATATTCACCAAACGCACCCATGCTCACACCCTGAGGATGAGCATGTCCAGGAACGGCCCTGAGAACATGATGTGATCTTGGCTCACTGAGCTTGTCTGCCAAGTCATCAGATTTCAGTCCAAGTGAGTAATTGTGGGATACACTGGAACAGGGGTTTTCAGAGTAGAGATCCACTACCAGCCAATATGACACTAGTGTTGGAAACATCTGACCTGTTGGTTAGCCACTCTGTGGAATACCTCTGACACCTTGAAAAGTCAATGGCCTGACAAATTGTGTGTTCAGACAGCGGGGGGGGGGGGGTCTACCTCTTTACTGGGCCAGCAACCCTGCATCATTTTACTGCATGTACACTAATATAGCAGCACTGCCTCATAGCCAAGTAATTCCATCAACCGTGTTGAAATTTCTGTCTGTGAAAACAGAAGGTGACTGCAAAGGGTGACGTCTCATCATCAATACTAATTACCACCCAATGAGAAGGTAATTGGTGGAAATGAATGTGGAACAGCTAATTTACATATTCAGAATAACTGCTACACTACATAAACACAGCTGTGAACAAATAAGAACAAAGAGAACAACTCTGGTGAGGGTTGGTCTAAACATACCTCGAGGGTCAGACCATATTATGTGTGCTACTTTTTCTGAACCACTGTGCCCTCAGATGTCCTTTGTGATGCTTTCACTATTGTATGTGTTGCTACAAAAGGATGGAATTAAAGATGAACAGCACCATTTTGATCTTGTAAACTTGTTATTTTTTCTGCAATTTTAGGAAGAAATGTTGCTTTGCTTTACAATATTAGGGGGTTGGAATCTTTGGATATTGATAACATTATTAATGCATGAATGAAATTAAAGCTTCGAGGCTTGGTTCTGATCCAATAATTGTTGAAACGCTTTGCTTATATTTAAAGAAAGTGACACAATGTTCTGTAAGGTTCTTGTAATGAAAGGATTTCAAATTCATACACAGTGTTAAATCCTGTGGGTCTTGCTATGTTGGTCCTCCAATGTGTCAATCTGAGAGTATTTACCTTTATTTTTTGTAGTTATTAAACCCTCTGGAGTCCTGGGTGTAATTGGCCGTTTTTGACTACTTTTGATTTTACCTTTATATTTCACTTTAAAAGTTGTTTATCCTGCCTTGCTTGGTATCATTTTGTTCAGCACAACCTCACGTGTGAATTTACAGTTATTTTTTTTATTTTGACATACTGTATTAACACACTATACCTAAACTCACACAAAAAACATTTCCTTGCAAACTTGTTCCTGTAGCCAACAGATCGCTTTCCTCAGAATTGCCCGTTTGTTTTACCGTGTTTTACCGCAGCAAACATGACGACAATGTTCGGTAAAAAACACGATGTAAACAACTCATCATAAGTCGGGTTTTACTTGGCCTATCGACACAATATAAAAACTAGTATATAGTTTGAAGTCCGCACTTTCGACACAAATTAATCACGAGACTCAGTGAAGCTGCGTCTTGCCGATACGTCGTCTTAAATTGGTCACGTGATTTGGACGCGGAGGCGCGTCCGTCGACTCCAGTTTTCCAATCCCTTTAACACAGCTTGAATCAGTAATCATATTATCTCAGAAACATGCAGCAAGATACAACTGTCAATTTATTACACTGGGGAACAATTTGAAAACATTTTTCTGTTGAGTTAGATTTTTATGCTGATTAAAACTAAAATTGACATGCTGATTCCAAAATTGCAGTCAGTTTTTTTCTAGCACGTCAAGTTTTTTCTCCACAGCTTACCCTCCAGATAAGCAAAATTCCACTGATTAGCTGTAGAGACTTGCCAGCTGATTACGATTGGACTCATCTACAGCTACGTGGCAACTTGTTTGTGCAGTCACAATTGAGACAGTGCGGTGAGAGGTGTGTGCAGCTCCCAATAGGTCAGTGCTATCAATATCTGCAAACAGAAAGCTAGCATAGTAGGAATTAAGAGGATTTGTGCTGGCTTTTCTCTTAACCTTGTAACCATGGGCATACCGTTGTAAGTTCTATTTCGTTTTATGCTGTTTTTTTTAGTTTTCAAAGCTTGTAACTATTCCATCTTAGTGTTTTATTTACATAGGTATATATTTCCTTTGTTCCAGATCATGTCTGCTCCTGCTACTTCTCGTCGTAAATGCCTAAACAACCCTGACTCCTTTTGCTATATTTGTGGTAGTTTCACCATTCCAAGTCAGAGGGCAAACATCAGTGCATTTGTCAAACAAGCATATTTTGCATATTTTAAAGTAAAACTCGGTGATCAAGACAAGCCATGGGCCCCTCACAAAGTGTGCAAGCAGTGTGTCGAGAGTTTACGGATGTGGACCAAAGGAACATGTGAAAAGTTGGCATTTGGTATCCCCATGGTTTGGCGAGAGCAAAAAGATCATTGCACAGACTGTTACTTTTGTTTAGTGAAAACATCAGGATTTAAGAAGAAAAATAAAAATAAAATAGAATATCCTAATCTACCGTCAGCTATAAGACCAATGCCTCATTCAGCTGAAATTCCAGTGCTAGTTTTCGAACAACTACCTCCTCTAGAAGATCTGAGTGATGTTGAAGAACGCAGTGACAGCAATGATGCAGATTTTGAAATTCACGAGGATTCAGTTCATAGGGGATTTGATCAGCACAAGTTGAATGATTTGGCACGTGATTTGGACCTATCAAAAAAAGCTTCAGAAATCCTAGCATCAAGACTGAATGAGAAAAACTTACTTGAACAAGGAGTGAAGGTATCATACTTTCGAAGTGACAGCGGCTTTGTGTTTTGCCATAACATTCCTGGTTTACTGAAGGAATTAGGGCTTTCAATCTACAATCCGAATGAACGGCGAATGTTTATTGATAGCGCAAAGTGGAGCTTGAAGTGTGTCCTTCTACACAATGGCAATTTATTTGGTGCAGTCCCTATTGGGCATTCTGTCTGTCTTCATGAAGAACATGGAGATGTAAAGAGTCATTGAGTTATTGCAATATGACAAACACAATTGGATCATCTGTGTTGACCTTAAAATGGTGTGTTTCCTTCTTGGTCAGCAACGTGGGTACATAAAGTATCCCTGCTCTCTCAGTATGTGGGATAGCAGAGCTTGAGAGAAGCATTGGGTTGAGACGAATTGGCCTCCAAGATCTGATTTTAAACCTGGAGATCCCAACATTCTACATGAGCCACTTGTTGACAGGAAGAAAATAATATTCCCACCTCTGCATATAAAACTAGGTCTCATGAAGCAATTTGTAAAAGCATTGCCAACTGATGGTGACTGTTTCAAGTACATCATCTTGCAATTTCCTGGACTGTCAATTGAAAAAAATCAAGGCCGGTGTGTTTGATGGTCCACAAATTCGGCAGCTCATCAAAGATGAACAGTTCACCGGGACTATGTCAGACCTTGAGAAGAATGCTTGGTTATCATTCAAAGACGTTGTCAAGAACTTTCTTGGAAATACACGTGCAAGTCAATTACACAGAAATTGTTCAGAAACTATTGGAGAGCTACAAAGCGCTTGGTTCCAACATGAGTATTAAACTACATTTTCTGCATTGCCATCTTGCCAGCTTTCCGGAAAATCTTGGTGCTGTTAGCGACAAGCAAGGTGAATGATTTCACCAAAATTTGAAGGTTATGGAAGAACGTTATCAGGGTAGATGGGATGTACATATGATGGCTGACTATTGCTGGAGCATCAAACGTGATAGTCCTCAAATTGAACACTCCAGAAAGAGCTATAAATGTAAATTTTTACCTTAACTACTAGCACACAATTATAATTACAGTAGCCATATCCTTTGTAAAAACATAATACTGTTAAACATTACAGTCATGCCTGTTTCTTTCATATTTCATTGTATGTCAATATTTGAAAATTTTTATAAAACAAGCACATATCTGTTAGGTACAGTATTTTTCATATTCTTTAAGAAAACGGGGATCCTATAGTTCAAAAACTTGACGTGATAGAGAAAAACTGAGATCAGTTTTGGATTCCGCACCCAAAAATTAGTTAAAAACAGCTGTCAGACCTAACTCAACAAAAATTGTGTTCCCCAGTGTTATTTAAATAAACTGTAATTTAAAGTGGTAAATCACCCTAGAGAATGTTACAAAACTCTACACTACAGTATGCCATTAGGTTGTATGCCAATGAATAGAGCTCACACAGCAGCTGTTTTTTGTTTTCTTTTAAACAAACCTGCCTTATGGTAAGAAGAATGGCTCCCAGTCTCTCTAATGTCTTGCACTTATAGTTTAATTCTATGAAGACTGCATGTGCAGTCTCTCACAGTGAGGTGAGTGGGGGAATGGTTTGACACTCCCATCTGACTCCAGCCTAATGGGGCGGCAGGGTCATGCTGTTTAATGGCAGTTAGCTAGCTGAGTGACAGCGCTGCACCAGGCCAGGAGCTCAGTTGTCATGGGTCGCAGGTGCGCCACTGAGTTATGTGTCATTGTAGGATGCGATAAGGTCGAGAAGAGACGGGGTTAGGAGAGGGAGAAATTGATAGAAACAGAGCAAAGAGAGGAAGGAATACTGAGTGAGCCCAACAAGCAAGTCACTGACCAAAAGACACGAAGATGCACAGATACCGGTAGTACAAGATAATACTTTCTGACAACAATCACCATAAACAGCCTTAAACAATCTGTTTTCAAACAAAAAGATATTGAAACGTGAAATTGAAACCATACAAATACAGTTCATTGAGAAAGCGGTAGAAGAGACAAAGGACTCTGAGAAAGAGAGCGTGTCTGCTGCTGATCCCACCTGCATGACTCGCCCTTGTGTGCAATTCAAGTGGGAAATGTCAGCGGCAATTATAATGCAAAGCTAACCTTTTGTGAGGGAGATTACTGCATCGATATGTTGTAGCTTGTCATACATGGTGACAAAGAATGCTTTCTTGACAATTCTCTGTAATTCCTGCGAGGGAGATCATTTTGCTCGGGCAACCTGGAGTGTAACAAAAACATATTAAAAAATGAAATAAATAAAAGTAATAATGATAAAAATGCTCTTTCAAAGGGGTGCAACCTTGCACTTACAGTTCCCATTTCATTTAGTCATAAACCTGCAAGTGAATAATGCACTGGTTATTACTAATTTACTGGGCACATGATATTGTGCATGCATTTTGTACTTGATGCTAGAATCTTAGTGCCTGCAAATTGATTCGCCACCCCTAAGTCTACAGATGCTCTATGCGCAATTTCAATTTCTTGTTTTTTCTAAAACGATACATTTTCTCTTCTGCAAAGCAGGCAACATAGAGGCAAAGGGGATATGTTTGCAGACCGGCAATTGTAGAACTTTCAAGGCTTAATTGTGCATGAAACTTATGAAAGAAGTCAACCTCGACAGAGGGAAAAGAAACAAACCTGGTGACAAAACCAATCAATCAATCAAAATGAACTTTAAATCCCCAGTATCACCTCTCTCAACATCCCCTTTAATGAATTAGTCCAACCAGTCCCTACTTGAATCATGTAAGGGTGTTGTTATATATAATTTCATTTTATAAAATGGATTTTAATTTCACATATAGACTCCAATGGTGGCAAACATTTAATACAGCTGGATGTCTCCCAACATCTCTTAGGTAAATCAATGCCTCTTCTGTTTCACTGAACTAAAACGTTTCCACAATCTGCAGCCCTGGATTTACTATTCTACCAAGCCTCTGAGGTTGTATAGTCATGTAATTATCTGATAATGAGAATGAACAAAGTAAAAGTGAGGACATAGTTTTTCAAATCACAATGTTGTTGGTTTGAGGTTGTTCTGGGTTTTCAAACAACAAAGTTATTCAGTTTACTCAGTAAACCTGAAACGTGCCCCAGTTAAGCACAATATACAGGACCTCCTCTCAACATCAAAGAGTCGGCACTGCTATGCTCCCCCTCCAACTGTTTCCTCGTTTTATTATTCATAAAAGGGAAGAAAGACACCTGAGCGATGCGACTTCATAATAGCATTTCCGAAAATAGCAAGCAAGACATTTTGCTGTAGTGGAGAAGGTAGTTGTTAAAAGGTGATGATCAGTGTTGTATTACAGTTATTATTTAAAGAATAATTACTGTTGGTGGTGCCATCCAAGAGTCAAGCTATAGATAACAAACCAATGACCAATGATCTGCATCAAAGGGGCCTTTATATTCACTCCTGAAGGATAATTCCCTTTCTGTCAATCATCCTGTGACAGTTTGCAATAAGCTTTAAGTTCTGCACTGCGTTCTTTTCAAGAAAATCCAACAAACAATGTCCAACAAAAGGTTTGCAAAAAACATTCCAGCCATCAGGCCTGAAATTGGTTCAGAAATACTATATTTCTAAAATGTCTGAATCCACACCTATCATTTCCTGTGATGGTGTTTTGCTTTTGTTTTTTGTGCTTTTTGGCTTGTTATCCACCTTAAGTACAATTTTAAGTTGCCCAAATGCCAGAGAACTCTTGGGAACAGTTATCAGATGGTAACTGGGTTAAAAACATGTCTATCTTACTACATTTTCTGTCATTTTCTGGATTGCAATGATCAATAAAAAGCTAACCCACATCAAATGCACAGTGATGAAATGGGAAACATAATAATCCACACCAGCACATTTTGTGTTAGTCTTGGCTAGTTGTGGAAACACCATCAGCTCTGGAAGTGATACCTGGACAGACCAACCAACAAATCCATCCTTAAGTACGTGTAGAGGAAAAAGAAAACACACATCTACAGCAGCTAGGCTTTGGATAACTGCATTATTGTTATTATCCATTCCAGTTTTAACTAAAAAACCTTAAATTATAAATCATTAATGAATAAACAGGTAGTGATGCACATTCTGTGTCCATTTTCAGCTTCTCAGAATATCTCTGCAGCACTGCTGACTGCTGTCATTTCTGTCTAAGCTGTTGTTTGTGGACCACATTGTGGCGACTATGCATTCGATAAGTCTGCTGATTGTAGAGATGGGAGCTGCTGCTTCAGGCTGACACCAAAAACAATCCATACGCCCCTTTGTGCCAAAGTAGTGTTGTGCAACACAGTGAAACTGTTGCCTCAAGCAAAGAAAATATCATCTCACATCCAGGTGAAAAAACCCCCACTATATGTGTTTGAGTAAAAGTCTCAGTGCAGAGCTGTTAGGTCCTTCAGGTCCATCAATCAGGGACCTCTGGGGGTTTTAAAGGACCAGGTTAAGCCTGACAGGTGACAGGGTTTTTGTTTATTTTGCTGTGGCTGCAGCCAGACTGTGAGGTAGAAATCCTGAAAACATTACATCAGCCAAATAAATTAAAATGTTAAAGGGCACCTGAAAAGATATCTGATGGTTTTTCATTCGGGTTTATACATTCTCATGGGTAGTATTGTTACTTCTTTCAGCACATTGCCTTTTTTTTCCATTTACTCTATATTTATTAGATTGCATTTACAGACCACAATGTGGTCCACAAATACTCTTGAAGTAATCTGGTTTACAGTTCACAGAGTGAAGTTGTGTAATATTTGGCATTGCTCTTTAAAACATTTGAATTTCCACATTGGCAGCCTAACAACAGGAAATGACAATTCTTGTAAAGGTTTGAGAATGTAGGAATGTGAGTGATTCATTTGGAAGTAATCGAACCCCCATTTACATTCAAATGTGATTTGGGCATTCTGCTAATTACAGTAACTGTTATTCAGTGTTTGAAAGTTGTCTTCTTAGAAGCACAGCTCATGAGGCTCAGCAAGTAAAGATGTGATTATTATCCCTTTGCTGTCATTATTATAAAGAGCCCCCTGCTTATTGCATTGGTTACATCACAAAGAACGTCACTTCCACTGAACCTGCACCACTTCATATATGAGGCGCACCTCAGTGAACTTCTGTGAAGTGGTTCGCCTACATAACGGAACCATCCATCAAGTCCAATTATGAACTTTCCTTCCATTAAAGCTATACTACCCAATTTATCTGAAGAGTTGCTCCGAATGGACCCAGGTTACCAAATAGCCTTCTGAACCGCTAACCTTACATCTAATCAGCGGCACCTATTCCACTTATCACTGTGCTTCACTGATCCACAACATGATTTATTTAAGAGGGTGCTAAAACTGGGAGCTACATAACCCCTCCTTAAACCCTAGTCTATATACCTACTGTGAAACTTATCGACTGACTATCTGTTGAACCACCACATATAGGAACCATCGCCATTGTTACAAACTAACCCTAACCTAATATGTATAACATCCACCTTACTCTGTCAGCCCAGCCCTTAATCAACTTCATTTCCACTAAACTTCTCAATGAAAGGTGGCGTTTGAGAGTTATGGAGTAGGAGGTGTCTGAGGTGCTCCAGATCGGATTCAAACATGACTCACCATCAGTCAGGTCTCACTTCAAGAAACTGGTCCAACTACAAAAAAACCCAGAACCTTGTTTATCTGAGGAAATGCTACGATTGGGTTACACCGGTCACCAAGTTGCAAAGCTCATTGCTAAAAGCTCATAAGCATCACCTAACTGTCTGTTGAACCACCAATGACACCCCCATTGACCCTTACCGCTATATCCAACCGTTCAGCACATTTTTCAACATTACTTCGGCAATGGCTTGGACAACATTGACCCAAACTGGTATACTGAATTCTACCACTTCTGAGTTGCTAAACAAGGTTTTTAAGCCTTAGTTTATTCAGCTAATGTGAACCACACTAAAAATCATAGTAGAAGAATTAGATGAATCACACAGAAAAAAGATTTCACAGCAGAGACCACCATCAATCTGATGAGCAATCAGTTATGTACACAGCCACTGTGTTTGAAGCACATCAGCAGTCAAAGCTGGCAGCTGTAGTGATAGGAAGCATAAAGTAGAGCAGGGTGCAGCATAGGGTCAGTGATAACATGCCCTCTGGGAGCAGACACGTGAGATCATGTAGCACTTTGTAAAATAAGCCTATTATTAGAACCAGAGACTGATTAAGAAAAAAAAAACAAACTCTTCTGTAGCTCAGTTGTGGTTGCAAGCATCCTGTCAGAGATTAGTTCAGTGGAAACATCTAATATTTCTAAAATGCATTAGGAAATGAGTCTAAGTCTAAAAACCTTTACATTTATGAACCCTTTCTGTATTCACTCCACAATACAGGTTGAAGTATACTTTAACGTCAGATAACAGGTCATGATTGCTTTTGTGTGTGTAGTGTAAGTGGTGCATTGGAGCAAGTAATGGGAGACAATGACTGGAGAAATGGATGACTCCTCAAAAGTAACCTTGAGTGAATAGAACTCATCATTCATTTGCCTCACGCTGGCACACACACCCACACAAACACTTTCGACCTCTCTCTCCACAACTGACCAAGGTCTTTGTCAACATGAAGGACACTGAGCATGTTGTACCATGTTTGGTGATATCCATCAGCCATGTCTTTCCCCAAATCTGCCTTGATCACTGCTAAAGACGACAACCCTGACAGTAGTGTACTGTGTTGCTTCCTTGTGCTAAAGTTTCGGCTCTATGCTTAATGTGATTAAGGTGATCCTCACATTTCCAGGCCATTCCAGTTTAAGTTCACAACAACAAGGTTGTGAACTGCTGCGAAAGGCGTGTCAGGTACAGCAGGACACAACTGAACACTGCAGAAATGTACTCTGATGCTGTTCACATGTGCTGACAACACAGTGTGAGGTAAAGTGTCTTTTTAGTCTGAGTAATCTGTGTGTGTGTGTGTGTGTGTGTGTACATATATATATATATATATACACACACACACACACACACACACACACACACACACACACATACACACACACATATATACATATATATACAACCAGGTAAACATACCTGAGGCCCTGGAAACTGCCAAACAGAGGCTCCAGGCATTGGCCACCCGCTTGAAGAGGTACACAAGAGAGGCCTAAGCAAGACGAATAAACCGGCTGTTCTCAACTGAACCAGCTAAAGTGTACTCCCAATGGCAGGGCAACAATACAAGAGCAGAGCCGCCAATGCTGGAAACTGAACAATACTGGAAAGGTATACGGGAACGGGAGGTAACGCATAACACCAATGCACAGTGGCTGGTAGATCTGAAAACCGACCACAGTGACCTCCCAGAGCAAGAACCAGTAACCATCACAGTGGCAGACATCCAAGAAAGGGTCTCCAGTATGAAGAACTGGACAGCACCAGGACCTGACATGGTACAAACCTACTGGCTAAAGAAACTCACTGCGCTCCACGACCACCTGGCAGCACAAATGAACCAGCTGCTACAGGAAGGGACTCACCCTGAATGGCTAACTGAAGGCCGGACAGTCCTGATCCAGAAGGACCCCCAGAAAGGAACAGTCCCATCCAACTACCGCCCAATAACCTGCCTCTCCACAACATGGAAGCTCCTGTCCGGCATTGTAGCCACTAAGATAAGTGGGCACATGGATCAATACATGAGCAAAGCACAGAAGGGCATTGGTAGAAATACCAGAGGAGCCAAACACCAACTACTGGTAGATAGAACGATCGCCCAGGACTGCAAGACCAGACGAACTAACCTGTGCACTGCCTGGATTGATTACAAGAAAGCCTACGACTCAATGCCACACTCCTGGATCCTGGAATGCCTGGAGATGTATAACATCAACACAACTCTACGGACATTCATAACAAACTCGATGAGGATGTGGAGAA
Source organism: Datnioides undecimradiatus (assembly GCA_008933995.1). Classification (NCBI taxonomy): domain Eukaryota; kingdom Metazoa; phylum Chordata; class Actinopteri; order Lobotiformes; family Datnioididae; genus Datnioides; species Datnioides undecimradiatus. Next base: position 255,857 of record WARS01000091.1, on the reverse strand, counting down.
CTACCCTGGAGGCCAACTTCAAACCAATTGCCAAAGTCTCCATCAAGGAGATGCCCTGTTCCCACTACTGTTCTGCATAGGCCTGAACCCCCTCAGCCAAATAATAACAAAGACTGGCTATGGCTACCGACTCAGGAATGGGACCACAATAAGCCACCTACTCTACATGGATGACATCAAGCTGTATGCCAAGAGTGAGCGGGACATCGACTCACTGATACACACAACCAGGATCTACAGCAATGACATAGGAATGTCATTCGGACGGGAGAAGTGTGGACGAATGATAACAAAGAGAGGCAAGGTAGTCCAGAGAGTGGGGATTACACTACCAGAGGGCAGAATAGCAGACATTGAGGATAGCTACAGATACCTGGGTATACCACAGGCACATGGCAACCATGAGAAGGCCACAAGGGAAGCAGCCACAGCCAAATACCTCCAACGAGTAAGGCAGGTCCTGAAAAGTCAGCTCAATGGCAAGAACAAGGTCCAAGCAATAAACAGCTATGCCTTGCCAGTAATCAGATACCCTGCTGGGATAATAAATTGGCCAAAGGATGAAGTACAGACCACGGATATCAAGACACGAAAGCTCCTTACCATGCATGGAGGGTTCCACCCCAAGTCCAGCACCCAGAGACTGTACACTAAGCGAAAGGAAGGGGGCAGAGGACTGGTGAGCGTCAGGGCCACTATTCAGGATGAAACATCCAAGATCCGGGAATACATCAGAAAGATGGCCCCATTGGATGGAGTATTCAGTGAAAGTCTCAAGCAGTGGACACCAGACGAGTGGACCCAGGACGAACCTTCATGGGAGGACAAACCCCTGCATGGGATGTACCACCGACAGATATCAGAAGTGGCTGACATGGAGAAATCCTACCAATGGCTAGTGAGGGCTGGACTGAAAGACAGCACTGAGGCGCTCATCATGGCAGCACAGGAACAGGCCCTGAACACAAGAGCGATAGAGGCCCAGATATACCACACCAGGCAAGACCCAAGGTGTAGGCTGTGCAAAGAGGCCCCAGAAACAGTCCAGCACATAACGGCAGGATGTAAGATGCTGGCAGGAAAAGCATACATGGAACGCCATAACCAGGTGGCCGGCATAGTTTACAGAAACATCTGTGCAGAGTTTGGGCTGGAAGTCCCCAGATCCAATTGGGAAACGCCTCCAAAGGTGATAGAGAATGAGCGCGCAAAGATCCTGTGGGACTTCCAGGTACAGACTGATAAGATGGTAATGGCTAACCAACCGGACATTGTAGTGGTGGACAAGACCCAGAGGAAAGCCGTTGTGGTGGACATCGCAATCCCAAGCGATGGTAACATCAGGAAGAAGGAACATGAGAAGCTAGAGAAATACCAAGGCCTGAAGGAAGAACTGGAGAAAGCCTGGCAGGTAAAAACATCAGTGGTGCCTGTGGTGATCGGGGCACTCGGAGCGGTGACCCCCAAACTGGAGCAGTGGCTACAACAGATCCCAGGAAAGACAACAGACATCTCAGTCCAGAAAAGCGCAATACTAGGGACATGTAAGATACTGCGCAGAACCCTCAAGCTCCCAGGCCTCTGGTAGAGGACCCGAGCTTGCAGAGGAGGAACCGCCCGCGGAGGGCGAGATGGGAATTTTTTTTTTTTTTTTTTATATGTCCTGATGTGAGAATTCTGCTGTATTTTGTCTAGCTGTACCTATCCAAACGTCTGACACACAAGATACAAGATGTAAAAGCAGCATTCTTAATCACATCAGTTTTTAATACTGATTCTTTTTACTAATACCTAACAGATGCTTGCAAACCTCAGAGCACTAAGCTAAAAGTTTGGTTTGAATACTCGTATGTGGAAATGCTTAACCGTTAAACACAAACTTCACAGTTGCCTCTATTAATTTACCAGAGAGAGCTGTCAGCACTGCAGCTAGCCAAAAGCATACAACCCAGAGACTGCCAGATCATAGGATCACACCTGACTCTTCATTAAAAGAGCCTACTTTCAAAGTGAACATGCAGACCTGGACACTCTTAGACCTTACCAGAGACACTTTACCAAGTAAAACTTATTTTAAGTGTATTTCAAAAATGATGGACAATTCTTCACATGCCATCCAAAATCTACACCTATGGACAGCATAAGAGGTGGTCATCTGTATGGAGGGCTTTCACAGGACTTAGGTGTCAGGTTAAAAGCTTCAAAAACAGATCAGAAGGTGAATTTACAGACAATTCCTTGTTCCTGTTCTAGTCCATATGAGATCATTAACATTGTTAGCATGCTTGAATCACCTGGAAACCTAAACTTCTTTTTTGCATTGGTTTGAAAGGGTCTTCTACTAACAAGTCAAATCTGATATAGGGCAGGAATTGATGAAATTAATCATGACAAGTTGGCTATGCATAAAAAAAGGTTACATTACATTAGATTGTAACAATACTGCAGCAATCAAGAACCCTTCAAGTATCTTTATATCTATTGTACCCCTGTAACCTCTAACCCAGCATGTGTTTCATGATTTGGCTGTGCATTGTTAAAGACCATAGGAGCAAACCATATTCCTGCTGAGCTCTTTTATAAAAAGGTCATGCTTTCCCAATGCCACATCTTGAGTGGGTTTTTTTTCTACAGGATGTTGATGAATTTATGTGATTTCAAGGAAACCTCAGTGCCTTGTCCCTGCATGTATTCAGATGTAGCTTTGAACCAACAATCAAAACATTGACCATAAATCTATATAATCCTGGCCTCAACACCATCTCATGGAGTGACCTCGAGGCTGGGATTTAACCCTTCATTGCTCTGATAGAGCTACTTAACAGGCTCCAGTAAATGACCTGGTTTATGTGGGGAGCTCACAAGTGTGTAAATAAATGGGTGTAACCTAGAGGCCCCTGAACCCATTTCCCAGTATGTAGCTGTAATATCCTTTGTGTATTGCCTCAATAGGTTAGAACCACCTTCCTTCACACTTGGTGCGACCTTGCCTTTGAGACAATAGGAATTCAAAGTGACAGGAACAAGCCAAAAGCATCCACCTACTGTGCTACTAATTTGTGAATAACCTCCATAAGATCCCTAAGAAGCCATTACAACATTCCTCATCAACAGCTCTTCAGCTTTGCTCTTTCATATAATGCAGCAGCATCACACACTTGTGCCACTTCCTTTCAACATAAGGCTTTACCTTGTTATTCATCCTTATTGCCTAACGGAAGGTCGGCCACATAGAGCACAACAGGTGTCTCACTAAGACACACATGCTTAGTGGAAGAAACCTGCTGGCTGCGGTCCACTGATTCCTCAGTGAACGACATGCACCATTAACAGCTTTTAAACTGCAGAGGCGTCCTGCCTTCAGGATCTTATAACAGGCTGTCCGTCTCCCCCTCCTTACAACATTCCACCCACTACACACACTCTTCAAAGTGTTACTAAAGAGGCTTAACAACCCATTCCAAAAAGCCTGCATGGGGCATTTGTACTCCATAAAAAAACGCTACAAGCTACAAATGGTGCCTCACTGAGTGCCCTTATGGAGCATACACCAGTTGATGTACTGAGATGGTTAAGAGCAGCAGCAGGTGAGTAAGAACATTTTCTTGACAACACACTTGTTTTCCAATAATTGTTCGAAGGGGTGTGAGAATTGTTGGAAGTGGGTAAAGGCACAGAATCTTGTGACAACTTATGAAAGCACTTATATATATAAATGCTTATACAAGTCTTTAGAAAAGTATTCGGGACATGAGGACATGAATATGTAAGGAGGACAAATCTAAAACCGTTGTGGTGTGCAGGTCTCTTCTTTGAAGCGACTGCATTAGCAGGCTGATGGAAGGTAATCCTTAATGAAAAAGACGTTTCTCGTGGTGATTTTCAACATCAAAACAAGCCTTTGGGTGCTTCAGCAAGGGGCGACGCGCTGCAAGCTGATGGATCCTTGTAACATGCCATTAAGACATCACACAATAACATATAGACTGCCTTATATCTGACAATAGAGCTTTAAAGAAGTGCCAGCGTTTGAGTTCGATATCGTGTGGCTGCATTTAGCAAAAGCATACTTGGGGCGCATTGTAATGGGAGAGACTACAAAATATAGAAGGTATTATGGGAACATAGGGTGCAACATGGGTACTTAGGCTTGTATATATTCTGAAGGACACATTACTGTATCTAAATGGCATGTTTCGAAAATGATATAACAGTTAGTGTCACGGAGGTGAAGTGAAACCCTCGTAACTGCTCTGGAATCCGGTCCATGAGATTAAACATGCCTTAAAGCGATTAGAAAACTGTTTGGTACACACAAACAGATAAAACAGGCGAATACTGTGAGACACAATCTAAAATGGCTTCACAGTAAAATGAATGACTCAGATAAAAGGAAATTTATGTATCTTCAATAGTCTGAATAACCTGCAGGACGTAAACACTGTGCAGTGTGTACAAATCTGAAATCTCACATTATTTGTGGTATTAATCTATGGAACGAAAAGCTACTGCATTTCTTTTAACGTAATATTGTGACATTTATCGTAAGATTCAGCAAAGCTTTTTCGCTGTTCGTTGCTCGAAATGAAATCATAAAGCTTTAATTTCATTAATGCTTTTACAACGATGATGAGGATAAATGATATTATTGCCCATACGACCATATAAGAATAGAAATCCTCCCTCGAGCGACCAACATTTTACAATAAATCCCAAAAAGCCATCATATGGCGCCGCAAAGAAAAGGCAGAAATATCCAAACATTCAATGCCTAAACACTAAAAAGCAAAGCGACATTTCCTCGAAAAATGACAGAATAAAATAACCTACAAGATCAAAAAGGTGCAGTGTGTCTTTAATTCCCTGCCTTTGTGGAGGCGGCAGCAATAGCGAGGGCATCCCAGGCGAACCACAAAGCCAAGGGTTAAAGACGATACCATGCTGACTCTTCCTAAACGACATGCCACGCCATTTTACCAGCTCTTTATTTTCCCGTCATCGCAAACCAGCTCCAACTTCCTGCTCGCTCGCATGCCATTCAAGGACAAGGATGAGAGAGGCAGAACGGGGCGGAAAAAAGGAGGAATCAGTGTTTCAACAACATTAAGGGAAGGTCATTGTCTGCGGGCTTACCCTGGGAGAGACGCACAGGGCCTGAACCTGCCAGAACCTATCCACGGCGACCGGGAGCAGGACCTGCAAGACACCAGAACAACAAAGACAGTTTGTGACAAAGCTGAGGCGCCGCAGTCCGAGAGGAGTGAAATCAAATGTGACATTTTTCATTTATTTGTAAATGCCTCCTTGGCGGCACACTCACTCGAAACGACAGTTGGGCTCTTACCAAGTTAAGGGGAGCTGATGGTAGAATAGAGGGATCCTGACAGAGGTTGTAATGAGATGCCGCATTAGGGCCGCTCTCTCATCCACTCTCCCCTCTCTCGCCCAGGAGCACGCCCTTCACTTCTAATCTACTACCCCAACCATTTGGAAACGGTTAAACCAATGAAAAACTACGCTAAACCTCCTTGGCGCGCTGATAAAACATTCTTTGTGGCTGTATTTTGTCAGAGATGCCTTTGATGCTACAAATGCCTTTTTCTAATGGATTTTGGAGCATTCGGAGCCCTGGGAAAGGTTGGGAAAGGAATACCTGCCCAAAAAATAAGAATAGGAACATTGTCTGAGGCTCTAAAGCATTAGCTTACAGTAACACAAAGAACTTAAGTACATTTATTTAAGTAACGTACATTTCAGAATAAAACCTGCTCTTTGGTCCTATAGATGCTGCTTCTAAACATTTCAATAAAAAAAAAGATATGTTTACAAAATACAAAGAATTGTCAAAATCTGGTTGACAACAATTTTGATTCATAACCCCCTAAAACTGACCATTACGAATTGTTCGTGATTCTAGGTCTAGGTGGAGGTCTTCTCAGATGGATTCATTTCAGGTCCAAAGATGTTGAACTTCATATTTCTCAAAAAGCCAAAATAACACAACTTAAAAATAATTTATTAAAAATACATTTTCCCATCTTTTCTAACTCTGCTGATAATCTGTCAAGCTCTTTTATGACTACTTGGAGAATGTCTATGAGTCTGTTACCACAGCACTAAACCTTACTGTAGAGTAAAACGAGATCCAGCTCCAGTTACAACAGAAAGATGCTGTTCAGGTGCTGATGTGTCAATGACTCATTCACATGTATACATTTTAATTTTCTGTCACATCTAGCTAATTATAGTTGACTTAAGCAGTATTGTAAATGCAGGGATTTTAGTTGTAATTGAGTTTTTTATGTTTTGATGTGAGGAAAAGCTCTGATTACTTCTTTCACATTACACATCACATCATAACATGTGTTAAATAATATATATGTGGAAACTTTAAAAGCAAGAAGTTACATTAGCCCTACCAAGAGGTCCTTAACATTTGATACACAGGAAATACAAAACCCATTATCATTTAACATGATTGAACAACCATTAAAAATAATGACTGAGTCATAATTTTCCCTCACAAACTGGGTCAAGCTGGAAAGCTGGTCTCTGTGGAGGAGCTAGTGAAGGAAAATGAACTATCACCCTCTAAAAGTGTGTGTAGTGCCCTCTAAACTGTCCTCGCAGACTGAGAGAGTGTGCTATATAGTGGGCAGCATGTGAGCAATGAGTTATGTACTTCATTAGCTCAAGTAATTTCCCTCCCAGATATCACGTCGCCTTCAATCCATCCTTGCGGCCACATGCTATATTTAGCTCTTCGGAGCACAATGCCACAGCTCATCATTACAATGTAGGTAAAGGTGGTATTTGGCTGAGGCCAAGTTATACAAGGTGTCTTTAAATTAGAAAGAAGCATATCAGACCTATAATAGACCTATATTAACGAACAGATATTGATAAAAATCTGTAGCAGTAGCAACTAATTCATCATCGTCACATACTTAACTCATTCTTTAATGACTCTTCTGCTAATGAGATTCATCAGACTCTATGATACTCTCATTGAAGTGAAATATGTTGTCCTCAAAAGAACTGTAAAACAATCTCATTAATTTATAGAAGATGATCTATGGAAGTTGTATGACAATGTTGCTACTGGCATGTGTTTGAGTTTGTAATTGATTAGGATAGGGCAACAACCATACTGTTGTATTTGTTGTGCTCTTCTGAGTGTTTTAGGCAATGGAAAGACTGCAAGTGGCGATTTAAAATGACTAAAAGAGTCCACAAATGCACAAATCTATATTTTTTATGGACAATCTTTTTAGGTCACACATGGTGGGTCGTGAAGGTGCAGTCAAGGGATCACCTGACCTCGCAGCAGGTCACTCCTCAGCTCTGTGGACTGGTGGCCCAGATTTCAACCCATTCTGCATTGCTCTGGTGAACTTACTGCACTACTTCTACAATCAGTTCTAAACCCTAAGAAGCTGCAAATCAGTACACTTGGCCTGCCCATACTGATGCATGCTGTCAGTTTTAGCTAGCAGGACTCATAGCATGATGCAGCCTCAAGTTGTCACAAGTTGCTCTCTTCTGTTCTATCTTCTGAGAGTGTTACAAAAGAGCCCGTGGTTGATATAGCACCAATGTAATGACCCTGAGCCAGAAGTAACAAAGACCTGCCCCCACCAGAAACTACCTGAAACTAATTTTATACAATTGTCTAAATCACAGTTTTTACAGATGTGAAAATAGTTGCTAACACTGACAGCGCTACCATTCTTTTAGCTTTGGTGCCGATAAAACTAAAACTTAATTTTCACTGACAATACATTTCCAGCTGGTTATAGCAAATGTAAAGGTTTTTAATATCAAACTTCAATTGACAAACCTTGAAACAAGACAGTGTACACATTATTGCAACTAGCAAGCTAAAAGGCTAGATGTTTTCGGGAGGAGTTGAAGCGCTAGAGAAGCCATATACAGGTGACTGCATTTTGAGTTGTTCATTCATCATTTGTGAATTTCATAAATCTCTAAATCTGATGGATGTTGGAAACTATATGCTAACTCATTTGCCGTAACAGTAGTGATGTGGGGGTTACATCAGACACCCAACAGATGTTTTCACTGATTAGACCCTGCCAGGACTGTGCAGATGAGTACCAACTGTGCTCGGTTGACATCCTCTCCTGTTGCTCCTGTTGAGTTGGGACAGCGTGACAAATGTTTGTATATATTCTTAACAGTGCATTCAGATTGCTGACCTCCTGCAATTCCACCACAGTTTTTTTTTTAAATTTAAATTTAAAAAACAAACAAACAAACAAAAAAAACCAAAGTGAGGACTGGTGCCATTGATTGGTTGCTTTCATTGTCAGTGTCACAGCATGAGCCACATTCGCCACAGGACCTAGTCACAGGTACTAAAGTCATATTTTCCTATACACAGCATCCACATTTACAGGTTTCTGTGTAAATAAGTGAAAATTCATATAATTATATTAATAGGTTCTAAAAATATGTAACTATTATTATTAACATTTATATATTATTTTTTTCATGATTTTTTTTTATTACATTTTATTGGATTGAGTGAGGCAGAGGTTACTGTAGTATACAGAGTAGATACTACATTAGACACAGAAATGTTATATAATCTTATATTCATAAAGACTACCTTTATTTCAATTCTATGGGAAAAAGAGGACAGAGCTCCTGGCTGGCCGGTTTCTTTTATGTTAAGCCAGACGCTGATTGCAAAATCAATACAAGAAAAGCCGTAAAGGCCTCCAGTAAAATAACAGGTATTAATATCTCCTTCACTCATCTAAAAGTTGACACTAACTTTCACGGAGTGCCAGGTATATGCCCTAAATCTCACAATACGTCCTATTCATTACTTGTATTAAAAGCGATGATATATGAACTCCTCAACTTGAAGGCGTAAATTGTTTGCTAAGCTCTGAGGTAACTAAACCAACCGGCCTCAGTGTGCAGATGGTAAAAGTGTCCGAACCACTGGATGACTGTAAAATGTACATTACAGCCCTGTAAAGTGGCTGCCCATCAGGATCCCAGCACTTCCAGGCAACATGCCAATTGTGATATTAACATATTATCTCCCACTGAAATTACACCTATGTCAACAACCACGGGAAGCCTTTATAAAAGGCTCAAGTAGATGTGATGACTAAGGAAGTTTACACTCCACAAATGTCTCAGTCAAGTAACCGAATAAAAATAGCCTTGAAATAGCTCCAAAACTATGCACATGTCCTCACAGTGGTGATACTATGGTTATTTTGCGACATTTTGACATCCTGACTTTCAATTAAATGCTTGGACAGTTTGAGCAAGGGGAGTGAGGGGGACATGCATAATGTGCCATTTCAATTCAAATATATATTTGTAAGCTTATCATCTGTAACTTGTCGCTGTTAGAGTTTGACATCAGGGGGTGAACAAAAGCATAGAAAAGGGGGATTTCCATTGGTTTCTATTGGTTGGTCACGTTTAACGCCTGAGTGAATGAAAATTTGCAATTTCCTGAAATCTCTGAAATTTCCAAAGTTATATAGAGTTATTGATTTTTGATTGATTGATCAGATACCACTCTTCATTCCCATTTGTGGATATATCAGATTTTATCTAGGGTCTGCTTTTGTTCTGACCCCAAAACATTAATGTCCTGTCACCGTGACCCTTTAAAATCCGGTTGTGACCAAGGAAATTATGGAAATGAACGCTTATTGGTATGCGAAGGTAGTATTTTGTTTTTACCAGCTGTCATCACTTCACATTGATTTCATGGTTTATGCCCCATCCACCAAAATACAAAATACTGTTTGATGCTAAAACACGCATCACAAACTGGCGTCTGCTGGCAAAGTCTTGCTGTTAGACTAAGAGTGAGTCTGTGAGTCTGTCGGTCGATAAGCGGTCGAGCTGCCATTCAGCACGGATTGTTCAGCCCCATAGCGCCTTGCAACGTAGCAGCAGAATACCGTCCAACAGCGCATGAGCGGTAGCAAACAAAAGCCCAAACTTTAAATATATTTTCAAACACATCATAGCAATAATTCAATCTTTCACCTTAATCAGGACATCTGGAGGTCTTCGAGCTCCGCAGCAGCTTGTCGCATCGGTTCAAAACAGTAGCTTTAAATATCGGTTCAGCAGCCAAACGGGAGACTGAGAGCTGCTAGCCGCATCGGTTCAGAATACATCTGATGCCTTGACTTTCATCTCTACAAAGATATAACTACACAGCAGTCGTCATCAATTATAATGCTGCTTTTATATTTGAGAATGTATTATGTTTTCAAGTTTACTACCCTCACCGTTGTCAGGAATGCATGATATGTATGTTACACTACGGATAAATAAAAATATATTAAAACATTCTGGTAAATATGGTTCAGCTTCAGTAAAACTATTTGTATTATATTTTTCATTTCTAAACCTTTATTTTTTCATTGTAATTAAGAATGACAAGGAGTGTTAGTCTATTATATCTGCTTACAAGTCTCATTTCAATACTATGTTGTTGCGCTGTGTATGCAGAATTTTCACGTTATTTATTGTCTCCTTTTATTGAAGCAGTGAGACCCCATAAAAGTACAACAGGGCTCGTATGAACACCTCCCAAACAATACCGGCTCAAACCTTTCCTCAAACCTGTCCAAAGGGTACTAGCTCCATTGATGTTTGAGTGATAAGGATACTGAAACTTGCATTATAACAGAAAATGCACATGTAATGGCTTAAATAAACTCAAAGCCATGCATCTGCAAGATGGGTCTGAAAGGTTAAAGCTGAATTTAGACAATGTTAAATCCTTAAATACCACCATTCCCTTAAAGAAACGTTACATATCCTACCCAAAGTCATGCGTACATTGTGTCATTAGACTGACCCTTATATGCTGCTGCACGCAATAACAGTTGGTCAAGCACTGATGTCTCTGCTTTCTCACGTTACCCTGGCTATGTCGAACTCAGATGAAAGGAATGACGCCATTTAATTTCTGTAGTTCTTCTTGCTTTGTTTGGAAAGCAATTAAATGCCCGTAGGGTTTAATAATTCTGTAGAATCTGCATGCAAGACCTTGTGCAGGTGCCCTCACTTTTGTGGTACAGAAGTAATATCGAAGTTAGTGGATAGAGAAGTAATTAAATCAGAATGAGTCTAGATAGAAAACAATGTTTCAGAAACTAAAACTACAGTGACTCGTCTTGCCTGTATTTTGCATCTTTTATTTACCTGTGAAATCTGCATAGACAGGTTCATGTCTTTTTTTGATTTAACAGAGAAGCTGCCCTAAATGACAAGCCTCAAACTATGCCATAAATCTGAAGTGACAACAAACCTCTCCAGGCTGGTGTACATTCTTTAGAGGCATGCACACCTGCTTTTACTACGCTTACATTATGGAATCTCAGCTCAATTAAGCTCCCGCCTAAATTATTGCACCGTTTCATCTTCTTCACTTAAGAAAAAACATTGGCTAAATTTCCCCAGCAACTTAACTAAGGGGGAGTGACCTTGCCTGACACAATGTTAAATGGACCAGCAAGAATGGGGTTTTTTTTTTGTTTTTTTGTGGGTATCTGAAAGGAAAGGCTGCTAAAAGTCCGCCATTTTCCCATTTCTCTATGTCATTGATGCCTGACAGGCTGTAATTTTCATTCTCTCACTCCAGTGGAGCCTACTGAGCTGGAGATTATGGAGATGACGGTTTGGATTTTTAAGCACCCTCTTCATCCCGTTTTAAATCTTCTATAATGTCTGAGTACAAATAAAAACAGATGCCTTTATAAAACAACTGGGCAGTGGAGCTGAAATAACATTGTGCTTCAAATACATTTATTACTACGCTGCTGGAGTGAACACTTCCTCTAGTCAATGTCAATCTACATGTCAATGGAAACCCCCTTTGACTAATGGCTCCAGGAGAGCCTGGATTGAAAATCTTGGGTAAAACATTCATTTTCTAATTTCCCTGTCAGTGTCAATTTCATCATTCATTCCTTCAATAATACAGTATTGTTCGTGTGCAAAGGGCATTTTAGATTTGCCTGTGTTAACCGTTTATTGACATGCGCAGCTGCTGTCAATAGGGAACAGATCTTTAATTAAAGCTCCAAAATCAGTTAATCAGTAGCAGTGACTCACACTAGTTTAATTTGCGGAGATGGAGGGCGCTAGTGACAGTGGCTTGCCCTCTTGAGTGGCAAAGGGAGGAGGGTCAAACTGAGGAAGCGTGTCTGTGGTCACCCCTGCATTAAATGAAGCAGCGGGTTCGAATCATCTACTTGTCTCTTTGGATGAGGACTTAACCGAAAAATGTCTTTGGCTTCTTCTGGCTTTGAGGCAAGGTCAGACCATTTCTGTTTCACGGTTACTGGAAGGGGGATTTTAGCTTCCAAGCTGTGGACTTAAGGCCATCATTGTTGCTGCAAGCTCGCAGCTTAGTCTTCTCAAACCAACAAAACAGTCCAGAGTGTAGTGACTGCAGCTTTTGTAAATGTGGGACAAGATCAGGTAGTCAGCATAATCACTGCAGCATGAACTTTAAAACGATCAAGTTAAGAGATCACGCCTGCAAGATCTGTAATAATTCATGAATTAATAGACATCCTTGTTGTGGCAAAAGATAAATACATTGAAATATGCTTTATTTGTTTTAATTTCAAAAACCAGCATGCCGTCTCAACTTTGTATTTATATATTCTGCCCTGTCTGTATTAAAAGAAACAAACACAGGCATGTCTTTTCCTTCACAGACTTTTGCTGACAAAGACAACAAACCCAAGTTTTACATGTGTATGCTAAGACTAGACTAATTTAAATCTCCAGTTAATGGTTGGTTTTCAAAAAGATAGGCATTTATAAAAATATACTTGTAAATTTAAGCTTCAGGCATTGCGCAAAGCCAGCAGCGGAGTCTGCTGATCTTACACTGTGTGACAAGCTTTTCTAAAGACACAAACGCATGTTAGCCTGGGCTCTGGAGGACCTGTGTAAAGGGGTTATTATAAAGGGGTCATATTACAGCTGCTTTAAACAGGTCCTGGAAGTCTTAAAAACAAGCTTTTGAATTTTTTTGCAAAAACAGTCTGCAGTCTGCCACTCTCTACCTTCATTATCTATGCGGAGCTCTGAGTGGGCGGGGAGGCTATGATAATTGTAAGTAACTGTTGATTGGCTGCCTGAATGACGGGGGTGCAGAGCGGCAGGACCTGTATCCAACATAGCTATTGCTTCCTAATGAACAGCCCATCACGGCTGTTCGCTATAGCTAATGGATATGATGGTCTCCTCTGATCTTCTGGGGCTGGGACAGAATATAGGTGGGCCAGGTTGGTGTTCACATCCAACAGCAGAGCAATCTGCATGTCTGGCTCTGACCGACGACATCTCCACACACTGCTAGCTTACCGTGCGAAACAGCGAGCTTCGAAGCATGGATGAACACCCCTCAGTGATTTCACCCAGAGGAGGACGGCTCATGGAAATCACTCCTGTGGTTGGCTGCAACGACAGCAGCGAGTCTGAACGGCCTGTAGGAGCCATTTTACCAGAGGCTGGGCTGCAGAGATGATGTAGGACCTGTCTGCCTTCCTCACTTCTGGAAAGTGCTGGTAGGCTGAGGGGGGGGACTAGGATGTATAGGCAAGAGAAAATGTATTTTTCATATCTTGGAGATGTTTCTTTAGTGATAAAAACAAGTTGGATGATATTTCTCGTATGCTGCTTAAAAGATAAGTGGCTGTCCACATATCTCATGACCCCAACTCATTCTGTATTCATTTTAGCTTCATGTCAACATGATGCTGAATTTAGCAGGATACAGTAGTTATATATGAAAATACAACAGCAAATAATAAATAGTAATACAAGCATATCATCTGATAATAAATGTTAACGATTAATTAACCAATAATGATGTACTGGCATTATTTATGATAGTAACACAGTCTCAGATAACTAAACTCGAGAAAACTATGACTAAAATGATGTACAATTAATAAATGTTAGGAAAATTATAAACAAAGACTAAAATGTGATCAGAGCAACTACAAAATGAACACTGTCATCCACCTCATCATCACCAATCGTTACATCTGGGATATGTTTCACCTGCTAGCTTTAATGGAACTATTTATATTCATAAAAGTGTGCTAATGAGCAGATCTGATCAATATCAAGATTCACTCAAACTGGTAACATCCATCAGAGACCCTGGTGAATTTATGACTACGGATACCAAATAAGCCTGTTAGGAAATAAGAAACACAGTTTGAGGCTGTAAAGCCTTCCAGTATACCAGTGAATGTAAATTTCTATTTGTATTTGTTTACAAGAAAATAATGTAGGGCACCTGTAACGATAACATTTAATGACTGTTAAAGAACTCTCAGAAAGTGGTTGAATGTGTGCTTGTGCTAACTTCCTCCTGTTTTTTGCAGACATGTCTATCTTGCCTAGAATACCAGTGTACGTGTACCAGTGATCACGCAAGGAAACCACACCCACCTCCAGAAGAGTGACCTGACTGGTGCACAGCATGGGCAGGATTATGGCTGTTGAGGAACTTCTTTGAGAAACTGCTTCCCACAGACTTTCTAATATTTGGTTCCCTCATACTGCATTGTTCAGGCTTCCATCATATTCAACAAGTTGTTCTGCAGTCCAGGTGGCATGGCATGATCAGACTTCATTAAGGCTTCAATCTGGGCCCCTCTTATCCCCACACACAGGAAACTAAATGCACTCATACACTGAGGTGGCTTCTCCTACCACAGCTATGACGTTAAAACAGAACTGTTATCTTCCTACTGGACCACACTGGGTAACCCCATCCACACTGGAGGATTACTGCATCACCCATCAGTGTCCTGCAGAGCAGCAGAGTCACTGCCCATCTTCGTCGCGTAGATTTATCGTTGTACCTTTTCTCCGTGGCTAATTTAGTAGTGATTCCTTTTATCTTTACTACTATGTGTCTAAAAGGACTTATTAGTAAGTTGTTTTGGGGCAAAGCTAATGCCAAATGAATGTTGCTGACGATTATTTTCCAAGGCCTTCAGTCAGTCTTTGAATTGTACATTAACATTTACGCTGCAGAAGGGATTTAAATTGTTCACTAAGTGGTTGATTCCTTCTTGACTACGTGTGGCCTGACAATCTCAAACCTAGAACATACAGAAAAATCGTGATTCTCACCTGAGACAAATGCCGTGTGCCTGGTTAAACACAGCATTGTGCTTCTGTTATGTTCAACATGTTTTCAAAGCCTAAAGCAATCAAGAAAGTGGCCATCTTGCCTAATGAGGTTGTGGCTTTAAATGCAACGTATAAGTCCTTGCAATTATCACGACACTCTTGTTTTGTTTGCAAGAATAGAATGCCTTTTATTGTCATCACTTTGCACGCATGTACAATGTACTCTATACACATGCACAATGAGATAAGAGCCACTCGCTCTACAGTGCAGACATGTAAGAAATATTTACAACACATAGTAAAAAAATAGAAATAAAAATGAATAAATAAGTATTAGTGCAAGACAGGATAATGATAGGAGAGGGGTATGAGGTGCACAGATTGAGGTAGTATAGACGAGGGTGACAGTGCATTGATTTTCAGATTATTGCACATTAATATTGAAGTTATTGCACATTGAATATTGAATTTATATTGCACATCTGAATGAGTATGCACATGCGTTTGTATTGTGCCAGTTGTGGCATAGGACCACTTGGACTGTGTGTTGTGTGTGTGGTCAGTGTACGTGAGTTCAAAGTGGTTATGGCGCTTGGGGAAGAAACTAAGCCGCTATCCTTGTTTGATGCACCTGTAGCCTGTAGCGCTCTCCCTGAGGGCAGCAGCCAAACAGTTCAGAGCCGGTGTGTGCTGTCCTGATAATGTTCCTTAGCTCTGCTAAGGCAGCGGAGGTGTAGATGTCCATCAGGAGGGCAGAGGGCAGCCGGATGATCTTCAGTTGTCTTTAACTAATTCTGGAGCTCTCCCGTCCAAGTCAAAAGTGGTGCAGCTGCTGCACCATACTGTGGGATACAGTACGTCAAAGCAGACCTCGATGGATCGCTACAAGGGTAGGTCAGCAGCAGGCCAGGGTTCAGGTTGAAGCCCTGAGACCCTCAGGAAGTGAAGTCGTTGCTGGGCCTTCAATGAGGGCAATCACACACCAAAATTTCTTGGTTAATTGGTCCTCTGAATACATGCCCTTCTAGCAGAACAACAATTTTTTCAGCGGTAATTCAAAATGATGAGTTTACAACAGCACTAATATTTTATTCCCCTCAAACCTAATCATTAGTTACAATCAGCCAAACAGAGAAGCAAATGACTTGTGTATACTACATCCGATAAGCCACTAATTACTGCCCACTGTCTCTTTTGTGTTATTGATAGAGTACATTGGTCCATAAATAGGATAAAGGTCAGGATGTAACAATTGCCATTTACTTTTTTACACTCAATGGACATCGAGCAGAGACTGTCAGGTTCTACTTTTAAATGGCAAAACAGTTTAATGATCTGCAGCAAAAAATGAATGATCATAGCTGAGGGACAATCTGCCTTAATGAGACCTTGTGTGCACGCTTTTTTGAAGCCTTGTTACTGTGATTTCCCATGTGAGGGGAAAGCACAATCCCGCTTCTCTGGTAAGAAGAAGAGAAATTTCCCATCTGGCTCGATTCAACCAAGGGGGCCCTGGGAAAGCCATGAAATGTGGATATCTTTTGATCAGCCATCCCTCCCACTGTCTCAACCGGTTCATCCTGTTTCTTTTAGGTTCCATCCAGAGCAGGACCCATGACAGTCCACCAGAGACTAGTAGTTACCCTACTGTGGAATGCTCCCCTGTTCCAGGTTTGTTGTCTGCCAGGTTTCTTGTCAATGTAAGCTTTTCTCCTTCAACCAATCCAATTTTAATAATGACACCCAAAAAAACACATTTTGAATGTGAATTGATTCAGAATCAGACAGTAAGAACTCTGATGCCTTAAGGTTTCCTCCTATCTCCAGTTGTTATTTCTTAACTTATTCACCACAATTTTAGTTCATTTAATTACATAATATATGTTGTATGGAAAACAAAGATCTAGATCAGATCAGATTTAGACCTGCTCAGGCATGCGCTCAGCATGGTGCTTCACAGAGCTGTGCATCCGAGACAGGAGTTGTGTATCGCTTCACATTATGTAAAGATAACCATGGTGAGCACTGAGTAACATACTAACTTTCACAGCTACCCCACTCTGTGAATATGTAGGATGTATTTCTAAGATAGAGGCCATTTAAAATTCAATACATTAAACAAAAATGTTGAAAAAGTCGTGCCAACAGTCAATAGGTTTTGGATTCTCTATACGCATAAAGCAATGATGAAAACATTAAATATCAAATAACTTCCACATACAAAGTCAACAAACAGCTTTATAAACAGTCTATATTCAATGGTACGGGCCATTGTAATTAAAAAATGTGATAATGGTGTTGGGGTTTTGCTGTTGAAATGTCATTACTAACCGTTGCTTTCTTAACATTTCTTACAACAATTTTATGATGATGATGCCCCGATTCAGTGACGGGGTTCCTAACTGTTTCAAACTGTTTCGTCACAGACATCAAAGTTGGCAAATATGGAATGCTGCTCTACCTTGGGGATCAGTTCTGATGTGAGACAGACAGCTTTGACTTCGAGAACAGTGGCTTGCAGACACGTGTGGGGTTGAACAATGAAGTATTTGTCACAGCTGAAACCCATCCGGTTGCCTGGATTTTTCATCATAAAACTCGAGCCACGTTTTGTTTTTTCCTTTCCCAAATGATGAGTAAAATGATTTTGTGTGTAAAGCGTATACAGAGTTCAGCCAAGACTGATGGAAAAACACACTGAGCTGGGCAACAAGAATTAGCATGGGACATGATGGCTCTATAGCTGGCATTAGTCAGCACCAGGTGAGTATATCCAAATTAACTGCATTGGCAGTGATTCAGTACTTGTTACACATATTTTAGAGTTACGGCTGTTTGAATCTTGCTTAAATATCCTTTTTATATTAAGTATCTGCATTTCGCGGCTACCTATTATAGGACAGCGTTGCATGCTGACTGTCAATGCAATGTGACAGATTGCCAAAGTGGCTTAAATGAGTGGCTGGTAAAGATGGCTGATCAGTCAAGCTGAAGGAACAGATGTTTTTCTCACGAGCTGGTCATCTAAATGAGAGTTCAAATTTGGGTGGTGTACTATTCGATGGAATTTGTCAGGTGGCCAGCAAAAAAACACAAAATTAGTTGGATACTGCTTCTGTGTGTCTAAGTTTCTTTTTGCCAACAGGTTAGCCATAACGATGTGTCAGTGCTGAATGCAGCTTGTAAATTTGGCCTTTTATGAGACATCAGTGAAACAAAGGCAGAGTCACTCAGCCTAACTTTGTATGGACATTTCTGGTTTTAGACCTATACATTTTGGGATGGAGGCACATTTACCATTTCTACAGATTTAATCATGCCTCTTCCTCCATGACCTCTGGGAGCAGTACCCACTAGAGAAAATCAAAGATCCTCTGAAGTGAACAAACAAAACCAGGAGCAGATGACATCAGCTGTGCACGACCACAAAGCCACAGCAGGTCACAGCATCGACTGGGGGTACTGGCCCTTACCTTGCCAAGCAGTTGGATTTGCGAGACTGGGTGAGCCGAGAATCCATCTTGCCATGCTTGAAGTCAGCACCTGTGATCGAACCACCAATCAGCCTCCTGTGAGGAGCTACGCTAACTGGCAGAGACTGAAAGTGGGACAGTGAGAGGTGAGTATTTGTTTAAAACAACCATGGTGCTCCTATGATTGTGTAGATATGTTACAGCCCCAAAGGTTATTAGGAACTGGGTATTTCCAGCCAACAAAAGAAGCCAACAGGTTTTTTGTGGAAGGAAGAGGTTTGATTTGCTTCTGACTTTAGAAAGCATGATATACTTCATTGATCTGATTGGGTTAAGTTTGTCTGTGACGGGCAGTGCCAGATTTTTGCAAAGCACTATGTATTTTATATGCGCCCTTTTCCAAACATTTTCAAATGATGACTTGATTCTGTGTGACAAACCATCTGCAGCAGGTTATAATGGCTTCAGGAGTCAGTGGACAGCTGGAGAAACATCAAGAAACACTTGATATCCCCAGCTGAACTTCCACCATCAACATGACCCGTAGAACATTCCCATAAAGAAACAAAAGTCATGTTAGCATTGAGTATTTCATGTCACATTTCGATGTTCTTATACATTCTTAAATAAAACATTGTTTACTCTCATTTACAAACTGCAGTCCTCTTTACAGTCTTGGATTGCTATATTTGTCTGCACTTATCTCACCAACTGTTGATCAGAGAACAAAGGAGGAACCAGATTATACTCTATACAGCACTACAGAAATCACAAATGTAAATAATAACACAGATTAAAGGAAAGTACACCTAAATATTAAAGGGGACATATCATGGCATTTACTAGCTCAGTCATGTCTACCCACATCTACATCCTAAAGCTGTTGAATGTACAGTACTGGGAATCACCCATTCCATATGAGACAAGAGTTATATTCCAGGGCAATTTCCCACCCAAGCCTATAGAGGTGTGTATGTTCTCCGACTTTTGTCCCCCGCTTCTCTCTCCTGCTCAGGAGCCACAGTGAACCACCATCTGAAAAGGGCTTCCGGGCAACAACACACCCCAACACTTCCACTTCCACGCCCTGGGAGTCTCAACTCTGGGTTTTTTACAAGTCTTTTCCCTTATTCTGTATGTTTCTATAACCCAGACATTACACTGCATTGTCTTGTTTATGGACAAATGTAAAAACAATGTAAACATATTGCTTTTGTTGTGTTGCAATCTTAAGTGATGGTAACATTGCTTCTCCTGACTTGAGGCTACCACGTTTTTCTGTCTGTTTCAGTGGGGGAACCAAACATTTATACTCCTTTCTCCAAGAGTATAACATGCTGCGTGTTGGCATAAGTGCAAGGACAGCACAGAGGAAAGGACTACCTGGCTACAGCTGAATATCCTGACACACAATTCGCTCAGTGTCCTGGTATTTTCAAGGGCTGTGCTCATTGAGGTGCACCAGAACCCTTGAACTCCTCCACTGTTGTCCTGCCCCCCTTGAAACGCAACTGCCACAGAAAACACGTCACCTGACTCACAGCGTCATTGCCCAAGACTGTGTGAAGCATTTCAAAAGTCTCCCTTGCAGATTCCTGAGTTTGACATTGATGTTCCCTCTCTGCTCACATGTAAGGTCCATGTTTTCATTGCAGAGGCACACCTGCCAGAAGCCACTGTGACGCAAGATATACACAACCAGTGCAGAACAAAATCAGTGTAATAGCTCTCAAACAGATATTGCATACAGTTGTTGCATGCTGATTGGTTATACTATTCTGGAATCGCAGGAGCGGCAGGCACCGTCTGAAAAACATTTGACCTCCTATAAAATACACTATTGGTGCAGCTTGAAAGTAAGTGACAACACACAGTATACAGTTTGATGTATGCAAAGAAAATTCAGATAAGAGCTGAAACATTTTACATGCACAATTCCTCTAATTGTTCTAGAATTTGAGCCTGGGTCCCTATTTATAGCCAAACAAAAGAGCCTTTTCTACATTATTTGTGTAATATCTCCCTCCAGAGACCTCGTGTTTCTGCTGTCTGCATGCAATATCACCTCATATTTACCTGTGTTTTAACTGACCGGCACCAACCTCACGTCCATCATGAGTCTGTTTCAATAACTTAATTTAAAAGATTTAGAGTGCATGTGTTTGCTGCAACAGTGGAAACAGTAGCTTCTCATTTCCATTCCACTTCTCACTCTGCAGGTCGCTTCAGAGCAAGCCATCCGGGTTTCTGTCATGATTGACAGCTCTGAGACACCTCACGATGACTCCTCTACCTCTGTCATGTTTCTGTCTCTTTCTGTCTTCTCTCCTTTCCCTTTGATGCTCTTTGTCTTTCTAGCATACATGCATGCCTCTCCTTAACCTCCCCAGGGACCTCTCAATCCCCAGCTGTTGGAAGAAACTAAAGGAGTACAGGAGTATGCATACATATATACAGACACACACCGCCGAATACTCACTGACAGCTTTGAGCATAAGGTTTGCACATTTTCACATGCACCTTGAAGCACTGCTTGATCTTAGTTTAATTTGGTGAGTATTAAAACAGGGAAGTATGGTGAGAAAAGCAGCAGTGCAAAATGTCTTTTACCCTGGATGATACCATTAATCTGATCTTTAATTTGCTGACATAATTATGGTGGTTTTAACTCAACATTTGATATTTCTTTTTAATTGTTAGATCAAAAGATTCCTTGCAAGCTAATGTATTTTTTATTATAGATCACCCAGAGCTCTGGTGTTGATGCTGCCTTTCTCTCTGCCTGTTATTTGATTTCTGCAAATGAATGATACTATAAATATATCTTATAATCTGTAAAGTTGCTCTTATCTACAAGTAAAGTTTTCTGTATTATTCCACTTTAGGTTGTGATGTAACTTTTTCAGAATTTACTAGCATAAGATGATAATTAACATAATTTGAAATGGATGATTTCACACTGCATTTATACAAATATCCTGATTTCCTGCCCAGTTCATTTAAAAATGTTGCCTCAATTTTTGTGATATTTTAATTGCGACCTGCCAAGGAAGTGAAGATGAAAATTGATTTCTGGGATGAGAAGTGTGTATTTCACTGACTGAAAATAAACTGCATGGTGTGCATTCCTGGAGTAGTGAAGGGTTGTACGTCACCCACTGCAAAGGTGTGCAATGGAGAGCCATGGCACAGAGGGAGAAGAAAGGCTGTGAGGCTGATGTGAGGCATGGTTTTCTTGGGAATTATAGGGAGTTAATTCAGAGTTAACTCAGAATATACACCTTCTACTTTGCCTCTTTATTATGCAAACTAGCCAGCCAGTGAGGTAAAACTATCGTTGTCCAGTTCAGGCAGTCCTGAAAGAGTTCCTGCCTTTGTCGAGGCTTCATTTTTCCGTTCTTGTTTTGAGATGTTGACTCAAATATATAACCATTGGAGGATGTAGTTTGAAGCTAAGGTTAAATTGAACCATTATAGAGGAATGTGCCAGCCAGCCCTCGATGTAAAATGGGGTGGACAAAATAATAGAAACACCCGTCACAAGTTGTGAATAATGCAACACAATTCAACACCGCCGCAAACTGCAGGCTCCAAAATTAGCATAAAGTTGAATCAGCACCTCTATTAACCAGTTTGAACTGCTTAAAAAAAATAAAAAAACAAGTAAAAGCACAGCCCCGTCTGCTGGTGTTGGTGATTAGCAATATATTATATATTAAATGCCTTTTTGTTATTGACTATATTTTGAGGAAATATGGTATGGTTTTGGTTTGGGAAAGCTTGCGGCCAAAGTAAAAACATTTGGGTTAGTAAAAGCTCAGAGAAACAATGTTAGACGTGTAGCAGGTTCCAGAGGATGTCCTGAAGATATTTCTTGTCAAAAGCTCTACAAAGGTGATTAAATGTTGGACTGGAAAAAAGCTTGTGTTCATCCAAAAATCAAATCAGATCATAGAAAAATATCACAGTATCTAGCTGTCAAAAAATCAGCCAACCTGCAGGATGAGATGTCACAGATTGGGCTTAATTCTCTTAAACAAAATGCCACCAAGGGTCTCCAGATATTAGGCCTTAGTGCCAGCCAAGACCCTTGTCTTCTAAACCTCGACATCATCATACATCTCCTGCACTTCAGCTCCTGTCTCCCTCATTTCTTTTATCATACCTCCTCGCATGCCGCTCATGCTTTCTTTACCATCCTCTCCGGGGACTTTCCCTCCCGCTCTGTCTGTTTGCGTCCCATCCATCGTTACCATCTTCTCTCTTCATCTTACTTGCCTTTCCCTCTCGGGTGACTTGTGCGTCAGGGTTGACAGAGATATTCTGGTACCTGTCCTATTCGGTCCTGTGGGAGAATTGGTGTGATGTTGACCGTGATGACGGACGGCGAAGCCTGGAAATGCAGCACCTGAGGAGGGAAGGAAGCTGTCCTGTCTGGAGAAGAGAGGAAGCATGTTGACAATAATTGATGGTGCTCTAAGCATCATCCTTACCTTTACGTATCTATATATAACTAAGTCACATCAGTGGGTTTAAAACTTGCACTTTCATCAAATATAAACCTGTCTCATGTGATAATGCTGCTGTCTTCTGTTACACCACAATGTCTTCAGGTCTTTTCTGTTGCCATTCACAGTTCAAAGTGTATTTTTGGAATATTTGTATCTTCACTACTTTATTCAAAGCAAAACAGAAGTTACGGAAATCAAAGGTTTATAGAAAGATCTAAAATCTGTTGATAAGACCTGATGTAAATATTTAACTTTACGCTTTAAAAATTCTAATTCGATTTTTTTTTTTTTTTAAATAATGCAGAAAAAAATCGAATGCCGCCTGTTTTTGACTTGCTGAGGTCTGGGTGTTGGCTGGGCTCTTCATCACAAGGAAAATGAAAGAACATGACATCTTCTAAGATTGCAGCAATCACAAAGATTATAACTACTAATAAAAACCCCAGTTGTGTTAATCCTAGTTTCTTCAAGGTGATAGAAGATCAGAAGAAAGACAGAGGAGGAGAAAGCACACAACAAACCTTGTGTAGAGCAGGCTTCATTCCACTGCAGTCACCCTGAAATGTGGAGATGTGGAGATTCAGTTTAGATTGTTTTAAAAGGTTTCCAAGTATATAAATGGGCTGTACTGGAGTGAACTGGACTGAAAATGTCCAGTGTGTCTCCAAAAGCCTCTTATCATGTTAATGTTTGCATTAAAATTAAAGCAGCTGAGTGTTGCCCCGTATGTCACAGTTTATACTTTGTGCAACAGGTATTAAGGTATTCATGACCTTTTGACAAGAATGACAATGCAAACATATATTCTTTGGAAACTCAACAGAAAAGACCCTTAAAATTCATTATGCTAAGAGTAGTCCAGGTACATCTGATGATGACGGTACAAATGAATTAACGAAGCCGGCATAGGCTGTCTAGTCATGAGATGGTTCTCTTTTCCACTTGGCAAGGAGCAAAACAGTCTTAATTGTGCAACTACAAATAATTAGGAGAAAAGCAGTTTCCAGAAGGCAGAACTTCACTGAAATACACTGTTCGCAAGCATGGAGACCTCAGCTCAATAAACTTTCTTTCCAGAAATAACTTAATCTCAACTTATTTCCCTGCCTAGAGCGGGAGAGATGGTGAAATTAGGTGTTGTATGGGAACAACAGAGGTCAGAGCTACTGCGGTGGAATGTTCAGTTTCAGTGTGTGTTTGTGTTTTACCGTACCACAGTGTACAGTTTATCATGCAGGTCAGCCTCAGGATTAATGTTTTCATTTGAACCTCTGATAAAGAAGTATTGATTTGGCTTAATCACACTCTCAATACGAGAAATCCACTGTGAAACATTAAATGTCCCAGTGAACTATTGATCTTTGCTTCAGGTCAAAATATTTGGATTTGATATAAGGCTGGGGTGGCTGACACAGTAGCACAAAGAGTCAAGTTTGGTCACATGGAATAGTTGAAAGTTCTATCTGAGGAAGCCAAGGTGTGCAGTGTGAGATACTGCATCTGCAAAAACATGGATGTCGCCTCATTGAAACTGGCTTTGATACAGGTCAATAAGACATTCGACAGATTTATAGGAGCTGAAGCCAGATCAACCTTTGGTGAGTAACACTGAATGTAAACAATATTTTTGTTTGTTCACAAGAAAACTCCAGGCTAAGACAAAAAGGTGCAGGTCAGCAACCAAGCCTTTAAAGGCAGAAACAGAACAACCAGGTGAGCAAACATCCAAAAAAGAGGCAAGATCACAGCATAGACAGCTGAAGGGCTTTTGACTGGGAAGCACAACAACACTATGTTACAGCTTTGTTTAGGAAGCAGGTATGCACCCAGGGAGTACACTGAAGCAAGGTATAGTGCGGAACAAGCCTGACATAACCAGGCTTTCTTTAGCATTCTGTGGCTAGAATTGCAGCACAAAATGAACACCTGGCTGCATACAAAGCAAGAAAGGACCAAACTGCTAACTGTCTAAATGCTTCAGCTAATATATTTATTTTACCACTTAATGCATTTTCAATGCCTCGCACTTATTTTTACACACAAAAGCTGCACATGGTTTTGTTTGTGCCACACAGGAAATGTGGAATCACAAGGGAATGAATCGAGATGCAGACTGTATCCTCTCAATGAAGCCGGTTCAAAATACTTAATGAGAAAGGGCAAAGGCTTACAGGTGGGTCGAGGCAGGCAGGGTCACAACTAGATAATCATTCCAAACATAGCAACTAACCTGAGAGGGAGCAGGGAGAATTAGTCCATTAATTCAAGAAAAAGCCCATTAAAAACCAAAATTCATGGAAACACAAGAACTTGTGAAACATTAGTGAGGAACATAATCACATGAGATGATGATTTGACAGGGAACAAAAGGAGGATACAACACAATAGGGAGAGAGAGGACAGACACAGGTGAAACAGATCAACTAGGAGAAAACACCTGTGAAAAAAAATGACAAAGGGCAGGTATAGGTAAAACAAGTATAAAAGATGCACAGGAGGAATACAATTTTCAAAATAAAACAGGAAGTAGTCAAAAACAGACTAAACCATTACACACATTAGAACTCTCATACTCTAAGGTATATTTACAGATGATACAGATGATACTAAGGAACTGAATTTAGATGAGGCCGATCAATTCTAATTGTTCTGCTAGATGTGCTACCATCAGTGTAAAATAGACTCAGCTCTGAACATTAAACATTGCTGGACCTTTATGATTCCTTCAGTGTATAAATGATGTGTAGAATTTAAACGCTTAAGATTACCTGAAGCAAAGAATGAAAAAAATGAGTAGACTGGAAAGTGGCCAGCTCCACCAGACCACAACATTGCAATGGAGTTGGCCTTTTCTAACTGTCAAGGTCAGCCAGTACTGGAGGGGATCCAAGGTGGTGCTCAGTCGGATCCTGGTGCCAGCAGCTCCCAGCAACAGTTGATTGTCCAAGGAATCTAGAAGTGGTTTAGTGGTCAAGGTAAGCATATTTCTAGTGTCCATGTGGTGTGCCCTGCACAAAGCAAGACCAGTGAAGTTGTTGGCTTCTGTTATCGGTGTTTGCAGATGGTTTGAATTTACTTCCTACAGTTTTCTTAAATAATTCTTCAGGTGGAGATTAATGACCAGACGAGGCTGCTGGGGTGGATTTCCATGGATGGCTTTAAGGGTAAATTTATCTTTATCCTATTAAGGTGAAGTTGTGGACACACGTATACCTAATGTATCAGTGAAAGGTTTGCAGTTGTCTTCACTTATGCTTAACTGCTTCAGGGGACTTCAGAAACTTAAAGTCATTAAGTAGCTCTGCTAGGTGATTTACTTCACAGGAAAAGGGGAAAATCCAGTTCATGACCACAAAAAGAAAGACAGCTCTAAAGTCCACTCCCGGGTTTACCACAGATGCTAACAAAGCTCCACCAAGACCATCAACTCTATGAGGAACAAGCAGATACACACATCCAGTGGATTATTCCTCCTCCTGACACCCACAGCCTCGAGAGACAAGGCTTATGTTTAACCATGAGTCGCATATCATGCATTTTTTGAATCTCCAATAGCCAACATTCTTATTCTGTCTTGTCTCTTCAATGAAAACAAAACATACATTTCATCATACTGTGTATTTCCAAAGATCTATTTATAGTTTGTCGTTGTCGCTCTTAATCATGGAAAAAAGGTCACTGGTCAATGTTTTTCATCATAGTTTTGGTTAACGAGAGACTTAACAAAAGCACACCATACTTAATGAATCATTAACAGTACAACACCAACACAACAGAAGGGTAATTACAGGCAGACTGACACTTTATGCTGTTGAGAGCAGCTGTCAGTATGGGGGTCCCATTAGCTGGGATCTGCTGAGTGACAGGGCAGGTCTATAGGATTTTACATGAATGGTCATTTCCATAGGTGAAAGCATTTATGGCAGAGTTAGGTAAGGTTAGATGTGCAACATAAGTGTTGTGCTTCGCATAGGCATCATTTGTTGTGCCTTACAGGAGTACGTTATTAGCAACAATTAATAATTATCTATGATAATTATTAACTATCTATGATAATTATCTATGATAATTATTAACTGAATGAATATTATTACTAATAAGAATTAATAATTACGGGCACCACCCTCTGGCATCAGGGACCAATAACCACTGGAAAATCAGTCTCACAGACGTTCACATATTCGTAAGGTAGGTAATGATATCTGTAAGTTTTACAGATATCAGTACCTGGGAGATACTGATATGCACAAGACGCATCAATGAAGGTGTGAATCCGAGACCGACTCTTTTAACTAGCCTTCATAACAACACTTGTACAAACAATGCAGACAACTTCTCTCTTTAAAACATAACAGAATTTATTAAAAATCAATGATATCAATTAATAATCGATAACACTTCAACTAATAGACATCCATCATGTATCTATTTCTAAATTATGCTGTAAGTGTGTGTGTGTGTGTGTGTGTGTGTGTGTGTGTGTGTGTGTAAAAACAGGAGAGGTGAGGCGGTGGGACGGGTGAGGAGAGGGAGTATTGCCGCAAGAGCTTCGGTCAGAGGAATGACCAAGTAGGTTTGAAAAAGACAACGGCTAGTGGCGTCTAGAGCTTAGCCCGTATGCCCTGAAAATTAGTTTTCACCGTGTATACTCCGGCGGTATGTGCGTGTCGGTTAAGGGGAAAGAAGGAAAATTGTTATTACAAAGAAAAAAATTTTCGGCTCAAGGTCGTTAGACCGTAGTAACGCCCGAACAAAGAAATCAAATAAACAAATGTGACGCTTGGTCCATTAAGAGCTGACTTGTGAACCACAACTTAACATATGCAATAAATTTATAAACACAAAACTACCCTGCCCAGACTGGGCCTCTTACGTGCCTACGAAGCAGGAGATGTGTGATCCGGGCTTTGGGTCCGCTCGGATGACGACGGTGGGCCGTGGTCGCTTGTCGGCGGGTTGCGGCGATGGTTGCAAAGGCTGAAGAAAGACGCGGCGGTCCTTTCTTCTTCTGCAGTACTTTTGAGTGCTGCTGGCGCAGCGCGCCTGTGGCGGGTGGCGTCAGGCACCTCCGCCATCAGCGGAAGTGGCAGTCGGCCTGCAGGTACTTTATTGAGAGCGCTGGCGGCGACGGTATGCTCTGCGGCGGTGGCGATTTCCTTCGATCTGTGGAAATAATGTGCTTGGGGAATTTGGGCTTGTCCAGCGGGGGTGAGATTGGCACATGTTCGGGCCGTCTCCAGGTGGTTTACTTTTTCGCCGCGGCTCTAGCTTGATCCGGGTGGAAACCGATTTCAGAAACAGACTGGAAGTGGTTCAAGGAGTTTTGTTCACTTCTTTCGCTGCGGCTCAGCTGGGATTCGTGTGGGAAGCCACTAGACACAGACTGGAAGCAAGTTGTGGTGGTTAGCAGGTAATATACCTGCAAACATCTGGCCGCACAGCAGGTGCTGGGCGGCCATTGTCCAATGGGAGTCCAAGACTCACGGGGCGACAGAGGGGTTAGGGACTGAGATAGCCTGTGCTCCCTTCCTGGTCTGGCTCATAGGTCTGGTGATAAGAGCAGCCAGGATGCTAATGGCTCCAGCCCAACTGGGGGCTGCACCTGCAGGGGGCAGTAGAGTGAATGTGGGGATGAGGTGTCCCAGCATACCTTGTGACCTGGCTCCCAGGTCTTAGACAAAGAGAGCAGCCATTTGGTTGGTCTGCAACTTTGATCTGTATCAGACCTCAGGTCGTCAACCTTGTCGGGGGCCTGTTGTCTGTATGAGGCCCAACATAAGTTACCATGGCAATCCAACCATGGCAATCCAACCAATTAGATGAAAGCTGCCTCTCTGACAATGAACACTCTAACACACTTACTTACCCATTAAATTCCTTTCATAGTACAACCCTCACGTTTCGAATAAGCTGTGGAGAGGACAGTAAAAAGATGGGAGCACAGTAAGGCCCACTGCACGACCAGAGGGGAATAGACAGACAGGCATCCAAACATCGCCTGTAGTTCAGTAAGTGAAATATAATGTTGACATGTATAGTTTGCTATGTCCACATACAGTAATGGGTGTCTGAGGACAGTATTGGTACACAATAAAACCATACACAATTATTTTAACTCATCAGACCTACTCTTACAGGTTCATATGATCCTGAAACCAAGATAATGAAATAGACATCTGGTGACCTTCTCCAGAATCATGTAAAGACATCTTCATCGCTCACTGTGAAATGGAATAAAGGTACACAAACCAATGTGCCCCTTGCATTATACAAGGTGCTGGAGGATCAACATGCTATGCAGCTTCTAACAGTCTACTGTTGTTGCAGAGAGGCCAGCTGTCAGATTTGTTGAATTAGCTTCACCGTGGACAGTTCCAACTTTCTTCACTTCCAGAGAGACAACAGGAACAAGCCGACTGCCAGATCTCATTAAGCTCAAAGATATTCAGACGGACAGGCTGGGAGAAGCATCAGATCCTCTCAGATTTAATTTGTTTGGTTCGATCACGGCAGGCTGATCGCTTGTAGACATAGGATGAAACACGAGAGAGATGCTTCATTCACTTGTGTTGACAGTAACTCATTTTTAACTCAGACAATATGGGTCTGTGTTTGTAATGCTATCAGATCAAAAATGAAATAAGTAAAAGGAAATGTGGTAATAGCTCTCAGTGAACCTGCATTCACATATGTTAATGACAACAGAAGCATCATCTGAAATCCTTTCTTTTTCTAAATCTTAATCCTGTACCTACATCTGTTAACAGATGAAATAGCATCAGTCACATCTTTACCTGCTGTTGTGAAAATCCAAAAATAGGATCAATGATGTTGGATGAGTTGGGACTCAATTTTCGGATTTAAAGTACCTCAAACATACTGAACAGATGTTATTTGTAATCCAAACGTGTTTGATCACTAAACTTGTAAACAGAGCTCCGATCAAGTCCATTGTGTGTTTTTCTGTACAAGAAGCTCTTTGAGAAGAAGCCGGGCCTTGAACAAGAGAGAGACAGTGTGCTGATTATAATTGCCTTACCTGAGGGTAGCATCCAGTGGACTGACTCAAGCGATGCAGAAACCCAGCAAATCCCAATTAAATTCAACACAGACGATGAACAAAGCTTTTGCTGCGTGTTGTCAGGAACAGAACAAAAGAGTGATTAAAACTTCTTGTTAAAGGAAAGTGTGACTCATCTGCCTCAAAGCAGAGCAAATTCTGGATATCTAATAAGTGGCTGGAGAATTTCAGTTAGTAACGTTTTTATTTTTATCATTCCTTTTTTTCTGATAACCAACATTATGACACAAGACATAGCACAAACACAAAAAAATGATCTGATATGTTTTAATTCATCTTAAATATATAGAAATTTAAAATTAATTTGGTAATTTAATTAATGACAAACCTTTTTGGAGCTTAACAAGCCCAAAAGAAAGATACAAACCTTTAAGTCAGTGAGGAACATTTTGCATTACATCTCTGAAACAAGGAAAAGAATGTGGTGAATCTGACATTTGCAGATGTGTTTAGGGCCACATTAAAGGGCCACTGCACAGAATTTGTGTCAGGTTATGTGTCATGGGTGGTACTTGCCTGAAAAACACAGCTGTATAATGTTAAAAAAAAAAAAAAAAAAAGAACGTGCCTCCTGACTCCTGATGTTGCAGACCGGTTCTGTGGTGTAGAGTTTCACCATTCTCTCAGCAAAGGAACAGGAGTGGGTGCAGAAGGTGGATTGGTACTACCTGGGTATGGTTGTGCTCACCTCAATGCATATGTTTGGTCCCGACACCAAACTCCTGAAGAGGGGCTGGCCTCCATCAGAGCTCCATCAATAACCCAGGCTGAGAGGTGCTGGTCAGGTGTGGGGATGGTGCAAATACCAGGCTGAGTGCCGCTGTTTTGTAGTTGTCCCAGGAGCAGAACAAGAGGAGGTTCGGCCTTGATGTTACTACACGTTGAGGGGAAGGCTCTGACTGTTGTGTGCTGTGTGTACTGTGTGCAGCTCAGAGAACTCAGATTCTTTAGGTGACATCTTAGAAAGGATTCCGTCTACAGACTTTATAGTTCAGCTGAGGGACATCAACACTGACATTAGGCAAGCTGAAAGGGAATGACTGTGGGAACTGGCCTGACTGAAGCTGTGCTTTGTGGGTGGACCGCGTTATTCAGGGATGAATCATAACAACATAATTTTTAAGCATGAGGTGCTTCATAAGTGTACCAGGGACCAGGACGCATGGCGGTATGTCTTGGTCATTCAGGTAAAGGGAAGAGTAGAGCTGTCAACTGATCACCACCTGTAAAGCTGATCAGATGGGAGGTTGCTGGACAGACCTGGTGAGCCCAGATATGTAGTGAGGATGAACAGAAAATGTATGGTGGAGGGTGACGTCTGTGAGGTCTTCAACTCTGACCACCAACAAAGCTTCATGTGCATCTGCTTTTTTGCAGATGACTTGGTTATGTTGGCATCCAAGTGTAAAACAATGACCATGAATCTCTACTTGAAAATGGTGGATTGCTGCAGGTTGAGAGAGTGTTGCTGAGTTCAAGATTCTCTGGACCCTGTTGTGGATTGTTGTGGTATCAGGAGCGACCTATGGTCATGAGCTTTGGGTAGTGACCCTAAGAATGAGACTCTGGCTCTAAACAGGCCTCTGGGACTATTTATCACATTCTATTTCTTCCTTTTTCAAAAGTAATTGTGTGCTTGGCATCTATCTAGAGGGCCACATACAAATCGGACCAAACTCCAGGTGATCCTATAACAGTCTAGCTCATAGCATACACCTGACTTCTTAGTACAGTAAATACTGTACAACCTTCCAGCCTTGGTTTGTGGGTAATTCTAGATGACATGTGACTGGCAGCAGGTGTGACTAAAATTTGACTAGCCAGCAAATATGTCCCAAGAACATGTGATAATCCCTCTACTGCTAAAAGTGGTGTGTAGATAAGATTATGAAAATGCTTTAAAATGATCTTATTAGGACATTCACACTTCTTCAACAGCTTCCAACAGCTCAGTGGAGCTCTGCGCTATAGGTGCACCAATGTTACGTAACTGTTCTATTTGTGAAACGCAGCTAAAGTACACAGCAATTACCCAACTGTTGTACTGCTCGCGACAATGGCCCTGGGACAGCGGCAGCACAGCTAGATCAAACAGTTGTGCTAAATTAAAGAGTGCCAAGCATCAGACCAGGTGAGTGTTTGATGTGCAGAGATGAGATGCATTATTATGGTAAATAAGCCTCCCTTATCAAGTTATTCCTACAGGGCCCTCTGGCTGAGCGGCCTACAGTAGTGTATGCCCTTGGTCAGACAAGTACATGCATGTGCACATACACAGTCACACACACCAAACACACACAGCAGGAGGAGCAGCAGGAGCAGAGAGCATAAATACATCTCTGTCGATCCTTTACACTCCACTCCAAACATCCGCCTGCTCCCCAAATGTCACTCAGTCTCTGGCATAATTTGTTTCTAATCATTGGCAAAGAGTGGGAAAATGTCACCCTTTTCCAAGGAGGATGAATTTCGATTGATTTTCAATTAGCACTAAAACAAAACGCAAGTGCTTTTTTGTGTGCCTGCGAGTGTGTGCTCGCGTTGGTGTGGTAGTTAAGATCAGAGGAAATATAATGCAGCATTGCAACCCTAAAGGCACAATATAAACAGACCCTGAAGTCTGAAGCATGGAGCACCACAAAGCATACTGCCCTGATCTTTACAGCTCTTGTGCATTGGCATTCTTGAAAATACACAACCAAAGCCAATGCATACTGAAAAATGATAAAACATTAAGCACTGCTGAATGATTAAAATCCTAATTGGCACTACTGGAAATAGTACATGTAAACAAAAAGAAAGAAAACATCTTTAAAAGGATATAATGTGAATTATATTAACTTTTAGCTAAAGTTACAAGGACAAATGAATCAGAATGAAGGAATCTAAAACCTCCTAAACCTTTTGGCAAATGACACTTTCTTGATCCTCTTCTGCTCTCACTAAGTTGTTCACTTGCTGTTGATGTCAATTTCATTTAATAAGATACTGTAGGAAAGAGCTTTGGGAGTCTGTCTGTCTCTGTCTCTCAGCAAACTTTTAGTGAAGTGAACTGGTGGTTGTTAAAGTGGCAGGCAACACTCTGCTGATTTAAGAGCGCTATTTTAAGCCTGCTAACAACAACCTGTGCAGCTGTGTTGACTACATCAACACTAAACCATTTTTCTAACACAGAAGATGATGTCCCCAGTCTCCAACAAAGTTGTGATTGGTTAGTTGTTACCTCAGTGGAGAATCAGCAGTCAACAGCATCTTGAACTGCTGAAAACCAAATCAGAGTTGAGGGCAGCAACCGGTTAACTGATCCAAGGTTAGTGACCTGGTGTTGTCTCTATCAGCTACAGTAATACATTACATTGCTGGCTCTTGCCAAGATTCACCCCGGCTGCAAATCTCTTAAATTGTGACATATGAACACACTTATCTAGTTTAAGCTACCTTTAGAAACTATTTTCAGATATAATACTTAATTTATATAACACCTCCTACATTAGTGGCTTAATCCAGAACAGACCTGATTGTAAGCCAAAGTCTTCAAAATCAGATTTTCTCTCTGCAAATCTATGTAAATCCTGAGTTTTGGAAGAACCATATGAGGATCCCTGTTAAGAAAACACATGAAACTTGATGAAACACAAGGAAATTAAAACATATCTTTTGATAAATAAATGCTGAAAACTGGAGAAAACACAACCAAATGCAAAAATGCTGCTAGTCACAGAACACAATGTAAGGCAACGCCAGAAGGCACTAAAAAGAGATGAACGTGCTTTGACACACCACCATGGACACGACAGGGCCTGTAGTTTCTAGCTGAGCACTTCAGATGACGACACATTATATCTAGATCAGGGTGGGACACCCCTTGGCAGCTCCACCGAATCAGTAGGCACTTTTATAGAGCCAACAGCGATTTTTCTCATATCAAGGAATTCAGGATTCAGAGGTGCCACGGGATGTAAGGGTGCCTAACATTCCATGGACCACAATTTAGTCCCCTGTGAAAAAGAAAAGGGAAAAAAGCATCAACATAAAAAAATATGGAGGACGATTTAAAAGATTAAGACTGCACACTTCTGTCTATTGAAGGAGACTGTGACAGATGTTTCCTTGTCATCTTTACCTTTCAGGTTAGAACGTAGAACATGGGTAGAGACCTCTGTATTCATGTGCATGCTGTGGACGGCAAAGCTTGTTCTGCTTTCAGTTGTTGAAAACAAATTTAATCTAACCACAAATAAATTGCCAGAGTAATTACTTGTGAGTGAAGGTTGATGTAAGCGTCACCAATCAAATTAGTCAACTTAGCAAGAACAGCCACAGAAAATAATAAATGAAGATCTGAGAGAGAGAGAGAAACATATCAGCATATTAAAATCATTTATTGTGCCCAGGAAGAGTAATTACTATTTAACCAGAAAGAAAGACAAGTGTGACAAATAATTCATTACAAATGCCAGACCAGCTACATATAGTGCTCCTGTTTCACATGGCATTCAAAGAACAATTCCACCTTCACTTTTCAGACTGTTAGCAAAAAACCTCTCTCAGGATGTAAATCTGAGGGTTTGGTTGTTGACTGGGCCATGAAGTTGAGGTTAGAAAATGGCATTACTATACATATCTATTCGCAGTGCTTCTTCCTTCCTCCCTGTCTGCTGTCTGTCCTGTGGCTGACTACAGCACAGACCCACTGTCAACCACGGTCAGGGCAGATTTACACTGGAACAAAAGTGAAGTGTCCCCCTAGAACAGGGTTTCTTAAGTGTCTTCAGTCCTAAACTGTGTGGATGAATCGTCATCCTGTTAGACTGGCTCATCAAACATACTTGTGTTGGAACGTATCAGAATGACTGAAGAAATGCTACCTGGATAGTTTCTCGAGTTCCCTTGAACAATGGACACACAGTTTTTAAAGGAAGGTGACACTGAATGGGAGTTTCTGACTTTTGTCTTACATCTGAACGGGACCATTTCGATGAGAACACCAGTGTTGTGCTCCTTCAAGCATAAAGCCAACGAAAAACCCAGATCAAGTCTTGTTCAGGACTACCCAGGTGACTACATAAAACAGTCACAATACTGAAAATCTCAACACAGAAACAGACATAATGTACATTGCAGAAATAAGCGTGGGTGAACAAGCTGTGTACGAGCCTTAGTTATTGGTGATGGAGTACAGTTTTGACTGAAAATCAAACAATACCAGCAGATTAATGTCCGTATGAATGCACGTGATAAGGGCTGACACATATTTTAGAAAGTTTCACTTTAAAATTTCCAACCATGCCATGGGTCCTTTGAAAATATGTATTTTTTACCTAACCTACAAAGAAAGACACTCCTGTTGCCTGCTGCACCCATTTAGCATCTTCAGGAAATTTTGTGGTCCGACACACACAAATTCTGTCATGAACCAGAGACTAATTTTGTAAAGGGAATAAAAACAGGTGTGTTTTTTATGTTTTTATGGTTCAGTGAATTGAAACGAAGGCGTACCTTCTCTTCTCAGAAAAAAAATGCTATAATGTTCCCTGTTAAAATTCTCACAGCAAACAGTATAAAAGATGCAATTAATTTTGAGCTTCTTTTCATATTTCATTTGCTCGTTTAACTATCCAATCATGTTTTATTGTTATTAGTTCTTAGTTTAAAGACCTAATGTTTCATCTGTGAAAGGGTAGGGTGTGTTGCTCTGCTTTTTAAAGGGCTTTTTAAAAGAAATCCAGCAAGCTGGGTCCCAGTGGAGAGCTGTAGTGCCCAGTGATGTTGACTCGACTAATCATCTGTTTATGGTGGCTGGCAAATAGGTTGAAATGAACTTCTCCATGTGTTGTTGTCTGTCACATCCACAGAAATTTGGGATAAATTTGGGATAAAATGTAGAAATGAGTGTTAATTGTTATTGCCTAATTTAAAAATAACACAGTCTTTTGAAATCAAGACATATTGGTTAACATGGATGACAATATTGCTGCTCTGACTTTTCATGTTAGTTTAAAATGAAGGATCTCATGAGCAGGGTTTCATTAAACGTTCATTCATTAAATGTTACTTGTTGCAAACTGTTGTTAGCCCTAACATGTTATATCCTAGCCCTTCTTAAAAGTATATGTTGCAATTTTCTGTAAGTCTGAACTGAGGTTTTGACAACAAAACATTAAAGGTACCCAATAGAGTTTTTAACCACTAGTGGTGCAGTTGAGCAATATTTTGGTGTGAAAGTTGCAGCTTTGTTGATGTCTCGTGTTCCACAAGCATGTGTATACGAATGCATTTACATGTTTAGATTACAATAGAGATTATAACTATTTCTGAAGTTTGCAGAGGCATTACTGCATACTGACCATTGGGAAAGGTAATGCACTACAGGAACTACCAAAGTACAAACTAAACTGGAGGGGGAAAAGTTGAGACAAACAATACATGTTCAAATGTTTTATGAGGTAGGAAATGCATTTGATATGTTGATAGTATATTACTAATAACTTGTTGAGGAAACAATGCATGGACCTAATAAGGAAAACTTCATAGGGTACCTTTAATATCAAACTGGGAGCCATGTATAAGTATGAGTAAGCTGACAACTTAAGTGGTGTATTGCATATAAAGTAAAAATTAATTAGAGTTTATGGTGAAAATGTTGAAATAAGCTTTTTATAAAAAGCATATGTCCTCCAAATTGGCTGCCAGTGAGCAAATTATGTCACTTGAAATGTCTCAATTGCTATGTCAGATACTTTGTTTGTCCTTGCTCATTTTGGGGTCTGGTAAAATGAACATGCATACATTAAAATGTGCTTGATATACATGTTCACAATGACTGTACCCTGACAGTATGAAATTAATCAAACAGCATGCTGTCTATTGCTCGACAGCACGCACTTCAGTCTCACGGACAGTGAGTGGTTCTTTCCACTCTTTTTCAAGTGTTGTGTATTTGAATTTTATTTTTTCATATCATCTCAATCACCACGGATGCAACCGTTAACTAGTGATTCAATCTGTCACGCTAAGGTCTACTGTAGTTGACTCTCATTAGTGCAGCTAGCCCAAGATTTAATCAATCTCCCTGAACTCCCTCTTTTTGCACTGCTTTAGTAAGTTTGCTGCGATATAAGTTAGTCATTAGCTTTCTCAATCTTTGCAGTAAGTGTTGTGAAGGTCATCTGATGCTTCTACCTTAAAAAAGTTTTTGTTTACTAAATGATACTGTTTCAATTTGCTTCTCTGCTGTCACTTGCTAACTGTCATAAGCTATTACCTTACTTATATAACCCTGGATTCATGAGTCATTGCAGCACCTCCTGTCCAACACCTCTCTGGTCTGTCTAGTTTTACATCTCCAGGACTGCTTGTTCTGTAGACGGAAACTATGACTGTAGTCACCCAAATCTTGTTGGCAATTGCCACCATACACTGAGATCAAAGCAGCTCCCAGCGATTTCCATTTTTAATTTCAAGTATGTCAGGTGCTGACCAGCACTTCTCTCATTTCCTTCACGCTACAGAAGGCTTGCATTTATCACCCATCATCAATCACAACTGAATGCACGGCAAGTTATTAATTAGCATTCATACTCAGCTGTCAGCTACTTCACATGGCCTGCAATTGCTTGACTATTTACCCATCATTGCAATTACATGTTTAATTCAGTGGGTGGCCCTTGCTTTGCCCCTGTGCCTATTCTCTGGAGAGCTGTGTCTGAATTGCTGCTGACTAATGTACTACCCCAATTCCTGTAACGTTCTGAGTGACGGTACTTACTGCTTACTAGCAGTACGTTACTGATTTACTAAAGTTCAACCAAGTATTCTTTACAAAACAAGCAAATTACAGACTATATATACACACTGTGTTGGCTGACCAGACCCAATGTTGTAGTGGCTGTCCTAAACAGGGCTTTTTCTCTCCACAAATAAATAAGGTACCAGGCCATTATTTGAACCAGTCTTGTATTAGTCTTAATTTAGTCTCATTTCAATCCACTCCTGTTTGGCCAGTTAAAGTTACCGCATTAGGCTTTATGTAGTTACTGAAAGGTAGCATTAACACTTTAGATGAGTTATCTGAAGCAAAAGGTTGACAGTCTAATGATTAGTTTGTTGAATGGGTTCAGTCAAAATGATGCAAATGCACATTATGATTATTTGGCAGCATATAACAGGACAGTCACTAAAAATGTATCCAGTCCTGTTTATTCTACTGCCTGTATTTATGGGCTTGCCTTTATTTGTTCATGTTGACCACACACTCAGTCCTTATTCAAGGCCCTGCAGTTTCTATTTGAGTTAATAAAGTAATTCATCTCTCATCTCACAATTTTGCAACCAACCCCAAATATGATGGTAAACAGGTCGTAGGTCTCAAACTCTAACAGACTACATTTTGTTTTTTTGTCTTTTGAGATAGACACTCTATTGGATTAGGCATCCCATAAGTGCTTGCTGCTCCTTGGCTACGAGATATGGACTACACACTCAACACTGACCAATTATAACTTACAGCCAGCAATGAATGTTTACATATTTAAACACCAATTTATGAAGGAAAGGGAATCTGGAATCAGCCACTGTCATGCAGTGTTCTGTCTTTAGCCTTCCCATTTGGTAGAAAGATCTTAATTTTTGTAGGTGCACATTGTATATGTGTGAGCAAGGGGTGATATCCCACTAACAAGTGTTATTAATTTCTCTTGGTCACAAGGTGATGGCTACAGGTTCACTGAAATGAAAATAAGATACAGTTTTTCCTATGTCTAAAGCTATGAGAGATTACTGTTGGGTTTTTTTTTTTTTACAATGGTCAGAACTGTCTGAGATTTTGTGTTTTGTTGAGTTTTGGTTATGCCACCAGTGACCTGTTATATATAATTTGATCCCAGCATATTTGACAGTTAGCCCCTTGTATAAATTCAAAATGACAATTTAAGAATTAAGAACTTCTTAGCCAATATATTATCTGGTAACACGCATTGTCAGTAGGCTATCCAGCCAACATCAGCATTTCATTTTTGTCAAAGGCTCACCAGCACATCTTGTGAAATATATTTCTGCCCGGTTACAAAACAAGGTCATGTAGTTTTTATAGGGATCTAATAAATCTTGAGTCCGAGTGCAGGCAATCAGGGTGTTTGGTCCATTTACAATATCTTGGGTAAATACCAAACTTGGAAAGCCTGTGCCTAATTACTTAGCATGTGGCTCTGTGTGAGGGTGTTTGCACACAGGTTGCATATGCTTGAATGTGTGTCAGCAATCAGAACAGGAACGATGAACGATGAAATACAATACCAACAGACCTTGATAGATAGTCCAGACATTCTGATATTCACACTGTTTTATGTTGGTTGCTTGTTTTTATAGAGAATGTTAGTAAAAAAAAAAAAAAATCCCTGGATCATGAGGAAGATGTGTGATAATAGCCTTAGAATCGTTTTTTCGTTAAAATCCCAGATCAAGCTCTGTCGGTTCATTTCATCCAGAGAAACAATCTGAAGCAAACAGATCTAATTAGTTTATTCAATTTAAATCTTATCCCAGAAAGCAACACTGCCTATGACAGACTAGATTTTATCCCCCCATCCAGCTTGTCTGCTGCAGTGTTATATGGGGTAACAGTAGTCTGCACTCATTATTTTGAATGACTGCACAGTGCCTGTGAGCGAGCCAAAAGGGGCAGGATGTATTCTCACAACAGAGGCCTCCACACATCTACACTTTAGTGAAGGGAAAACAGGGAGACAAGCGTTTCAGCTTACCAAGTAGCATCTCTGCGCCAGCACACAGATCTTATATCTGAGTACAATTGGCTCCATCTGGGGTATTCCTCTCTGTCTGTTTTGAAGATCACCACTTTACCTCCACAACGACTCTTAAGCGACTGGATCCGACTGCAGTCTGCTTTGCTGTATGACACATTCTTACTCCGGTGGCTAACATCGTTAGCTGTCGAGGCTTCACTGACCTAAAGATGTTAGCGATGGCAGACAGCATTGCAGGAGACGTTAAGCTGAAAGTGGTGTGGCTGTGAGGGGGAAA
This sequence comes from Datnioides undecimradiatus, assembly GCA_008933995.1. Classification (NCBI taxonomy): domain Eukaryota; kingdom Metazoa; phylum Chordata; class Actinopteri; order Lobotiformes; family Datnioididae; genus Datnioides; species Datnioides undecimradiatus. The sequence continues at coordinate 215,571 of WARS01000091.1, read as the reverse complement.
ACCGTCTTGCTAAACAGCCCAACCTGTCCGCTCAGTATAAAAGATTAAACAGTTGAGAATCTTCAGTAGAAAAAGAGTGGGGCCAAAAGAAGAAATGTAGTAGCTCTTTTAAGTGAGGTAAAGAGGGTTGACTGTCTCAGCTGCAATGGGAGACCTTTCTTCTTTCTCCCCATAATGCAGTGTGCCTCCTTGAAAGCTCAACCATGGCTAATGATGAAAACTAGATGAAAGGCGCATCATGGGAATTGACCTGCCCTGACCTTAGCGCTTCCTCGCATCCACCTGCTGTGCATTCCCAGAGAGTTTCACCCAATGTGATCTGGCTGTGCTTGGCCTTTGACTTGTATTAGTCATGTACAGGCATTCATGTTTAAACAGCTCTACCAAACCTGGCTGGATAAAGGAAAAGAAAAGCTACATAGCCCAGAGATTCACTCTTCACCACGGTTCCCTCTACTTTCTTGCTTCATTTTTCCTACCAATGGGCTTCCACTGTGTCACTCAACCAACACACAATCCAGTTAAAGAAAAAAAGGGCAATGGAATAAACAGTGCAGGTAATTACTTCTATACGGTAAAGTGGTCCAATCTGTAGAATAGCAAAGAACATTGATCTCAACTGAAGGTACAATGAGTTTGATTGATACAGTGTAATGTGATTTAACCACTATCAAAAAGTAGTACCAACACACAGAGTACAAAACTAGTCCTTATATGCCCAGCTCCACTCAAGCTATATTATGTTATGCAAGAAAGTATAACCATATCCCCAGCCCCTCCCCTTTTCTGTCCCCAATTCGAATCCACAACATCCACAAACTGGAACTGTGTTTCCCATGGTCCTGCGAGGGTGTGTGTTTTCCTGTGTTCCAATCAGGAAATCCGTCTGAAATTGCTCCAATGCAAGGGAGAGGGTGAAAATTATTCTTAATAATGACATAATCAGCAGAGCAGCCATCAAGCAGATAAATTGTCATGCGCATCGTGCTAAAATATCCAATTATCCTTTGTCCCCCAGCTCTCTGTGTTGAAGTTGGAACTGCCAGAAAGCCAGTAGGTGGATCCCCACTTCCCACTGGTTCAGTCCCGCTGGCAGGTTTGCAGTATACACGCCCTCCCCAAGAGAAGAGGGCTTAAACAGCCTTGGTGCTTAGTGTACAGATCTAGATATGTAAATAGGTTCTATACAATAAAATTGTTCCCAATCCTCAAAAATAAATGGATGAAAAGTATCTGTGACATTTTTTTTCCTCAAAATGGTTCCATTGTGCATACAGGGTTTCTTCTTCCTTGAAGGGTTCAGTCCATCCCTTGCTCTATTCAACAGTTGCTTTTGCTTTATCTTACATAGCCTCCATTTATGAAGTTAACACATGCCTAAATTGGTTTGCGCTGCATCTACTCTGTGCCCCACAAACAGAGTAATCTGCAGTGCGATGCCAAAGGAAAACAATATGTTTTCTTTCTTTTACAAAGTGCTCCCCTCTTCTCACCTCCGAGGCGTGTCTGATGCTCTGTTCTGCTTCCAGATAATACTGTCAAGCAGTCATTTGTCAAAAGATCCCGAAGGCCATATCTGTCGCTAGAAAGAAAAAGTAGTTTACTGTACCTTGTTTTGCTGCAATATCAGAACAAAATAATAATAAAAAACATCCTCCTCCTTGTTTTAGCTTGTAAGGTTGTTTTTCTTCAACTCCTTATTTGTACTTTTTTCTTCTTGTATTTTATTTTTCTACAAAAACATAATTATTCTTTTTTTTTTTCCCCTCTGGTCCAAATCCCCAGAAATCCCTTGACTATATTCCCTCAGGTATTAACAGGGTGTCATACAATCCCAGTGTAATTCCATGGGTGTCTGGCAACTCCAGGCTGGCATTTCAGCTCCTGACATATCTGTGTTTGTCAGCATGTCGGCCTTAAGTCCCTGCTGCAGCAGTGGCGTTAGATTTTAGCCTCAGCCATCAGAGTCCTGCTTGCGTGGGTGGATACATGGGGCTATACCCGGGTGGTGGAGTGTGAGTGTGGGTGTGGGTGGGGCAGGGTGTTATTCTGCCCACTGCTGGGGAAGGTGTTGAAAGAGTGGAGCGAGGTGAGCCCACCCATGGTGCTGGGGATCATGGTTATGGTGTTTGGCGTCATAAGCGGGATGTCGTCCGGCGAGCGCCTCATGGCCAGAGTGTAGTCCGGCGGGCAGGCAGTCCTCAGCACCATGTCATGCGGGTGCAGGGAGTCGCCCACCCCCCTGCAGTCCCGGTCCAGGTCTGAGTGCTGCTTCATCTGTAGGGACATGATCTCCTCCTCCTGAGTGTGAGCCAAGTCGTTGGCAGCACTCCGCTGAGGGCTGCAGCGCCTGTGGACATCATGCCGGCGCTTGTCCTTCTTGTAGTAAAGTGCAGCAAAAGCCAAAATGTTAAGGAAGAGTAGGGAGGCTCCGACAGCGATGGTTACTGACAGCTCAGTGGAATAGTCACGTTGGTCTACCAGGTGTGGCTGGTTGTGGCTGTCTTGGGTCTCGGTTGGGAATGGAGTTGGGTTTGGGCGCTTGGTCACCATAACCTTGGTCTTTGGGGTGCGGTTGGTTGCCTCTGGTGGAGGAATCTGAAGACAGGAAAAACAATGGTCAGTACAGAATCGATCTGAAGAGTTTCAGCCATTGTTCGCTGAAAGTTCAATGTGCTTTGTGCTGACACAGTCTGAACCTCTTAATCAGATTTCCAAGCCACCAGGAGTTAACCCACTCAGGCATGAAGAGGATGCACAAACTCCACACAGCATGGCCTCGACACCTGCACCAGACTGCCACCACAAATTTCAATAGATGACGCCCGCAGCAATCGAGAATTCAGTACCTGCTTTGCAAATATCCTCTCACAGTCCTGGATCATTGTGTGTAAACGTGAACTCATGTGAATCTGGGTGTTGATGGAAAAGATATTAACACCTATTTATGATTGTATTTGTTTCATTACTTACGGAACATCTCCTTAAATCATTGTCCTTCATGAAGGCAATACTTCACTTCATACATCATTTGATCATAGAGTCGTATAACAGCTGTTAGTAAAGCTGATGGCTTATGAACAGATGTGACTTTCCTCCTCATTATAATGAAACTAGAGCTCTGTGTCAATTTAAATAAATGTTTGATCTTTCAGCACTTTAACATGCAACAAGTCATATCAAGTCTCATGGTAGAGGAATGCGCTCACATGAAACACTTGAGGGCAGGATTAGACGAGAGTCAGGTCAACAACCAATCTGAATATTGCATTTAAAAATCCCTTTTTTTTAAGCAGCTTGGGTCTGTTCCAAAGCCTTTACTGTGGAGGGAACGACTCAGGTAGTTAATTTTTACATGCAGGATGAGATATAGATGATTTAGTACCAACCTTGGTGGTGGTGGGGATGAGCTGGGTGACCTCATTGAGGCTGTGCAGATGAGGAACCAGCTCCAACCACAAGTTGACCTGAGGAGAACAGAGAAAATATAAGAGTGGGGGGAAAAATGAAGGAGACCATATATAAAAGAAAGAGCCTACCAAAAAGCCTACCTTAATGATTCTGATAAAGTAAAATTAGGCACAGGGCTTTACACAAGTCCATCTGGTAACTTTGGGCTTATTCACATGAAAAGGTCAGATACAAGCCAATCATATGGAACACCTTCAGATAGAAGACTGAGTCTTGAATATAAGTGCAGGTGCAATCCATGAAGAAATTAGGTTATTGCAGTGGCAGAAAGTTATATTCAGTGCAAAAAATATACCATAATTGTGAAAGACCAATAAAGTCAGTATGAAAATTGAGTAAATAAAGCTCTGCTGAGAGAACTAGAGAAGAAAGTCACAGTCAGTGCTTGAAAAACTGCTTGAAGAAAGAAGCTGATGCTTGAAATATTGTGTCAGTGTCTGGTTATTGTGTTCACTATGTACAACACAATGACACCTGTTTTAATTAACAGCTCCAGTTGTCAGGGATGAATACATTCACATTGTGTGTTTTTGAAACACTCTACTTACATTTCAAAACACTTTTATACTGTTCTTTACTGTAGTGCTACTTTATCTTATTTATTCCGTATCATACCTTATTTCTTGTTTTTACGCACGCAGTATCATGAATGGAAACTGCAAGCTTAATCTTACAGGTTTGCAGTGACAACAAATATCATATTCTGTTCTGACTAAGATGATGCTACCATACTTTACTGGGAGATAATTAACCAAATATATTTGTTGTCACCCTGTATTTGCAGAGTGACCACTGATGTACAGTAGATGCTGACATCGAATCTGATATGGGCAAAGTGCAATAGCAGTTAAACTGTGAGGTATCCTTTGCCTCTGTAACCTATTCCACTTGAAAGTAAGATATCTAAATAATAGTGGAAAATCTTATGAAAACCCAAATATAGCTGTCTAAACCAGGATTACTGTCCAGAATTTGTGTTCTTCATTCTGGGAGGGCTATCATTAGTATTCAGCTGGTCAAGTGTACAGCACACGGTGCATTCAGTAATATCTGACTCTACCTTGTTGGCACGGTAATGCTCTTTGACACGGGGCTTCAAACCAATGTGCAGGTACAGCTGGTCTTTCTGGTTGTAGCGTGTCCATGCCACTTCTTCAAAGCGATTGGGCTTGGTGTGAATGAACTTGGTGTCCTGGGGAACAGGCTGGTTTGGGTCCCTAACAAAAAGAGTAGATGAGAACTGAGTTTCCCAAGAAAGAAGTCACAGCGAGGTGACATCTGCTAATGGTTTTATGGCAGAACAGGCTGCAACCAGTTTCAAACAATACAGCAACTGGACAGGAACTGTAGACTCCTATGCACGATGCAGCCCTCTCCAGGCCCATCAGTAACAGTTATGTCAGCTTGCAGTTGTTTACCGCTAATGACAAGACAAACTAAAGCTTAACCAAAGGTTGAGCAGACCCTTTGAGACTCCACTCTCTCTGTATTAAAAAATTAATTTTGACCTAAGTGTAGCATCTCCCTCAGGCTCATCAGTGTAATTATGAAAATACTGGAATGCAGTGGTGAGATGCAGCCCCCAGGTTTCATCAAATATTAATCAACAGTTTCTGAGATATCACACCTGATAAAATCAAAAAAAGGTCAAAAGGAGCAGTATTTCTCACAGATGAGTGGTTTTCTAAAGATTCTGATTGAATGAAAAGGTCCTCAGACAGCTAATAACCTCAAAAGTTTCTCTAATTTAAACATGTATTCAAATGCTAAAAAAATTAGCGCATCACAGTGTCTAAATTATGGATGTCTCGTTAGGAGTGAACCTATTTATATATAATTTATACATAAAAAGAAGCTTCCAGTGAAGGAATGTTTGGGTAAAGATGCAGTTCAACCAAGCTGATAATTTCCATAAAGTATTCACGCCAGTATTCACTATAAACCATAAACACATAAATAGCTATAATTTTAAATGTATGTACCCTCTACTTATGGTAAACATTACAATAAAGTCATAATAACATAACAATCAACTATACTGTAAGTCTGGTCTGGAAACCCATATGATCTTCTTATATTCGGGACATACAGAGAAGCTTACAGAACACATTCAGCATGGGATGCTAAATAGACCCACTTACACTCAATCTGTGCAGAACTGAGCCAGCCATGTGAGCTATGGAGGCCCATTCCGACCCACTGAGTGCCCCATTGTCTGAGAGCGGCATATGGAGCCAGCCAGACCTCATCAGGAACACGCTTAACCATTCAAATTGGTGGCATAAATCTCCCAGGTACCCGGCGTTCCACGTCAATTTGGGGTTATATATGTACATCATTAGTGCCTTTCTGTTCCCCTCAGGGCTACTGGGCAGTGCACAGAAAAAGCCAATGCCCCCCCATTACGCTCTCGAAAAACAATTACCACCATGCCTATATGCTGAAAGGCAACGTGAGACAGAAGGAGGAAAAAAAGGATTTTAATTTTATCCCATCGAGAATGTCACTCTTCAGGCTACAACCATTAATTAAGAATGTATTTGAAGATATGAAGAGGGTATCTGCACAGAATACCAATTACACTGTACAGTCCATAAAACACCAAAGCACAATTCACTACCCCGAGTCATCAAATGCAGGTTAATATCGAGGAAACACAATTACAATGAAATTATCAATTTGTTCATGGTCTTGTAATGGTGAGTGCATGTTGATCCAGTGCAGAACAAATACCCACAAAAAATAAGCCTCTGGCTAGCCTTTATAGATCTATGTTACTTATGGTAATTTATTGAAAATAGCTCATAAATAGAGAATCAAACATGTGAATAGAATGCTTGTGATTTTCACATTTCATAAAGTCTCATTTGGTGGTGCAAATTAAAGAGCATATTTTCCACATTGTGGCACAGCTATTATCATTTTCATGACGTGTAACATTTAAGTTTTCTCTGCAGCTTTAAAAAAAAAAAGGAAAAAAAGAGAAGAACCATAAATGAGGTTTTGCTTTATGTGGAATGCTGTGTTAAAAGAAGCTCCTCAGTTTTTGTTTGTGATGTCAAATTTTAGTCTGGTATACAATAAAGGCTTTAGGTCCATCTGAACAGTTTCACTGTCTCTTGCCGTTAACATGGGCAGCATTATTCATTTTGTGTGCTTGATTTCTTTGAGTTCATTTGCTGCCTTTCCATTTACTCAGCAAACCAGGTTACCAGCAGAAACCCGCCGGGGGGTTAATCTCAGCATTTTAGCCAGAAGACACCATACATTACACCCAAGCAGCAGGTCAGCGCGCCTTCTCTACCTCTGACCTTATTCTGGAACCATGGCTTTCTCATTTTAACTTTATTAGTGAGAGAAGACAGTGTGCCAGTTGCTTGTGTTTTGGTCTGTGAGTCTGTGTCAGAGCAGACAATTAGTCCAATGTTCAACACTGGAAACCAACTTCTGTAGACCTCCCAAGGACACTTCAGCTTTAGTTAGACCACTCTGTGTAATGATCTCCCCTTTCACCACAGTTAAAGTGTTCACCTTCAAAGGTTTGCTGCTAGAGCATGTACAATAATTTGACTTGAGGCTACTTTAGTTGGTACACTTAATGCATGAACTTGCAATGTCGAACTAGCTTAAGCTCAGCTAAAAGGTCAGTCAGAGTTATGATGGTGCTGTCCCTGTCCATGATGACAGCACATAGTGAGTGAGCTGTATTTTTTGCCACATGCACAGCGTCATCATACCCTGTCTTGGCAAAGTTGGTCCAGTAGGTCATGACCACGGCACTGAGCATCACGTCATTCTTGGAGAAGTTGCAGGGAAACAGCTCTGTTGGCCCGATCATGGGTAGGCCAAACACATAAGGGATCTCATCTCCATGTGCTGCATCTGCCCATGGTGGTACCTAATGAGCAGCAGATGAATCAAATCAGATCGGTATTATTACATTCATGTGACAGATACAAGACATTGAAAGAGATTCTTATTGCTGCTGACACACAATGGATATTGCGACACGGACAGATCAAAGAAGCTGGGAAACAACATTTTTGGAGAGAAAAAGGGGAAAATGAGATAAGTTTTTAATATTATTTTGCCCATCATATCTGGCCCATTATTCAGTGTATTACATAGAGACACTAGACGAGAAATAATGCAATGGAACACGGAGGCTTGGAGCTGAATTTTAAACTAAGATGTTGAAGGATCTTTGCACTCTCAGCCTGTTGAATGAAAAATATGGTCAAATAAAATGTGGGCATTTAATCACTACTCCTCACTTTCATTCAGGACTGCATAATTAGTTACAATGGTTATGCAAGAGCAAAATATATATTTTATATGAGATTATATTCAGAAAGTAGTTATAAAAGTAAAACTACAGAAAAAGAGTAAGGAAGCTATAACTAGTGTCACTTCTTCAGCTGCATTTGCGAATCCAATGATGTAACTGGAATAAAATCAAACCTTGTCTTATGCCACGACGGAGTGCTGCCTCTCTTTTTCTATTTGCCAATCTGCCGTCATGGCGCAAAGCAATGAAATTTTGTGCTGTTAAACAGTCAGAAGCAGATTTTTTCCCTAAATCTGACACAAAGAAACCTCTTCTAAAGCTTTGTGTGGAGGCCAAACTGTGTTAAGTGATTCTGTTCATGGAGAGCCTCAAGGTGTGTTGAAGCTAAAGGAAAAAGTGATTTTCCAAGATGATGCAATTGGCCACAAAGTCGGGACGCCACAGAATGCAAAACCATGCTAGTTCACTCTGGATGGTACAAACTGAAGCAGAGTTGGTAATATTTCAATATCATAATCCACTTTTGGAATGTACAGAGAAAACTGGTGTGGAGGAAACTGACAAGATGAATCTGAGATCCTGGTAAACTCTGAGATCAGTGTCGAGCAGAAACACACACACCAACACTCGCATACACACACAATACATAATCAGTGCATGTTGTTGGCTAGAAAGGGCCAATGTTTGTGCAGTTGTACTATCATGGCTGATTGGCAGATTAAAAAAAAAGTTGAAATGTGTGAGAATAAAGTTTGCTTTGAGCTCAGTTTAAATGCTGGCTGGTCCATCAGACTGAGCTGCCCTTTCACTTTATTATTTCATTTCATTTCATTTCACATTGTGTTCATGTGAGCCCATTTCTGTTGAGATATTCCAATCATCAAAGTCAGATATGTGGGTGAATCTGAAACCAGACTTCATGAAAGCACCTTCAGAGTTGATACGGTATGAGTAATTGATTGAAAATACTACTGCTTCCAATTAGAATCAAAAATCAAACTTACTCTATTTAAACTCTGTGCTTCATCCCTAATTGTGGCCTCTGTGAGCAGTCAGTACAGTAGTTACCATTACCCAGACAGCCAGATACCCACCTGTTCTGTCTGACAGTGGTGGTAGAAGGCGTAGAAGTATGTTGGTGAGCCAAAACTGGAGTGCAGGTCAGCTGTGGCAACGGCTGGGGCCACCCACTGGTGATCGGTGAAAAGGGCCAGTAGTGTCTTCCGGCGGGTCTCAGGGTTGTGCCTGTCAGCCCAGTCTGTGTACATGAACTTGATGGTCTCTCTGAGGATGTCTTTACCCTCTGGGTAGCCATAGAGGTCATCAACAAAACTGGACACGGCGTAGTCGAAGTCGTTAGCCTGAACGCCGTTTTCATTGTCCACTATAAGCTCCACAAACTTAAGGCCCTCACCTTGGTTAACTCCCAGCATAATGTCGTAGTTGAGGAACTCACCTTGAAAGAGATGTTGCAGATGGTTGTTAAAAAGAACAGACCTAGGGCAAAGTATTCTTGAAAATTGCCCTTTCTTAAACAAAGTGAATTAATACCTTGCTCCATGAGAATCTGAGGGTCATCAGGTATAACATCTCCATCTATAACAGGCCCAAAGGCGATGTGGTAGCGAGCTGGCTGGATGTCTTGATCCACCAGCTCCTTGTAATGTTTTCTTTGAAGGCACACCACAAGCTCCACTGTGTCCTCCAGGTTACAGCCCACCTTGCGGGCCAGCATTCGAGCATATTTGGCTGGCTGGAAACTCACGGCCCAGCTCGACAGAGCTGTGCCACTCTGGGCAATGGCCCTCTGGAACAGGCCTGGAGACGAAAACACCAAGGAGGAAAACATGACAAAAAGTTACAATTTAGAACTCTTTCTAATAACATGAGTAGAAAAAAAATCATCTTCACAGTCAACAACATCACAGTCTTTAAAAAAGACACACATGGTGAGCTGCAGTAAAATTATAAGAGGTAAATGGAAGACAATCAAGCATGAAATCGAGATAAAGTAAAGTTTAAATTTTAGTTTAAAGGCTAACATAAAATAAAAATAAATCCCTTTAAATGCATAGTCTCAGACATATTTATCTTCACAAATGAAAAAGGATTACAAATGAGCTCTTTCTGAAAAGTCTGCCTGGTTAAAAGATGAGGCTCATGATTCTAATACCCATAAACCTATTAATGACCCACACGGTTTGACTAGAGGACATGTTTCTTTATCAGGACGCCCAAAACCACTGTAGTTTATTTAGATCCTGCATACACAACCTGCAAGGTGAGTGTCACATGACTGAGACAGCTGAAAGTTCAAGTATGCTCATTTTCGATTGCCATTCTAACTTGTCGTTGTATTGTAAGTAGATGATCACAACACATCCCTCTTTGAAAAAATACTTTTCTCTTTTGAAAAGGTAGAGAAGATGATAAAGCTTGTAATTCCTTTTAAGTCTTGTTGCTTCTCCTTGTTCTTTTACCTCTTTTTATGTTTCACAGACCATACAATATCATCTTAATATGTCAAAATGATAATTATGAGAGAAACAATAGAGGAAACAATAGAGAAACATATAAAACTTTAAGCAAGGAAATAGGATATTGTGCTCTTTATGTAATATTATGGCAATTATATTATTATAGTGATCAGATCTTTAGAAACCAATTTGAGAATCAGGTAACTTACTGTTTAATTTTTTTTATGATCATGTCCTTTTCCTGCAAATTGTTTGTTACATGGGTCAGACAACTGTTTTGCAGAAAATAAAGAGAAGACAGCAAATGTAATATCCAATCACCTGTTTTGACTGAAATGTGTTATTATTGCATTTCTTTATAAACCTCAATAACAGCTGTAATCTGTTCTTGAGCTGATGGAATCCAAAACATTCTGTCAGGACACCAATAAAGGGTTATGTTCTCAATGGTAGCCAGCTCAGCTGTCAAGAAACATGCTAGCAAGCTTTGTTGCTAGCGGCAGCACTAATCTGACATGAAATCCTCATCTTATAGGTGATGGTGATCATTTAAGAATCTTCTGGAAAGACTGACTAGAGCACCAAATTCATCTGCAATTCCCTTATCTTTTAGTGCTCTTTGCTAAACATGTCCAGCTGCTTTAGAAACCTTTTTCTTTTTTTCAATAAAACCTTGCTGTGATCCATCTTTGAAGGTTTCCATCTTTAGTGTAAACTAAGCCTTGTGGGTACTGCTAGTCGCTGATGGTAGAAGTCAGAAAGTTCTGACAGTGGACTTTGTTGGATTTATTAGTTTATGCAGACAGTTGAAAAATAAAAAGAAAGTTCTGCCTTAAAGATTTCTGTATATTCTGTCAAGAGGAAATCTAAATCGCTTTCATTCCTTCACTGAGTGCTGTAGCTGATTCTGTACATGAAACAGCATTGATAATTGGTAGCATATCTTTATTTGCCCCCCTTTGCTCTGATCAGATAAAACAGTGGAAACAGTTCATGTTCAGTTTTCAGAAATCTCTCTGACTTTCAGAGAGAATTTAAATAACTACACTTACACGGCACCCTTTCTGTCGCTCCCAATGCATCTGACCTTATCATCGGATACTGTCAGACAAACGTTAGCGTGACAAGTCAGCGACATGTTTTATGGCTATTTCTGGGTAAAAAAAAAAGAAAAAAAAGACGTAACTCAGTGAGAAAAGTCCCCTGCAGGGCAGTGCTATACGTCTGCAGTAGGTTTGTCTTTATTATGCATGTACTGTATGTGTGTACCTGCCTACAGGATTGTATCTGACCCAGAGTCCTTCACATTGCTCAGGGTGCATTCATGGAGCAGTTTGTTTCACCTCTTGAGTGTTTTTGCCTCAGTAGTAGTTTGTTTGGTAATAGAAAAAAAAGATGATTTGAGCTCAGGTAGTGTTTCATTACGACAGCTGAATGGTTCCAGTTATGGTTAAATGCAGGAAAGCAGGAAGCTCCTACATGAGAACAAAAAAATAATGGAATGAAACTGGAAGAATATGGATAAATACTGATATTAAAACAGATAAGACGTTAAAAAATGGGCTGGTAACAATAAAAGGCTTTTTGAAATGATGCATTTTGTGAAGTGATTTCAAAAGCTGTCACTGATTCAGCAAACCTAAGATCCACAGGCAGGGAGTTTCACAGCTGATGGGCCTTGATAAAAAGCCCCGTTAGTCCAAGCCTCGAACCAGGACTCTGGAACAGCCAGCAGAGCCGTGCCTGAGGATCTGAGGCTGCACTCTGGCTCACAGGGGAGCAGCGATTCAGCAATGTAGCTGGGAGCTGAACCGTGGAGCGTCTTAAAGGCGATAAGTAAGATTTTAAAATTAATTCCAAAACTGAAAAGGTTACAAATGAAAAGAGGCTAAAACAGAGCAGATGTGATCTTGTCTTTGAGTGTTTGTTGTGTTTTGTACCAGCTAATGGTGTTAGATTTAGGACTTAACACTGAATACAATGAATTATAATAATTTAAGTGAGATCAAATAAAAACATGAATGAACTTCTCAAGATCAGAGAGTGAAAAGACCTGGGGCTGTATTTTAGCACAAACGGTGCAACACTGCTTTCTAGTTTCCAACCAATGCTGCCCACATTGCGTAAATAGCATAGTGCTTGCGCTCATCTGGGCGCCCACTGGCGTGTTGGCATTGCTGTCTTGAGGCAGGAGCGAGCAGTGATACTGTTTTTAATAAATACAGCGGCTAGATTTTGGTATTTCATCATGTGGGAGAAAAAAACATCAAGGGTATTTAAACTCCAGGGGAACAGCAGGGAGCAGGCAGGTTGGCGTGAATGCATATTTCATCAGACTCTGATGATTTATATTACATACAATATATAATTTATATCGTTTATAATAATTTATCAGTGTCTTTCATTGGCAGGTTTGCAGATGGATAAACCATGGCTGCAGGTTGTGAGCTGACTGCAGAGCTCTGCGCAGTATAGGATTTTATCCATATAAGTGGTTGATCTAAGCAACACCTCTGTATATATTAATGATGAACTCAAACTATTAGTAGTGATCAAAGGCAAACAGAGTGAGGGTGGTGTGGACGACAAAGGCGTGAGAGCTGCAGCGGTTCAGCAAGGTAGCCGTCAAGCACACGTGCACTCGTAGGCAGTGTGAACAAGGCTTTAAATTTTAGGGTCTGACACAGAGTGGTCCAGCCTTGTCACTAAAATCAAGTGAGTCAAATGAGGAGAAGTCTCTAAGTCAGTACAGGGAACATTTAATATTCTCTCTGAGCATCACAGCCAGTCAGTTGTGTCCATGGGAGAGGCTTTATCCAAGCCTCAAAATCATATCAAATGCACAACACAAACAGCATATACTCAGGTGCATGCGCTGTATTGCATAAACAATCAAACGTGCATGAACATCTCACATGAGTTCCCTGGTGATTCTTACCTTTGGTGGAGTTGCTCCAGCGGTTGCCCTCAGAGTAGTGAGACAGCGTGAGCAGATTGACACAGGAAGCTCCGGCGCCCGAGCCGAACACAGTGATACGTAACGGGTCGCCGCCAAAGGCTGCAATGTTCTCACTGGTCCAACGCAGAGCCTGGATCTGGTCCAGCAAACCGTAATTTCCTTTGGCTGCCTGGTCACCTGTACTCAGGAACCCTGCACGAGAGAACAAAGAACAGGGAGAACTGAGTTTTATCCTTGTTTTATTATTAATGTTTAGCACAGGGATACAGTATCAATATTATTATATTACTATATTATTACTTCTCCCACTAACAACGTACATATAAAAATGCATATAACTAAAGACTTTAAATGGAGCTCTCTCCTAATAATACTACTAATAATCTATTAAATAATAATTCTACAGTTTGCTTCCCTGATATGGTATGCAATAATGATGTTTTAATGGTTATAATTACCTAACACTGCTAAAACGGAGAAATTATAACAACAGAGGCTGCTTAAAGAAATGGGAACTAATTGAAGTGAAAGGGGAAAAAAATTACAATTTCAAAGCAAAATATTGATTTGAGACAAAATATTCATGCAAGGTGCAAAAGAGCACCTTGTGACCTTAATAATAGCTGAATGATTTCCTGTAATTTGGTTACTATGGCAGTAATCTGTAACTATGTCATTAGCAGCCGTACCCCACCGGTCGCTGACTTTGCCTTTGTATTTTCAGTGTTGCAGAGCTAAGGGTAATCATGCAGCGTGCATCACATTGAAGAACTTTAACTTTTCATCATGTGGAGAAAAATCTTTTTCATTCATAAGTTTGCACTTAATTATCTCTAATAAAAGTGAAAAGTGAAGACCACTGGGGACGCAACTCCCCCCCCCCCTTATTTTCTTTTTGATCTCCTTACTTAAAATAGAATAAACAAAAAATTTACTTTTGGACCATCCGAGCATAACTGCAGCAGATAACGAGGCATATTTCTCCGTTGAACAAGGAAAAACCAACAAGGCTGGCTGTTTAATAATTTGCTGCAATAAAACAGGAGTTATTACCCTGAAGAGCCACTTAAAGTGTGGATACGCTAAATATAACACAGACACACTCGTTTTGGAGAGAGACATATCTAAATCTATGATCCAGCCCCAAATAGAACATACAGTATCACGGTGGTGGTGAGAGAGGGTCTTCTGGTTCAGACTGAGTTTGTGCGGAGTAGCTTAGATTTGTTTTTTTGGGCCGAGCAATTCAGACGTTTCATTTTTAATAATTAAGATTTTTTAATATACCACCATCAGCCTGCATTTTCCGTACTTTGTTTACTGTCACATCTTTGAATATGTTAAAAAAACAGTTTAAATTACAGTCCAGCCTCAGTGCCCAATGGATATGCTACAGAAATACATAATGATTCATGATGTATTCTGTCACCCTGCGTAAAGAATTACGACAACTGTACAGTCGAAACTTAGCTTTAGATTAAGGTGTATTGTGAAAAAGGTGGAAATGTACAATTACAACTGATTTCTCAGCAGGTCACCTTAAGTGCAACACATCACATGGTGAGCAACAGCCTCTCAGGGTGGCGAATTAAATAAAGTGTAAGATATCTGAAAAGTGTCGATGAAGTTTTCAGTTAATTCGCCGAGTTATCTCCACGCAGCAGGTACAGCAGGTCAGAGGTGGACAGGTGCTTTCTCTTTGTAATAAGTCTGGCTAACAGTTTGTTTAAAGCCTGTCCGCTTGTGTTTCAGTTCTTTCTGTGCCATGTTGCCATATTCTCACATCTTCACAATGATCCCCCTTGAGTTCTTTCATTATGATCAACATGACACGCGACCCAAAGATACAAAAATAAGAAGAACGTTGCATTAAACCTGAAAAAAGTCAACATCCTGATCCGAATACGTATTCACATGGCAACCTGCCTCACAACAAGGCCACTCCCCCTCCATCCCAACATCAGCCTACCTCCAGCCCCACCTCAAGCTACAAGCCACCCCCCTACTCCACCTTCCAGTTAAAGTACTCAGGGGCTCCTGGTTGATACATTAAGATCCAGTGCAAGCGAGGTATGAACGCTCTGACGAGACAAACCACCTCGAGTATACCCACAGGAGAGCTCCGGTCTTTTAGAGCAATTTGATGTCCGACACCCACACCACCACTGCCTCCATCACTGCCTCCCTCTCCCTCTGATTTCCATACTAAAAGCTCCATTACCAGTTGCAGGCATCCAGGGAGTCCTCCACACTCACCGATCCCACCCATGAAGCCCCCGCAACCCCTGTGCTCACACATTTCCCTCCCCTGTCCTCTTTTATGTTCTCATTCTCTCCACTGTCCCACTCTGTGACTAAATGGAGTGCTCATTACCCAGTGTCAGTCAACACCACAGTTCATTTCCACAGGGATGCTTTCAGGCCACGTGTGTGGACACACCTGGAGTAATGCCTCTGAGGAGGTACATGCCCCTGTAATAGGCTGCAGAAAGGAATGATGTCATCACTTCTAAACACCCTGCATTTTGTGCCATGTCTCCACAGTAAAGGCCGTACTATATACTGTAACTTCCTTGGCGTGAACAAATAAAGGCCAATTAAAAACTCTGAGGGACGGTGTAAAATTTCAAAAGCCCCAATCCCTGCAGCACAGCAGCAGAGTTAAGCGTCTTTTTAAAAAGAAATACAATTTTGACACACTAATTAATCCATCCACTTCTACTTTGTGGTTCTTTTGTTTTGTCACTGACTCTCAATGCTTCCTGCAGATGCTCCATATTAAAGACCTGCTGGAGAGGGAGCGGTCCTACCTTTTTGGCTGTTTGGGAGCTTTTATCTTGAAATTTTGTATATTCTGCGTCATTAACAGCAGCCTTACAGCAGCTAACAGCAGCTAACACATAAACTACTGAATAAACATAACAAAAAGGGAAATGCAAAGTGAAACCGAGCGGAATGAAACTTCACCAAGGAAGTGAGCATGACTAGCTGCATTGCTGCAATTAGTCTTGACAAGACCTCAAGTAAACATTGAGGAAGTTGAGTTTGCATTTAGACGAAACAGCACAAACAGAAATGAAATAGAGAGTGAACAGGGACAGTTAGACATAAAAGTCGGTTATAAATATAAGCCAGTTTCAAAAAAAGGCCTGGCTCTCTACACTTGAGATTAATGAGGACCTCTGTTGGAGAATATACAGGAATGTATCATTCCAGTCAGCTCAGGTTAAGGGCTCCCACTGTATACAAGAGGATGTATAGAGGCATTCCAAGATAAATATGATATGATCGTATTAAAGGCAGAAAACACAGAAATGCAGTTGTTTTAGAGGTTTGCATCAGTGCACTGCTTCTAGACTGACCACAAGCTGACACGCCAAACTACTATGGTGACCTTATAATAATACACCTGCTAAACATCAGCTTGTTAGCAATGCTAAGATTGGTTATTGGCTAAAGCACTTCCTCAGAGCTGCTGGCATGGCCGCTGACTGTTACCTTGTTGATAAACTGCTATGAAATGCAAGCTAAACCCAAGATACACTGATCTCCCATTACAATGGCAGCAGAAAATCATTTTTTATACTGCACATCACACAATGATATGGATTAATATGACTGCTATGAGATGAATTTATACGTGATAGTACATGAGATTGTGATTATAGTGACCGTAATGCATACATTAAGTTTATGATGGCTTCGTAATGGCATTCAGAGTCTTTTCAATGGTACTTAAATGTAAAATTGATGCATAATGTAGGCTAATTTGCTAATATATCTTGCACAAATGACGGAGCGTTTTAGAGGATAACCACACACATAATTCTGTCATTATGTCACCGGCTCACACATGCAACACATGAGCTCTGCACCATGTGCACCACTGAGAGCTGGCGGACATGCACTGTCACAGACAAATACAGTAGATTTGCATCCACCCACCCTTGGCGACACCCACAAACAGACGCGTCCCTCGGCTGACTTCTTAATTCACTTCATTCCCTGCTCCGTTCCCTCTCCGCGGCCTCATTTATTTATTTATCTGTGCGTTTCTTGATCAAAGCCTAATCTCGTGGAAGCAACAGCGGCCGTCTACAAGAGAGATTTTAATTGATTCAATTTAGCTGCAGTGCAGGGATGGGCTGGCAATCACAAAGAGCAAGGCAGGAAGAATGATTAGCACGGCAGCAGTGGTGGGGCAGCAGGGCAGGGCTCTCCCTCCCTTTCTGCTCCCTTGCTCTCTCTCCTCTCTCCCACACACACACACACACACACACACACACACACACACGTGGGCACTCAGATGAAGATGCAAACAAAGCACGAGCTTGTTTGATTTTGGAATATTTGAGGACTGATTAATTTTGCATTCAAGTTCTTTAGCCCTTATTCTAATTTGAATCTAATCATAATTCTTAACACTAAAACTATTAAAAACTAAACCAACAGGCGACAGTTTGGAGGATGTCTTTTAGAATTTGCATCCTTTTGGGCACATGTAGCCCCCCGGAGGAAACCAAACTGATGGACACACACTTACACACATAGCAGGAGCAGTGGCCGCAGGTTGGAGCTCCTTAAACAAAAGAGAAGCTGTGGTTTTGAACTGATTTGCAACCACTTGCACTTCATGGTGACTGCTCTCTTAGCCTTGGCAGCTGTATAGAGCAGAATAAATATTTTACAGATTTACTGACACTCTCAGCAATGAGTAGACGTGGCAGTAAAGCTGCTCTGGATGATAAGACACTACCCACACGCACAGAGTCATCCATCCACTGCCGACGTTGACTAGCCATCCCGCTCACGTGAAGCATTTCACCTGAACCTCTGATGTGTGATCTGAAACAAGGTGTTGTCTGCACCATAACGAAGGCCACCTCATAACAGTACAGTAAGAATACAGACATACTACACGTCCATCTTTTTATAGCTAAGATCATCATAATGAGTGTCACCCCAGGCAGTAATCCAAGAGTAAAGTCGGCTGAGAGAAAACAGGCTTATCAGTGCAAAGGAAGAGTGGGATTCATACTCCAACAATGCAGCGATGCATCTGAGTGAGAACAAAAGCAACGAACAAAACACAAGAAAAGCAACGGAGGAGAAAATCAGGCTGAGAGAGGAAATGGATGAGGTTCAGCATGATGAGGCTCAGCCAGTGAGCTTGCTCTGAAGTGTTGGACATGAGCATTAGAAAACACAGTGTGGTGAAGTTAAGTTACCGGGTAAACTGCTGAGTCATTGCTGAAACACTCTCCGTGTTCCTGGAGACACTGGGACCTTTGACACAGTTTACATGAGCTTACCATTCACAACGGAGGACAGTGAACCGTCCCAGTGTCTTCAGGTATGGGTGTGTGGGCTGGTTATGAGATCACTGTTCCTCTCAGGACTTTCAAACCAATAATGATAATAACAGCGTGGAGATGAGGCATAAGAGACGTAAATAACTTATACACGTCAGTGTTTTTTGTAATAAAATGAAATTGAAATGAAATACTTTTTAATCTTTTTCTAAGAAAAAGAATCATCACTCCTTTGAATTAGAAAAAGATTTTGCGATATTAAAACCCTGCACATCCAGGATCTGTATTCCATCATTTTTGTTGTTTTTCATAAGACAGATTTAACTTGAAACCTGTCTCGACCTTGAAGCGGGGAGGAATGGACAAATTAGTGACAATAAAAATGAAAAAAAAGGAAAATTAAGAAGACACAAAAAAAGAAAAAGAGTTTATGGCACTCGGGTCTTTGGTGACGTGCTGTAAACGTTGGGTTTTCGTCTGCATTTCAGTTCCCATGAGGCCCGACGCGCTCCATGTTGCTCCCCTGTGCAGGATACATCATACGTGTCTAGGGCTCAGGTTTGGGTAAAAGCCACCATCCGTGATGACTGAGACTGTGATACGGCCGCTCGGCCTCTAAGCTCTCCGGGATGACAATATTAAGGTGAACCCTGATCCAGGAATCCAGCTTTTATCCCTGCTATCTCTGTTGAACCAGAGAGGGAGAGAACGCCAGACGAAGAGAAAGATGGGATTTTTTTTTAATACTTCTTTCTCTGCACACATCTATTTTTCACAGTCATGGTCTGTATACCATAATCCTCTCTGTTCTCTCTCTCTTTCACTATCTGTCCTTCTGACTCTTGATGTCAAGAAAGACAGAATAGGAACGAGCAGCGGAGGAGAAGGAAAACACCATCGGCGGATCAGGTAAACTGTGGCAGCGGATCAGGCCTATTACCGACCGCTAGAATCAACATTCCCAAAAACAAAATGAGGGGGAAGTTCAGGTGGAGGACGAACACAAAGAGTTTGACAAAGCACTGTGGCTGGATAAACAAGCACGCAGAGAAGAAGACGGTGAGGTTGGAGGAGACAAAGCGATGCAGACAAAGCGGTGAAAAGAGACGGAGAGGAGCTCAAAACAAGCAGGAAGAAAACGGCCATTGTTTGCTGTGGATATTTTTCATATTTCAGTGTCTGCAGACAAATGCCGCGATGTTTAATGGGACAATGAAAGTTTGGATGATGTAGCTCCATCCCTGTAGCCACATGCATAAGACTTTTACACCTGTGTCAGCATGCAGAATCCACTGCAGATTCAGATAATAACCCTCTGTAGGTTCATCGCCATGGTCGGCATCTTTCACATGTCGCAAACAACACCGCTGCAGCCTGCAGAAGACACTGCCGTTATCCTGAGTGACGCTGATTTGAAGCTTTGGCACTTTGAATGTCTGTTGAACGAGTTCACATATTGCTGATGAAGCGTCATCGGCAGATAAATCACTCTGGAGAACATCTACGCCAGGGGTCACCAACGCGGTGCCCGCGGGCACAAGGTCGCCCGCAGCGATCACGTGAGTCGCCCGCCGGCCTGTTCTAAAAATAGCACTAGCCCAGGGGTCACCAACACATCGCCCAGTATCTCGCCAAGGGGTCAATAATATAATAAGACCAAAATTTGATTTGTCACTTGGTAAAACCGGTCTAAATTTCCATCCAATCAAAATTATAGGTGCCCCGCCCCCTGCCCGAGATGAAACGATTGTTTGTCAACTAGCTGTCAATCAAACATTTGCGCTGTGCTGCTGTCAGTCACTGGAGCGGGTGGGGGGCAGGCTGCCACTGTGCCAGGCAGTTAGCGGGCTAGCCTAGCAACAATGACAGCAGCAGAGTTCAGAAACAGCCCTTAACTGATGGCGGGATCATTAAAGAGGCTCTGACCGCTGTGGCGGAATCATTATTCCGGGACCATAAACTTAAGACGGAGAGTCTGTCCGCTGCTGCCGATGTCCAGCTTGGTGCGAACACTGTGCCGCGGAGGGTGTGTGCGCTGTCTGCGGATGAGGTCAGACAGCTGGAGTCGGACCTGAACAGGTGCTTCTGGTTTTCGCTCCAGTGTGATGAGTCTGTGGCCTCCAGTGATACAGCACTGTTTTCACACGGATGCTGTTTGCACATACTGCTGTATGTTATTTGGTTTTTTGATACAGTATTCTAGTTCATAATTTTTGAAATAGAACATAGAAATAGAACACAACATGCACATGCTTATGAATTTAAGTTATTATACACAATATGTGTTCTGTATTAACATTTTTGAATGTGTTATATGCAAAACAAGCATATTCACTTGTTCTATATGGAAATTAGCTATGTGAATAAATGTTACTAAACATGAGTAGCTCTCCGGCACTTTCACTCTGTAAAAGTAGCTCACAGAATATAAAAGGTTGGAAACCCCTGATCTAGGCTATGTATCGTGCTGGAGTCTGGTGTGACATCGCTCCGATGGCGCACTGGTAGTGATGCATTCTACATCAGCCAGCAAGGACTGGTCCGCTTGACCTAAAGAGTTGAGTGACCATAGCGACAGAGGCTACAGGACCAAGGAGTATGGCAGAAGCATATGTCTTAGGCAAGTATGGACACAATGATGGGATTATATGAGATGTTAGAAACAAACGACCACCACAACCTCACCATCTACCGCACACTCCTCCCGCTCTTCCCTCCTCTACAGTCCGGTGTTGTCTGCTTAAAACAAATGGTGCAACAGCAGCCCCAAATATTTACAGTGCCTCAGCAGCGCTCCATCTATATCTGCTCCCTCCACGCAACAACCCCGGAGACAACGGCACGCCGAGGGCAACCAGCTGGGGAATATGCTGATGAGGCAGAGAGCATTTCTCACTGGAAATAATGAACATGCAGCTACAGGATATTCACTCATTCAACCTTTATTTAGACAGCGCTGGGGACAAACATGGAGCAGACTCTCATTTTATGTGTGACCTGTTTGCATGCTGACAGTTAAAAAGCGTGGATCACTGGTAAAAAGGGGGGCATATTAGCATATGAATAAACAGAATGTCACCGAAAAACAATAAAAAATGATGGAGAGCAATGTAAACTCTTTTTTTTGGAAGAAAAGGTGACACAGTGCGACACATAAATAAATGCCTTTTATGTCGGAACTGTCTCCGAACTGAGAAGACCAGCTGTGCACTTTGACCACGCCCCAATCTATCATGTGACAGCGAGTGAAACCTGGACTCAGCAACGCCAGGAACATAATTCCAAGCGAAGGTTAAAAACAGCAAAGATCCAGTAAAAACAAGTTTGTCTTGTCAACTTAAAGGGCGATTTACATCAGGGCTGAGTTTACAGCTTGTTCTTCTGTCCCCAAGCTGTAAAAAAAACCAAAAAAAAACCGTCTTACATTATCTCAAATACAGCAACAGCAACCCGGGCCGACGACCGTAACTGTCTTTATATGGGCAAAGGACAAGTGACAGTTCTCGGAGACTTCCCCCATAAAGGGACGTCTGGAGAACTGTTGGAGGCACACAGAGGCAGACAGCTGAAAGAGTGAAACGTCTGAGTCACTTTACCTCCGCAATCCTCCAACTAATTCACTCACAGAGAAAGTTGATGCGTTTGCACGCATGTGTGTGTGCTCGTGCACCCTTGTTTGTGTGCGCGTCCACATTTGCATTTGAAAGGCGCTTCTTATCTTCGGCGAGTAAACCGATGCCACAGAAGTTAAATGTCCATTTAAATAATACGACCGGAGAGAGAACCAGGGAGGGAGAGGGAGATAAAGCCCGAGCGCATCTACAGAGAGTGGTAAACGTGTGTGTGTGTGTGTGTGTGTGTGTGTGCGTGCATGCTAGTCTTTCAAACTCTGTATCCTTTGCAGCTGACGGTGGGCAGGGGAAATAAGGTGGCAGGGGTGTGTTGAAAAACTGAGTAGTGCAGAATATGTTGAGCTAAAAGCGATCAAACTCAAGCTACCTCTCTGCAGCTGTTACAACACACACACACACACACACAGCAGGTGCTGGTTAACATAGCATGCGACAGGCTGTAAGTCACTGGTGTCTATTACTGTAAATATTTTATGGTAAATCCCCCCCCCCGCCCAGACATCAGCTAATATTTCAAACCCCAACACTGAAACGCGGCTAACTCTTCCTCCGACTGTTCAGCGGTCCATTCCTTCGTCCATCCATCACCTGTGTCTTGTTCCACTCCCTTGTCTATCAGATCTCCTCCCCTCTTCCTCTCAATTTCCTCCCTCCCTCTCCCCCCTCCTCCAGGCTCAAATCAAATTACGCTGTCAACCTCAAAAAATGAAACGAGCCCACCCCCCGTTCATATTTCTCGTCCTGCGCAAACACAAACACGTGTTAATTTGCGTCGCTGCCGTCCTCACAGACTTGCCTGTTCGGGCGAGCTGGTATGGATTACCTCCTTCTGCCGAGGTTGGAGGCGGTGAGGGTTTCTCAGTGTGGGTGTGGATGTGATTAAACTGTTACTCAAGCTTCTCCGACCTCGTGGAGCGAATACACAATAGCCCGTAATTAAGAAAATGTCAAAAAAAAAAAAGATTAGAACTTCAGTGCCACTATATCATCAGGTGTTATACACACAGAAAATGAAATATCAGTAAATAAGAATAAACAGACAGAGTGAACAATCAAAGCGCTCAACAATTAGCAAATGGCTAAATGATGAAATGAAAAACAAGAGAGGATGATGTGCTTTGGTTAAACTGGCTTATTCTGTAAATTGATAAAGTAGATTAACTGAACAACAGTGACTTAGAAATGAGGTAGTCAGTGTCTCTGTCTGCATTAAATGCACTAACGGGAGGAGGTTGAAATCAGCCCTCTATGGTGAATGGAACAAATGTCACGCAAAACAAGGTATTAAATATATATTTGCACCCGGGTCATAAATGTGTGCCACTGACGCAGCTCAGACCCAGAGATCCTGGTTTTTAGTCCATAGTATGAGTAATCCTGTAAAACACAATGGATCCTACATTTCCCATAATGCAGCAAAAAGGATCTTTTCTTTCGTTACTCTCCCATCCCTGGTCAAGGCTCTCCAGGCAGTCCCCACTCCCACTCTACCAGCATGTAATTCAGGGTTTTCTAATAAAAGACATGTTCTCCAGCTGAGATAACCCTGACGGCATCATCATGGGCGTTTTTAGAAAAGGGGTTTTTCTCTTTTTTTTAGGACTGAATGAATTCATGTTGGATGAATTTAATTATTATTATTATTCTTTTATTTCCCTTACTGTGAATTAATTATCCAAACATGTGTTTTAGCATGTTTTGGCATGTTTATTGCAACTCCAGAGCTCCAAGGCGTTTTGTGTTCTCCACCTTCCTTCCTGGCACAAGTATGTCGCCATTCATCAAATATTGTGTGAATAATTCTGATGTGGAACTGAAACGATCGTGAGACAGGCCAATCACCCAAACAATTATGCAATAAAAATAACAACAACAACAACAGTCTGCTTCCTAGCCAGATAGTTCACACTTCACACTAAAGACTGACCCTGCCTTGGTCAATATAGCAGCAAAGCAACATATGTCACATGGACGCTTTGGACATCAGTAGATGTGCATTAACGCAATTTTAGGGTTGCTGTGCTGCGCTGCAAAGCTCGCGTTGCAAAGCTCACGTTGTATCAGCGCACAGTGAAACTGTCTGATCCGGCAGCTGAACCGTCTGATTATTTTTGTGTATAATTACTTTGAGGGCTGGGGAAAATACAGGAGCCTGCTCCAGAGACGCAGTAAGGTTGGAGCAACCTGGCATATGGTAGGTGTCGAGTATGGGTGATACAGATGTAACTGCAGGGTTGAATTGAAGTGTCATGATGATGATGATAAAGATAATAAAAAGCAGACTGATGTACAACTTTTCACATCTCTGCCAGTTTCACCTGTAGAAACAGAAAACATGGCATGCATTGGAGCAGAAGCCAGTGGAGAGTTGGGAACAGTACTGACACGCATAAACAGAATTTACTGTGAAATCAGTCGACTGTGGCGTAAAGCACAGACTGATTTGTGCAAACATTCCATATGTAATTACACATGTGTAGAAGTGTCCAGAAGAGAGAAAATGCATTAAGTGAATGGGAAGCAATTCTGAAAATACTGACTGAGACTATTTTAAAAAAAGCTGTAATATTACATGAATACGGTTTGAATAACACTGGGTTGCTGAATGGAAGTGTAATGCATCACTTGGACTTAAAACTGAGCGTTTGAGAGGACAGTAACAGCACAAAGTTACAATTTGAGAAAGTAAGCAGTTAATGGAAAATCACATTTGGAGGGTTTTTATCTGTAATAACGGAACAGAAGAGGCAAAGCTCCACAGGATGACAAGAGGTGAGTGTGTGCTGCCTCACTGCAGGATGGGGGGGTGCACACTTTCCACAAGCCAAAGAATACGACGCGTGTGAGTGCGCGAGCGTACGTTTGTTTATGCATGCATGCATGTCTTGAGTCCTGATGTGAATGGTTAAGCAGCTTCCTTTCTTAGCACAGGAACATTATTAGCATATAGGGAGGACTGCACCCCCAGAGAGCAAGAGATGAAAACAGAGCAGCAAAAAACAGTTTAGTGAGAGAGAGAGAGAGAAACAGAGAAACAGAGGGAAGGGAGGAGTGTGAGAGGTGGATGACAATGTGAGAAAAGGAGTGTGGGAGGTGCCGGGAGAGGGGAAAAAGGCTGGAGTAAAAAAAAATAAATAAATAAAAAGAGGAAGGAAGAGGACACACGGAATGGAAAGTGCCATTGCAAAGAAAACCCAACACGAAGCCCGCTAAAGGAAGTGAGGTCAAAGATAGCACAATCGGTCCTGTAGATGATGGACGGAGACACAGAGGGTGATCGGTGCAGAAAATATAGAATAGGGGAACGTTTGCCTCCTGAAACTGTTTTAATTTTGTGTTAAACCCTCTGAAATATTCATATGTGACATGGTTCCATGTAGCAGATCAGCAGGAGAGGTAGAGAAGGGTCATAAAGATTAAGAGCTGACTCAGTACTGTCACTTAAAACACTGTAGCATCCTCTGAAAGTCTGCCAACACTGTTTGCTACCGGCCGTGCCGGGCCAAGTAGGCTGTAGCAAATTTCACAATGGGACAAGACGCTACACACAACCACAGCAAACTGAAAATGTTTATGTAGCATTCTAACTGCTAAACATTACTTGAGTTGTAGCGCCCCCAGATTGGATGTGTTCACACCCTGATCAGATTAATATTCCCGAGTAAACACTAATCTTAAATTGCTGAATATCAACATTAAGCACTGGCTCTGGTATTGTCAGCTACCATCCCAACGCATCCCTATCAGCACTGGTCCTCAGAAAATACCCATATAGGTCAGACTCTGACAGCGTGTTGCTAAAATCTCGAGGCGAGGTGGCTTTCAGATATGCATGTCTTTTATAAGAGCAACGTAAGCCGCTTAGTGCTTTTATAGCGAAGGCACTCAGATGGATTCAGAGCCATGGAGCTGTGCATCAGCAGCCCCTCTGCTCCGCGGCAGACAGGAGAGGAGGCAGAATATGTTATCCACGTTATCTTATACAGGGCCGAATGAGGAACTGCAGGACAGGGTGGGGGGTGGGGGGAGTACAACTGAAAACTGCCCTCTGCGGTTTCTCTCTCCATCAGCCAAAAGATGTCACTGCTATTCATTTGCATTAATTCACTCTGAGTGTGAGCTGTTGAAAGTCTCGGAGGAAGTCTAGACCACAAAATGACGGAGCAGTACGGATACGCCACAGTGGAAACCGACTATTGCTAAAAGTATTTGGACATTTCAACTGTTCCCGACTCTACACTCTAACCATGCGACGGGTTAGATTGCACTTTTTACTGGGTTTCATTCAATGGTTGACTCCGGCTGCTTTGCAGACAAGATTTTGGTCATAAAACGCTCTTGATGATGGGACTCTGAAGTGAAATTACAGGGAAATTAGCTTGAAACTCGAATGCTGCTCACACATTAGTGCTTCAGTGGTAATATTCCAATAACATGATACATTCAGCACAATATTATAGCACTCTGCACACAGAGAACTTTTACTTCTGATGCTCGAAACTCATTTTTTTGAGTTTTACAAAGGAAAGTGCAGCAGCACTGTAGCATTTTACTTAAAGCTACATTATTTGATTTTCTGTCCACTTGGGGGCAGCAGAGCAAGTACAAAGTGCATAGTCTTATATTACAGCACCTTATAATAACCTTAAAATATGTGTTAGCTTATTTACACATTCATCAGACTTAGGGACACATTAGCATTCGTCATACTTCTGTCCACCTGACAAATCATGTATCAGTCAGATGTTCCCTTTCCTTTCAGCTTTGTTTTGCCTTAATCTTTAGCCATTAGCTAACGCCTCACTCCGTCTGCTGTTTGGTGTGAACTCTAGGTCACGTTTCGTCTGAGCTTTCAGTTGAAACAATCTGCCTGATGATGAGCTAAAAGAGTCCAGTACAGCTGGGGCCAGCAGCAAACCCAGCGATTACTGTTTGTGGTTTCCTCTGAGCGCCCTCGTTCACATTAAACACTGAATTCACTGTTAATATGAAATAAATATTGATTTCCCCTGCTTTAAGAAGAGGATCTTATAGCTTCTTCTGCTGCCAGGCACTGACGTGGCTGTCAAGAGGGAAAATTGGGAAAATATACACGACTTTCAACATTTCAGAAAAATCCAGGTGAACTCGCGCCTCAGCCATGCTGCTACGTTATGCAAATGAAAAACAGTGACATCTGGGGTCATTCGAGGCTACATCACCCTGTGTTTCTCTTTATTTGTCTACATCTCACACCGACACTCACTTTTTTGTAATTATATGCTACTGGAATGAAAGTAAAGAACAATATTGCCTGGAGCAACAGGGCAGAAGATCATCATTTTACATGAAATGCTTTTTTTTTCCCCTGTGTTAAAGTCTCTTCTTCCCTCTCTACGTCTCGCTCTGTCTCTTGCTCCTTCTCTCTCAGTCTGTCAGCCTTTCCTCCCTAATGAGGCCCCGGCCACCCAGGAAGTGATGTCGCTGTGCGGCCGCCTGTTGCCTCCAGTCATAAACAGGCTGGTTGGAAATGTCAGCCCGCCTCTTGCACTATCTCAGCTCTGCACACGCGTGTGCACGCACACGCACACACACACACACACACACACACACTTCACCTCAAAGATAGCTCCACACATACTGTCATGCATAATTCTACAGAATCACAACTTCTTTCCTTCCTCCTGTTATTATATTCACCTGCACATTCACAGCAAAAATATGCACATGCGAATGCACAAATTCTAACACTTTGCCTGGAAAAAATGCAAATTCACACGTGCAGATTAGCAGAGAAGCGCCTCGTCCCTATAAACACACTTCTCCAGTAAATACCTGCACACAGTCACACGCACTCACACACATCCATTGGTCCCAGTCGCCTGACTGGTGGATAGAGAAAAGGTTACTCGTCCAGATGGAACACTCTGCTCTTTTCTCTCCTCTTCTTTTTGTCAATTTGTGTGTCTGAGTAAAGGTTAGCATCGTCGAGGCACTTCTTGGTGGCCGTTTTTTCATTCTTTGGCCTTTACTACTCCTGACTTCACTAGTGTTTCTCAGCGAGAATCTAATTTGAGCCTCGGTGGCGGCTGCTAAAGAAGCACAGAGGGCAAGGGAAAGCAAGACAAAAGCCATTATACGGATGTAAGTAAACACCAAAACTAATGACCGGCCTGCTGCAGCCCTTAATGATCTAACTTTGCCACTTTTGGGAATATCCTGAGGAGAGGATGAGGCGGCCATCTTTAGACTAAAGTAAATTGCTGCAGCTTGATTCCATCATTTAAAGCGAGCAGTGTATTTGACACTAGAAGCATGCACACTGCAGCTTTAATTAGTCACTCTGAAGGAATGTTAAAGTCATGATGCTCACAAATGAAGTGGATGAACATGGTAGGTGACTGTGTTATCTTCAAAATTTGCAGTGTGTATGCACGGTGCATCATACACCAAACCACAGATGCAGTGGAACAATTCCAGATTTGACGCAGACAGGGCCGTTTGCAGACTTCAGCTGAAGTTTGTTTGCTAAACAGCAGAGGTGCTTCAATTCATCAATGGACTATACAACAATGCAAAGAATTACAGGTTAGTTCAAATAACAAAACACTATTACTTGGATCTCTGCAGCAGCAGAGCTCAGAGGGCTTCAACTCAGTTTCTAAGTACACCTTTGATTTGATTATCTCTACCCTCATAGCTATTAATATGTGCAGTGTTCCCCCACTTTATATCCTGTAAATGACAATTAAATGTCAGTTTCCTGCTGATTTTCCACAGATATTGAAGGCACCTGTTGCAGACATGCCAGACGCGATGCTGGATACGGAGCCGTTTGCTCAAACCAGAACAAAAACAAGCCCGCAGGGAGGGATGGCTGATCTTTTCTCCAAGCTTGACATCAACATACAAGTCAGGTCATTTGTCGTGAATCAGAGGGTTTAATTCTATTAATACTGTGATAGTCCATGGCATTTCATAATCTGAGTTTTGCTGCAAGCTTCGGCAATTAAGCTGCAGGCTGTAGGTGGAGCTTTGTTGGACTTATCCTGACGTGGTCAGTCGTTCCACCACCTGTTGAATTTGGTTTTCTTCCACTATACCCTTGACCTTTTCTTTCATGGAACAGGGGCTATTTACATCGGCTTCCGCTGAACAAAACCCCTCTGGTTTAGAATCAGGATTACTGTGAAATACAAGAAAGAAATAAAAAGGCAAGGCTTATGTTTCCTTAGGCTAGGAGGGGATTATCTGTCTATACCAGTGTTTACGCACATAACATTTACCAAGTTTATTGAGCTGCTTGGTACATATGATACTCGCAACACAACAGGATGTAGGGTGTGAACAGTTGACTGATCCGCTGTTGGCTGAATGATTTATTATTTAATCTATTGGCACGTGACTGAAATTGCTCCACTATCCCCTCTGATGGCTGGACATCCTGTTGGTCCAGAGTAAACACAAAAGACAAAAAAACCACGGCCCATGCCAAAATAAGGACTTTCGTATCCTGCATCAGTCCCACAGCAAACCTCAGATGTGCAAAAGGCAATGTTTGTCCAGAAGGAGGATGATCACAAATGTGATTTCAGTAATCTACCCAGTGTTTGTTTACAAGACTGCCATAGCCAACTGTTGTTGATCTCTAGTCAGATTTGATGAAAAATCCTTAACTGAATCCTTTATTCAGTATGTGAACATAACACCAGCGCTGTACAGTGTGCTGCCAGGACACAAGTCATTCTACAGCCACGCAGTCGCAAACATGATGCTGTGTCCCGCCTTGACAGAAGGCTATTTGTGCAAACACAGGTGACATTTGTGGAGAAGTCGTACTCAGTACGCTGGACACAAACAGAGAAAGTCCCAAATGTGACAGCCTTTAACCCTTTCACACCCACTCTTGTGGACAGTGAAATGGAAATCAAGACATTGGTTAATTATTCATCACTGTACAGTTGTGTGATGAACTTGATTTTGGAGGATGTATGCCACCGTTGTCTGCCTATCTGAAGGTAGAGATACCATATTTTTAAAGTTTCAGCTGTAAAATCTGCCTGTGCATGAGTTATTTATCTTTTTTACACGATGTTGTTGTAGGGAAGCAGAATCATGACTGAAAAGCAATTGGTTCCATGCATCTTTTCAAAATATTTACAATTTGAAAAAGATGCCGTAGTTCAAAAAAACATGATCAGAAATAGATTTTATGGTGAACACATTATCAGTCAAGCATCAGCATTACCACAATGAACAAAAGGCTGCTTCAAATAAAGGCCTGGTTCCTATCTGCAGTTGAGGTGAATAAAAGCCCCGGCCACTATTTGAGGATTATGGTATATAAAGATATTGTTCAGTGCAGCTTTAGCAAAAATTATAAAAGCTGGAGGAAAAGTTCAAAAATGTAATGCCACATGATTTGATTGACAGGCAATCTCCGGTAAGAAAAGACCAAATCACCAAAGACTGGAGCCAAGAGAAATGATTCCAGTTCGAATTTAAACTCAAATGAAGACAGAGTAACGTACAGAGAGGAAGAGTGACGATGGAGGAGATTTAAGACACAAAGAGAGAATCCAAGGCAGCAGACAGATCCAGAGGGAGAGATAGAGAAAAGGCTGCGGGCCCCTGCCAGGTTCTTCAGACGATCTGTTCTCATTCTTGGTGTCCAGCAGAGTCTCTGGCTCGGCTTTCTTTCCCTCAGATTTCCATCTCAGTTGTAGACTCCACACTGAGCTGACTGACACAGATAGACTCACGCACACACTCCAGCACCCACACACATCAACAAACCCCCAACAGATGAGAAACAGAAAAATAAAATGAAGTCATCGAGAGTGATGCCAAAAACTTCCCCAAACAAACCCGTAACAAGCAAAATTCCCCCAAAAAGAGAAATCAACAGACAGATAAAACAAACAAAAATGCAAACGAAAAAAAAAGAATCTTTCAGATGTGAGCTGACAAACCTAAAATGAATTCTGGGGCTGTTGAAAGAGCAGAAGAAAGGGTTTAGCTTTGATTTGTGAAGCCCGACAGGTCCAGACTGTCTCAGCGAACCTCTGGTGGGAGGATTTCTTCTGATTAAAAACCATTTGTCTCCAGAAGATACAGCGGATTTGACGCAGGGAGAGGAAAGTCGGAGAAGTGAGGCCTGCTACAATGGCTGTCTTATATTTCTGTCTGCATGACTCTAAGTCTGTCCCTCCCTTCTGTCTCTCCTACAGTAAGCCTCATCCATTTTCATCTTGTTTTCTTTCAGTTAATCCATCTGAGTGGGTAGGAAGGTAAAGGACGAGGGCAGAAAGATATTAAAATATGAGAGTAAATGGAAAAAAGCGTATGAAAATGAACATAAGATTTGATTTGATGATTATAGAAAATACCATGACTGTGTTTCTGATGCTTTTCCTCTCTCTGCGCCTCAGTCTCGCCATTTTTATTCTTCTTCTCTGTCTCTTACTCTGCCTCCCACGCAACTTCGCTCTCCCGAATCAAAATGTCATTTCGTGGTCCAACCTCTCTCCCTCTCTGCTGTACTCTGACGCTCTCACACATATCTAGTTATCGATCCGTTCCTCCTCGTCACACCGGTGAGCGTCTCATAATCCACTTCATTATTCCACCTACCGCACACACACACACACACACAGACACACACGCTCACAAAGTCACACACACACAGACAAAACCACAGGGAGGTGAGCAAACATGCAGGCATCCATGCAGGTACACAGCACAGAGGCACACCCAGACACAAGCACCAGATAATTTTTCAATTAAACCTCAAACTCCCACGGACTACCCACCATGCACTGCAGCTGCCAACCAGGGGCCTCATTTATTAAAGCATGCGTAGAACAAGTTTTAAATACGGAAGAGCTGCGTGTACTCACAACAAAGTTGGCATTAATCAAACACATGAACGCACACCTGTATGAAATGAGCAGTGATGGATCCCACCTGTCTGTGCACAAACAGGCTTATTTACTAAAGGAAACACTTTTTGTGGCAGAGACTCTATTAGCTTAAATGCAGGACTATGAGCATGTGTCGGCGAGTGTGACTGGCTGCAGCAATGACATGGTCACAGTTTTAAAATAAATCATTTCATTGGCTGTAGGATAAGAGCAAACAGCATTATGACTGGCTGATGCAACGAGGAGGATAATACATCATTTCATTATTTCCAGCGCATTTGTCCAGAATAAAATACCTTTTTTTAAAATACGATTTGATGAAAAGAGGACACTGATTGTCACCCAAGGATGAAGCCTAATGACTTTGGAAATTGACGTCCACCTGCACCACCAATGGGATGGGTTGACATTTGTAAAACATCTTATGAAGCAGCTTCACACCTGTTAGATTGGCTGAAGACACTGCCATGATATGTTTTCATGTTTCTTAGAGGACACAGTCCACTTATCACCCCAAACCTTTCTTTGTTTCCCCTCAAGCACCACCAACAGTTTTGTATTGTATTTATAGAAAGATTTCAACATCCACTTGATGGATAGTGAAGACAGACACAGACACAGACATTCATGGTTCCCCTAAATAATGTTTTCAAATGACTTTGATCTCCTGAGATGAGCTGGTTGACCTTCTGGTTAAGAATGAACTATCTGGACAAATGCAGGACAGTTGGTCATC
This sequence comes from Datnioides undecimradiatus, assembly GCA_008933995.1. Taxonomy (NCBI): domain Eukaryota; kingdom Metazoa; phylum Chordata; class Actinopteri; order Lobotiformes; family Datnioididae; genus Datnioides; species Datnioides undecimradiatus. The sequence goes on along the minus strand of WARS01000091.1, from coordinate 182,794 downwards.
AACTTCTGCTCTATACTTAGGCTGTATAGTCATTTTACTGTTTCCTGCTGCATAGCAAAGGTCAACGTGCTAAACGTTTATACCTGTAAAACACCATCATGATGCTAGCAATTCTATTCTGGGCATGTTTGCATGCTGCTAATTTGGCTTCAGACTCTCAGTTTTGCTTCTCAAAGTGGAGCAGAGGACATTGGGTTTACAGGGCAGGTGTTTGTGCTCTGCTACAGGTGTGTCATTTCATAACATTTCACTTAATGCAGGAATTAAATGCCATCACCCGAGCCTCTGAATTCTGCAGCTCTTGACCCCCCCAAGACTGCACTAGCTGGATGATATCTGTTTGGTATGGAGCTTTGTGCACTCTGTGATGCGGGATTACAGAGACAAGATGAAAGAGTTGTAGGCAACCAAGGCCTCAAGGAGGATCAGCAGGAGGTCGGTGTAAATTTAAAAGAACAACATTTCATCCGGGAAGATATGAATTCCTTGTCCTCAAAATGAAGTGGAATACTTTTAAAATGCCCTGTAATAGACTGATAATGATGGATTAACTCCTGTCTAAATTGTGGTGCAGCAATGTTGGGTAGGAGTTCACGCGTATCTTCAGGCATCACGGCTAACAATCTGTTAATTAAGCTGACAGGCCTGACAGCAGTGGAGCTGGTTAACCTGTGATTACACTTGTGTAGCCGTGTACACGTGGTCAGCAGTGACTCGACATGTTCTAAAACATGACTGGAAACAAACTTCATGCTGTCTGCGCAAACGAGTCAGACGCAGCAACGAGTCAGACACCTCACGGGCTGCAGCTCCCGCCCTTCTTTCAAAGTAGACAAAAGTTTTTCTCTCAAATGTTGATGAGCTCATCGTGCATCCGATGCCTCATCTGCTGCTGTGAGATGACAGAGCAGAACCAGGGCCATATTCACGTATTAATTAAGCATGGCCCGTCTCCTCGTCGCCCGTCAACAGAGGCATCTTTTATTCATCTGTCGTATGGCTGGCATGTCTGCAAACAGATGTGCACGGCAAAACAAGCACACAAACAGGCTCGTCGGAGGCTGCGGTTTCATATACACGTGGTCCGTGCAGCGGATTGAAATGTTCATGCAGGATCTGACGGAGATGAGCTGTCTGAAAAGTGATACGATGCCGTTTCAAGCTAGATGTTGCAAAGAGTCCAAGAGAAGGTCGTTAAGCTATCCAAAGAAGGCAGTGATTATAGCAGCTATTACACTGATGATCTTCCAGATTCATTCCTCGGGCCTGTTATTCAGGATGTTGGGTATTATCCCTACGTCTAATAATAACTCTGCTAAAAAGCCCGACAAGGCAAGAAACACAAGCCGTCAGATGATCAGACGGGAGTGTTGTTTGTTCCCATGTTTGCTAAAAACTGCGGAGAGAATGACGAGACATTCTAATCTTGACTGCTGCAGAGGGCGTTAAAGGCAAGCAATGGGAAGGAATTACTGTAAAAACAGAGATGAAGTGAAGAATTAAGTAATGCCATCGATTGTTTGATGTGCTGGTTCATCCCAGGTTACAAATCACCAACTCCAGGTGAACTGATGGGCATGTTGAGTGGCAGCGACTAGTGAATTACAGCAGGGTCCAAACTGGACCACACTGTCTCTCAACAACAGATTCCAGTAGGAGTTGAGAAAACAGCATGATGAGAATGTTGGATTGTGGATATTAACGGTGACACATGTGTGCGCACAGCTACCTCGTGTTACATCTAACCGATTTCATGGCAGAGAGTTTGTTGCTGGGGCTCACGATGCAACCTCGCAGCACAGGGTGAACCCAGACAGCTCTTACAAGTGTTCTCAGTCCACCTTTGGGCCGATAGGATCTCGTTCCATCCTTCTCTCCATTTATCTGCCTTTGATTATTTTGTCCCTCAACCGATTGACACTCACAGATCCTTGCTGATAGCCCAGCCTCCATGCGCACCTTACATATAGGTGTCGGAGCATCCGTGGTGCCCAGTGATTTCCGTGGTTACTGTGTCATTTGGAAAGAGAACAAGTTATGCATGCCTTTTTTCCCCGTTGATTGTTGGGTTTAACCTCCAGATTTGCAGTTTACTGCTTTCATGCTCCAGATCTACAAAAATAAGCATTCATTACGACATTAAAAATAATCACAGGGCATGAAAACAGCTTATTTATAGCCTCTTCAGGTAAGTGAGCAGCTGCCGGGGAGCCAGGCTTTCAGAAGTGGAGACAAAAATCCCTGCGCAGCACACATGAGTGATTTCTCAGCTCAGACATCTGGTATGAAATAATAAAAACATATTGACGGGCTGCAGTCTGCAGATATCCTGCGTCATATCCAGCCAGGTAGCTCACTCTGGGCCGACTGATGTCTGATTTTTAATTCAAGGCCAATATTGGCAGATCCATATATCAGTCTAACCCAAACACTGAGCCACATGTGTGCTCAGGCTTGGTTGGGGGGCATTCGCTCTCACTAACGCACACACGCATGTGCGTGCACACTTGCACACTTACACACACACACACACACACAGATGGGGAGCAGATTTTGTTGTTTTGTCTCAGAAAGAAGGAGCTGTGAGGCTCCGCATGGAACTGTCAATGAATACGAACTCAAAGATGAGGACTCACTGTCGGATTCCCTATGCATGCTGGGAGAAAAAAGATTGAAGCGCAGAGAGAGAGAGGGGGAGGACGGGACAAATGAAGGCTCAGAGAGGAGGATGGAAAGAGAGAGAGAGTTAAAGGATGAAAAAGGAAAAAGTGAGAAATGGAAGGATAGGTATGGAGGAGGAGGAGGAGGAGGAGGAAGAGGCGATGTGGTGTCTTTGGGGACTTGCTGTCAAAACTCTCTAGGAATGTGAGCAGAAACAGAAACAGCTTCACCCACACAGACACACACAGATACACACACACGTCCCGACAGCAGGTCCTTGCAAATTGACACCTATTGAAGTCACTACACAAACATCACTAAGCAGTACTCCCACAAGGCTTTGCTTCAGCCCAGACATCAACTGAGCCAGAGTGAAATGCTGCAAATCTGCTGAATTGATGGGCAAAGAGCATTCATGATCAAAACGGCGAGATGTCCAGAGGAGCTAAAAACTGCCATAAGAGCAAACACACACACACAAAAGACAATAGGAGCTCCACAGCCAGGCTTACATGTAACAGTAGTCTTAATTTGGTCACAGAACACATGCACACATTTGCCATATTTAAGTTTCCTTTACCCAACTCCAAGTGAGAAAAAGCGTGGACAACAAGTCACATGACTCACATAAGCCTGCTAACTGGTCTGAGCTAACAGCTTGAACCCACCGGGTCCGTCTGCATCACGTTCTGCTGGCGTTGTGGCTCCTAGGGTTGATTGCAGCCGTTCTAGTCGACGTGCTGCCGCTCTCCACGGAGAACATACGTCTGTTCTATTTTTGACAGAAGCTGGATTGGTTTGCACACAGCGGATGAGCTGTACAGGAAGTCAGAGACAGAAATGGCACAGAGTATCCTCTCAGGTTTCAAAATAAAACACCCTGTTGAGACTCCTGATCGTAAATACAGACAAAAAATGTTTTACTACATAGCGTCCCTTACCATGGTAGAAGCATCAGTATGTGACAAAAATGACCAAATCAACCAAATCTGAGCAAGTCACCAACATCTAGCACTCAAAATGCTCCACCACTAAAACCCTTCACTTCTGTGACAATCCCGGCGAGGTATAAGCAATGCAGAGGGCGGAACAAAACCGTGTTGCAGCCAAAATATTGTTTACCACCTTTGCAGTACCTTAAGAAATGATAATAATAATAATCACAATAATGATGATGATCTACTTTGGTAAAGGAAACATATATGACAGCTGTGTTGAAATAAAAACGGGTGGTGTCCACTGAATGAATGCAGTCTTTCTGCATTGTAAAAAGGGAAAACTCTGATATTCACATATTTTCTGTTGAATGACAGGTTGTTTCTTCTTGCAAAATAGATTTTGAATTTAAAATGAATTGAAATTTCTTTATTTTAGATGTTTAGTGAGGATGGGTTATTTTTGATCCTGAGGACAAGGGGTGTATACGGAATATGAAGACAACAGGAGGGTTAACGTAAGCCTTCAGGGCAGGATGGTGCAGTCAAGAGTCATGGTCATATTCTCCTTCATCCATCCATCCAATTTTCAACTTCCATCCATCTATCCAACTTTTGGGGACAAGGTGGTGCTGGAGCCTACCCCGGGATCATTGGGCAGAAGGATAGGTACACCCAGGACAGGTCGCCAGTCTGTTGCTGGGCTGACACATAGAGACAGACAAACTCATTCACACTCATATTCACTCCTACGGTCAATGTAGAGTCCCCGATTCACCTATCATGCATGTTTTTGTGTGCTGGGAGGAAGCCGGAGTGAGGGAAGGAACCCACATGGACTCGGAGAGAACACAGAGAGGACCTGTTCAGGAATTGAACCTGGGACCTTCTTTGCTGTGAGGCGAGGTACTAACCACGAAGCCACCGTACCAAATACACCTGTGCATTTTAGACTGTATACTGGCTGATTTAGATTGTATTCCACACAAGCAGGAGAACACTTAATCATGCATTTTCAGGCACATCAGTCTCTTTGGTGCCACCAGTCAAAGACCTCGGGGGCAAAGGGTCCACACAGTGTACTGTTTGATAATACCTCCATGAAGGTTCAGGAGGTCCACAGAGATCTTATTCACAGCATGAAGAGTACCCGTGCCTTGCTCACTTGAGCTCCGTCCAAACCCCCTCTGGTGTTGGCTCATTCTCTTCTCACTACTGTGTTTAAGACACAATCCATAGTTTCCTCTGAAATCTGATTTGAGCAGAGAATCTGTGAGACAATCACATCATACTTTGACCCACTCCAGAGATAATTAATGAGGGACTGGTTTTCAGGTGGGCGCGAGTATTTTTGTTTCCTCTTTTGTTTTCCCCTGATGAATTTTACTGGGCAGAATGTGTTTATTACTCGCAGTTCTGAGGCGGAAAATAAAAGCTAATATGCAGAAAATCACTCCGAGTGCTCTCATGGCCACCTTTAACATTTTCAGAAGCATAATAACACACTAATACATCATAGTAAGAATGGCACACACACACACACACACACAGCTGCTGGCAGGGCAGGCAGTGCAGGGCCATTAGCCCAACGCTTAGACACACACCATGTCTTTCATTGACCGTGAATGACAGATACAGCTCTGTGTGTGTGTGTGTTTGTGTATGTACGTGTGTGCGGTCATCGGTGAGACCAACAACCACCATAAAGCCGCGGTTTCAATAACACATTTTCCTAAAAAAACGCACAAGGGGCTCTTCAACAGCCCACGGCCGCTCAGTGTGTGTGTGTTGGTTATAGCCACTGAGGGGGCCATAACAGTCTCAGTGCCTCGGCACCATGAGTAAACTGTGTAGAAGTGTAGCCAAACAAGCATACACACAAGTGTGTGCGTGTGCCCCGACACTCACACAAACACACACACACACACACACACACACATACAGACACACACTGTAGAGTAGATATATGACCTCAGGGTTGGGTATGAAGGGCTGGCCAGGGTGATGTATAAGCCAAGGCCTTGGCCATAGATCTAATAGATACAATGGGCTGGACCTTGGAGAACACACACACACACACACACACACACACACACACACACACACACACACACACACACACTTTCTGGCTAAGGCAGAGCTCTGGGTGATGACGGCTGATGATCTCCCTCTCTCACTACACACACACACACGAGCGCACACACACACACACACATTAGATCACCTTATATTTCTCCATCATGTCAGTCACGCGACACGCTGACATGCTGTTCCGTGGTGTAACTGGCTGTAACTGGTGCACAACCGGTTGTTTTCCAGCGATGTGCAGCGTCATCCACTCCTCTGGCTCCAGGCGAGCCATCTGCTGGAGCTGACATGTGATAACCAGGCAGATAATCCACTCCTCGGTCTCTCCACTACGGTTTGAGCAACGCATTTCAGATGGCGCGGACAGCTGTTGGTGGCCACTGTATGAAAAGCCTTATTTACTGTTGCATTACTTGAGAATTACTACGATATTTACAGAGGTTGTTACTAAGAAAATCTACTGGCTCATCCAGCCAGCGGACTCCTTCGTGCTCATACTTAGAATCTAACTGAATGCTCTCAAATAGAGTTGGATGGCGAGCAAACAATTATTCCCAACATCATAATTCACTCCGTTAAGAAGATTTTACTTTGTTTGAATAGGCCTCTCAGTTTGCTCACTTTCTGCTCATATGTACATTCGCAGCAGTTACTCCACTCTGCGTCACTTATTGAGTATAACAACAGATGTCGTACTCGACGTTATGCTGTTCTCAGTTTCTCTGCTGGAACACTCTTTTCATTTCACAGTCGTCTCCACTTTGTTTACATTTTGCTGTGTTTTGATAGCTGATCAGCTGCAGCACATGACAACACAGGAGATGCTTCACAGTAAAGGTCCTCCAGTGGCTAAGGGGGCATGGCACCACATGTTCCTTGCAGGCTTTTATTTTGAAACATCCAGATGAAACGTTTGCGCTTCGAGCAGAGCTGTCAAACCCGATTGATTAATGCTTTGTTTTCCGACTGTCTTCAGCGCCACAGCGTCCCCAGAGGTCGGGGTTTGTTTGGTTGGCTGTACAAAGTGTCTTTCGTGTCCAGTTTGAGTCGCCTTAATATTAATCAAAGCTTCGCTGTGGCAATGGCAGATCGGGAAATGTGCACAGGGACTATTTTTTCAACAGAAATCAAACTAAATGTCAGTTTTGTCACTGAGATCTATGCTTTTTTCAGTTTCAGCTCTGTTTCCACAACACGTGACTCTAAGTTCTGCTCTTTATTCTGCTCGTTTTAAAGAAATACGACAAACAATGAGAGAAAAGGACTCTTTAGATAGACGTGCATCGCAGTGGCCAATGGTCTTTCATTTGCTTTCTCTCTTTCTGGCTCTCTTTGTTTCCTAATTGAATTTCTTTCTTGCTTTGAATCTCAGCTGGCAGAATGCAATCTTGACTTAATGATCTGCTGGATGGTGCAATTAGAAGAGTCTCTGGATGCTTTTTATTGTTAGAGCCAGCCGCATATATATATATATATATATATATATATATGTGTGTGTGATTGCGAGGTAGAATAAGGATGTATACAGTGTATTTCTCAGGCCGGCTAAGTAATTCGATTGCAGCTTAATTGATCATGGCTGTTAACCTGTGGGTTTCAGTCTCATGGTAACGCAGAGCTGCAGAGCGGAGCAGGCCGCACTTTCATATGCACCGCTGTGCGTGTGTGCGTGTGAGCACTAAACGTGTCCCTGCTAACCTTACCAGCTGCCGGCCCATCAGAGCACCTGTTCCATTTCCTGTACCATGATGCTGATGTGACACACGCATATGTGCATGCATGCAGCACACGCGCGCACACACAGAGCCACCCTGTTACTTCTACATAAAAATGCAGTCGTGAGGGCAACTTCTGCAGAATTTAAAAAGAAGCTAATCCTGAAATTCCGCCAGACACTGACATAAATTAAATCAGTTCTCTTAACAAATTTCTTTACGCACTGCCGTGTTTCAATGTACAGCAATGTCCTATTTATTTTTACATACATTTTTTTTTTCTTAGTTTTTTTAAGAAATAAGTCAAGCAGGTTAAAGGACACAATATTTGTTCAAGAAACGGATTAATATGGCCAAACTGCTAAGAATCAGATAATTGAATTAACCCTGCTGCTGGATTTATTCATGCCTTTACTAAAAAAAAAAAGGCCAAGTAATGTATTTAACTGATTTATGATGTCATTTTTATTTATTTCCACAAGAGCAGATTACTCAGTTTTAAAGTGGATCATTGTGCATGCATGTGTGTCACTGTGTCTCTCAGTAGCAACTTGGCCAAAGTCCCGTGAGGGTGATGGACAGACAGCTGAGTCAGTCAGGAGGGGAGTCACCCCAGCACACATTTACACCGGCTTAGCCTGTTTATCAAGCAGAAACTATGATGCACCGGCAGACACACAGATACACATATTCAAAGACACACACACACACACACACCAGATGACAGAAACTGTTAGCCGTCCTGCTGATCTGATGCAAAAGCAATCCCGTTGATGGACATAATCCCTTTTAGAGAGAGGGAGAGGGAAGGAGAGATGTAACGTTAGCTGACAGCCAACTTGCCTCAACGAGGGGGAACGACCACAGAAGCCGCAGTTGAGGGAATACCACGGCCGTGACAATAAACGATGGCTTTAATGAAAAATGGATGGAGTTTTATTGGCCTGGAAGATGCCACACTGTTCATAAACATGGAGGCCGAGCAGGAAAGTCCCACTGGTGGAGCGGGCACTGCTACCCTACAGCTGAGCACGTTTACATCACAGGGAGTACAACATAAAAGTGTACAGTCTGTGTGTATGCTAATGTGCTGATGGCCTGGTGGAGCATTGAGCCGTCTCTGCTTGAAAAATGCTCCAACATGTCTTTAAATGTCAGAAGTTGATTTATGCTGAATTGTATCATTTACAGGTGTTTTCCTGTTTATGAATAAAGAGTTTGCATTTTGAATGGAAAATCATTTTCATGCTTCTCAATTGGTGACAATGAAAACTATGGACAGTTATTGACTCATTATTGTTGTGTCACCACCTGAGTTGACCAGTCAAACATGGTGTGAGGTTCCAGTTTTGCGCTTTGATTGAAACCCTTTTGCTCACATTTAGATCACGATTCAGCTAATTCTGCTAACGGCTTGTACATCTCGTCTCCTGAGGATACAGTATTCAGGGCAGCGTACTGCTCCTGTGATGTGCATTAGCATGCACAAAAGCTACTGTACATCATTACCGGACGGCTACATGAACCCAGCGCAGATTGTCTCGGTGGCTGATTAAGGTAGGAGGTATGGAGCACATCCAGAAAAATAATCTGCTGATGGAGTGGTCCGCAGTACGCCTTCCTCTGTTTTCCTGTCAGAATGTTGATGGAAGGTGAGAGAGGAGGACAGAAACAGAAAAGGGAAGGCAGTTTCTATTAGTCTAGAATCCTGCAACGTGAACTCTTTTAGGAGATAACATGAAATCGAAAGGGGCGCCGCAGAGCAGCCTGCTTTTCAAAAGAAATGTTCTTGATATGCGCCGTGTCTACGCATGTCCGCCCATGTGCGCGTGGGTGTGTGCCTTCAGACGAAAGGTTAATTGGGTGGCTGCTGTTGTCCCAGAGACAGAGACAACAGGAACTGTAATAGCTGTGACATTCCTGCCCGCTTCCCCTGCACACTCCAGGCAATAGTGTGAGAGTGTGTGCTGTGTGGGTGGACGTGCGAGGAGGGGAGGGGGGAGGTGGGGGTGTTGTGTTTTGACGTCCCTATATAAAGTCTACTTTGTTTTCACACGGAGGGAAAGTCAGACAGAAGGAGGGAAAGTTGGAGGATTCTGCTGTGTCTCCATTAGGTTCTTTGTCGAAGTGCCATGTCTGAAACACTGGGTCGTCCTTTATAGACCAGCTGATGGACTGTAAGATACTGCTGCTGCTTCTCCTGGTTTCTCCTGCAGGGACAACGGAAGATTGATCCACAGGTCCTCACAGGGTACGTTCAAACAGATTATAAAGTCAAAACACATGCACATGGATGTTATCTCCCGGGATTTTCAGATGCTGGTTCCTAGAATTCAAAAACAAACTGAACAAAATGGCCGAGACCTTTGTCAGAACCTGGCAGGTTTGGACAAGATAGAATTTGAATTGGCTAACCCTGAATCCAAGATTAAAAGTTGATCTGCAAAGCATCCAAACTGCACAGCTGTTCCTCATGTCTTTATTACTTGTTAAATATAAAATAGTCAAAGTCAAATCATATTTTTTTTTCTTTGATTTGCTTTACTTGGGGGAAAAGTAATAATATAATAATTCCAATGATTGTTATTAGGTACCCTGATGACTGCTGGGGTAGACAGCAGCACCCCCATGAGCCTGAATGGATGGATTTCTATTATTAGGAACCTCAGTTCTAAGTCCTAGTAATGGAACATATAATATGAAGGTTGCTTGTTGCAGATTTTTCTGGGAAATGTAAAAATGGGAATATTAATAAATGTTTTCTCGTTGTCCTGATGAGATTCCAGCAACATGGTTTTTATCTGGGGCCTTTTGTTGGGTCCAGTGCTAAAGCAAAGCAACAGCATGACTCACCCAAAAACTGCACTACAGGTGAGGAAGATGTCCCACATCTGAAAGTAGCCCTCCAAGCACTCTGAGGGAAAGTGTGCAGCACTGTTCACCATTTCTACACACACACACACACACACACACACACACACACAAACGCACATCTCTCCTGAGGGCTCAGGTGATGCGAGTGCAGGTGTCATGAGCCATCAGCTCACTGAGTCTGCTACAAGATAGCCAGATATAGATGCGCGCACACACACACATGAATGTTGCATCGGTGTGAACAGAGTAGAGAGGGCTCCCAGCTAAAATGAGTCTGTGCTCATCTAATAATGATGCTGCCTGAGAAAATCAGACCTGATGGGGGCTTTCATCAGCACCGCATGTAGAGAGGCAGAGAGAGGAAGGAGTGCACATGAAAGTCCATCTTACAGTTTAGACCCCCACCCCCACCCCACCCCCATACAGTATGTCCACACACACATTGTGCTGCTCAGTATGCGACTTTGACATGACATGGCATGATGTATGCACATTGAATTTACAGGTGGTCCAAGCTAATATGGCTTTATGTTTAATTATACATATTCAGACTTGTGCTCTGTACTGTGCTTTACAAAGATAATCAATAAGTTGTTATTTAATATTATTCTGTGAGAAATATATATATTTATAGAAATAACAACTACTCCTCCTAGCTGCTCTATGTCCTCCTTCCATTTTTTTCTTGGAGCTGATGAGAAAGGTAATAAGTCCAGTGGAGTCCGGCTGCAGTGCACGGTGATGTGCCTTGGGATGGTATGCAAATACAATTTGCAAGAATTTGCATTTAAATTCCTGCGCTAATGGACGACATTGTAACTTCCTTTAGAGTAGCAGAGAGGGAATACAGAATGCTTTACAAACTGCATAATCAAAGCCAAAGATTGTAAAGAGCATGGCATTAGGAGAAATGGGAACTATAATCAAGAATTGCAGGCTGGTTTAAAAAGTAGGCTTGTATGTGTATTGGTAACACCCGATGCAAAGGCTGCCCGATAACTTTCCAGCTATGGAGACCGACAGAAACATGTTAGTATTCGAGTGTTAGTAAGCCTGTGCAGGAAAGCTACGCAGACAAAGATGTGCAAAATGCTGTGTGACAGTGTGACAGCGCACCCAGCAACAGTGCGGTAATAACAGGAAAGATTTGAACAACCGGTGCAGGGGGACACGGATGGTTTGTAAACTGCCAAATCCTTGTAACAAGTAACTTTGAGTAAGTGCTGTAACATCCAGATGTCACAGTGTCATCCTGAATCGCTCATGTTGTTATTATTATCATCCTTCCGTTGAATGTGCGAGCAGCGTGATCCTTCGCTTCAGGTGTGTCGTCATGCGCTCCTCTGATTATTTTATTATTTATCGTCTATATTGTGGATGTTCTCAAGAGGTGTGAACACTTTTCAGGGAGAGTGAGCGAGACAGCGGTGGTGAAAGGTTTCAAGTGTGTGTGTGTGTGTGTGTGTGTGTGTGTGTGTGTGTGTGTGTGAAACCTGCAGGTTGATGGTTGCGCACGCTATGATCAAGTATAGTCTCACCTCACACACACACACACACACACACACACACACACAAATACACACACACACACCCTCTGGCTGAGAATTGCCATGTGGAAGTCCTTCCAGGTCAGTAACTCCAAGTCCACTGAAACACACGCACACTTTTTGTTGTCCTCCTTCAACCTTTGTCTTCCCTCTGTTGCCTTTTTTCCCACCACCAGCTCCTCTTCTCATCCCAGCCCGACACGTCTGAATACAGACAAATTACCATCAGGCGTTTGTCAATTTTACATTAATTTGACACGACCGCCTCTTCCTGAGAATGTTCATTCGTTAAAAACATCAAATAAACCTTATTCATGAAACCTAGTGTTCATTTGAGCCAGTTCCATTTTTCGTGCCCATCCCTAATCTCCCCTTCTGCTCTGCGATTTGGAGAAGCTGAAGGCACCAATCACCTCGCAGCGCCGTAACCGTTGTGACAACCCGGCGTCACAGCGGCCGGCCTACCGCAGAGGAGGCCAGGAGACGAGGGAGATGGAAGGATTGGCAAAGCACGAAAACACAGACAGAGACGTCAGCTCACTCCTGTTTGCGTCATTGCGTCATTGTAATTTGTTGCACATTTCCAAGTCAGACTAGTCTAAAAAAGCTATTCTAAAGCTTACTTAAGATAATTCTGACAGATGTAGACGTCATTCTGATGATGTTCTATAGGCCTGTGCTCAATCTGGATTCTGCTAATGCTATAAAATAATGCTAAATTTCATAATAATGACTTTTTTATCATTATGTTGACTCCCCAGGGTGTAAAAACCTCTGAAACAGCATCCCACCATCTGGCACTAAAACAGTGACAACAACGTGGAGTCCAATCATGTCGCTGCAACCACGTAAATCCCTGTTATGGTCGACCTATGGACAACCTGTGTGGTACTGATCAAACGGACGGTAAATATGTAACGGAACAAACACACACACACACGCACAGTCAGACGCAGCAGATGACAGAATGTAAGCTCCATTCAGCCAGTGTGTAACTGCTGCCTTCCCTCCCTTTAACTGCTTTCTCCTTATGACATTGATGGCTCTGCCTAATGAGGCCACAGTAGCTGGAATACGCAGCGGCTGCTTATTTTCACCACATACGATCCATGCTCCAGTGTGAACAAACAAATGATGATGGCCGTTTCTGTCCATCATCATGTGTTTTTTCTTTCACCGTAGCTGCAGCTTCAGTTGCTGTGAGAGTCATGAATGCCACACCAACACCAACCTCATCCCCGCTTTGACTTTATTGTCAGTGGTACGATACAGAATAAAACCTTGTATATACAGGGAGTCATCGTTTGTTTCTTTCTAAGGTCTCCTTTACGCTTTTCATGTGTTTACAATTTCAAAACAGTAAAAATTCAAAAAATGAGTGTATATGGGAGTAAATCACTTGTATTCCCCAATGAAATGTAATATGAGTAGCATGTATGGATGCTATAAGTAGCCAGTTTTATAAATATGAGTCTTTTCTAATGTGGGTTTGGAAGGGTGCTCAATAAAGTAAAATGTTAGCTGAGTAATTTAAATTAAAGTCCATGTTCTCATAAATGACCTCACCCTTTAAACATCTCTGCGTTGAAAAAGATAAAAATAAACTGAATTTAAGAAAATGGAAGGGGCAGCGCTGGTGAGGCGTGTTATTTCAAGTCCGATGAAGCAAAGACACATAATCCAGGAGGCCCGGTTTTGGGTAAAATGAGTTTGAAAGCTTAGTAAATGTCAAAACACTGCACACAGGTTTATTTTACTGTACGGCTGGATTTTCTGTGGGGTCAAGACAATAATAATTTTAAATTCTGCCAAAGCAATGACCACTTACACAGCAGGCTGTAGTCTACAGCGGGAAACCTGTTTAATATTCTGCAATCTGTAAAGTTTTGTGTATGCAATTATGCTAATATTCAGGGATTGACCTTGCCATGAAAGATGTATGATGGTTTTCCATCTCCCCTCGGACACATTTTGCAAGGTCAACTGGTTTTAACCAACACACTCAGTTAGTTTTGCTCATTTTGAAGCTGAGACAGCAAAGACTGCAAATCAGACTAATTTGGCGAGTCTTTTAGCAAGAAACTGCCGAGACACACAACCAGCAAATGCGAAGCAACACTTTGTGGTGCAGGATTCTGGACTCATCACTCTTTTAGCTCTGATTTGGTCTCCACCACGTGCCTTCAAGAAAATCTCGCTTTTAAGCTGCAAGACAGCACTCAGCCATTTTGTATTAGCTTGTTAGCCAGTGACCTGTCCTGTTACACAGATCACACACCACTGAGGTAACGAATAAATACAGCCATGCTAAATACCACATTTGGTGAGAGTTCAGTTGCTAATGTTAGCGAACGATCCTCTCCTTAGGCTGTGTTAGCTCACGTTTCAACAAATAATGAATTAGCTATATGTGTCGCGGCCATGAATGCATCGTTGGGCTCTACTGCATCTGTCTTTGTCTTCTGTCACACAATACTGCAAGCAAGTCCATCAGGCACCAAAGGCAAGACACTTAGCCTCACTTTGACTCCACAAACAGCCACTGCCGCGCCTTAAGAGAAGACACGGTTTCTAGATAGCAGATAAACCAAAGGCATATCACACACGCACACTCACGCAAACCCACAGCCGCCTTGTTACGGCTATTCGTGTAAACACCATTTTGCCTGGCGAGCCGCTGCCTTTGGGAGGTATCTTTTTTTTGTGAACATAGCTTATTTGGAGTTCAAGGAGGAGGCAGCAAAGGGAGAGGGAACTGGAAAGCAGGAAGAATAAAAGGGGAGAATAAAGACACCTGAAGGAACGGGCATGCAGAAGAGAGAGCACGGAGGAGGAGGAGGAAGAGATGCAGGCATCCCAGATAAAGAGGTTTAATTGACTGTCACAGGGCCTTGTGGTTGTGCTGCAGCTACTAATAGCCAGCTAGAGGCTACTGCGGACACACAGAGAAGCCGGACTCTCCTCTCATTATCGCTGCTACCCTCAAGCTTTCGCTCTCGTTTCCTCTCCGTCTCGCGCACAGTCGGCGTTTCGGCTCCATTTTGCTTCATTCGGTTCAGCTCGCTGTGCTTTATTGGCATGCACGTTAGATGAATCCTATTGTCAAAGCAGCCCATAATGAATAGAAATCATAAAAATAACTAGCGTGCAACAATAAGCAGCGCTGGTACGACTGTGGGCTCGAATGTGTGTGTGCGTATGTGTGCTGCAAGATCTTTTAATGGTAGATCTGGGCTGTGGTGTGTACTTGCCGCGTGTATTGCATTGCATCTACTTGTCTATGAGAGTGTGTGTGTGTGCGTGTCACGCTCTGCATTTTCAGTTCAATTCACTGTGCTTTATTGGAATGAATGTAAGATGAAAGGTACTGCCAAAGCATCAAAATGCAATTAAATAAAAATAACAGAGAAATTAATTAGTACATGAACATCTGCGGGTATTATGTTATCGTGTGTGTGTGTGTGTGTGTGCTACAGAGGATTTAATAGCTGTTACTATAATCGCTGTTTACAGTTGTTTCTTTGCATCTGAAACATCGGGCGATGATTTGAAACAGTTGGAGTGAATGTATCGTCTTTCCCGCCACTTCCGTCTTTCCTCCCTCTCAGCTCCTCCTAATCCCCCCCCCCCCCATGTCCCTCCTGCCCTGTACACTCTAATAGGCTATTGATTTTCCATCTGCTCGCCAAGCAGCCTCTACTTTTACCGTTCACTCATGATATTAGCTGTCCATTAACAGCAGCGGGCAGCTCTGCCTGCACGTCAGCACCTTGGCTCACGGGCTCTCACGCGCCTTTGACATCACACACTCTCTCGCACACGCAGAGGTCAGCTGTGCCCTTTCTCATGTTCTTTGATCGTTTTCTCTTAACAAATAAGGGACTTTCAGGGGTAAAAGTGGTTATTTTCAACCTTGCCGACATAATTGCCAAGGATAATGAATAATTGCAGGTCACCATTTCCTCATTTAACTAAGACGGTGTAACCTGCTGTTACAGGTGTCAGCTTATTAGCTCATGAGTCAGAGGAGCATCTCTTGTTTTACTGTGAACCAGTCTGATTCACACATTAAGTGTCATGATGGAGAGCTACTTCCTCGTCACAGCCTCTCAACATCCTCTCAGCATCCCGACATCATTATCAGCTTTCCAGTTGTGGCTGATTGCTATCGATATATGTTTTGCAGTGCATATGTGTTGCAAATAAAAAAAAAACAAACACAAAATGAGCTTATTTTATTCCTGAAGATGCTGTCGCTGCTTTTGTCTGTTGGCAGAAGCCACTTCATTTCCTCACCCTATGTAACACACAAGGGGAATCGTAAACCAGCATCACACCGACATCCCTGCATCACTTGTCCCTCTGCTGCGCGACAAACACAACTCGGGCTGGAATTCGTCTCGTTAGCTTTTAATTTCATTTCATTTTCAGAAGGCTGGCAACAATGGGAGATGTTATGGCGACCGCATCGCTGCCCGTCACTCCGCTGACTGTCGCTGCTGATCATTAGTTTGGTGCGTGGATCCACTTGTGCCGGCTGACAGGGAATGGCAATTAACCGCCTAGTTTGTCCATCTCGGAAATAACAGTTTTGTTTTTAATTAAGAGACACTCACATTTGTCCAACTTGTTAATGACAAAGTTACAGTCACATGTTTTGAGTAAATGTCACTGAAAAATACTTGGTCAGTGCAGCTGGATCCGAGATATGACGTTAGCGCCTTACAACAAGCAGCTAAAATGACAAAGTAAAGTGCATATTATTATTATATATTATATATATTATATTATTATCTTGACACAGGATTGGGACGTGCGTGTAGTGAATTATAATATACTACATTGGATACTTGGATACTATCCAATGTATACTGTCATATCGGGTAATTGGATATGAAAGTATAATGAATTTATACTATTGTATAAAAAAACTTTTTTACATGTTACAGATTTACATGTTTTTGTGATAACATGCTGTTATGACTCAGATGTCTCTAATCCACATCTGCCAGAGGTGGAGCAGTGTATCCACTGTGTGTAAGGCCCTCGTGTAAGGCGACAAAGAAGTGGGTGAGACGGAGGTTAATGATATATTGTGCTGCAGGTTGTTACAGTCAGGGGTTGTTCCGGTCGTCTTTCAGTCTGTCTCCACTGCCATATATTGTCATTATAACTACATAATGAGAGCTGTGCATCATGGGCAGCCCCTGCTGGAGGGATCTGCAGTCAGAGCCGGGCTGCATTTCTCTTTACTGGTCTTAACATTCGTTCCTTTCGCTTTTCACTTTGTGCATTTGCTTTAATTCT
This sequence comes from Datnioides undecimradiatus, assembly GCA_008933995.1. Lineage (NCBI taxonomy): Eukaryota > Metazoa > Chordata > Actinopteri > Lobotiformes > Datnioididae > Datnioides > Datnioides undecimradiatus. The sequence continues at coordinate 165,667 of WARS01000091.1, read as the reverse complement.
ACCTTTCTTTCTTTGCTGACCGCCCTGTTCAATTTTTCTACAATTTGCCTTTTAATTTTCTCTGTCTCTTTTCATTCTTCTGCCGTGCTCTCTTTCTGTTTCAACCTATTTTCTGGAATCATGTCTCATTTCTTTCTTTAAAGGTACCCTGCAGAGTTTTTGACCAGCTCAAGTGATATGAAGCAGCATGTTGACGAACAGGACCCTTTTTTGTGTGCATGCACAGATTTAACCACGCCGAACTGGCCGATACTTTCTTACTATTCCTCTTAAACATTACTTATGAGGCAGAAAATGCATTCATCATGTTTGTTGGGCTCTGAAAGATATACACAATCTTTTGTGGTTAGAAACGTAATTCTGCAAAACAAGAACAAAGGTAGTATCCCTTTAAATCTGACTGGCCTTCCTTTAGGTGGCCACACCTGTGACAGTGTACACACGGCGCGCTTGTGTGTTGGAGCTGAACCAACACGGGCCGTTCAATTAGCCACTGACAGCTATGATGGATTCAGTGTCTCATCCACTCATCTGATCCTTATTTACTTTTCAAGTTAGTTTGTCACCTTCGCTCCCTTATTAGCGCAACACATAATAATGTTTAGACCAAATATTAATCCCTGCATGAAGTAGTGCAAGGTTAATGGATGGTAATACATGCGGTGTTTGGAGAACATGGGAAGTGCAGAACCAGCGGGGCTAATTGAAGAAGATGTTTTACAGTGTCTCCATTCAAGGAAATATCAGCTATAGATCACATTTAGATGAAAATCGCATTTTCACTGCAACAGAGCTAGGCAGGGTTTGTAACTGACGCAATCATTTGGAGGCTGTAATGGTGTTTTGTAGTTATTTCTCTTGTTAGTCTTCTCCCCCTTTCAGTCCATCACTCTCTAATTTCTTTTCATGCATAACTCTCGGCGCATCTGTGTCTCATTTGCCCCATTGTCAGACCGTGCAAGTGAACAGTTGCTTTTTTATTGAATATGATCCCTGTAATCAGATGCTCCAAAAATAGGAGATTTGTCCAATTTCCTGCCACGTCGCTCTGCGACATTGTCTCCTCTGTCTTTATCCCCGTCGTCTCATTTCCCATTGCTCAGCTCCTCCATTACCTGCTCGGCACGCCTGATCTCTCTGCCGACGATTAAAATCACACAATCCTCCCCTTGTTTCAAAACAGACTAAAGCAGCTCATTTGCGAGCCCATGCTTTATGGGCTCTCTGGGTTTACTGTCTTTCACCTCTTGGAGATGCTGCAGAAGAATCTTCAAAAAGTATTCTTTAGCATTTTTGTGCCACTGGAACCTCAAGGAGAGAGATAGACTTATGTAAGCAGGTAAGAATCAAGTGAGGGCACAACTCTCTTTTACAATTACACAGAAGATAGAACAAACTGACAAAAACCAAATAAAATATAAAGACAAGCATACACAGCATTATTTTGATCTGAAATTCCAGTGAATAACATGCTTCACTGTAGCTCTGTCACTTATCTGGCCCAAGGTGACTGATTGTTGGCAACTTGTAAAGTCAGGAAATATCACATACCAGACCACATTATTGTTAACAGGTATTTGTGGTCAAGTTGAACGCACCCCAAAACACAACCAAGACGCAAATCAGGATGTGTGATGCATCCACAGAGCAGCGCGTGTCCCAGCGGCATTGTGAAGACATATAACGGGTATTTCACGCGTTTCGTCACAGCTGCATCCAAATGGAAAATTTGCAAAGCGTCTCCACTCGATGCTGCTGTTTGATTAACAGTGAGTGGAGATTCAGCATCGTACCTGCAGACTCACATGCTGCCCAGACTCCATCTAAAAGAGTTTCCTTGAACTTGCCAGTTCATGCGTAACAAGTAGCATGTCTGCATGGGTATTGACTGACACTCAACGGTTAATGTCTAACATGAGTGAAGGTGCACTTGGGGAATCTTATAGAAGTTTGAGGGCATATTCACCATCAGAATAGCACAATAACATCACACCTGCTACAAAGCTACTTTCCCACAACACTTGCTCTGTTTTATCACAGGGATTTACAATTAGTCAGCTGTTTCCTGCTCATAAACCTTTAAATATTTGACTTTACAAGTCGAGGAGCACCTGAATGCACCATTACCCAGCTTTGTGAGCTGCGTCCTTTGGTGTATCTGAATGCAGCAATTTACTCATTGACTTTATTATCAACGAACACCCTCCAGCATTTGAAGACGTCAGACTCAGACACATATTTTCCTGCAGGTGAGGCTCCCGCAGCGCGGAAGCTTTTGAGTTCAGGTTGAAGTTTAGAATCGGGTTTAAGTCTGTCAGCTCGGGAATGAATCTAATCAATGAAGTCCTTATAAGTGCTGCACTAAAGGCGTGCATGTAAGCTTGTGTATGCATGTGTAGATGCGTATGTGTGTGTGTGTTAGAATATGTGTGCAAGATGAAATTGCGCTGGCCTTTACGGAGCCGAGTTAATTGTCTGATTGGGCGGCTCAGCTCCCTCCTGGACGGCTGTAATTCACGGATCCCCCGGCATATGTGAGGCTGCCGCAACACATACTTGACCTTCTCAAATAACGGGGCCAGATAGGGAGAAAGACAGAGAGAGAGACGTCTGTGCGAGCACGCACGCATGCATGTGTGTGTCAGCGCATGTGTGTGTGCTGACAATTTGTTTAATAAGTGGACAGCTGGGCCGACAGCTCTCTCTTTGGAGAGCTAAAAGCCTCTTTAATTTAGAGAGTTGGAGTGAGGGAAAAAGAGGCACACAAATAGAGAACAGAGTGAGAGAAAAAAAGTGCAGGCTGCCCAGTGAGGAAGGAGATGAGATGAGACAGATGTTGATTTCCACTCCTAAGCCCAGATAAATAAATAAATAGATGGAAAAATACATGGAACACATAGAAATGACACATTAAAGGCAGAGTCCCCCTCTAGCTGTCATTCTACTGGGCATTTTTTTTAATAAATAACTCTTTCAAATAATTTTTTGGAGGTAAATTCTTTTTCTTTGATCCAAGCTGAAACTGGAACTGAGATCATAAAAATGAATGCCTGTGTGTGTGTGTGTGTGTGTGTGTGTGTGTGTGTGTGTGAACTGTATCTATATCTGGCCATCCTCCAGTGCACTCACTGAGCTGAAAGCTTTCTGATGACACCTGCACTCACATCACCTGAGCCCTGAAGAGGTAGGTGTGTGTGTGTGTGTGTGTGTTGAAATATTGAACATCACCGCACACTTTCCCCACCATGAGAGCTCCACTCGGATGTAGGACACCTTTCTCACCTCCGGTGCATTTGGTTGGGTCTGAATCACATCGGTTTGATGTGAAGAAAACCCCAGAAGTAAAAGCTCTGATGTGGTGGAGACCGACGCTCTGGGCTCCACGACGCTGGTGTGGATGGAAGTTCCATTTTCATCATTCTGATGGGCTACACACCATTAGCAAAAACAAACTGCTATTAATTAACGTGCTTGATTTATATTGGGTTGGATCGTGGAGGCTGTGAGGGGCTTGCGTACGGTTGCTATACAGCCGTTGTTCAATGTGACTCACAGAGAGGCACCCAATGAAATCAGACAATTGTCATGATGCTAATAAAACTATAAAAACTCTTACGTTACCTTCTTCAGTTTCGTTTTTATTTGTCCACGTTCTGGCACCACTAAGATTTCAGCCACCACCCTGATGCAATGGAGGTAAGTGGAGTGCTCAGGCACTCAACAATTACATTTAAAAAGTTCAATACTCAAAGAAATCAAAGTGTGCTGTGCTCCAAACCTGCTAGCATGACACACACAACTGCATTCATCTGCACAGAGGAGGCAAAATACATCTCACAACTCATCAGTGACCTTTCACTGTGCTGCTGTCACCAGATCTGAACCAAACTGAACCTGTCACATTGGACAGTGCTCTGCCCCATCAAAACACCAACTGAATATCTTTTGCTGTTAATTCCTCTAGTAGTGTTCAACACCAACAAACTCCCCAAATAGAATGACAAAGTACGTTGTTTGCTTGGTTACCTGCCCCGCCACGACAAGACAAATAGAAGCTTTTTCTGATCCGATGCCGAAATCGACAGGGTGACAGGATGTTCGTCTTCCAAAACTGACACAAATCACTGTTTATGTTAAAGACCATGGTTTGGATCATAATGACTACTTCATTACGGTGAAGAGGACCTCCAGCCTGGCTACAATGGCTACAACAGTAAAGATGTGGTTGAGGTAAGGGAGTGATTGACGTCATGGTTACAAGCAACACCCGTTTACTGTTGGTAGTAAACTGGAGCCAAACAGTGGTCTACCAAGCTAAAGTCAGGTGTGATGGTGACACGTCCATCCACCATGACCTCCACTCTATGTGGACTGGCTCAACAATAACGTTGCCCTCGTTCATTTTTACAACAGCCGCTAGAGGGTGGTGTAACAGAGAGGAACCATTGTTGTGTTAGGGCGTTTTCTGAAATGATTGATGCTGTCATTCTTTGTAGGATGACAGTCTGTTCTACACACTCAAACTAAAGAGCAGTGGGCAGAGAAGCTGATTTGAATCCATCCAAGCCAAGGTCAATTGGATATTGTTATTAATAATGAATTATTACTCAAAGGATCTGACTGAATCCATGGTCAAAGTTGCAACACCTTGCAGCAGGCCTCATCCTATCTATCACCGGGCCTCCGAGAGCAGGCTGAGTGTGGTGCAACCCTGCAGCAGCGACGCAAACAGCATTGAAAAGTCAAATTTCAATTAAATTTGTAAATGCTCCTGAAAAAAGACATACGGTTCGGTCATGCGTTTGGTATCCACATTTTGACATGCAGCATCAAGCATTTTTTCACAACCACATAACCATGTGTCTTCCTCTGTTCCTTCCTACTTCCCTGCTCTCTCTCTCTGTCCCTCCCTCCCTTTCACTTTCACCCTCTCTTCCATCTGCAAACTTAAACACCATCAAATATGTCTTTGAAGAAAAGTTCTGTCAAATCATTTCCGAGTTTTCATTCAGAGGAGCAACTTGTGAAATTTCACAGCCCCAGACTTCAGTGGGTGGCCATTACAGCGTGCACTTCAAGCTCTAATACTCAACATTTAATGCATATTTTGTAAAGATGTATTCAGGACGTGTCAACACGTGTGTAACTTTATATTTATATATGTGCATATTCTTGTGACTTCGGCTGCCCGTGTGTGTGAGTGTCTGTGTAGGATGGCCATGCGTATGTGAGCCTGTTTGTTGGTGCAATGACTGCAACATGAACTTCAGAATTATTCATCATATTTCTCTGAAGACACCACAGGGAGGCTAAAATAAGACTATTTATACAACTGAGACACCCGCACTTCTTCACCTCGCTTCATTTTAACTTGGATGTGGACTGTGGAGAATTATCTGCAGTGTCAAAATGTGCCACAAACACTGTCTCCACCTTCTTGTTAGCACTATCATTTAAACATCCCAGACCTAACAGCTTTGCGGTGTGATAGTGTGTGCAGTGCTAGCCACGGTACAAGTCCTCCATTCTGCATGTATGCTGCAATTAGTTCTGCAGCGCTGACTGGAAAGATTCCTGTCTACATCGCTGCCAACAAGAGCCGAATTAAATATTCTGTTACCCCCCCAAAAAAACATCTTTCAAACGACTGGATGCTAAACCAGCCTTTGCCTGTAAATGTGGAACTGGCTAAAATATTTGCACGTTTGTGCAGCAAATGTTCTGTTTTCTTTGGATAATCCGAAAATTTTTGAGTCAAACTTTTTATTTGCAATGTTTGGCGCGTCGTTGTGCTCACATTCAGCACATGTATCTGTTTAAAAAGGTTCTGTTGGTGTTTTTCCAGTAATTATTCAGTCTGTGGTTTCCCTTCTGGGGAAGCATTCATCTACATTAATGTGCACTCTGTGGACTGAGCTCCTCTTGTCTCTTATTTGTAATAAAGTCGAAAGTTGAATTGGCATTGTGTGGACAGTAACTGCTGGTTGGTGCTGTGCACACCTGTAATTCCTCAGCACAGCATCAGCAAAGAAAGGACGGCTCTGTTCAACTACACCCTGGGTCTTATTTTTATTTTTTTTTTTCAACTATTTCTAGCACTTATGATATCAAAGAAAGGAACAAAAGTATATTCATAATGAACTATCTTCCTTTGACAAAGCCTCAAAAACCTGCATAAATTGAATGATTTCAGAATTAGATGCTTTTATCAGATATTATGTAGCTAATCTTGAAGAGCTAGCTGTTAGCACTAAAGGTAACAATACAGCTACATGTGAGAAAAGACACTGCAGGAACTTATTTAATAAACATCTTTATGCAGCTTGGACTAGTACGCTGCAGCTAGCTAGCTCAGGAGGCAATGCATTTTGGTACATGCAAATAGTGCTAGCAAGGCTCCATAATGAACACTGCTTTAAAACAAGTATCAAAAATGAAAGTTCTGATTCTGCAGTAAAATGTTCTCTGCTGTAATAGAGATGCATCACATCCTGTCAGATCGGCACTGGACCGTCGCTGTCCTGTGAGCTGCAACAAGTCAACTTTTCATGAGCTCAGAAGAACTGCTGCGTCTGCAGCTTTGTGACAACGTGATTTTAAATTAATCCAACAGGGTTTTTAAAGAGTTCATTAATCTTAAGCAGTAGGACAATTTCCTCAACCAATAAAGAAACACTGAATTCTTCAGTTTATTAGAACAAATAGAATTTCACACTAATACATTTGGAGATATGTGGTTTTCACAGAGCAAGCAGTGTGGGCTCTGAGACGAATGTAGTGGTGTTACATGTTTTTGTCTCTGTGATGTTGAACAGCAGAAGAAATGAAAGGAAATAGGACTACAATGAAAGAATGGAAATTGAAGATTATTGATTTAAAACCACATCAGAGTCGGCCTTTAAGACCAGCGTGTGTATTTTGCCTGTAGAGAAAATCGTCTATACAAACTATATAAAGCAAATACAAACAGTTCTGAGGTCTGATGCCAGTGCCCTCTTACATATGCATTCTTACCCTACATGTGTGGAAAACAACACAAGCCAAGATCACACACTCATCCTTCACCTTCCCATTACACTGACAGGAGCACCAGCAGTGCATCTAAAATGGCTGGAGCTTCCTCCTGGTGGAGGCTCTCTACTATCTGTTAGCAGGATCCAGTTGTGTTGGCTTAACCCCTCCAGTTATCTGCTTGCCGTCTTGTTGATGCTGGCTTCTCTGCTCTCTGTTATGGGACTCCTTTCAGCCCCGCTAATCCTTCACTTTTAGGCTAATCCCACTCGTTCACGCTGCTCCCACTCTCCACTCGCTCTCCTGCTCTCTGCAGAGCTCGTTTACTCAATCTCTCTCTCTTAACAGCCTCTCTCTGGCTCTCTCTCTCTTTTTTTTAAGTTCCCATCTGTGCCGTTCTCCTGTTTCTCTCTCTTGCTGTAAGAGCTCCACTCACCTGGATGCCTTAGTTTATGGTAAATTCTCAGTATTATTTCCCTCAACTGCAGAGTCAGGCTTACTTTTAATAGAAGCTTACATTCAAAAAGGGAATCTACTCTGTCTTCCTTTAGTTAGAAACCTGACTATTTTCAGATTTCTGATTAATTTGTCTTTGCTAGGCTACGTCTATCCCTTGGTTGTTCTCACAGCTTTTCCAGTTTTAGTTGCACCGTTAAATTATTTGCATTGAGACTTAACACTTCCTGTGCAGATGCTTCACATTAAAAGCCTTACAATGGCTCAAAAGGAGTTTAAATCCATTTTCTGGTCAACGTTTAATATGAATTGTGCAAGGAAGTGTTGAGTTTCATTGGCAGTAGCTTACAGCCCCCCTGTGGAGTTTTTGGCCTCTGTGGAGCTGTTTATCACAAGTGGGTGTGGATGAGGATGCAGATGCGCATGTATGCAGATGATGCAACACAAAGTTCTGTTAATGGTTTTACACAGCACTACCCATCAACAGGCGGCTGTAACATGCCAAAATATACAGCAGGGCACCAAAGAAGGCAGAGAAGAAGAAGATTGCTAACAAATGTATACTTTAGAATTTCAAAATTGTCTTTGCAAATGTGTTACAAGGAAGCGAATGCACATAACACATCTGATAGTGTTTAAGCAAGACGATGCATTTCGGTGAGTAGCACTGAATGCCAATGAACAACAACAGAGCTGTGACTGCAGACAAATACTGAATGAAAACTGCATTTTTGTCAAAAAGAGAAATTCAGAAGATGTTAGTATGATATCATACTGATGGATCTGTTATGCTGTTTTTTTAAACTGAAGTTGTTGTATGAGAGGTAATTTGTATCCCTGCTCAGTGTTCTTTAACTGTTTTGTTAAAGGTTAACATATTTCTTTTGGCCAGCATCTTAATACGAAACTCAGCCAACATTCCAAAAGACACACCCTCTGAATTTATAAGAATGGGCTGGAGATGAATGGGACTGAAATTAAAGTCTTTCATCTTTCATCTGGCCCAAACCTCATGTATGATGCAGATTCTTTGATGACGTACTTATTGTGCAATTAACATTACACAGGACTCGGATGTGTGCAGGAAGCTGTTAGATGCTGCTGATTCAAAGGAGACATTTTGATCATCTCCCACTCATGTACACATGATTATGTATGACAGTAATCATTATTTTTGTTATTCATTTCTGTAATGGACACTTCAAAGTCTCGTGCTCCGTGCTGTTTCAGGCGCTTTTCTACCCGCTAATGAACAAAGTTTTGGCGGAGATGTTTGATATGGAACTGGTCTAATGGTCGATGCCTTTCAAATATCAGTTGAACCTTAATTTTCACTCAGAGGGGTCACTCTTGTGGTTTACAGCTTTGTTTTGATGAAAAGAAATATATAGATCTTTGAAGAGGAGGCTATTTCCTCCCGACTTTTTTCAGCAGCTTTCCTCTCTGCAGCGGAGCCAGTATTGGAGATCATTTGGGCAAGGCTGGGGGAGGTTATTGCTTTTTCAGCCCTCTGATGTTTCCTCAGCCCTTTGGTGGCATGCAGGGAGGGGAAAGGAGCTATTAGACAGACAGCCCACCCATGTCTGGACTGAGGAGTCACTCAGATGGCTGTCTGGGGCTAAAAGCTCTGCATTTGGATGCACTTCACTCACAGTTACTTAGCTGCTGGGTGGGTCGACACAGTGGGTGAAGGTGGTTACACAGGAAGCAGTATCTGTCACTGCGCGGTTAATCCAAATATAGAAATGAGTGTATATTTATGCATTTTTACACTATTTCCTGTATGAGTGCTCATGCAGAGCTGCAGATTCAAGAGGACTTTCTCCATGATGAAACGTTACTGCTGTGGAACTGGCTGTGTGTGTGTGTGTGGGGGGGGGGGGGGGACAATGGGATCTCTTTGTAATACCACCACTCCTGGCCTAATGAGAACCTAATATTAATTTTCAACTCGGCGAACATCACCACAAAAACATTCAATTCATCGCACAAACCAAGGTCACGCCCCTCTCAATATGCATGCACCACACACACACACACACACACACACACACACACTCCCATCCATCCACCCACGCACACACATACACACTCTCCAGAATCCTCACTTTGGGAACACAGTTGAGCAGATAATTACTGTACAGACACGTCGGGTGGTTACTGAGGAAAACAGGAAACTGAGAGGAACTGAACAGAAAAGGGCTGGCTGTAAAACAGGCACATAGGCAGAAAGCTGGGTGGTTGTTTGTCTAATTGACTGATCGGTCCATCAGTGTTCACAAACCGTATGACGCCAGTCTGCAATTTACTTACCAGTTTAAAAACCAAATAGCTGCACTCACTTTGTGTGTTTTTTTTAATTCTGATCTGAATCCCACAAAAGTGTGACACAAAACGTAATCATGAGGCTGCAGAATTAGCATCCGATGCTTATACATGTGCATCTGTGTCGCCGAATCATTAAAGAAATGTGACATTCTTGCCTCAAGACAGCCTGGCTGCGCCCGACTGGTGAGTGAGAAGATAATAAGAGGAATAAGACGTGGCATTTAAGTCAGTACACTTGAAGTCAGAGCCTTTTATTACTGGATCTTTGACACAGTTGTCAGTTCACAGACAGATTTGAGCTACATTCCAAAATAATGTCGATTTTAACAGCCACACAAAAAAATAAAGTACAAGCGACAACCTGGGAGTGGGCGTGAGGGCATGCGGTGCGGCAGTGCAGCCTGGGGGGCTTTCACACCTGTAGCTCGCCTGATTTGATTTGGTCCAGACCAAGTTCACAGCAACTGTTCCCACTGCTCTTTTACAAACAGGACAAGTGGAGTAAACATGAAGTTATACCAGCTGACAGGTGAATCATTGATTGGACAGCTCTGGCGATTGTGATCTTGCATGGCTGCCACAACATCGGGGCGAGTCAGCTTCTGCAAAGACTTGGGTTTATATGGATGTTCTCTGGTGGAGCGAAGAATCGATTGTATGTTGTTTTTAAAGCATTATTAGACATCAAACCTGCAGATATAGGAGGAAAAAAGGGAAAAAAAAAACAATTTCACAGAATATATTTTTTCCTGTGGTATTCCCATGTAGCATCTTGATGGTGAATACAAGCGGGAACCAACTTTAGCTGCTGAATTAGGGCAAATCCCTGCACTTACATGTTACTAGGTTACTAAAACGATGAGGTTACTACATGATTTGCACAAATTCAGAATAATTATGCGATTAGTCTGGAAACAGTTCATCAGCATCAGATTGATTTATTCATAATAATTTAAGTTTTTAGTATCCTGATGAAGGCACAATCACAAAGTCTTCTCTTGCTCTTCCCTGTATACTCCATAAACAGCAGACTTTACGGATGAAAGCAACTAAATATTAACATTCTTCTCCAAAAGTTGTGTTCCTCTTTATTCTCATTGCATGCCGTTAAAAACAATGGCAACAATGTTCTGCATCTCACCATTACTGAGGTATCCAACTGCTCCCTGACTGCACATTAAAACAATACATACCCTCCTTCTGAGTTCACTCCAGATGGAAATATAGCTGCCATAAGGAGCCCGGAGAGGTCACACAATGTGAATGCATCACACAGCCATAAAATTTCATCAGGCCAGGTGAAATACAAAAGAGCCACAAGAAGCCAGTAGACATTCCTACAAACTCATAAGATATAGCTGTATAAAGCCATTAGACAATGATGTGAGACGACAACTATGAGACACCACGGGAAAGTGGCAAAAAGACATGCAACAAGTAGAAGGAGCCAGGAAAGGAGTCCTAATACCTTTGCCATAAAGTATTTAAGATCCATCTTGCTCCTGTCAACTGTGACACAAAGTTTGGAGTATGAAGACATTTGGATTGATGAATGTCCTTCATCTGCCGTCTGCAAGTGGTATTACACGGGGTAATAGCGGACGGGGGTGTTCGATGCCAGCGGTCTGTGTGATGATACCATCAGAGGTGACCGCCCGTCCTGCCTGCAGGGAGAGGCGTGTGAAGCATTCTGGCAAGAACAACCACCTTGTCAAAACCGTGATTCGCTGTCGCTCTCTGTACAGACGCGAGATTAAGGTTAAGCTGTGCCAAAAACCACTGTCAAAACAGGATCTGTGTGTGTGTGTGCGCGTGCGCTGCCATATAACAGGGTTATTTCTCTACAGACAGCTCTGGGCAGTTGTGAGACCTATTCCTCCCTGAAGCCATCTTGTGGAAATCGATTCACCTTTTGCCTCATAAACACACGCTAGCACACACACGATCGCATGCAAACACGCAGATCCTCGCGTGCACACATGAAGAGGAAAAACCTCACATCTGGTGCCTCGGCGGAGGCACTTTTGTGAGAATTTGGAGTGACATCAATTGCACTCAGATAAAAATGGATTTGGCCCCGGCTGTTGGCTCAGTAATACATTCTGATGCTGCAGCACAGGAAGATTTATCAGGAGTCAAATCAGACGCCTCACTTTCACACCCAAACACATATCACATACGGGAAGGCGGCAAACGGAACTCATGCATAGAATTACACCATGCTCACTGCCGCATTCGTTTCATTTCCCTCTCTTCAAAGTACCTCATTACTTCTGGAAGGTTTGAGGATATTAGGAAATAAAGGTGAGTTGCTCTCGTCTAGCTAAATGGATAACCGTCTGTGGCGTCATCGCTGGGCTTCGTCGTCATGTCTGCCTGCCCACTCTGCTACATCTCCACATGGAGGTACTTCACTGAAAGCTTTTGGTTCAATTTGAAAAAAAATCACGTAAATACAGTGTAGTCGACTAAAATTAAGTTGTCACCAACATAGGCAATGACCCACATCTCAGTTCCACATTAAATATTATATATTAAAATGACTTGATATGTGCAACCAGAATGATGTATAACCAGATTTTGTTGAGAGGCTACAAAAACCAACACATTTTGAAAAATCCACTACGGGTCTGTCCGTCATCTCACGAGTACACAAACAAACTCCTGTGCTGGCGCAGGGGTGTTCAGGTTGAGATGGTTTAGTCCCCGACATCTGACAGGAAACAAAAGCCACTCTGCATTTATGGAGAGGGTATGGAGGGATGGACTGATTTTTTGTGATGGCCTCTAAACAAAAGCAAGCCTTTGTCAAACCACATGCACACTCTCACAGTTTTTTAAGAGGAGAAGGAAAGAAGTCTGACGGATTCATTCAGGTTTCATAACATATTTTTTGGTAACTGAATTTGATCAACTTGAGGATAGTTTTGTAAAATATTGCACCTTTTGTCTAAATTTGTATACTCCTCAAATGGTGTTAAATATCTTCTCCAACTTCCAAAAAAGGGAATCCAAATCAAAGAAGTATATTACGTGGGTTTCAAAGCAGAGTACAAAGATACACGTATACGCACTCACACCAGACTTCCAGATAGACAGATAGACGTGTGTGTACAGTTTCAGCAGTGTTCAGAATTGGGTGCTAAGTTGCTCTTGCTCCAGCTGCTCTGCTTTTCAAACGAATGCATCATTTGTTCTGCTTAATTGCTGCCTGATTTAAATGACTTAATAGATTTTTAGAAAATGCATGTTGAAACTTTGCCTCGTTACCATGCGATGAAAGTGTAGAGGACATGAAGTGGAACAAGAGCAAAGTTGTAGAGAAATGTTGACTATGTTCAAGTTGCCTGACAGCTATCAAATGACCGCAAAACTATGAGGGCTCCAACAGACACAGTACACCTCAGTGCTGCTGAAAGTGAGTTCTCAGACTTTAGTCCTTGTGAGACCCAGTTTGAGGTTTACACCTTCAGGGCGAGGACACTTTTTTTTCTGTTTTTGCAAAATGGGAACACTTTGGCTGGTCCTCACCACCATGAGGGGTTCGTTCAGGGATGGTTGGACCTTGTTAATGTCTGAAATGCTTGAAAGTGGATGGCAGAGGTACTGGCATAACAACCTGCTTGGATAGCACACAAGACCACAGCTGTATGAGGCAGTATTCAAAAAGAAACTGTGAAACCTCACTTTAAACTCATCCTACACCTCTTCCCGGACTTCTTAACGATCTGTCTCAATCAGCACCGCAGTTGGCCAAGTCGGACCTCATGATCACCCAGAAGTCTCCTCTGTGACTGGCCTATCATGAATGCAGTGCTCCATCAGTCTGAAGTGAATGGTGGAGTTGAGTTGGCAGGGGATCAGGACTCCTCATCGTCCAGATATCCAGCTGACGGTCTGTTATCTGAACAGTGCGTCTGGCATTCATTTTATGCTCCAGTGGACCCGTTGTTGGGCAGCGGTTCAGAGACTGCTTTGCCCTGCTGTGAAACACTTACAACTTTGATCCTTAATTGACACAAAATCCTTTACAGCAAGCTACAGAGGAGAACACAGGGAGAAGGATGGGAGGGGGTGGATGTTCCTCCAGGCTTTGGGATTCAGGCCCAGCAGACAGATTTGGGAAAACAGTCTTTTGGCTCCATACTGATGAGGCAGCAAACACAAAGGTGAGCTCCTTTGTGGTCTCTCAGCCCCACTTCAGCTAAACAATATCTAGTATGGTCAACAGTTAAAATTATGGCTGCAAGGTACAACACTGAAGCTTGCCGTATGTAATCAAGACTAAGTTTGTTACTTCACCCTTCATTACATCCTTAAAGGTTTTCAGTCTTTAATTTGTACAGAGGGTCAATGAAATGTTGTTAAAACAATTTAAAAATTTGATGTAGTACTTCATGGTTAGGTCAGGTTCAGCGCTACAGTAGGTAATTACCCAGCAGTCATGTGCTAAGGAGCTCCAAACGTCTCAGGTTCCCTGTATATCAAAATGTTTTTGGCTCATTTCATTGATCAGAAATTTGCTTGCGAATTAGCACCACTAAAATACATCAACAAAGACAGATTCTTCATTAGCAGCTAATTCCATTGCTCTATCTTGTTAAAACAGGCCCTGTTTCAAAGTCTAGTTCTAACACATTTTATAGATAGTTTAGTGTGGCCAAGAAACAATCAGGTTGATATTATCACAAAGTAATTGACACAAAGGAAACCTGAAGCCATGCAGTATTATTACAGCATGGTAGTGCTCTGCATGCCCATTCAGTGTGGAGGGTTGTGAAAATAGTGTGGTTAAAAAAAAAAATAAAATACCCTCAACAATTCAAATCCTATCGCAGAGAGTCTAAAATGTTTATCTATACCCATTTTCTCTGTGAAATACTCCACAACACCCTGGACTCTTCTCAAACTGGGTCGCCATATATCACGCCTACATGCTCACACTTCCTCTGTAGCACACACACACAAACACACAGGTATAACAGAGAAAGGACATGAGAAGGACACACAGAAGTCAGAGCTCTCTGCTCTGTGGCAAACACCATTCTTTATTTTCAGATTTTATCGAAATGCAGGAGCATTGATGCATTGCTATCATATTTCGCTGTTAGCGTGGCTTCATCATGTGATGTTTCCTCTGCAGTTAAACCTGAACTTCAATAACAATCAGAAAAACATGTTTTTAATTTTGGTGCATTTAGGTCATCAAGTTTCCGTTATAATGTGTGCATTTTGTTAGATTTTATTTGCAATCATACCAGACTCTCTAAGTCAATAAGAGCAAATATTTGATATTGCTCTGGCTGTTGTTGAATCCCATAGTTCATTTCTGATGGACTGATATACTGCAAAAATGGGGTCAGAGAGAAAATGAGGAGGACAAAGCAAAGGAAAACATCAGAAGTTACCTGAAGAAAGCTGACGGTATTGGTGTATTTTTGGACTTAAAAAGACAGTTGGGGTTGGGAGACATGAAAGGAGGACTGGGAGAAAGAGGAGAAAAGGTAAACCAAGGAGTCCAGATCTCATGCCAAGCCTAATTACCTTTACCTCCGGGAGAAACCCTTCGTTCCACAATGACTGGATAGAGGGAAAATGACTCTCTGGAGAAGAATGACAGAACAAAACCCCAATCTGTCCAAAAGAAACCTGCCTGTGCTCCCACATATGCCTTTGTTCCACATGGACAGACCAAATATGAACTAGTAACTGTCAAGTTTACAGAGCTTGATTAAATCATTAAGCAATGCTCTTTCTTATGTGCATATCAAAATACCATCCATCCATTTTCTATAACCGCTGCATTCCTTTCAGGGTCGCTGGGATATTTACAAATATTTGAAATTATCTAGATCTACTAGATCTTTGCTTGTGTCGTACCTATTCTATATGTACGTCATTTTGGATAAAAGTGTCTGCCAAATGACATTGTAGAACTGTAGAATTGTAGAGCTGTAGAATCTAGGGTTTTTCAGAAAACACATGAGCAGAATCCCCAAATTCTAAATCACAGGGAGTTTTACACACACATTTTGTAAGTTATATATTCAGTCTTCAAGCTCCAATTGCTAGAAACATCGAAAAGGACAAACCAAAGAACAAATAATTGAGCATTAATGTTCAACTATTGCCCGTTGCTCTTTACCCTTTTGCTCTTCCTCTGAATCATTGCGCACATCTCAAATTCAAAGAGATCAGAATTAATAGTCTCATATTTACCATTTCACTTGCACAACATTCTAGGACCAATAACAGACTATTTTTTATCAAGATCGGTGCTACTGGAGATGGTGTCTTTTTAATTTAATACATTCTTCTTCCTTGTCAAACCCTAGTGCCTGCACTACAGAGAATACCTGATTTGATTGCCAGCAGTTCAATCACACTAGTAGTGGTGCCACGCTAGTAGTAGCTAATGTAGCCTCAAGCTTTTAGCCAGGCAGAAATCAGGAGAAGATAACAGAGGTTTGGCAATGTCGCTTCCTTCTGATTCCACACCCCCACATTTTTTTGTCAAACTTGTAGTCTTCAAACCCAACCAGCACTGATTCAAGTGACATCACCTGAGGATATTTAACAGACTTCAAGCAGCTCCCTCTGGTACCATGAAAGGCTTTGTGCAACTTTGTTTTCACATGTGTAAAATCAGTGGAGTTTGCTTTCAAGAGACTTCCTTCAGAGTTTACTAGACTGCATCGTACATCCATGAAAAGCAGCTTCAGAAAACAGAAGTGTGGATGAGACCGAAACGCCCTCACAAAACACAGACCTGACCACAATCTTTCTGCAGCGTTAACAAGGTTGTTTTAGTTGCCTAACCCTACGCTAACCTAAGCTTAACCAAGTAACTAAGCAACCAAAGGCTAGCCAAAGCAGAAAGCAAAGGGAAGAATATGGGTTGTTTGGAATACACTGATAAACAATATCTTTCTGCCAATAGAGGCACTGGATCGGAAAGCGCTGGTTTTTTTTAGATAATGCCTTGTATTGTATGTTCGACCTTCTGCCTCTCTCCACATTCTATTTACTCCTTTTTCCTCTATCTTCACAACCCCCCCACTCTTTTTTCTTCCTCTCCCTTCTCTTGTTTGGTACTCTTTTAACCCCCTAACCCTCTTCTTCTTTGTTTCTCTGCTTCATTACCTCTCCTTGTCCATCACAGTGTACAATTTCCCCATCTACTGTAATCCCCTAGGCTTCCTTCATGTACTTGCCCTTTCCTTCCTCCCCTTTCTCCTTCTATCTGCTCATTTCTACCTCAAATGTTTCCTACAACCATACCAGAGTTCCACAGAGTGCTTAAAAGCCTAGAGAAGATGGGGAGAATGGTAATCAGCTGCTCATTGAAGACAAATTAAGACATCCTATCTCTCCCCTCCCATTGTCCTTTTCTTTCCTCGACTCTTCTACTTTTATGTCCTTGCCACTCCAGCCATTTCCATATTGCTCTCTTCAGCTGCTTCACTCTTGCCTTTCTTCAAGGATGTTTGTATTAGTCAGTTAATTCAGTGAGACAAATCACGTTGTATAGAATGTCATACAACCAAGCCTGTAGCGTGTATGTTCAGATAAGCATTAATGAAGCTTTTATTCTGGCACAACCTCCTATGACATGGTGTAACAGTATAATATAAGATTAATGTAACCTAATGGGTTTAAAAGGTAAAGTGGATTTGGTGTGCTTTTACACTCAAGTCATTCTCATAGTTTCATTAGGACCAAAAACTATTTGGGAATAATGCCGATTCCCACTTTTTACCTTCAGTGTGACAGTGCATGCTAAGCAGCAGTCACTTGACTATTCTGCACGGCACATCAGAGTGTGAACAAAAGCGCCTGCCAAAGGGGAATGGGTTTCGTGTCAAGTACTGTACAATGAAGAGAGGCCAGGGGCTGTGTTTTAAGTAATGCAATCTGCATCGAGCTGAGAAGTACCTGACGCTCCTCAGGGTCAAACATAATCACAGAATGATTTTGGCTTCTGTGCAGATCTAATATTACCTTCTGCTAGTCAAATAAATAGGCCAGGGCTCTCAAGTGCTTTACACCTCAGCTGAAGTACAAGACATGCACAGTATGGTTGCACTGTACTGCGGCACATTAGAAAGCAGACCTTCACAACAACCAGTGCTCATAATAAGTGTATGCACTTGTGCTTTTTAGCTCCTTGAGGTAGGGGTTGTTCATGACTGGAGTAAGTAATAGTACCATGAATTTACAAAACTTCACCTGTTATCACTGAAGTGCTGTGCTGGCAGAATGCTGTTGGCAGTAATAGAATCGGTAAACAAATTGTTTAATGCATGTGCTGACTGAGTCACTGCACTCAGAAAATCACTGAGCTGTGGTGCTTCCTGGTGTATAGATCCTGGAGAGAACACCTTCCCCGGCCTGCTGGATGCTCACATGATTTCTACCGTAGTGCCTGGAGTATGAGATCAAACTGGACTATCTTTTCAAAGGCTCTGGGGTTCTGCACCAATTTACACATCAATGATTCTTCTCTAGGACCAGTCTGAGGAGAGCTAATCCACATGGGGCGAGCAACGATGGTGATGGTGGATCAGGGTGTTTAAACAAGGCCACTGAGGAGCACTGACTAAGTTCACTAAATAATTGGCAGTAAATGGTAAACTGCAGATATGCTTTTAATAGGTCAAGGATGCATGATGGTAATCTCATTTTGCAAGTGCGATCTCTTTATTTTGTTGGTATTTGATTGTTAAGAAGTGCTTTTTGTCTGATGCTGTTCTCTTAAACTGCAGGCTTGCAGTAGCACTTTGCATAACAAGCACAAATTTGAGCTACACGAGAGCACCCAACAGCACCCTGTGTGTGTTGCATTTGCAATGCTGTGGATGTTTCTTATGCAGAGTTGGTAACTGGCTTAAACAAAGGAAATTGTAACCATATAAGATCTCCACCTCTAATGCAGTTTGTTACTACCTACATACTGATTTCATTGTTACCACGACTACTTCCATACTGTTACTGCTAGCATAATATGGGTTTTTTTAGACATAGCCTCCTCAAGGGTGCATCTCATTCCTTCTCTGAGAACCCAAGCTGAGGCTAAAACAAGTCAGTCATGTGGGGTGGGTAAGGGTTGCTATTGACTCCATCCAATGCAAACATTTCTCCTACATGAAAGTCAGTTGCCGTTAGACATCCTTACTTTCCACCTTATGTCAGACATAAATCATGAGGTACAGAGTAGTCCCATATGGATCTACTTCCCGTGCTAACCTGGTTGATTGCTTTGTGTCTAGGGCCTGTGTCGATAAGTTGAATTCCAGACTGGAGCAGAATCTGAGCAGAATCCCAATCAGATCTAACCTTGATAATGTTGGTGGGAGCGGAAGGCTAGTATGTAAAGCACTTTAAGTCCATCTTAATCTCACTCTAACAGCTACAGGGAGCTCATTTCCAGACAGATGCACAATCCCAATGGATCCTTCCTGCACTGCCATCTGATGGCTAGGGACCATAAAGAACAGTCCTGCCGCTCAGGTAGGAGTAAACACAAATAAGTATGCACGATCACATGATCACGCCAGAGCACACAGAGGGGATACAGAGGAGAGCTGTGGTAATGATGGATTCAGCGATCATAATATTTTTATGCTGTCATCTCACTTCCCCTCGATTTCCGCTCTCCTCCTCTTCCTTTAGGTGGGTCACTGCTGGGATTGTGCGCACGCACACAAACACACACACACTGTACGACATGGCCCTACCTTTCTGTCAGCCGCTCTCTCTCTCTTCCCATATCTCTTTCATACTGACAAAATCCAATTTATGACAGACCTCTGGGAGCTTGGACGTGTGTGTGTGTGTGTGTGCGTGCATGTGTGTGTCTGAGAGGATCTGCACTCTTACTGTTGTGCGCATGCTTTCATAATATATGTATGACCAATCAAGTATGCATTGTATGCGCGGACAGAGAGGGTCTGCATATAGTTGCGCAGGCCTGTGTGTGCGCCTGAGAGATGACATTGGCTCACTTATCTGAAGGTTCCTGGTGGAAAGCAATAAAAGCAGTGACGAGGCCACATCAATGAGATTTCCAGGATAGTTGTAAATGTTCAATCACTTTTCCTCTTTTCTCTCCACCTCTATCTATCCACGGCCAAATGAGTGGAGAGAGGGCAGAGTGAGGCAGAGAGAGAGGCACGGGGCAGGAGTGAGAGAGGCGGAAGCAGGAGAAATCAACTCAGTTAATGAAGTGGATGGAAAGAGGAGCAGAGATAAATGCGGAGGAGAAGTGGGAGGGAATGGAGAGTTATAGGAAAGTCAGTGAAAGGGAGAAGCGATTGCACACAGAGCAAGGGCGTCTTGGTGTTTAACACCACTCCTAACCGTGCACAGATGGCCCTGAGCTGGGAACAGAGAGGAGTGACCAGAATGTATTTGCTGCCTGTGTGTGTGCATGTGTGTTGTGACGGTGTTTGTATCATTTGTGATATTGTAATTGCTATGCCCTTATGTACAGAGGGGCGACTACAACTGCATTCTTCTATTCTTCTAACACTACTGTTACTACCAATACTTTCACATGCATTTCAGCTATTAACACTACTACTGCTGCTGCTACTACTACTACCACACAGTACTACATTACTACATGTATTGTGCTACCAATGCAACTGAGTCTGCTGTTAGTTCTCCTTCAACTCCTGCAATACTGCTGCTGACGATATGAATGCTTTTTCTAATATAGTGACTATTTCTACAGCCACTACTACTGCCAGTGTGCAGACTGCCACTGCAGCTACTGATGCTGCAACTACTGCTGTTGCTGCTATTCAGCATTCATTACTATTACTGCTACTCCTACGCCTACTCCTGCCAGGACTACCACTACTGTTTTTACTAAAGCTACCAAAGCTGCTGCTGCTCATGTGCATTGGTTTGCTTACTGCTAATGCTACAGATATCAGGGCTGCTAGTCATACTATTACTGCTACCACTTCAACTGATATTACTAATATAACCCTGGCTCTCCATTATTCTACTTCTACTAAACTACTACTAAATGCATCTTATTGAAGAACAGTGACATTGCATTAAATGTTAATAATCATGTTTCATAGCAAAGGACAGCATGATGACACTGCACCCTATTTGTCAGATGTTTTTGCATTGTGTATTTCCAGCGGCGTGTGCCCTCACTGCTATCTCTGCATACATATAGCGTCTTGCCTGGTTGGAGGTGAAACAGCTGAGGATTGAGCTATGTGCCTGTCTGCGAGACGGAGACAGCCTCCCCTGCATCATTCCTTGTAAGCAGCAGACTCAATCAAAATAAAAGCCTGCTGCACTGGCACCACGCACTCACAGCGCCTGCTCGGGGGAGATCCATGTGATGGGGAGGATGAGGACAGAGGAGGAGGAGGTGGTGAAGGTTGGCTGTGGGCTTCTCTTTCTCCCTTCTCACCTCTTGTGTGTGTGTGTCTCTCTCTGGATAATGAATCAGGGATAGAGAGTGGGGTTTCTCACAGAGTGGCCAATGCATAAATAACGCCTGTGGTATAGAGGCCCTATTACAGTGTTGCTGCATGAATCCATGTTTCACACACACACAAAACACCCTCACGCCCACGCATGCACGCACGCACACACACCTTGAGCACTGAATAGATGGTGTGGTACCATAACAAGGTCTGCACAGTCATAAAAAGCTTTCAGACAAATGGCAATCTGTCCTTGATCATAAATTAGGTGACATGAACAGGGAGAGGGAGATCTGTGTGTGTGCGTGTGTGTGGTAACTACTGAGTATGGCAAAAACAGAGGAAGCGGAAGTCAGACGGAACGAGAGGGATGAAATGGGAGAAATGGTGATTCCCCGTCACATTCTAGGTTATCACAACTTATACAGCGTTTCTACATTACAGATCCCAGTGGACAGCCACACTGTGTAATTGCACAGCAGCAAAATCGTACAAAATTCTCTATTTCCACCATCCGGCGATATCTTGCAGAGAAATATCCCCTCATGAAACTTTAATTTGGATTCTTCATTCTGTTTTTCCCGTCCTTTTCATTTCTCTGTTCATTATCCTGCTTTAAAGCCGCTGTGTTCGCCGCTCTGCCTCTCTTCCCCCGGCTGCCGCGCCTCTCTCCACGACGCTGCAGGGAACACAACAAACACCTCTGTCTTCTCTCAGCGCCACGATTTCATTTTCATCTATCCTTTTCCTAATCAGCTCCGAAAGAACGATCAACATCTCCACTTTAAAGGCAGACCTAAGAACAAAAATGTAAAACTGACAGAGTAAAATACACAATGCAATTCAGTCACACGTTCCAGCAGTCAAACAGATTGTAAAACATTAAAAAATCATGCTTTCTATTTTATCCATCTCTTTGCGTCAGTCGCGCCTTCCATCTCCGTCGCTGTCTCACAGACTCTCCATCTTGAAGCACACAGGGAGAGGAGTGAAATCCCGTCTTTGCTCTTTGCGGGAAACTTAATAATTCAAAAGCGCATACACAAAAGCACATGGTGGTGTGTGTGTGTGTGTGTGTGTGTGTGTGTATACTGTATACTGTACAGCGTGTGTGTGTGTGTCTTTGAGCACTGCAGCTGCTTTGTTTGTTCATCATGACTATGCAGTCGTTTTCAAAGTGATTCAACCCTTTATATGACGCTTACTGTCACATGTTACGTTTAGATCCGTCTCTCACTGAAAGCACAGTTTAACCTTTGCTACAAACAGATAATTATTAATTAATACATTAACACACATTCATCTATAATCATCAAAACAACTGTCCCTGAAGATTTTTTTAATGAGGGAAAAACAAAAATGTGCAACTTAGTTGTGAAAAATAGGGACACAGGGAACAACACCAGGTTACCGTGCGAGGACGGGGTATTCATTCATCGTTTGATTAAAATCATAGGCCTATAACACGATCAAAAAGTACATATTACACATGTTACCATATGACTGCTCCATCTACATCATAACAACTATTAACCGTCTCCATGACAACCGATCAAAATCAATTCACTTCTGTTTTCCTCAGCCCCGCTCAAACAGCAATGTGCCTATATATGGTTAGCTTAATGAATTAAGTGTTAAGCAATATAATTATTGGTTATTATTAATGATTTGATGCTCATAACAGCTGCTGCTTAATGATTTCCTTTTTCTCTCCCAGTTTGTAGCTCCTGTCTGAACGCTGAACATCCTCCTGGGCCACTTGTTTTACCATTTTAGCTCATTGCCCGAGCATAAGGTGGTAAAAGTAGAGAAAAATGTGCTCTGAATGCAACGAGTCTGCACCGCAGCTGGTAATATGCTGACAGGGTGGAGTTTCATATCGGAAATGCATCTTGCTCTTTCTGTCTTTGTCTATTTCCAACAGTCTTTTTCTTTTCCTCTGAGGCTTGTGCTGAAAAAGCTGCTACAACTGAAGCTATTAGATAAGGACTTTGTGTGTGTGTGTGTGTGTGTGTGTGTGTGTGTGTGTGTGTGTGTGTGTGTGCATGTAGGTGTGGGGGTGGGTCAAGGTGGTTTGTTCATGCATGAATCTATGTGGATGTTCATGTATGTAGTTGTACATAATTTGCAGTTGCATATAGTTGTGGGATGTTTTCTTATAAATGCATAGTGTATGAACATGCGTGTTTGTATATACTGTGTGTGTGTGTGTGCATGTGTGTGTGAGACACTAAGGAAAACAGGGCGAGCTGCTGAAAAGAACAACATCCAACTCCCACCGGCTCAGTGTGTGCAAGAGACAAAACGCCAAGCCAGCAGGCCAATGGATCACGTCTGAACCTTGCCCAGCCACACACACACACACACACACACACACACACACACACACACACATACATACACTCACATCGAAAACACACATACCCTTTGGGCAATGCAACAACAGCCGTTGCCCTGCGGCATGGGACACTCGTGTGTGGAACTGAACCAGACTGCAACAGAACAGACTATCAGAGCTCGGCAGATCAATGTACTCCCAAACACACTCAATCACACACACACGCACACATACACACACAAGCAAATACACACACTGGCAGCTCTGACTAATCTATTGTCAACAACACAGCGAGCCAGACCAACAGGACCAACCCGCTACCAATATCATCCAATTGCGGGGGAGCTGCGCCAGCAGTTCAGGAGCTGCAGCTCTGAATGCAGCAACATGCACCACCTGTAGGCCGGAGACGGAACCTCAGCTGAAGTCCTCCTCCTGCACACACACGGTACACATACTGTTTTATTCAGGTGCTGATAAAATTGTTGTTTAATTCAAAAACAAAAATCAACAAACCAATTAAATTTAAATTTGAATAATATGTTAATAAGTATATATAATAATTCATAAGGATGCTCAGACTGTAGTTTGTCAGAGCTGATAGTGAGTAGAACATAAACTCATTTTACCTTACAGAGATGCTGGTGTACAGCAAAACACAGGAGTCGTGTGACGTTGGTGAATTCATGCTAACTTTAAAGCACTAAAGTCACAATAACACATGCAAACCATCAAACCGCCAGTCGCTTCGGAAAGAGCGTCAGGGGTGAAGTTTAGTTTCAGTTTCCCATCTGAAGGAGCTGTCTGATTGCAAGAGGGGACGTGCTGATGGATTCACCTGGGGTTGCTTCCAGGTGGCTAAATTGGATTGTACCTCAAAAAACCTACAGTAAACTATCTAAACTGTCTCAACTGTGTTTCAGGAAACAAACAATCTAGAGCTAACACGATCGGACTAATTTTAGCCTTGATTCATTTTTAACAGCTTATTCATCAACTTTAAATCACTCACCCGAGAGAGTGAGTACACGTCACTTTAGTTCCTGATGGAGAACCCAGAAGTGTAAAGACTGAACTTTAAAGCTCACAAAGGATTTTTGTTGTCTCTGTTTCTTCGTTAGTTGGGTGGGTAGATTAGTTCAAGTCACAGCCCGACCCAAACACAATTTGGCTGACAGTGGTCTGAACTCTACACCTTAAGTGATGACTGCAGCTTACAGCACGCTCAGCCATGATACATTTGAAATGAGCTGCAGACTGAGACTTCTGGAACACAGCTGCAGTAAAAAGGACGGACCACGGAGGATCTCTGGAGAAAGCTCTGAAAGCCAGAAACTGTAACTCTGATTGAACCTGGGAGAAAAAGCTCATCTTGTTTTTGAAGCCTGCTTTAAAAAAGTACATATTGTTTTTAAAATAAACCCAGTGAGACATAAGTAAAGATGGCCACCGTGAAATATAACACATCCCTCTGGGTTTCACTCATATTGGGGAACTGAAATTGTAGTGTCACACAGGTTATGTGATGGTTGTTCATTAGAACAGACACTAAAAATCAAAAATCCTCCACTCATAATAAAGCATGGAGCTCCACAGGAGAGTCTTCACAGCCTGATTTACTCCACAGACAGAGCTGCATTGTGAAGTGCTGTGAGGAATCCTTAAGCTCCTGTATTGGCAATTAGGACTGATAGGAGTTTGTGTAATGAGGCTGGTTCAAGCCTTAAACCCTCTGATGATGCTGGCAGCTTAAATCTATAGCTGACACATAATTAGGCTGCTTTATATAAACAGATAAATATCTCACTGCCTGTCAAAGAGCAGCACCAGCAAACGCTGCCGGTGTGTGGGAGGGTTGGTGCCTGTGGGCGGGAGGCTTGTCTGACCAGCTGACCGTTCCTATACAGTGTCAAGTGGACACAGCTTTATATCCAGCTTGCTAATGAAGTGGTGGGGAGATGCAGTATATCTGATATGAGTGCAGAATAATAGCATCTATAATGAGTCTCCTCTTGTAGATATCAAAGCTGTGATACGCTCCATAGGGAAAAACAACGCGACAGAAATGAGAACATGCGAATGTATGAGTTCAACATGTGAATGCACCATACTTGTTTGCTGCTCTTTTGCTCCCATCTAAACAACAACAACAGCAACAGTAACATCATAATAACAAATATTTGATTTCATGCAAGTTCTAAAACAAAGCTGCGTCCCACAGCATCACCACCATCCTCTGTCACTACAGCGAGGGGGCAACGTTGGAACACCCCTTCAGCTGCATCAAGCACATGGCCGCATGTTGCCACAGAGATCAATCGCGTGTTGTAAAAGAGGAAGTAGCAGCCTTGGTGTTGGTCACTGCACATGAGGCCAAGGTTCAGATGGTCCCTGGTGAAGTAAACCAGCACAGGAAGACGTTTCAAGCCAAAGAGTTAAAAACAGGAAAAAAACACGAAAACCAATGAATGAGATGATATATTGATCCTAAAATGGTGAAGATAATTATGTCACTCTGTATTTATGACCTGCGTATCTATCCATCCATCCATCCATCCATCAGCGTGTGTGTGTGGTGCAGTGAAAGAGGCATCTTCCAGCATCCCCTTGGAACCAATATTCTACATATATATAATAACATATATAAATATGAATTAAAAATAGATTGATTAGAATGAAAATGACATAAAAAGCAATAATTGCAGTGATAGATGTCATCTGGCGACAGAGCTTGTTTAAGATTCATCCGGCTGAATTTTAGGAATTTCATTTACATGTTCACATATTACACATGATAATCATATGTGGTACATATAAGTACTCTCTCCCCTCCCACTGTGTTTAACTCATCAACCAGTTCACCGTATCATCTTCCTCAAACTCTACCTTTTTTTATCTGCAGCCAACGTGAATCACATCCTCAAGGCTGAGCGAGTGCTATATGCTCAAACGCCTAATACATCTTTATTCCACAGGCCTCGGGCTTCTCCTCCGCAGCCACATCTCTGTATTTGCCCAGCCAAGGCCGGAGCTGTTCGGCCGGAGCTGTGCAGGCTGGCAGAGGCTGGAGAGAGCGTGCAAAGCGGGAAGGTGAAGGTGAGTCAAAATGGCAACGCAGTCTGGAGCCAAGTTGATAATTCTGTTAGCATAGGGCGGCTATAGGCAAGGCAATGCAGTGGCCGACCGTTCAGCACGCACTAGGCTTTCAGAGCAATCTCCTGAGACACAGACAGAGAGTGGGAGAGAGGAAGGGGGGTAGATAAAGAGAGGGAGCGAGGGAATGGAAACATGAGGGAGACAGAGGAGAATAAAGAGAGAAAGAGATAAAAGGCCTTTCTGTATTCACTCGGCTTCCATTCTCTTTCCCCTAGCGGGCCGGGATCGCCTCCACTTATTGAAGAATAAGAGCCATTGGTGGATTGGCTGATAGCTAAGACAATATATGGGAGGGCAAAGGGAAGGAGGACAAAAGAGGGGAGAGAAAGGGGGAGGATGACAGAGACGTAGAGGAGCGAACGGGGAGAAAGCGAGGAAGAGCATTCACACCAGTTTCCCCTCCATTTATAAAGCGCATATGAAGCATATTTTACACACAAGCACACTGAGGACGGCGCGCTCCTCACCATGACTAGAACTGGAGCATTAGGCCACTGCAGCGCTGTGACCTTGCATCACACTCCAAGGTTAAACAGCGCAGCCAGACGGTGGATGGAAATAGGCAAGAGGAGACACAGGAAATCTCTAAATCTCTATTAAAGCCAGTCACACTGGCTCCTATTAGCTCCCCCACTCAGTGATAACCACAACGGGCTTTGAGGACGCGAAGCATTTGCAGCCTAAAAGCTGTCTTTGCCCTGAAGGGCCCGACATACAGAGGACTCATCTGAATGCACGGTGTCGAAGTGTCGAAGTGAGGTCAGAAAATGGGGAAATAAAAAGGAGAAAAAGGCAAACGCAGAAGTGACACGGTGGCAAAGAGTCACAGCAGGGACAGAGAGTCCGTGGAGTGGATCAGCCGGGTGTGGCAGCTGTTGGGGCATCCTGTTTGTCACCTGGTATTAGCATACTTACTGCTTACTATCATACTGGTATTATCTGCCTTTGTTCACACAGACATTTGCCTAAAACACACCCTGATATGTGGGCAGACGTTGCGTCAGTGTACAGGAAATGAGCTACAGTCTGTTTACTGTGGATTGTCTGACTTTAAATGTGTCCAGTACAAACTGGTCAGTGTACAAATCCTGTGAAGTTTCCTCAGACAAGACACTGAACCTGGAATTGCTTCCGATGGCTGTTCCATGGGTGTGTGTGAGTGAGCTGGTTTCCTTAGTGTCCTTTGGTGTCAATGGGTGAGTGCTGACCTGTAGTATAAAGCCCTCTGAGTGGTCAGACGATTAGAAAGGTGCTATTGAAGCGCAGTCCATTTACCATTTACCTTCACAAATATGGATGAGGGTTGCGACAACGCACTGACGGTCATCGGTCCCAGAGCCATACCTGGACGGGATTTAAATGAGAGGGCCTAAAGTTGCCAATAGTTTATGAGCTCTCTAATCATAACCATATAAAATTTGCTATGCACAGACTTCTCCAAACAAAGTTATTTGAAAATACATGTCCAACATGCAAGCAGCACCACATCTCCACCAAATATCTCTTTATGTTCCCTCAGGTCCCTGGCTGGTTCAATGGTTTGGGGCTTGCAGAGAGATAAGAGACGGGGCATATCAGGGAGGACTTTGACTCGCTTTGATCCGGTGCCTTTCATGTCTTTTTGACGAGGGTTACATATGCAAACAGCGATGCAGCTACGTAAACAATGGAAGGAAGGGTGAAAAGCAAGCGGAAAGCTGTGGGCGATGTTCGCCCTGTACCGGCATCGTCACCTCACAAAGTGTGACGTCACCCACCAGGCTGGTTTGGAGAAGAGAGGGGGAACGAAACTCCTCTGCAGACGGACAGGAATAAAGGAATAAAGGCTAGTTTGTGAATGAGAAGCTTGACATTATCAGCCTCCCTGGAGAAGTGCAGCCATTCGCAGATAAATTAAGGCCCTTAGTTTAAAGTTAATTGGATCAACCGGCAGTGCACCTTTGCAGTCACTGGGGGTCACCTCGGCTTATTCATATCCAGGTAATTATGTTTTGCGTGGATGTGTTTTTGTCAGCCTGCCTTCCACGACCTGACCCGGCACAACATGTGAGGAGGTTAAACTGGCCTCCGGCAGTGGAGCTCGGGGAGCAAATAAGGTGAAATATTATCATAACGCTCTTCAGAGGCCGTGATACTGCGCCGTAATTGGAGGAAAAAAAAACCAAATGGTCTGATAAACGACTTAATCTGCGTGTTTGTCCTTCAGGAACCGCAAACAAGAATTTCTATCTGATTTTTTTTTTAACTAAAACACATATTTTCATCGGCAGAATGAAGCTTTTCTTCCAGGAAATTCGTCTTTTCATTACTATTTTTTCTCCGCCAGTGACATCATCCGCTCGCCCACACACTCCTCTCTGTTTGGGCTTTACTCCTTTTCTGTCTGTCTTGCTAACACACACATACACACACACCTTGTCACGGCTCACCTACACACAGACACACGCGCACACACACCTTCTTGCCGTGGGAGACTCTGGCGTCTGAGTCGGTGAATAAAAACCCCATTATTCAGCTAATTAATAACTTAATTAAAGCTCGCTGGCACGTCAGCCGTGCTTGATTACATCATTATTAGGAGTAATTGGGGATTTCTTTAATGGCACCTTGAGAGAAGGAGAGAGAGAGAGGTAGAGAGAGGTATGGAGTGAGAGACGTCGAGTGAGAGATGCTCTGGGAGCCTCAGAGTGCCCGCTTTTTCTCAAATGCGCCAATTATCATTTTGACAAACATCTATGGAATAAAACGGCAGGAGTATTCAATAGAACTCCCTTTAAGTGTTCCGTGTATAATTTTGGCATCAATGAGTCATCAATAAATCAGCTGGCAGCCACCGCCGCTGCCACCGCCGTTGCTGCTGTGTTCCTGCACTGCATTTCACATTCTGTGCTTCCAGTTGGAAAATGCAAAGCTGTGTTGATGTCAACACCGGGAGGCAGACAGAATGATAAAGGAAATGAAATAAAGGAAAAATGAAAATATTCATCGTACCAGGTTGTCTTCACATGTCATTCCATGTGGTCCCAGCAGATGGATGTAAATTATGCTTAAGTGAGCTACTTTAATGGTTCGTTCACAAGTCACATCAGATAGAAAACACTGTATATCTAGCTTTTATTCACTGTTTAAACCCGTGTTCTGACGCATTGTAGCAACAATTTGAAGCCATCACATCATTTCATACTGCAAAACATGTGACCTGCAGTTCTACACTGAATGCATGTGTCGTTTGAGTGTGCAGGACACTGCAATTGAAGGAAGAATCAGCTGCAGCAACTTGAAATACTTTGGTTTTTATATTGGATAGTCCTGCAAAACCCTGGTTTCCACTTGTGTCAGTGTGTTTGAACCTGGAGAGTAGAATTCAGTTGAAGTTTGGGTAAAAACTGAGGTTGCGTTGGATTGATGGGCGATCATAATCATGAGCGGTATACAAACTCTGGTCTCTTGATATGCTCAATATGACTGCATGTAATAAGCACTGCACTGATATTCAGGACTGAGCGTGATGCTAATTGAATTTCCAAATGTGCAGATAACCGCTTCGTTTGACATTGTGATAAAAAAATGGAATTTGTAAAGGTCACAGCAATTTGCACGTTAGCAGATGAACAAAAACATCAGCATTTTCATTCAGGAATTTAACCACAGCAGCTGAAAAAAACACAATTTCCTCTTTAACACACACACGAGCTCATCTGCAGACACACAGCACTCCCAGCCACCATTCCATAAACAATATATCAGCTGTTATCTGAGTGTTATGCTGTCCTCTGGACTATTATGCCCCATCGGAGAATGTCCTCTTTATCTCTGACTACAATAACCGGGGACAGGAGGACGCTAATGAAATTAGTCCAGACAAACCCCTTCCATTCTCTTTGTGCCTCATTAGAGCCTGATGTCCATTCACTGCGCACCATCCAGCAGCACACTGCTCAGCCCCTCAATGGGAACCATTAAAGGCTTGGTAAAATCCACCTCTGTGAGTCTAATCAACTGCTGGATGAAGAGAAAAGCAGAAAGGGGACTGGAACAGGTGGAGACAGAGCGCCGCCGTCCTGTTTTCGTTGGAGGGGTTTCTACTCGATATGAATTGGACCAATTATTTCATCATCCAGAGGAAGTGTTTTTCTGCCCACAAATGCAACTTGTGCAATGACATGTTTGTCACGGGAAGTTCAGTTTTAAAAAAAAAATGTTTGGCATTATTGTGGGAACACGGTTGCTAGGCAACTGGGATAATTAACAGATGTTGCCTGGTCCTTGTTTTGAGATTTTCTAAATGAGTTTTTGTACGTAACACAACTGTTGTTAGCACCGCCGCACTGAGCAAGTCCAAGTCAGGTCAAAGCTAGTCTCAAGTTCAGTGCAAAGTCTGGGTCAAGTCTCAAGCCTTGTTAAAGCCAGTCTCAAGACCAGTAGGACACGAGCCTTCAGGAGCAAATCATTCCAGTACACTATCTGTTTCTCCGTGACATAACTCAAGAACCATTCATCTGACCTGCTCCGCTCTTTGAAGGTGTATTGCTGCAGATGTGAAGTGTCAACGTCAGACACCCACAACTTTTGTCATTAAATTATGAGTAAACAAGCAAACAGCAATCTGCGCAGCAATGGGGGCGGGGCTTCAGAGGATGGGATCTCCATCCATCTGTCAGACAAAACTATTTTAGGGGCCAGAGAAACTCTATGCATATATGCATTGTTTTTGTTTTTAAAGCCACAGAAGAGCCTGATCCTGTATTTATGAATTTTAATGATTGTAAAGCTACGCAAGCATCATTTCCCCTCCGACAGTTTGCAATAAATGGATGCAAAAACACCTGAGTCGGTCATCGACGATCAGTCTGTAGAGCTCATATTGAAACAGACGTTGCAAAGTGTTTTGCAATTCGAGATCAGATGAAAAGGCCAATACCGTGGAGATGATGGCTCCAGTGTCAGTAAAACAATGAATTCATCACTAGCAAATAATTCCAAACTATGGCTCTAAATCATCTTCTGAGTATCATTTTACATTAACTTTGCCGTTTGCAAATGAATGAGACAATCGGTGCAATTGTCTAAACAATGTTATACATCTCTCACTTTATGTTTCAGGTCCACTTGATGCTTTAACCTGCAGCGACCTGAAGAAAACTCTGTGTGCACTCATGCCCCATGTTAGTCTTTTGTGTGTGGGAAAAGGCGTAAGCGTGGTTCTGAACGTACAAATCATTTCTATATATCTGCCCCTGGGTGTATTGCTCTGGATCCAAGGATGCGTGATGCGGAGTGTTTGGATGAACGGCTCTCCGGATAGCTGCGAGCGGAAACATCAGAGGCCAAGCGATCGGCATGTTCCGAACATGTTCTGAACGGGCGCTGCAGCAGTTATGAGTTAATCGCGTGCCTTTCAGGTTGGTGATCGCTGATCATTAAACGAACGCAGCAGTCGAAGGTTTTCCTAGAAGGCTGCTTTTTTTAGCAGTCCATTTCATACGAGGCCATAATAACTGGACGTTCAAGCCGTGCGGCTGTGCGCGGCCTGCTTACCTTACATTGCCGCAGCATGTTTTCCCATGCATTAACCTGTGGCTTTCCTGGTTTGGCCCTGACGTCTCTAAGGACACAAATATAAGTCATGTGAAGTGTCATGTCAGGTGAGTTAACTCTGAAGCTTGTTAAACCTGACCTAAGTTCAGGCCTAAAGTCTAAAGGTCTGACAGCTAGATAAGGTGAGGCAGATGCAACCTTTCAATCACATCCTAGAAAATTCAACACATGAGCATAACACGGCATCAAAAGGCTACCAATACCAGTCAAACTGGCACATGTAATATTCTGCTGTTAGCCTCCCTGCTCTGAAGCATCTCTAACTTACCCTCCATTATGTTCTAGCAGCTCTCAAACATCTCCACGTGTGGAATAAGACAGACAGGTTCTTGTGTTTTCGAGTCAGACTGAGGGGAGTGGGTGGGGGAGTCGTTATGGAGAGAGCAGAGGGAAAATGAGGAAGAGCACGTGGCAAAGTAGACAGTAAACTTGTCCGGGCCTTTGTAAACGACTAGCCTGCACAATAATAAATGTGTTTAGACTGTCTGAGGGGACTGTGGTGTTTGTGCAAAAGAGCTATTGTTAAGTGGATTTTATTGTTTCCCTTCTTCCTCTAAATCCCCTTTGTTGGTATTCTTTTATTATTATTTTTTTGCCTTAGTAGATGAAGAATAATCACCGAGGAACAAGGCTGGGCATTTCATTTATAAAGCACATTTAAACAGATGTTCACTCTAACCTGTGAGAATTAAGGAGCCGACTGCATCTTTGTTCGAAATTTGCTGATCCGCTTTTAAACCCTTATTTATTTCACTTTATGCACTCCGGCGCGGTGGGAGCGGGTTGACTGTGAGCTTGTTTGGAGGCACAGTTTCCAACTTAATCTGAGCACACACAGAGAGGCACAATGAGACATAAACGGCTGCATTACCCACATTATTCCATCGCTAGCTGACGCACCTGCAGTATTTCATTTCGGAGGAAAGCAAGCAGATGGCCGGGGTGTTAAATTTGTTTCCATACTTACGTGAAATGGCTACATGAAGCTATTTTGGTTCTGTACATGTATTTTTGGATGCAGTGCATGAAAGAAAACCAAAAACAATAACCCATATGACTTTGATACTTTGACTCTTTTTAAATAATGCATTATTCTAATTCCATGTCCTCACGTTACTGTATCGTCATTTTATTTAACCTCCTGCTGTTCGTTTCATCTTAGAAAAACATGACAAACGGTCTCTTGGGGCGAACGCGCTGAATGAAACCATGTGAGCGGAACTCCGCAGGGATATGGAGCCTGGATCATCACACTGAGAGGCGGATTATTCTCCACCCAAATGAGAAAAGAAAGACAGAGAGGCAGAACTGAAGTTATCTGTCAACTCGACTGGGATCAAAACAGAGACCCAAACTGTCACCTCGCTGGATTGAAGAGGAATTTGCACAAGTTCAGGTGTCCACCGGTTGAAAGATAAATCAAACTATATGAATATAAAAAAAGGAGCAATCATTCACTTTAGACGTATTGTCGCAGCCTCGAGGATGTACTGCTCTCTTTTAAAAGTGTGTGCAGTGAATCGAGGCCCGAGGTCGGTGTCTGTGT
Source organism: Datnioides undecimradiatus (assembly GCA_008933995.1). Classification (NCBI taxonomy): domain Eukaryota; kingdom Metazoa; phylum Chordata; class Actinopteri; order Lobotiformes; family Datnioididae; genus Datnioides; species Datnioides undecimradiatus. The sequence continues at coordinate 131,781 of WARS01000091.1, read as the reverse complement.
GCTCTTTTGTCTTGCAGAAGTTGTTTCTATGTTTGCAGACGTAAAGCACCATGCAGATGAAGAAACTAATGCACTCGGAGGCAGGCTTGTTTGCTGCTGTGATTTCTGCTAAACTGCAGACATCATCTATAGTTAGGCATCAATCAACACTGTGTCCACCTGCAGAGCTTCACTTGTGGATCAAACACTGAGTTACGTCTTGCTCTATAAGCATCGCCATCATTACCATCGTTCAGCTACAGTGGGCATCAGCGCTCTGGTTCAGGACGAGCTTCTTCCCCTGTTTAGGCCTTAAATCCAAAATGTTTCATGCAAAAGCTCTGAGGAGTGTTACAGAATATTGAATTTAATGGGACTTTAATTATTCAAACACATTACAGATTGCCACTTTAAGAACTTTAACATATGTACCCACTGTCATATGTACCAACTTATTATGTTAGACTTTAAAAATCCACATTTTGACTATTTACATAATGCCACAAATTCATAGTAATGGTTTGTTTGTCTTTATTTATTGTTTTCAGTTTGGCTGTCAGAGTGAAACGATCATCCCACTGTGGATTCTTTTCCAATCCTACACTGTTTTATTTGCCGTCTCTCTCCTGAAGGGCCTTTTCAGGTTGCAGTGCATGAAACATAAATGTCAAAACACCGTTTTTCCTTCTCAGAGAGTCGAGATAACAACCTTATATTTTTGGATTTTTCTTGATGCTGTTGTTTTTGATTAAGCTGATTCGTCCGGGGCCATTTAGGCGCTTTAGCTCACCTGCACATTTCCTCTGCAGGCGTCACTCGGCCCGGCTCTTCTCCTTTAAGTCCCCGTCTTCCCCCTCCCTCCCTCCCTCCAGATCTCCCCTCTCCAGCCTCGACACACGGGGTCGATGGTGGTGATGCTCCTCCTCCGAAACCCTCGCAGGCCGAATGTATTATTTATTTTTCCTCCCCTTCCTGCTCAGCGGTGTGGAGAGGTCAGCCGTCTGTTTCCAGTATGAAGCTGGAAACTTCTCGGCCAATCGATCGCAACAACAGCTGACCATGATTCCCTATTCTCTCTTTATCTCCCGTTCCTCTAGTTCACTCTCCTCTGCCTTCACTCAATATACTGTACTGGGGAGCTTATCTTTTTAGACTGTGCCTCAGTTGTTGTGGGAGGAGTTTGCATAAACCCACTCAATCATCACAGGGATTTTTGTATATAAAGAGTAAATGTCATGTTTCATTTCCTGCAAATCACCTTCGCACGATCTATGTGTGCAGCTGAGTGGGTGAGTCGGGCCTCTTGTGCTCCGGTGCTCTCCAAGGTGCTGATCCTGGAGCTGCCAGCGTCCGGGGAGATGTTCTAAGTGTTCGCCTCAGTTCACACTGGCAGCTACACTTAGCAGGAGGCCTTCAGCCGCTGACTGACTAGCACTCACCAGAACTTTGTATTTACTCACTTGTGTAATGAGGTCACTCAGCAGACCCCAAGTCTTAAAGAGTATTAACCAATAATGTAAAAATGAGCTGAATATGTTTCAGGTTCAGGTTTTTTCAGTCCTGTCGGCTGCTGGTTCCGTTACTTTGCATACGCCTTCACTGTTTCGCCTTTCATGTGCACTGTGTGCGACTTCATCCTGTCTCTGCTTGCAAAACACTTTCAGGCAAGATATTCGCTGCACAGCGTCGCCTCTGTGCATGCAACTTAAAGCTGCAACACAAACTTGCAGCAAGATACACAAACATATTTGTGTACCTGCTTATCTTAAGTAAGTTATAATCTGCAGACTGTTGTTTCTGTGCAATAACAGGACTAACATGGCTTCCTTTCGGAGCCCTCCAGCTCCCAGACCCACCGGCCTGTCCGACCGCCCCCTCTTTTAAAAACATCCGGTTGAATACGAACGCCTGTCCGTCCAGCTGCCTCTGTAACTTTGTGGCCACATGTTAACACGTTCTGTCACGTCAGCGCTGGCTGCTGGCCAGACCCCGGCTAATCACACACTGTCTGTCAGAGCATTTGTGCGCGTTGAGAGAGACTCTTAGCATAGAAAAACAATCCCGACCGCCTGCTCAAACAAAAAGTAAAATAAGCACCCCGGACTGTTTCTGTAGGAAAATGGAAATTTGGGCACAGCCTGTAATTGGCTTTATTGCGCCGATAAATCAACGCGAGATGCAAATGTGCCTGAAAATGTCAGCGGATAAAGTCGTCACGCGCTGAAACAGATGGGAGCCGTTGCCGTAATTTCCGTTTTCGATCAAAAGCGACATGAACGCAGATATTTGTGCTGGGATGCCGTCCGGCAGAAGGCTGAGGCAAATAACCATCCCTCTGATGACTGCGTACCTCTGCACATACAGGCCGCAGCCATCCCTCAACCGGTGCACAGCTGCCTGCTGGCGCAAATCAAGCACACCCAAATTTAATCAGCTGCACATGGGGGCAAACCAATCCTCAAGAAACGGGGTGAATTAATATATTCTATTTACCGTAAAGCCGTTTGGCCGTGGACGTTTTTGATTTCAATTGTTTCATATTTCTCCTTTTATTCTTTCCCTGTTTTATAAATGTCAGCGTGGGTTGTTCATGTCACAGAGTGCAATAGCCGAACACAACGTAAACTGTGGTTGTGAGAGTAAAATCTAAGCTTGAACTCTTTATTCTTAATGATACTTTTATTTTAAACGCACAGTATTATTAAGAAATTAAACTCTTTCCCTTCAGCCCGAACCCAGCGATCCCAGAGGATCCCCGGACCTCGCTTCGAGAGCCGCTGGTCCATACATCCTCCTCTTCTACAGAGCACAAAGAAACATCTCTGGCCTACATTTTACAGCTCATTAACTATAGGAGGACTAGCTGCGCAGAGTATACAGACAGAGAGCATGTGTTGTCTCCAGGCCCATCCCCGAGAGCAAACACGTGTGTGAGGGCTACAGTGTGTGTAGGCATGCATACACAGAGGAGACAACGTGCAAGAGGCAAAAGAGATACAGAGGTCAGAGACGTGGGTTTGTGATGGAGTGAATATCTGATATATATTCACATATTCATCTGATATATATTCACATATTCAGCGTGTACTATATCTAAATAAATGGAAGCTATATTATGAGTCTATGTTCTCAGTTTTAGCATGAATGTGGAGCCGTCTGTGCAAATCACACAAAGTGTTTGACTCGTATCGGACTTGTGTTAAAGGATAAATGAAATGTACGTTTCATTCATCCACACGGGTGCAACACATCCTGAAGCAGTGGATGCAGCTGAGGAAACATGAGAATCAGGGGAAAGTACATGCATGGAGAAATTCATGTGTGTTTTTGCCTGCATGTATGGATGTATGGATGTGCATACAGTGGGGCAAAAAAGTATTTAGTCAGCCACCAATTGTGCAAGTTCTCCCACTTAAAAAGATGAGAGAGGCCTGTAATTTTCATCATAGGTATACCTCAACTATGAGAGAATGAAAAAAAAAAAAATCCAGAAAATCACATTGTCTGATTTTTAAAGAATTTATTTGCAAATTATGGTGGAAAATAAGTATTTGGTCAATAATAAAAGTTCATCTCAATACTTTGTTATATACCCTTTGTTGGCAATGACAGAGGTCAAACGTTTTCTGTAAGTCTTCACAAGGTTTTCACACACTGTTGCTGGTATTTTGGCCCATTCCTCCATGCAGATCTCCTCTAGAGCAGTGATGTTTTGGGGCTGTCGCTGGGCAACATGGACTTTCAACTCCCTCCAAAGATTTTCTATGGGGTTGAGATCTGGAGACTGGCTAGGCCACTCCAGGACCTTGAAATGCTTCTTACGAAGCCACTCCTTCGTTGCCCGGGCGGTGTGTTTGGGATCATTGTCATGCTGAAAGACCCAGCCACGTTTCATCTTCAATGCCCTTGCTGATGGAAGGAGGTTTTCACTCAAAATCTCACGATACATGGCCCCATTCATTCTTTCCTTTACATGGATCAGTCGTCCTGGTCCCTTTGCAGAAAAACAGCCCCAAAGCATGATGTTTCCACCCCCATGCTTCACAGTAGGTATGGTGTTCTTTGGATGCAACTCAGCATTCTTTCTCCTCCAAACACGACAAGTTGAGTTTTTACCAAAAAGTTCTATTTTGGTTTCATCTGACCATATGACATTCTCCCAATACTCTTCAGGATCATCCAAATGCTCTCTAGCAAACTTCAGACGGGCCTGGACATGTACTGGCTTAAGCAGGGGGACACGTCTGGCACTGCAGGATTTGAGTCCCTGGCGGCGTAGTGTGTTACTGATGGTAGCCTTTGTTACTTTGGTCCCAGCTCTCTGCAGGTCATTCACTAGGTCCCCCCGTGTGGTTCTGGGATTTTTGCTCACCGTTCTTGTGATCATTTTGACCCCACGGGGTGAGATCTTGCGTGGAGCCCCAGATCGAGGGAGATTATCAGTGGTCTTGTATGTCTTCCATTTTCTAATAATTGCTCCCACAGTTGATTTCTTCACACCAAGCTGTTTACCTATTGCAGATTCAGTCTTCCCAGCCTGGTGCAGGTCTACAATTTTGTTTCTGGTGTCCTTTGACAGCTCTTTGGTCTTGGCCATAGTGGAGTTTGGAGTGTGACTGTTTGAGGTTGTGGACAGGTGTCTTTTATACTGAGAACGAGTTCAAACAGATGCCATTAATACAGGTAACGAGTGGAGGACAGAGGAGCCTCTTAAAGAAGAAGTTACAGATCTGTGAGAGCCACAAATCTTGCTTGTTTGTAGGTGACCAAATACTTATTTTACCGAGGAATTAACCAATTAATTCATTAAAAATCCTACAATGTGATTTCCTGGATTCTTTCCCCTCATTCTGTCTCTCATAGTTGAAGTGTACCTATGATGAAAATTACAGGCCTCTCTCATCTTTTAAAGTGGGAGAACTTGCACAATTGGTGGCTGACTAAATACTTTTTTGCCCCACTGTATGTGCATAGTTTCCAGGATCTATTATTTATCAGTGGATAATGATTAGCAATGAAGGGTTGAGAATCAAAACACAAACACGCCATGTTATGAGCCATGAGACCAGGTCGAAACAAATCCCATAAAGCATCTGCATCATCTCCTCTCCCAGCCGGTGACTTCGAGCACCGCTACATTCCCAGCAACCGCCTCTTTCCTGGGTGTCACTGAACCATCATTAGCTGATTAATGTCTCCCTGCTGCGAGTGTTAATTGACACAATTTATTTTTCATTAGCTTTGCCCCTTTGCCGACAGAGTCAATGTGTTCCTTCACCCCTCATTTCACCCAAGGTGGTCTTGCCCTTCACCTTGGGCTAACGGTGGGCTGGACCAAGCCAAGGTCCTCCAGGGGTGCCGGCGGGTGTCACTGGTTAAGTTCTAATTCACATGAAGTGCATCACTTTTACAAATGAGGCGTAACTTCACAAACTATACTGAAGCAATGTCACCCGGATGACACACGCCTTGGTGCTCGTCTATAGAGAGAATTCAAGAAAGGATGACGTCTTCAGCCCTGAAATCTAGTCTATGGCATCTGATTTTGACTTCATTATCAAGTCTGACATCATGTTCACATTAGCCTTTTGTCTTTTGGGATGGGGCAGGGCTCTCCGGGGGTCGTTACCGTGTTTGCCATGTTGTTTTCAGCTGGCTGAAGCTACTGCAGTGTTTTTCTGGGAGTAGTTAACTCTTTGCCGTCTTTAAAAAATGTAAGAAACCTTTGAGCCAGGACAACACCATTGATCTGATTGACACTTTTTGCCGTTTCCAGAACGATACTGTCAGCGTTCAGCGCAAGAAAGTGATTGACCAGCTTGTTCTCCAACCTGAAAAACAGCTGTCAGTCACCAAAACACGGGATCTTTACAAATCACAGAAAATTCAGAGATGCAAATGTTAGTTTAGAGGTCCGGAACTGGTGTTTGACTTCACAACAATAAAGCAAATCACAGGTCTGCTGCAACACCACCTAAAGCACAGATCACCCTTATATCCAATTGTTATGATTTTGCTGTGCAGGAGGCACCAAACACATTCGGAGCTAGAATTTGTCCTTGATGTTTAGAAAATGCACTGATTTGGTATTTGTGAAGGTCCCAAACCAACCTTTGTTCTGGCTGAGTGCAAAGTTACAAAAACATCAAGCAGAACATTTTGTACTTTTCCTTTTTTAGAGAAAAGAAGTCAAGAAAAACAAGCAAAGGAGTGCCGAGCCCCATGTTGGAAAGCTGAAGAAAGCCAGGCAGAGCTGAGCGATGTTTCAATGCATAGAGGATTCAAGAAAATCAACATGTTGTTGTTGTAAAGTCAAGAAAACCGAGCAGAGACAGGCTGAGCACTTGGTGTATATTTAGACTGAAGCCAGCACGGTGAGAGAGAGAGAGGGATAGAGAGAGAGAAGAGGGGAGGAACAGATCTGGAGAGAAAGTAAAATGAAGTTGACGAGGGTGGAAGGGATTGATTTTCTCTGACACTTCCCACTGAAAAAGTTCTGAACTCGTCACAGAGAGTTGAAAAAAGAAAGAAAGAAAGGAAGCATATCTAAAACATACACCGACTCCCATATCAGTTTCTTAGCAACAGCCTGCACCCAGGGCGAGAATGACGAGCTATGGAGATGGAATGATAGAGGGAGGCAGGGAGAAAGAGAGAGAGATAGCTGCAGAACAGAAGAGAGACAGACGCCCAACCAAGTGTTTGGTGGAAGCTTTGGTGCGTATTGATTTTCACTGATATCTTTGCTTAATCCTTTACATTTCTGAAGAACCCGCCCACTTCCACACTTAGCATGGATATCCTGGGAAAACAGATTTTCTTGAAAAACTCTCATCTGCCCTATACATATGTATCTGTAACCCTACAGGGGTTGCTGTCTGCCCAAAGTGCCGGCATATTCAAAATCATCGTTGGCCACATTTATTATGTTTGTGTTAGTTCCGATCTTTGAAGCTGCGCTGATCAATATGTTTACATGAACAGTGGATCAAAAGGCCTCTGTGTGGGGTCGCTGAACCCACAAAGTTGTATTACCAACCCAGAAAATGTTCGATTTTGACTCAGTTGCGTCGCTTTCATCAACTTTGCTTCCAGTTGCAGCAGCATTGAAACGACCCGCTCACACACACACCGTCAGAGACGAGCCGGTGGAAGAGCACCGGAGCGTTCACCAGCCAAATGAATCATAACGGCGCTGCGTCCGCTCAATGCGCAGTCTTTGCTAACACGCGCTCCATCACCACTCTGTGAGGTAATGACAATGACATGTGAACGCCGGGTCAACGGCTTGCTGCGCTGCCCCAGAGTGACCCAGAAATCAAGACTGAAGGTTTTCATCACGTCACCTGGAATTTTTGTTTCGCTGTTTATGGTCGGCATTATTTTCAAAAGCAGCCATTTGATCTCAATTATCTCAAAATATAACAGCGTTCGCAGCCGAGTCTCACACAGGAAACAAAGTGTGAACTGAGGCGCTGAGTGAAGCTAATTTGTGCCTCACTGTGGCAGTGTTCAGTCTCTTTGTGGTCATTTTGTGTCTCTTTGAGGGAGCAGTGTGTCTCTCCAGTTGTTTTGTGTCTCTTTGTGATCATACCGTTGACTTTGGCAAAGAAACGTTAACAGTCACTTCAAACAGACAGGGTCCCTGAAGCCCCCTGACACCTTAGGCTCCTGGTCTTGTCCCCAGTTGGCCTGTTAGATAATCCATCCGTGCCTGTCGTATTAAAATTCACTTCCCATCACAACTGGCCAAACCATAGCAGACACCACAATGATTCTGTAACACAGTGAAACTCAGAGGATACAAGTGCACACAAACAAACCTCTATCAGAGACGTGGTTTGGACGGAGAAACATTGTTCCTCTGTCCTAAAATAGCACTCGAGCTACTACGCTGCACAGTAGTTATGAGCCCTCCACGCTTCACCTTGGATTTCTCATTATAACCTCATCTCTGATAATGAAAATGTAGACCCCGAAACAAAGCTTTGGAATTAGTTTTTGTCCTTTTCTCTTCAGAAAATTAATTTTAGGGAGAAAATCATGTGTGAACATCATTCGACATGTGAAACCTGAATTGGGCCTGGTGTGTCTGATGGAAAGGTGCAGTGAAGAACGCTTGATGGAGACTATGAGGTGAGATCTGATTCACACACATCTGTGAGCACTGTGTGACAGTGTGTGTGTGTGGTCCTCAGCAGAAAGTAAGTATTTGACCTTGATGCCAGCGTGGCAGACAGACAACTGTAGCCACCAGATGGCCGGTGACCTGTCGACTTCAGCGGCTGTATACAGGGTGCAAACACACCACGCGCACGCACACAGACACACCCACACACACACACACACACAATCCCAGCAGGGTTGGATTTAAGAGGTGCTGTAATTTCAAGTCAATTGTCCTTCATCCCCAGGGAGCTTGGGACATGCAGGAGCTGTGATAGTTAGCCGAACATGCCAGAGAAGGTGCAGACGGCCTGCGGAACACACTTTCAAGAAAGACAGAGATACATGAAGACAACGCAGAGAGACCTGCAGAATGGAGCGAGCGTGGACTGCACTGGGTGCTGGCGTCAGTCTGTGCTGCCACCTCTGCCTGGAACCTTCGGCAGTCCTGATTGAAAACTGCAAAAGATGCTCTTTGTCTGGGAATTTAAATAATGGCTGCAGGAACAATGGGCTGGCCCCTGGCTGCCGCTGATGCTTTGGGGTATATTAGCGTCTGGATGCGTTGGCCTCATTCATTTATTGTGAGATCGGTTAGATCGGTCCTATTTATTCCTCTGTGCGACAAAGGCCTCTTCCAGGTTGTTACTCATGTTACATATGAATCCTTTTGTAATTTCCGATTTTTGTTATTATTGGGACATTGCACATGTTTATAAGTGTAAACAGTTGAACTAGCTCAATGAGGTCTTGGTGATATAGGCCAAAAAGAGACATATTGAAACATCATGGAGTTTCATGCAGTACAATAAATGTTTTTGATGCTTCATTGCTCAGTCAGTCATAGCTCAGATCCCTGGTTTAGACTTCTGCAGACCAGCAGAATAAACAAAGCTATAAACCAATCAGCTGGGAGAGGAGTCAGCGAGGGCCAATCAGGTTTGATCCTCAAAAAACTGTGACAGTTTGCTCGACCCCGGCTGCGAAAAGCGAGCACGCTGGATTTTTTTGCGGCCGGCTGATGCGTTTCAGATAAAAGCCGCAGCAGGGACGTGCGGTACATCTCCGTCTCCATCTTCCTCTTCCTCCCTCAGCGGCGAGCCCCGTGTGAGACAGAGTGAAACAGAGACGGTCTATTCGGGACAGTGATGGCAGCTAAAGATAGAAGGCGAGTTTGAGAGATGAGGAGAGGAAACATGGCTTGTTTCAGAGAGATCTAATGTATGATCTGAGGCTGAATCAAGGCAGAGAATAACAGATTATAAATAAGCGATGACTCTCTCTCTCTCTCTCTCTTTCTCTCTCTGTCATTTCTGCTTGTTTAGATCTCCCTCATCCCTCGCTCTTCCTCCCCATCTACTTTTAGATGTCCTCATGTGTTCTCACTTCCTCCGTCTCCTCACTCACACGGATATATTCCTCCCTGCTTCTCCGTTCTGATGCTCCTGTCCCTGATGCCTCTCCACCGGTTGTCTTCTCAATCACTCAGTCCTACCACAACACCCACCATATGTTTGATGTAACGAGGTTGTTTTCGAGGGGACATGTGGCACCGCGTTTTGGCTGCATTCCCCGACCGTGTGCCCTTCATCCTTCTTTTATCCCTCCCTCCTACACATCTTCTGCTGAATGCACACTGCCCTGCCAACAACTCGAGCTCCCGTCCACAATCAGCGCTCCTTTATTTTACAAGTTGCCGTGAATGCCACCTGCAGACTGTGTGTTAGTGGACTCGCACAGTATGTGTGCAGCATTTGAAACATCATCTCTTTTTCTAATATATTTATTGTATATTTATTGATTTGGACGTTGATCTGCTCCCATTTTAAATGTTTCTATCAGTGTTGACTCCAGACTTCTCTCTCTGGCTTGCTAAATATATATGTGTGTGTGTTCAACATATATTTGATCCATTTGTACAATTGTAGAGTCATATCACTCTCACTGCTTCTGATGCTCTGAGCTCCTCCTTTCAGCAGAAATACAAATGAATTAACTAATTAATTGGTGGTAGTTCATCAGTAAAGGGTGGGGATTTGGCCCTGATGCAGACTGAGAACACCTCTCCACTGTTTTATTTAGACCATGTTATTCTGACGTCATGTGAAACCAGCACACTTCACATTAGAAGAACCTCCAGGCAGTCCAGCGCAGTCCCTCTCTGGGCTTTTAATCCGAAGCAAAGTTCCCAAGTGAGCTGTTAACTGATGGAGCGAAGAGCAAAAACCAGTGACATAAACCAGCATCTCTGAGTATGAAATGACTCTATGGAAATATAAAGCATAAACCAGCCGGTTATTATTTCAATACATCCTGCTCTCTCTCTCTCTCTCTCTTATATATATATATATATATATATATATATATATATAAAGAGAGAGAGAAAGAGAAAAGATCATTAATGTAATGTGAGTATGTCACACTCAATCTGACCTTCCTGTTATTACAGAGATTAAAAAGGAGGTCTGCATTCACTGTAGGCAGTGGATGGAAGGGTTATAACAGTGACACCTGCTTCTGCACTGGCTGATGGGGCTTAAAGGGCAATTTCACTCAATATAAAAACTTTGTGAGAAGCACTGGAGCAGGGAAGACGGGGCTGTGGCTCTGCTGCCTCATTAAGGTGTTGAGTCTGAGCTAAAGGCAACAGGAAATATGATAAAGCAAACCACATCAACACAGTGATGACTGAAGTGAAAAGAGAGCATTAAGCCACGTGTCCGTCAACCCATCAGTTTGCAGGAAGTGGTTTTGTTGTCACGACAGTTTTTCGTTGCCAAACCACGAGTCGGCGTTAATGAGAATTCATGGAAAATGCGCGCAGGGTGAAAACAGAAGCGGTTCATGCAAACAAACACTCCACAGCCATTTAACGCAGCAACGTGAGTCCAGAGACAGAGGACGGCGACAGAAACCATCAAACTGAAGACACCACGGATGACAGGAGGGCTTTATTCAGCACACTAACCATGAAGTTCGAGACTAAACCTTCCTCCTTTGTCTGGCTGAGGTGTCAGTCATCCACACACACACACACACACACACACACACACACACACACACACACGCAATGCAAATCAACTGGAAAAAAAGGCAAAGAGTGCTCTTAACTAGTCACCATGGAAACTCTGCAGGACTCTGCTTGGCCTCTCCGCTGTTTGTTTGTTCCCCTGTTTGTTTACTAGTTAGTTTAAAACACCCGATGAGCAAGCTGTTTGTGTAGAAGGAAGCTAGATGTGCGTCACCTTTATCAGGGATAAGAGTATGAAACGTTCAAATAACAGTGAACTATGGATTCTCTGAAATGACCAGGAAACATGCATACCTTTTTATTATTCATCATTATGCAAAGGAGTAACTGCAGCGGTGGTTGGTGCTGGGTTGGTGTTGGAGTAAAAGAAAACATTTGGAGAGGAGGTTTATCCATCTATATATATATCTCGGGTGCAGATTAGATTAGACTAGATAATACTTTATTTATCCCACAGTGGGTAAATTTACAGGTTGCAGCAGCTCAAGGACAGAAAGAAAGAAAAATACTCAATATACCCAAATTTCCAGAATGTCGTTTCACAATTGCACCTCCCTTTGAATGTTACTAAAGTGTCTGGTGGTGTTTTCTTTCAGAAAGAGTGAAAAACAAGTCAAAATAGCAACTTTTGTAAGTATAAAAAGAGACGATGGGTGAAAAGCTGTGCATATCAGATCTTTTACTTGTGAATAAAGTTGTTTCTCGCCTAAAATGCAAAGAAGGAATCAAAATAATCCTCAGTCAACAGCATACGAGACCTTCTTATCCCGTAGCGTTGGAGTTTACCACCTAACTGTCAATGGAAACATTGCTTCATTCATGCCATGGTGGCTGTTGTGCACCAACACTGGCCAAAATACATCCAACTTACACGCATGTGCACAGCAGGGGTAATGTTTGTACATCGAACTGTACAAGGAGATCAAATGACCCTAGGTTTACTGGATACGTCTCCCCACACCACTCTGTCTCAGCAGATGACATGTAACTGAGAATTTCTATCGCCATCTCTATCAAAACGTCCATATTTCCATTAGAGAACATAATATAAGGCTCAGACCATAAAACAAAGCTAGAAATAGTGAACGCTGCAAATGCAACACAAAGCAAAAGCTGGAAAAGACTGGGGACGGAAAAATCAGTGAGATTTTCCATTTCCTCTGTGCTGGATGCAGCTAACACGCACTAAAAACTAAAAACCTAATTCAAACAGAACAGCTTTGCATTAATGACATGCTATAGTGCCGATTGGATGTTCTTCCCTCTTGCGAGCGAGTTCTGTGATTTGGGCTGATGAGGCTCCTCAAGCAGACGCTGTCCTCCTGCCGTCAGGCTGATTTAGCCGGGGGCACAGCTGGGTCTCTGTCAGGAGGAGACACATGCAGCTGTTGGGGAGGATTTGGGCTATACTGCTTGTTACCTGTGTAATCCAGGCAAAGTAAGATATAAATAAGACCGCTATACATACACTGTATGTTTCAATGCACTTGACATTTGCACCTGAACTTTCTACCTGCATTTTGGGCCATCACCATCAAAGAGCTTTCTACCATTTGAACCAACCAACTATGATCAGGTGTCCTCTGTCTTACTCTGCAAATGATTGTGACTAAGCTGTGCTGCATTCCAGAGTCATTTGGAGAAAACTTGAAAACATTTTTCACCTCAGCTTTCAGAACAGTTGCGCTGCCAAGCTGCAATTAAAGAATCAGATGGTCTGGTTTTTATCTCTTTGTTACTGCCTTTCACGCGCTCTGTCATTCCGACGAGCAACAGCAAATCACGGAGATGGCATTAACGATCAGACTCCATCATTAACGATGATGGATGCATCAATTCTCCAAGCATCGTCTCCAAGACTTTCAGTTCTTCTGCTCTTTGTTGTTGTTGAATGCAGTCTCGCCAGTTTGGCATGTGATAGCTGCAGCTGATGTTTGTCCCGACTCACATCAGCATGACAGCTTGTCCGATGTGGAGACAGTCAGTGGGACAGTTCATATCATACCCTGCAGGGAAGAGTGTCCATGTGATCTGAATGCTGCATTAGTCCAGTGGTTTGGTGTAACACGTGGCCATGGTGGTTCTATAATAGACCTTCTGTACGTTGAGGTTCTTCACTGCTTTATCTGGGGCCTAAGTGCAGAATTGTACCATGTCTCTATGGTGATAAACCACTTTAGAGGCTTGAGGCGGGCCGATATTTTATCTCGACGCCATCACAGACGGCAGGTGGAACTGATTGAAAAGAAATTATGAAAGAGGGGAGAGAGAAGAAGAAAAAAAAGGAGAAGAAGAAGAAGCATGCGGCATCTGCAGAGCCCGGCTGAGGACATTGGAGGGAAGAGTGAATACAGGTTATCAAATCTCAGCCCCAAATAAATCTCTTTCATCAAGCTCTCCATCTCATCCTCTCTCTGACACTTTTCTCGGAGCTGCCTGCGCGCTCTGTGTAACCAGATCAAACCGCAATGAACCGCTGACTCAGTGAAGGCGCCGGCTCCGAAGCCACACACGCAGAATTATCGCTGCCTCTAAATCCTGCAATGGAAGTTAAAAACCCATTCCGTCGCAGGCTTTTGTAAGTCTGGAATATTCTCCGAGTGCAGGTAATCTGTTTCAACTTCAGTTCCGAGGCTGCGTCTGATCTGCAAAAACGTCCACGAGCTGCAACGGCACCTCTGTTTCTTAAAATCATTCATATCGTAGCATCCAAAAGCACGATATATTGAAGCAGACCGGGTGTTCCACTATCTGCGTTATTAATTCGATTGTTTAATGATGTGTTGATTGAATTAGTGGGTCTTTGCTTCCAGAAGACTGGTAGCCTACAAGCAATAGTCACATGTAAAAGCTTGTCTGTGTCGGAAAACGAAGATAAAACACTTTTCTGAGCGCTCGTCATCTGGCCGCTGTCGATCACCGAAGCTTTGGCTGCAGCGCACTAGATGCAGTTCATCAAACAGTAACAAACATTTTCTATTTCCTGACTCCAGATTCAGTATTTTTTAATATTTGTGGAACCATAAAAGATTTACTTTGCACGAGAGCTAACTCATCTTCCCAAACTGGCTCCTGACAGTTGCCTTTAACACACTGCTGATACAAATATATTGAAATTTGGTGATGACGTTTGAATAGTGTCTTTATCATAAGTACTTCATGCTCAGCTATTACAGGTGTAACTGATCACAACTGTTATTATAATGCAGTCAGGATGTTTCAATCAGCAGCGACTTATATTATTTATCAAATTAACAGTCTTGTTAATGTCTTGAACTACCCTGTAACCTGCACTCATGATCCCAACATGAGTCAGACACATTCTCTGGTTCCAGCTTCCAGCAGTGATCGTTGTGGATTTGAGTTTTAGTCAGTTGGCCAGACAAAAATAAGTGATTTGGAGGATGTCACGTTGTGCTTGGGGATGTTGCGACTGGCGCTTTTAACTTCTCACATTAAACAGATTAAATGACTAAGTGGAAAAAAAAACATTTGCAGATTAAATAATAATGAAAATACAACAACCCTCAATTTGTGCTGTGCTGCAGACTCAGAAACCTTATTTGTTTGTTTTCCGTCTGTGAGATGACGAAGGTCAGTCGGTTTGTAGGTTCGCAAATACACTGAGATCTTCATCAAGACGGAAAATAACCAAACCATATAAACAAAAATAAAGGTGCCACACATAAAAAGCTGTTTTTATATTATGAATAAGCATCTGTATTAACTGCAAACCAGTCTTTGGTTAGGAGCTGTGAACTGTTCTTAGTCTTTAACATTACTTCACCAATTAAATAGCAACAGTTTTTATGATAAACTGCAAGTGGAAATATGTAAATCTCAGCTTCAAATTCAAATGATCACACGCTGTTATCACAACATTCCCATAATCCCATGACAGCCATATTGCATGCATGCACACACGCAAACACACACAGGCAGGGGCGGAGCAGTGGCGTGGCGACTTCGGTAATTGCAGTGCGCTCTGACAGCCATCTTAATGAGATAATGAGAGAAGCAGGGTGAGTCAGTGCCAGCCTCCACCTCCTCCTCCACCTCCTCCACAGAGCCAGAGACAGACGGAGGGGTCGACCTCGATCGGAGCGCGATGACAGAAGGGAGAATGGATGGAGGTTAAAGAGGGAGGAGAAAGAAGAGAGGTAAGAGGGGAAACAGTGGGGGAGGGGAGGGGTGTGCAGTGTTTAAGGGCAAGGATAGAGGGAATGAGGGGGGATAATAGGAAAGGACGGTTGACAGGATGATGGAGGAAAAGATGGAGGGGGAAAGGTGGCTGTGACCTGGTGGAAAGGAGACGAAGGACGGAGGAGGACACCAACGGGACAGATCAGAGAGGAGGCTGCAGACGGACAGGAGGGTAATAAAGACAGAGCTGCACAGGAGGAGGGTTATGGTTCTGATGCCCTGATCTGCCCCCGGCAGGAGGGGCGGCACTGACTGGAGGCCAGCTGGGTGCTGGCCAAGCAAAAATGAACAGTGGCGAACGGGGACAGGCTAACTGAAACATTTCACCACGAGCCACTCAAACAAAACACTGTAAGACGGGCGCTGCTCATTAAGTGAACAGCAGGTAGCAGCATTAGCTTCTAGCCTGCGAGGTAACCCGAAGTAGCGCTTTAACACCTTGATTTTAACCATAAGGTGGTATAAATAACAATATGGAGGGAGCTCTGCATCCCAGGAGGACCCTTGAAGAGCTCCCTCAGAAACATTTGGATGAGATGAATGGTACGAACAGTTATCCAGTCACAAACACATCAACTGCTCTTAAAACCCCGTCTCTGTGGATCATATATGACCGTAAACCCATCTTCAGGGTTGTTTGACTTCCATTCCAGAGTGATTGCCGCTGCCTTGTATCTCCGTTTTAAGCCCGCGCTGTGCACACGTGTGCAGCGAAGTTGACTGGCTACATGTTTGCCACAGTAACCCACCAAAAAAACCCAAACCGTCCCATCTGGCGCTGCTTTACCGTGTTTGAATCTCGGTCTGAGCATTCTTTATCTCTCTTTCCTCTAACACCACTAACACCCCACAACAACACACTCTCATATCAGATTTCCTACTTTTTCCTGTGCTGAAATGCTTGTACTCCCTAATCCAGTCCCCAGGTGTTTTTCAGGAGGTTGCTAATGTGGACTGATCCCGCTCTGTTCCAGGACTCACTGTTCTTTTAGGGCCCTCACACACACACACACACACACACATACACACAGTCAGTCACATGCATGCAGATAAACACACGTACAGAGATTGGAGGCCAGATGGGCACATCTGTGACCAACTGCCATCTCATACAGACCAGGTGTTGCGGTGCTCCAGTGTTTCTATGAGTGTGTGTGTGTGTGTGTGTGTGTGTGTGTGTGTGTGTGTGTGTGTGTGTGTGTGTGTGTATCAGTGTTTTTACACAATGAAATGGCACTAAAAACCCTTTTTACCGAATTGGAAAGCCATTCTCAGATTAGAGGATGTCTTTGACATTTTGTGTACAATTTATACCGTAAAGCATGGATTACAGTCTCCTTGTTGCAGTCTGGCATTATGCTGTGCTCTGTGCAGGTGTTGGCTTCTTTAAAACGGCCCAAACGGACCTGAAACCGGCGGCTCCATCCAAACCGAGCACAGAGCATTGGCCAACATTGCCAAGAGCATCTTATACTTTCTCAAGAATGTGTGCGTCTTTGCTCGGCCACTTTGGGCTACGTTAACAATCCATGAGCAGGGCTGTTTCATGCCGACATTGAATCTGTGCACAAATGTGATATGATGAGCTCACAAAAATTTGCAGGCACGAACACAATCAATGAGGTGAAACTTAATATTATATAATTATATTGTAATTACACAACTAATAAACAGAAACATATTTAGAAAGGGACGTTTAGCTGACTGTAAAGTCACATATTCACATCTTCTCTACCATTAGTACCCCCCCACCACCACTAGCACTTAGGATGAAGACTTAAACTCTTAAAGTTTAACAACTGAACTGAAATCCCTGGGATTCTAACGATCGTCCTTCGTCTCATTCTTCGTGCCTCGCTCTCTCTTCTCTCCCCCTCCTTATTGAAATAATCTGTTAGGCCCCTTTTATGAAACTCCAGGCACTACATTTTTTATCTTAACACTCTCCTGTATAGATCTTAAGATTGTTCTTCGATCCACTGACTCAAAATCTTATTTTCTTCTGTGCATTAAATCTAAGCCCCCCCCCAGCCCTACGTACCAAAGCTTTACAGATGAAAGTCGAGCACAACACAGTTCCTCGAGAACACAGTTGGAATCATTTTAATTTGACTGTCCTCCATCTGATCATTTCCATGTTCTTCAGTTCTCCTTAATGTTTCTCTTAATAGCATCATCTCTATGAAGCATTCCTGTAATTACACACTGTGTTATTCAACCTGAGATGTCCTAGCTGCTCTATTACAGTTAACTCGGTCAGATAAAGGCTGTTCTGGATTGTGGAGTTGAACTACAGTCAGAAATACGGTTTTGTTTGTGAAAATGATTTAGCTGGTGTTCACATCCTGTGAGGTTTTACAATATTAGCATGGTAGCTGGTGGCATCCCCACACACACACCCTGACACACACACACACACACACACACACACACGGCCAGCCTCCTGGCGCTGTAGTGTGGCATCTCCTGTCAGGTTTCCTGGATGTGACGGTGAAACTGATGGTGATTTATGGCGGGCACAGAGTGGCTGCCTGAGATGGATGCAGCGCACGCACTGTTTTAATATATCAAACACATACCACACACACGCAAACACGCACATGCGCACAACGCCGCAATACATCACACGTGCACATAGTTTTAATTCATCACCGCTGACTGACCCATATATTGCTACTAAAAGCACAACGAGAAAGCAAAAGAGGGGAAGGACACACAAACGGAGGAGTAACTAAAGAAGTGTGCAGAGGAGAGGAGTGGAGGGCAAAGAAGAGATGGAGGAGAGTGGGTAAATGACAGTGTCGTCTGTTTCTATGCCGTGCGATGTGAGACCATACAAGCCAGTAAAATCTCAGATCAGACAAAACTATGTGGGGAACAGGTCCTTTCTCACAGACTGAGCATTAAACTACAACTCTGAGCTTGCTGACTGTGTTGTCACTTACTTTAATTACAAGCTTCTGATGCAAATGTCAATTTTTATGCAATTCTTGTAGTGGATCTGTTCTTAACAATACACTGGTGACTGGATTTAATTATTTCTTGCAGTGTACAGTTTTACTGTTTACTGTCTGTGTAACAAAACCTGGGGTTGGAGACCTCCAGCCTGTTTCAGCTGAGGCTCCGGATTCCATGCCAAATGTGGGAAACATGAGAAAACCACACAGGAAACCACAGATTATCATCGCCCCAAAATGAGTTTACTTTGTATACTCATGTAATGCAATGTACAGTGTGAAGATACAGATCCTTAAATAGAGCTCAAACTACAAACCTTACTACAAAGCAGCTAACTAGCATGCAGTGGACTCCATCAGCACCATATCAAACACAACATCAACTCTCTAAACTGCTTCTGCTCTGTTGTTTCTCCTCTGGAATCCTGGTTGGTTTGACGGGTAGAGTAAGACCCCACCTGGGATCACGCTTGAGCTGGATCCCAAATAATCAGGTGTGTGTATGTAAATATGTTTAAGGAGTGGTGCGTCATTGATGGAAGACGCAGTGTGAGCCTTGCTAATTACCTGAGTTTGTTGGGCTCCTGGGTTCAGGTGGTGTTTTTTTCTTTGCATGACAATCAGAATCAACTGTGCAGTTTAACGTCTCAAGCTGCTGCTCGGCTGTAAACTGCTAAGATCTTCATAAAACCTAATGTCTGCAGCATTTTGTGCACTCCATCCAGAAGAAGGCACGGTGTGGTAAACAAAGGGAAAAAAACAACATGTTTTGATGAATCATGCATTCCTACAGAAAAAGCAACAATAGCAACACTCCACCCTGTCACCAAAACTGCGCTATTAACAAATTTTTTCATCTCTCTATCGATCTGCAAGAAATGACTCTCGCCCTCTGCCTCTATCTTTCTCCTGCTGTCTCTCCTCCTCTCCCTCTGCAGACAGTGTACAGATTACATCTGTGCTTTCATTACACAGCTTTATTTTCCATCGCTGAGCTGAAATTGTGTCTTGCTGTTTGCCATCATTCGGCTTTATTACCGAAGCAGCCAGAGAGTGTCAACAGGCTGCTCCGTCTGATCCTCTGCTCTGGTGGTTGTTAGACTGTCATGTTACGGAAGCTTGTTGACTTGGGAAATTCCTGGCAGCCATCGCACATATTAAATATCAAAATATTGCAAGTAGAGCTTGAAATTAATACTAACCACCAGCCTGTGGTAATCGTGTTATGAGTCTTTTAGGATTTTATGTCTGTCAGTTGAATTAGCTGCTTTGGCAGGCAGGAACCCTCAGCTGTGCCACTGCTTTATGTCCTGTATAAGTAATGGAAAAACCTAACTAACCTGCTATGATGTAATTACCTGACAACAGGTGCGCACATGAGCAAAGACTTGTTTTGAACCCCGTTTCCTGCAGTGACATACATGTGATACACTCTGAACAATGCTTTTTGCTCACTGCGACTTCACTGGGATGCTGGGCTTCACCGTGCAGGATGAGGTCTGCACAGAGTTGCAGCTTGAATTCTACTGAACAAATAGACATGGAATGGACTTTGTGGTGTAGTAATAGACATCTTGAGTGCAGGAGCAGTGATTGCATAAACAAACCACAAAATGACCGCGCACATACACACACGCATGCATCATCATCATCATCATCATCATCATCATCATGCATGCTAGTGATTAATCAAATAGCACAACGCCTCTAGGAAAAAAATGATTCCTTGGTCTTAGAACACGTACGAATGGATCTTTAATTATCAATTCTCCTGTCAATTCTTCCTTTGTGATTGCTCACAGTGACAAATCACATTCTATCCCAAGCTGACCTTTGCAAATGGCTTGTTTTGTTTTGCACTTCATATTACTATATTGTCCAAGATAAATGATGATAAACAATAACTCTATTTTAATTAAAGTATTGGTATCAGTTTTTATCTACCTCAGATTTGGTCCCTTTTTCTCTTTGTCTCCTGTTATTCTCTTGTTTTCTTTTATTGCTTTTATTTTATATTTCTTATTTTAATGATTTTTCTGTTAAAGGAGGATTAGTATTTATTTATTTTGCTGTGCATACGGCAATAAAACTCTTGAATCTGAGTCTCAAATCTTGAATCTTCAGGCTGATTTGATCTCATGCTGGTCTTTCTTTTCTGTTTTCACTGCAAATTCAGTCAGTTTTGCAAACAAGTTGGACTTTTTAGTAATAAGTTCAATCGTTAGCATGGTTTTTCCTCGCCACTATAAGCTCATCTTCTCAGTAATATCTGCAGTAAGCTATTACAAATTTAGTTTTTTGTCTGAAATACAGAAATAGGACAGTTGTGGTTATGGAAGCATGCATGCATGACTCTCTCACATCCTTCCCTAAACGGAAAACGGACGGCTGAAGTGTCTTTAGAAAATACAACGAATTTAATGACATGAGCAAAAACCTTACAGCATCCCTCACTGTGCACACACGCACACACACATACACACGCACACACAATGGTGTGCGTCACAGCCAGAGATTTTCCCCCACCTGATAGAAGATGAAGGACAGATCCATCTTTCAGGCATTTGAGGATATAACAATCTCTCTCCTCATCAAAAGGCTCCTCGCCCAATCTTGGCTCAATGGGGCACCGGATACATGAGATTCGTGCACGCACACGCGCACGCGGACCTACACCACCACTCAGATGCACACATCCCAGGCTTTGCCTGCGGGCTGGAAAATAACCATGGTGTCTGAGATCTAATCAGAATGTCAGCTACAGCAGACTCTTTGATAACAGAAATAAGAGCAGAGATTCAAAGTAAAAAGTTGGGCCTTTACTTATTTTACTCCCATCTCCCTCTGACAATGCGTTCACGTGTAGCTTCACCCAAACCCTGGGTGCCAGTAACAGCTATGGGATATGCATGGACGACCCCAGTCAACTCCTATCCAGCAATGAAATATGCATTAATCTGAATGTGTCACTGTGCAAAAAGTACTGTAAGATACATTTACTTTAAGTTTATTTATTGCAAATACAGCACGTCTTTCTGCATCAGATGCCTCCACTGATGATCCTCATTCTTCCCTCTTGTTTCTTACTCCACAGCCGTTAAGTAATGACGTGTATTTGTGACCTTTTCAACACAGCCTCCTTCATCTCGCAATATTATCTACCTGAACAAGATCAGCTTGAAACTGCGAGGCACAATAAAAACATGTCATTACTCCAGAAATGCTGTCAGTGAAGTCCTCTGACGCTCTTGGCTTTTTGCTTCCAGTTTTCAGAGAGAGAGAGAGAGCTCTTCATGCGCTCCGCTCCAAAAGGACGGAAAATGAAAAATCAATGAATTCATGAATTTTTTCTTTTTTGGAGGAGAGTAATGCTGTTAAGCTTCCTGCTCCCTGATGGGGGCTACGCTTTGGCTAGAATGGATCAGAATATGCCACAAGAACACAATTATTGAGTGATTCACAGGAGTATTTCAGTACTGTTTAACAGTGGGGACATGTACACTTCACTGCGGGATTAGAAATGAACTTCTACAGTGCTATTTATTAAAGCCTGGGCTTTATTAACAGGTCAAAATTGCAAAAAATCACTTCGGCACAATCAATTCGGCACATTATCCTCATCTGTTTTTGT
This sequence comes from Datnioides undecimradiatus, assembly GCA_008933995.1. Taxonomy (NCBI): domain Eukaryota; kingdom Metazoa; phylum Chordata; class Actinopteri; order Lobotiformes; family Datnioididae; genus Datnioides; species Datnioides undecimradiatus. The sequence continues at coordinate 109,814 of WARS01000091.1, read as the reverse complement.
CTAAACTATGCTTAATACACAACTAACATGTGGTCTGTGGTCAGATTAGCTCCTATTTAGTTTATTACATTACGTTTGCCATGCAAACTCCTTTAGATCTTATGTTGTATGCACCTCAGAAGAGGCTCATTGCAATTTCGTACAACAAGCTGTAGGTGTTAGATACTCCTGGATCATTTGAATTTGGCCATTCAGTGTATCTCACACTCAACTCAACAAACCTACACAACATGTTCATGTTACACCGTCTCTGATCCAATCTTCTGTCAAATCTGTGCCTCCTGCTGGAAGCTTTTCCATTACCCCTGTCTTAGTTCTTCACCTCCCACCCTGACACTTCCCGCTTCCTCCTGAGAAATTGTCTTGCGTTCTCCCTTCCTAATCTTAGTCAGTGTCTCTATTGACCAAGAGACCACCTGCTTCTCTGTGTGCTTGCAGACTCATCCTGGAAACTCTAAAGAAACAGAGGAGGCTCTGGCTGGAGCAGAGTATATGGTTTTATTTACAGCGCACTGTCTAGACAGAAGGAAGATGAAGCACTGCAGTGTCCTCAAGGTCTCCTGAATGTAGAGTTCAAATGATGTGGGTTTGGAGGGTCGCCATTTATTTATTAAACTGTTGATACAGTAAAGATATTGCGAGAAAACATCATGAAGACCTCTGTGCTACCTGTGAACATTACAGGCCACTAAACACCTATTAACAAACCTCCTGTCTTCGCAGACATTCGTCCTTTTTCACTGGCTAAACCCACACAGTGCATCTGTCTCTCTCCGACCCCGGTTATACCTCATTTGCCACTTCTTCTCCCTCCTTCCATGTTTCAGTCTCTCAGTAGGAGGAGGAGACTTACACTTGCCCCCAATTTCAACCAGCCTTCCCCCTCCCCATCCTCCGCTCAGTATTCCCAGTATTCATGACGGCACTTTCTTTGCCCCTGCTCAACACTTTCCTTCACATGCCCGCTGCCATTTCTTCTGCCAGCCGTTTAGAATACAGGACAAGTGCCACTTTAATATTACATTTAAGGTGGTCAAAGTAATTATAAACAGTCTGAGCTATTACTGAGGAGATGAACAGTGTCTCCTGCTTTCTGTGCTGTACTCACAGTATATCGTGGCCAGCCAGGTTTGGATTTGTCAAGAGGACACGGGGCGTGACTTTACCTTTAGATAAGAGATGGTCAAACGATAATAGGAAAATATGCACATCAGTAACACACAGGCCATTTTCTCCTTTTCTTAATTAGAAATGTTCCCTAAGAAGCAGCCATGACAAGACCTGATCAGATCCAATCAGAGGTCCTGCTCCAAACAGAAAGATGTTGCACATTCATAGTTTTTTGCGAGGTCTACGGGCAACCGACAATGTGGACTCCCTGCCTTATTTCTCTGCGTGCAGTGAATGTTTCTATCAAGATTTTATGGTAAGAATGCTAATACTATACTATGCTATGTATTTCTGTAAGGAATTATATCAGTATCTAATTAGCATGCAGTAGTATGCTAGAATGCATTTAAATGTTGGATTAAACTGGATTAAAGCTAAACAAAGACTAAATTTACAGTCACTTACTCTGGCAAATGTTTCTACTAGTTCTTGTTTATTGGACCAATGTTTATTTTGGTCTGTTCTTCCATGTTTGTTTGTTTGTTGTACATTTTACTGTACATCCATGCCAATATCTGTCATACGATATGTTGCTTTTCTGGCAAACAAAGATGTTTATGATTGTCTTGGCTGTCTTCTCCTAACCCCTGACTGGTTTTACCCCGAGTAGCTACAATCCATCATCTCTACCTTAAGAAATCAGAAAGTCTAAATAGGAAGTAACAAGACTCATGGGAAATGTAGTCTTCCTTTTAGAAACATGGACACTACACTGATGAGAGCACAACACTGCCAGTCATGTTTGGTTTTATTTGCTTAAAGTAACTGTAACGTGTCCTGATTACTTTTTGTCCATGTACTTGCCTTGTCCCCTCTCTCGGTGTCTTCCCTGCTGTGAGTCGTCTCACGGTGTGTATGTTCTCTGCTTTGGCATCCTGAATCCTGACAACCACAAGAGTCTTTCACTGTGACCCCAGCCTCGACACATCACGCACTTCTTTGCCATGGACTGATGAGTCCCTCAGAAACGCCGTGCACACATACGCACACACATACACACACACATACTGTAGATACGCTCATCCACAGCTGTCAGTAAGCCAATTTAGACCAATCAGCCCTGCAGGCCACAGCAGCACAGAGACAAAAGCTTTTACACTTTCTGTCTGTGCGTCACACGTTCATGTGTGTACTGACAAACACTTACATGTACTAATGCATGTATTTTACATGTATGAAACTAGGAACACTGCTGTGTATGAGTAATGTCTTTGAATATACAGTATGCGAGGATGTGGGTGGGTATACCTCCCGGCCAAGTGTTTGTGCATTTGTAGGTGTGTATATGTCCCTGTATGTCTGTGTGTGTGTGTGTGTGTGTGTGAGAGAGAGAGAGAGAGAGAGCGATCTGAGTGAAATGTCTCTAGCTGTTGGCATTGAGCACTGTGAAAGCAATAATTGGCCAAGATTTGCAGGAGCTTTGCAGCGTTTTGCCTCTCTCCTCCTCTCCATGGATGCTTTAATGAAAATGGAGGCATGGAAAAGGTTAGAGCGCACCTGTGACACACTGACTGTGTGGAAAACAAAGGAGGGAATATTCGTGGAGGAGGTGCACGTGTTATGAAAGAAAGTTGAATTCAGAAAAAAACCCCAAAAAAGACATCAAGCTGCACCGCGGCTCCTGGCTTCGTCAGCCTGGTGGATAATGAGACTTATTTAGAAAAGATGACAAAGCCTGCAAAATACTCAGGTCTCTTTTGGATTTAAAACTAAACACTTTAAAACAAAATGCATTTCATTTAACTCACATCACATAAATCCATAATTTATTGTTACTGAGATACGACACTATATATTGCATGTTGCTCATAGCAACAAGCACAGAATCTTTTAGCCTCGCAGCGTTTTAGCCTCTTTCAGCTTTAGCTTTTTGGTCCACAACTTTAGTGTTTTTCTGCACCAACGTTTTTAAAGTGTTTTCAGAAAATAAGCTTGACTGCACACGACCTGCCCAGCAACAGCCTTTAGCAGGTAACAGCTCCTTCAGGAGATGATGGAGACCAAAACAGAGCTTAAAGAAGAGTGAATGTTGGATTTACATTCCCCCAGTGATGAGAAACAGAGCTCCAGCCTGCTCTATAGCATGTGGCACAAGCCTTTAGCGGAATCAGATGTAAGTGAAACCCTCCGTGGTGGAGCTGCACCCTGCTGCCGCCGATGCAAAATACGGAACATCAACAATTGTGGGCAGCAGACAGCAGTGGCAGCTCGCTGTGTGAAAGCTCCTCACGTCGATCTCTCTCTGCCACTCCACTTCCTTGCTCTGTCACTCCGTTTCGCTCCCCTCATCTCTCTTCCTCACTGTTCTTTTCTGTCTCCCCCTTCTGCGCTTCTCTCCATCACTCTGCCTCAGACATACATGTCCTCCAAAGAAAAGCAGGAAGACAGAAAATGTGTGCTTTGTTTTTTCTTCTTTCATTTGAAGAGGACATACAGGCAGACAGACAGTACATGCATGTACCCTCTCTTGTCTGCTCTGCAGTGATGCCATGTAAATAGTTGGCCCTTCAATGAACCGGTAAGAGTGCCTCATAGCTCTGCCCACAAACACACCCAGGCACATACACACAGAGCCACTTGCCGAGCTCCATTCTACTCGGGTGATCCACTTTCCTACAGTGTTTCTGACTTTTAGCGGTAATGAAAATGAGTCAGAAATAGCTGGCCTACTTTCAGCTCAAACCCTCTAACAACATGAAAAAACCTCATTGCCGGGGTTTCTCCCATGCTCCAGGGTGACAGACGTGCCATAGATTATAGGGTAAAACATTAGGTCAAACGATGCATCGAAGCAGGGCGAGTGACGTGACCTTTTCCAACTTTGGCTGTTTTTTCGACTGAAAGTGCAAAATAATAATTCGTTGCACTTTGCTGCACTGCTTTGGACAAACATTTCCATTGCTCTACGGTCCTGAACAACTCATTGTGCTAAACAACACTGAAGTTAGTTTTGAAACTATTAGGTAACAAAATGCTGCTTCTCCAACTTTAGTTTGGACTAAAGGCAACATTAAGCAGACTGCCACCATGTAGTTAAAGACAGTCAGAGGTTCACAAGCAGCTCTGATTTAAACTGCTTTGGTGTGATGTGATCAGTTGAATGGAGTTGGAGCCTTTTGGGAAGACCTAAGAAGAGACTGTTACAGGAATCTAACCTGCTGGTGTTTAAAGCAGGTTTCTTTGATCCACGCAAAGACACAAATCATCTGTTTTTTGTCCAAATGGTATGAAAAATCTGTTGTTAACCTCCGTCTCCGTTAACCTCCTCCGTGTCCATGATTGCAAGATTTTCGATGGATAGGGTCAGGATGAGTGATGACTCTAGGCCTTTCTTCTTTTGCACCACATAAAATGATTTATTTTGTCTTAATTAAATGTAGAAAAACATGGTAGGCACAGTTACAAGAAGCATTCACTGCTCATTCGCTGCTGATAGGAGAGGGGAGGCAAATGCATGGACGGATTGCTGCACAGGCTTACTGGACACAGGCCCAGAGCCTCTGTTTCAAGTGACTAAACATTTCCCGCAGGAGAATCAATTGGATGACTACAAAGAGACGCAAAATGACCACAAAGAGACACCAAAGGACCCCAAACAATGCTGCTTCTTTTGTTGTTGTCTCCTTGAGTCTGGGTCCTTTGCTTCCACCTCATAATCCGTCTGCGACTGCAGTCTATGAAGTCGTGCATTTTGTTCGCCCAACCGTCCACCCCGATCAACTCTGTTACAGGTTTTGTAGGTTGAGAAGCAACAAAACACCACTTCTACTGCTGCTTCTGAGAGTGGACAATCTGCAAGACGTTGTTCATCGAGGGAGCAGGTCACTTAAAGTCTTTGCACAAATGACTCATGCTCTTGGTTCTCGTGTTTGTTGTGAGGTGAGACTTGTTTTCAGAGCTTTTGAGTGTATTGAGTATTTGAGTATTTGCTGTGAGAATCCAAAAATTAAAGGCACTCTTTAAACAGGAGTGAGTGAACACTCCGTCCAGACAGCCTGACCCATCAGTCAAGGACAAGGACTCTTGTGTCTAAAGCTCGGAATTACAGATGCACTCCTGACACTGTGTTTTTCTCTGTGCAGGCAGGCTGCATTGCATTTTTGGTTTTGAACCTCAGCCACACACACACACACACACCTTTTAAATTCACCAGTGGTGTGATCCACCCAATACTCATCTTAAATTCGCTTTTTGCTTCTATTTGACGTCGTTGTTTGGATTTGATTGAATCGGAAATTGTTTTAATTTTGCTGAGTAACTTGCATAACCTCCCTTATCTACGCCGTGTCTATTCATTATGATGTTTTAATTGAACAAATGAACGAGCTCCTCTCACTATCTCGGCGCCATCAGTGGTAATGAGTTTGCAGGACAGCGCTGCTTTATGAAACAGCTGATGGCTCTGTCATTTGTGAGAAAATGTTCCACCTATTGTACTAAATTGTATTACAGACGCTCAGATGCTCTTCACTCCCGCTGAAGAGTAGGAGTATTTCCAATGGAATGTCTCTCTGGAGTGTTTCGGCGTATTCACCAGCTCTAAGTGTCCTTTCTCGTTCCATCATGCAAGAACGTTTATCTCAAGTGGAAGCGCTGGATGGTTTGTTACTCAGCACTTCTTGAAGTGGCTCTCTCAGGCACAAATTTAGCAGTTTTAGAAATCACTGTGAGAACAGTGGTCAAGTAATGCTGGAGCTGGGAACAAGAGCTCTGCGTATGTGCGTCTCTACGAAACAACACAACCATTTTCTCCCAAGTGGTAATCATTTCATCATGTATTTGGGTACACTGCATCTTCAAGTGGAGACAGTGGATGCACTGATAAAATGCTAATAACAACATATCTAATTCATAGCGACTTGAGCATTATTTGACTTCATGGTCATTTTTACGCACTCAAAGCTCTTGCTTAAGACTACTTGACATTGGTTTGGTCTTTATACAAAAATATCAAGATGTGAACTCCAGTCTCCATCTTGAGACGATATTTGTGTCTGACGTTTGTGACTGACCAGGACACAAAGCCAGTGATGATCTTTTTCAGCACAATGTAGCTGAAGCACCAAACCTGTAGCGTAATAATGTCATTTATACAGAAAACAGAGACAGCACTGAAGCATTTCTCTTCATTTTCAGCCATAATAATGATGGTGAGCTGCCATCTTTCACCAAGCTGTGTCTAAATCTGAGATGCTGCTTGTGACAGAACAAAAGAAACTCCTCTAGTCCTTGAGTTCATCTTGGAAACCATGCAGAACCTTAAGGGGAATCGAGAAGTTTTTCCATAAAAGATTTGCCACTGGCATTATCATTGTGCCCTTGGGCCAGGCATACACACACAGAGAGCCCCGTGCTCTCGGTCTCAATCTCTGAAGCCATTAGAATGCATCAACACGTCCTGGCCCTGGTAATCAGCCAATTTGGGGACTAAATGAGCACAGCGAAAGGCAAGTGAAACATTGTTTCAGCACAGCATGACCGGACAAATACAATCAGCCACATATTAAAATGTACCACGCGCACACAAACACACATGCATGTACACACACACACGTACTGGTTATCACGTTCAGTTACTGTAATTGGGAGTGTTTGGGAGCCTCATTCCCACTCGGTCTCTAATAAGTTGCCCACGGCCCTGAAGTGTCCATCATCCGGGCTGAGTCTAAAGTGTTAGGGTGTGTGTTGGTACATGTGTTAGGGGGTTTTGTGTGTGCAGCAGCATGTATCACTGTGTATGCATGTGTATCCTGAAGGCTACCACTACCAGCTGCAACACAAGTATCTGTATGTTTCTATAGCAGCTCGCCAAACCTCATTTAGACAAAGTTGCACTCCAAACAGAGGATGAATAATTCTCTTTGAGCCTCCTCCTCCAACCCTCTTCTCCTCCTGCTCCTCTCCCTGCTCCTGCTCCTCCCTCCCTTCCTTCCCCTTCCCTCCTCCTCCCTCCCTCCCCACAGGAGCTCTGAAGGTTTTTTTTTTTTTTTTAAAGAATAAGACTTTTTTGTCAGAGAGAAGCAGCAGCCTTGAGATGCTCTTCCTCCGGGCTGAGATGGATTTATGATGCGCTGTCAACTTGTGGAGGGTGAGGGAGAGAGAATGAGAAAGCATAGTAAACATGTTTTCCTCCTTCCTACCATAATTTGAGGGGAGGAGGGTGGAAAAAGGGAACACAGCTGGATGCTTTTTCATAATCTAACTCATTGAAAATCAAAACAAGAAAGCATCCGCGTGCAAAGAAGAGGTGAGTCAAGTGCGGCCTGGTCAAAGATGGCTCCTGCACAGATCGTGAAATGTTAAAAAATACTGTGAGTAGTACAGCGCAGAACTCGACTGAGGGCAGGACATGGAGATGTTTGATGAATATATTGTGTAGAGACCCCAAGAGGTAAAATCACTCAATAGTTTGCAGGGGGAACAAACATTATTCACAGAGTTCAATCATGAAAACACTCCATTCATCCCAGGTTATGGATTGATTTAGAGCAATCATATCTGCCTAGCTTTCAGTGCTCAGTCTCCATAGTGGAGGCTTATGGCACAGAGCAGATGTGCTTATTCATTTCATCACAGTATGAACCTCCTTTCGTTACAACACTGATGAACACTGTGCGCACGGTTTTGTTTGCTCCTGACGGTTCCAATGTACCCAACTTCCACTCACAGAGGATGGTGGGTGTCTCTTAGTGGTTAACTCTGATACTCCACTGTGACATCTCCATCTCTCTCTCTCTGTTTCCAACTCTCTGCCCTCCCACTCACTCTCTCTTGTCAGTCATTGCTTTCCCAATTTAGACCTGGTTAATGTTAAATGTCTGTGTGGTCTGGACAAACCGAAGCTACGCGGCCTGGATAAAGGAGGTGGATGAATCACATGAAGTTGTTACGATGTGAAAAGGCTCAGTAAGCCTGTAAGTGTGTCAGAAAAGGTTTTCTGCTCTGACGCCCCCGTCACCAGGGCTACATGTCATTATCACAAACCTTTAGAAGTCACCTCAAAAAGGACCCATGTCACTGCTCCGCTCTGGTTCTGGTCACCCTGTCACTTAACATCCCAAATTACTGCACTGGCTAATATCAGCCTCTATCTCAAATTAGTAACCATAGCAACAGGATGCAGAACAAAGTACAATGAGCATGGTAGAGTAAATAGTGTTAGTGTTGTCCAACAGTGTCTCAACCCCTGAACGCCACAGGATGACTATTCTGACACACAACCTGCGAGAAGAACCCTGCCCCTTCTGAACTTCCTGGCTCACCTCAGCCCTCATGTCTCATCCATTTTGCTGCTCAACTCGCCGCGTCAGTGTCAACATGGCAATGTGTTTGCCTAATTCTTAATATCAATTTGGTGACAGTGACATGGCTGGGCAGCTAACTAGCCTTGTTCTTCAACATACTGTCAAAGTATATTGACTTTCAACCATACACAATGTTACTGACGCTGCAGAGTCTGGCTCAGAGTTAAGTTGAGTTTTAGCTGTGAGAAAACACACCTGGTCTGGTCTGATCAGCCCCTCTCTACCGTTCCTGTGACTGACTTCCTGTCCGGCTCGTCCGGCTCGTTCTCTTTGCGGAGCAGACTGGAGAGCCACTTTCGGGATGCTTCTGTGGCAGTTAAGTAGAACTGCTGTGATTGGCTGCGGTATCTGCATTGCTGCCAAATTGTAAAACAGCCAGACCTGCTGTGTTTTAGGGGCTAGACTCCACCCCTGTATGACATGCACAGGGATACTGATGCTCTTTACAGTTAGTAGCCAATAGTAAACATTGTAGATTCGGACAACAGGGTCATCTTTAGGGAAGCTATCTGACTTCAGTTAACATTATATCTTTTACCAACTAAATCTCAAATGGCTTTAGTGACGTCATTCGAGGTCACTGCATTTGCCAAGGTTATTGGCATCTGTTGAAACACTATGATTTCCTTCATTAAGCTGGTGATTTAGTCAGAAAATGCTGTTTGGTATGAAAATAAACGCAGTTCCTTGGCCTCTTTCCTTGCGCTAGCAACCTGAGGCACGTCACTCTAATACTTGAGGAAAATCTTCAGGCGGGCTGATTTACATTGGAACCAAGTGGAATTATCTCACTTCAGTGCCTGATTTTTTTTCTCCTCACTTATCATAATAAAGGCTGGATTTAAAGCCACTAAATGCTCGACTAAATTACTTATTAAAGCAACACTTTTCCCAGACCTCTTCCTCTCCTTCCCTCTCTAATGCAGACAGGATAAACTCACAAGTCTCTCCAACCGCGCTGAAAAAAAGAAAAAGTAAAATGAGGAGAAAAACACCACTCCAGCATCCCGTGATTTGCCCAGAATGCTGGTTCCCATAGCAACGGGGGCGATGATAAATTAGCCCGTTGGCGCTAAGGATTCCACTCACACACCCGTCCTGCCTGCCTGACTCACACTTTCTTTTCTTCCTCCCGTCTCCGTTTCTCCCCGCTTGCCGATCCGAAAACAATACCGGACTGGAAGTAAACAAACCGCACTCTTTAAAATGAAACAAACGCACTATACGCGTTTTATAAATTGTGTTTGATTTTACAACATGAAGCAAACATTAGCACGCTGGCAGAGTCGTAAACAGCTGCGGCACGTTGGTTACAAATCACTGAAACAATTGGGAGGACATATGGGTCATTGCAGTAACCAGTGAGTGTCTCGGCTTGGCCGGCGCCGTCCAGTTTGGCATGTTAGTTCTGTTTTTACAAAAGCAGAGTTTTGGAGTGCAGAGGCATCAACACAAGCAGTTCCCCAAACTTGTAAACCCTCCAGCTAATTTAATTAAAGCTTTTGTGTCCACAAGGCTTTCCCAGTATTAGTCAACCAAAAGAACAATTAGGCTATTGTGGCAGCTGCGGCTTTGGCACGGCTGCAGATTCTCTCACACCCATGCATGCAAGTACACTGTCACACACACACACACATGCACATCAATGCCATGACCCCTCCTGGCACCCACCCACCCCAAGTTCAAGACCTCTCCTTGAAATCGTGGGTGCTAATTAGGTAAAAACTGTTGGCTCTGACGCTTTATTCACTCGCTGCGCCGCATCACACTGAGGGTTCAGATTTGTTCCAGAAAGAGCAAAGGGATGAAAACAACCAAACAACTGTACAGAAACAAACAATAAACACAGAGAGAAACAAATAAATAGGAAAAGAAAGAAAGAAAGAACCTGCAGCTGTACTTTCTCCTGATAATACTGAAACACTATATGATATGAACTATGTGTAATGAAAAGAGTCTCTCCTGAACCTGGCAGTGAAAAATGTCATCAAGGAAAGGCACTCCATTTGGACATGTTAGATACTGTATGTTGTTGGAAAGTCACAGATGGACGACTCAACTAAACAGAAAAATGCCTTTTAGCAGCTCCTGCAATAAAAAGTGGAATCTATATTATTAGTGATTCCCCAGTCAGAGCAGAACCACATCCTCAGCTGGCGTTCTGAGTGTCAGCACCTATTATCACTGCTAATGTCCTCACGTTGTCCTTTCTGTGTCTAAAATCTATATTTGGCCATGCTGGCATTCAAAACCTGTTGTTTGAACTTGGCAGAAGCATTGGATGCATAGTTCTACAAGCCAGGAGCGGCGCCACTCAGAGCGTCCGCTGCATTTTTTACTTTTTTTGTGTCTTTGGCTCCCACTATTGGTTAACAATACAGCCGCCACATGTTCTAATCAGTAAATAAAGGAAAGAGCGGCGTTATCAAGAACCTTAAGATAATAGAAAATCCAATAAAGTATATAGTGATGCTGCTAGAGATTAATTTATAGAGTGAAGATAACGGGCTGTGTGGACTGAATCCTAAGTCACTTGCACCCTCAGCTTGTGCCTTGTTGCATTTATTTGACTTTTGATCCAGTGAGCATGGGCCAGTCGGTGACAACGTGGAGCAGGACACAGATGTAAGTCGGAGGAGGCGGGGAAAGTCCAGCATGCTCCGAACACGGCGCACAGGATGAGCCGAGGCCTCACAGGCTACTATGGGCTGCTGCCGCTGTCCTGGCATCAGCTACCAGCAGCGTGTTACACTTCACCATCACCTCCAGGTCATTGTTTGACTGCTGTGTTCAGGATGCTTACAGCGTGTCGGAGCATCACCTCCATTTGCATATAAAGTATGAGGGAGATCTCTCTGTGTCTTCTCACTCGTCGGTCTCTCTCCTAATGTTTCTCTTGCCGTCTCTCTCTCTGGGTCTGTGCCTCCATCTTTTACAGGGCCTGAGGTTCTGGTGCTGCTGCTGTGTGTGTGTGTATGTGTGTGTGAGACTGAGCACGTATGTGGAACTGCAGATCGAGGAGATAAGAGAGCAGAGCCAGGTTGGAATAGGAAAGATGATGAAGCTGTATGCCTACAAACATCCCTGACCAGCACCGGCTTACACGTCACCAGAAGTGAATATAAACCAGATCCAGAGTGCAGAGCGTGCATTTTCAAAAAGTCAGAAGGTACCAATTAAGCCCAGATCAACACTTGGCAATAAATGTAATAAATTACAAATAAAGCATGTATTATTGTGACGACTGTAGACACAGCAATTAGTCAATGTTGCCTTGTAGCCTAAGCTTTTGAGACTAAATTGGGTTAAAGGTCTAGTAAAGATGTTAATCGCCAGCAAAACACAAGATTTCAGGGTTTTGTGAAGCAATCTGAGGAACGACTGACGCACTTTGTACAGTAGAAGAAGATGAAACTGGTAACGAGGAACAGGAGAAAAGGGACTTGTCTTCCATTTCTCCCTGATCAAACAGCTCTCGTCACCCACGTTCTCCCTGGATGTTTCGTTATTGTGGCGGACAGATCGCAGAACAGAATAGTCTGCATGTACAAGAAGTCCTAAAAGTTCTCAGAGCAATGGGACGTTTGAACAATCTGCAGCTTCATCCAAACTGCCGGGACTCCATCAGCTGATGAAGACCATGTGATTCAGAGCGACACGTAACACAGCGCTGACATTGTTTCAGGGACCAAATGAAATACTGAAAATTTAAAATATAATAACATTCATGGCATTTCATCTAATATGTATGCCACTGTAAATATCACGGTCATGTTGACAAAACAACAACAAACCACTGATTACAGCGACATGTAGTTAATCCTCTAAGCTGCAGATCTCCATTGTTCAAAAATTGTGATTTCAATGTGATTTCAAACACATCACTGAACGACACTGTCGCACTTCCTGACATGTTACCTTGAACACACACTGATTATTTAGAATCAGTCCCACTTTTACAGTCCTGAATGTAGATTAATCCACTGCTGAAAATAGTCCCAAACAGACGTTTCCTCCTGCTTTTCATTAAAACTACAGTGACCACCTGTTTTTAAAGATCTCCATCCTCTAGATGTAATGAACGTGCTGATGGCTGAGCGCCACAGATGGGGTAGTGTAAGGTTCAGTGCCTTGCTTCAGGGCACCTCCTGGCAGTAGCTGCCGAGCGACTATCCAGTGTTTCTCTGTCACCTATGCTGACCAGGACTTGTAGCTGAACCAGATATTCAAATCCACCCAGCCAGTCACAGGCCTGCTACTCTCAGCCATTACGCCCCCGCCTCCTCTGTTTGCTATTGTTACAGCGGAGTGGAAATGGCAGAATAAAATGAAGTGGGTTCATATTTGGGGCATAATTTGTGAATGATGTTGCTTTTCTCTTGTTTTATTGAAAACAGTAGCAGGTGCGAATTGAGCCGACATCTGCCAAGGTTATCAATTTCATAATAGTTATTAGTCCCCAAACTCCTCTACTGGGCCTTTCAATCAACACCGAGTCCATTACACTGATGTCTGGCCTGTCAACACACTCCAGCACGCACATACACAACGCTGATTCCCGCTTCCAGCAACTGGTGTCTGCCGCCACATTAAGCGGCGCACCATAAAGCCCAAATCTGTCCATTCATTCTCTTCTCCTTCTGCGCGACAACAATAACCACGGCCATTTTAAATGCACAATTAAGTGCTCTTGGGCAGACGGGCTGATGGCACGTTATCGCACATGCTCGGCTCCACTCGCTCAAGCGGTTGCATGTGCAATTTGTCGGAGCAATCGTGGAGTCTCTTTACCATGAGGATCTGTCTGCGTGCGGTTTTTTGTGTGTGTTATATAAAATGGCATTGTCCTTGGTAAGAGTGCAGTACATAATGCCCTACACATGAAACCAGCGTTGATATAAAAAGTGAGTGACAGAGATGACAAAGAAATCAAGTCAGAGTTTATTCTCTGTTCTGAGGAGGATTATTCAGAACATAACCAAATAATATGACCATCAGATCTCGTATGGCTGATTCTAAAGAGCACAGCTGCTAATTTGGAGTCGTTCACTATCTTATGTGTTTAATTTCATTTAAAATTTTTAATTTTAAAACTCTCTGTTGATTAACAGTTTAAGGAGACATTTAGTCATTCAACCAACGTAAATAGTCATAATCGCACTGTAAACTAAGCTAATAGCTAACTGATACACTGTAATGACAATGCTGACGCAGGTGATTAACAAGTTGTTGATAGCAGTTGCTTCTCATTTCTGATTTTGATGTGCTAGCAGGTAACGCACCATGGTAGTTGACTTTGTGTCTCCTAGCAACACTGTCTTCCAGCTGTCAGTCAACTACTGACATGAGAGATGTCCACACAGGATGTATGAATATGTCCCAAAATGGAAACAAATAGGCGCAATAGGTACACTAACAATTACACAATATGTAACATGTTACGTCGCTGCACCTCATGGTTTAGCTGTATCTGAATTACTGCTGCCCCTTGAGCCTGAGTGCAGCCTGAGAACCATGGGCTGGCCTCTGCTGGCTTTTCCTAAATCCTGGCTCATGACTACAGGTGACCAGGCTTTTTTCAGTCAGGCCCGTCTGCTCTGGAACTCTCCGCCCGAAGATCCGAGGCTCACTTCGGGAAAATAATTTTCAAAAAAGCTTTTTATTATTGCCGTCACACGGTTTTATTTGCATACCAACATCCCATTTATTGTTGTAATTTATCCTATATTATAAGTGGGTATATTGTTGCAGGTTTGTTTGGCTCACTGCAGCCTCATTGTTAATATTGTTATTATATGATTCCATATAGAAAAAGCTGCTGGTTCGGTGCTTTTTCCCTCCTCTTCCATGCTGCTGAATCTTAAGAACTGCTTATCCATCCATCTGTCCCTCCATCCATCCATGTATATACCATGGCAGTCATCCAGAATGCCCACTAGGAGCTCAGTGATGCAGAAAACCAAATTGTTGTCGACCAGTTATTTCTCAAACGTTAGAGTGTTCAGGGGTAAAAGTCACCCTGAGGGCCGATGAGGAGCCGTGCATGTCAGCGCTCCTGAGGAGAGATGCTCTCGCGGCGAGTGTGCTGAGCTCCACTTGCCCGCCTCCCACCACATTGCTCCCAACCCTCACACACACAAACACATATATTCTTCCTGTTGTCACCGCAGCGATGCACACTGGGCATTTTATATAATTACTGATGGGTAAACGACGAGGGTTTCTGCTGGTTTATACATCGTCTCTCACAGAAACGCTTTGAAAACCTCCTTGGCACCTCCCAAATGCCTCAAACGAAATCTAATGACTCAAGTTTGCCGATTTTGTTTCTGCATTGTAGATGATGTTGATTTTGTCTTTCACTAAGAACCTGAAGCTTTAACCTTCCTCAGCAGGCATCCCACCACGGGGAGGCGTTTAGTTTGTGATCACCGCGCTCCTGCTGGGTCTCCTGCCGAGCTCGGAGCTGTGGGCAATGCTGGAGGTGGTGTTCATATACTGTTAGCTCTTTCTAGATGGGTTGGCCTCCAGGCCATCCTGAGGTGACCTCCTTTACCCATCACCAGATACAGTAAACAGGCCTGGAGGATACAGGGTGCACCGGGCTTGACTGGAGAGTCAGGAGAAGCTATCACAAGAACTCAGGAATGACTGGGTTGATGAAATCGGATTTAATCAACAGGAAGCATTTTCATTATCAACAATAGCACAGATATTGTATTTTGGGGGGAAAGTAATAATGATTCATCGACAAACAGGACACTTTATTTTGAGACATGCACAGAGCAAAGCAATAAAACTGCAGCATCATTTGCATAAAACAGCAATTAGCTCACGAGTAAACCGAATGCCACAACTCACATATTTCACCACTGCCATCTCCATTCGCTCAGTGCTCCTCAGTGTTTCCAGCAATAACAAGCACCTGATATTATTCCTGAGTGACAATGATTGGATCTCTGATTTGCCACGTACACCTGGCTGCCAGCTCACCACCTGATGTGGGTGTTACCTGTTACGGAGACGAGACAAGACACGGGAGGACAAACAGCATCCTCTGTCCATCAAGCTTCAACCGTATCGCATCAGTAAGCATGTAAAATAGATATTGTAAAGTGTAATCACAAAGGGTGCATGAAGTAATAATGAGGAGAACAACCTCAGACCTTTGCTGTGGAGGCCAAACAAAGACGAGACTTTGACAAGCAGGAGGTTCTGAAGGTCACACCTGTGGATTTACTTATAGATAATATTCTACAATAGTTCACATCTTTAAATGTGAGCTTCCCCAGCGTCACACAAGCTGAATTATTCACAGAGGTCTCCTCCTCTCCAAAACAAACAATGTCGGATATACTGAAAATTCAAGATCCAGACATCTGTTGACTACAGTCCTGGTAAATATATGTAGTTTAGAGAACTAAGAACCTTGAATGGGTTTCTCTGTGTTTAACATTGTTAGAATCATTTAGCACAATTTGAAAACACAACTCAAGAAAATATGGAAGATATAAGGTTTTGTTGTTTTTATGCATTGTACTGCAGAAATGTTGCATGTTGTAAATTAGCTGGGTTAGCACAACACAGCGCCAGAACACACTGAGGCATGTCCAACATTGTCTGGAAAGTAACCAGAGTTACTGCATGAATTACTGCATAAAGACTGTTTTTCTGTCTCGTGTAGTGCTGCGTTTGTGAAGTGCACACATGAACGTGGTCGGGCTTAATGTCAGGTGTACAATGAGCAGGACTGCTCACCAGACAGGTGTATCTGAGCTAGCTCAGGCGTACTGATATACAGAAACACAAACACGTCTGAGGTTGAGTCATGAGTTTCTGTCAGTTATTCAGAATGAACCCAGCCGCCAGAGTAACTGGAGTAACTGAGCGTTGGTGGGATTAGTAGCTGTGTCGAAAGTTCTGAATTTCCACGACTGCGATCCTCTACGTTACTGAAAAAAGGTGTTATTGTAATTCATTACTGACCTTCACTGGTGTTACACAACCGGCTGACGGTCATTCGACACACACCTCATGAACATGTGCCATTTAGGCTGAACACTGATATTGTAGACCCGATTTTGCACCTCATGAATGCAGAAAGCGCAGATCTGTGTGTGTGTGTGTGTGTGTGTGTGTGTGTGTGTGTGTGTGTGTGTGTGTGAATGCTCCTCTCCATTAGTTGATTTAACAGATTCCCCACAACAGGTATTTGTCCGCTCTGTGGCTGGGTTGAAAAAGCCCTCTGCAGCAGCACTTACACACCATGAAGGAGCAGTGAAACTCTCCACTGACACCATGACAAATGAAATTGTTTTAGGTGGGTTAGCAGCTCCTTAAGCTGGGGCGAGGCAGCTCTCACTGCAGATTTTGCAGACTAGTTCCCTCTGAGCTGCCGAGCAAAAACACATCCTCGCCTCCGTCTTATTGGCAGGGGACAGGGTGAAATCTAAATTTTAATAAAAGGGCAATATCAGGCGGATGAAAGCAATACTTCCCGTGGAGAAAAAAAGACACAGAGACGGACCGACAGTGACAGAGAGACAGATAAAAAGGAGGGAGAGCACAATCTATCTAATAAGTAGCCAGAGGAGCAAACAGTGCGAAGGGCTGGAAGCCAGACTAATGTGATTTCTTACACTGTAGTGCCCATAATGACATTGTTATCGAATGGGGAACCACGGTGAATATCCATAACACACCTCAGACATGACATACTGACCAATCACCTGCGCACAGTGTGTGTGTGTGTGTGTGTGCGCCTTTATAGTGGATGTATGCAGCGCAGGCCTGCAACTGTTTTGTGTGAGCTTTGCAATGCATGAGTCATACTGTCTGAGCTTGTGTGTGTGTGTGTGTGTGTGTGTGTGTGTTAAAAAGCATCCCAACGCTTTGAGTTGGAATGTCTCTCTCCTTCCCAGCTCCTCCTCTCTCTCTCCCTCCAGTCTATCCTTAGGTCTCCGCCCCTTTTTCCTCCTTCTCTCCGCCCTTCTGCGCAGACATTAATAATTCAACCCTGAGTCATTATTTCAAATATTAGAAAAGGAAATTGACTTTCTGACAGTGCCCCCCCCCCCAAAAAAAAGCCAGACACTTTGCACCGGTGAAAACAAAAGTCCATCACCTTGTCAGATCTGCACTTCCCATTGCTTCGCTTTGGTTTCAACAATTTTCCTAATTTGACTGCAGCTGTTCCACATCATAAATGTCACGTCACCTTCATGTGCTCTCCTCTTGTTCCTCTATGCTTTATTCTTAAATGCTGCTGTTGTTTGCAACTGTTTCCCACGGCCATCTCTGAAATTTAATCTAATGTAACGGCTAACTTGCTAATACCTCGTCTTCTGATGGAAGTGTCTTTTCGATCTGTGTCACAGAGAGTATAATGCATTCAATATGTACTTGGATAGCATGTATTGATAATGCTTAAATGCCTGAAAAGAAGTGTTATCGGCAGAAGAAATGCTCATGGCGACCAAGGCCTGCTCACCTGCTCCCATCACTCTTTCCTCAAATATAACCCAATATAACAGATCACAGCTTTATTTCCACTGCAGCCTTATTTCTATCCATGTTTGCTTCTGTACAGACAAAAGAGCAATGTTTATTACCCTGACTCCTCTAATATAGCTCTGCTGTGTAAAATCATTAGTGGAAAAGGCCTTTCATCGTGTAATTATTATTGATTTGACAACAAGCTGTTTCAGCCGTCGGAACACACTGATAGTAGTGGTGGCGGCAGCAACTCTACAAGTTATTAGGATTGTTTTTAAAAAGAGACGCCGACGTGTGTGATTGAAGCAATGCGGGCGAGCAAAGACCGGGTTCTCAGGCTTATTCTGAGAGAGCAGACAGTTAGAGAAAGATGAAGGCAATGATGTGAATTGCAACTAATGTCAGTATAAATCTATATCTGCTTTCCAGACATTACAGTAATAGCAGAAAATACACTGAAGGCTGCACGATAAAGGCATTTGGTCGGCTAATGCCCACCCATAGATTAGCTAAGGCATCATCTCACAGGTCATTTTCAGATTAAACTCAAGACACCTCTTAATCCAGACGTGCAGCAGTTCTAGTCACTGTGAACGTACACTTTGTCTGCCCAACCTTAGGAGCTGCTGCTGATTAAGAGTTGACATACGAACCGGCAAATCCAGGTGACTGCACTGTTCCTTTCTGTTCACCTTGATTACTGAGTCCAACCCGAATGTGAGAAGGCTGCGCATTTCTCAATCCCACTAATGTGATTAAAATGATATGTCGGCAGAGGCAGATTCACCTAATGGGGTCACATACATACACCAAGACAGATTTGCTGTTGGGCCTGTATCGATCCTCCATGCACCTGCAGTCAGCTGGAGGTTCCTGGACAGTGCAAATGCTAGATTGCTAAATATGCAGGTAGAGGCCCAGACGCCAAGCAGCGCACCTGTGCCAGAATTACACAGGCCGGCCTCCAGTCAGGGACGTTTAATGCACAGGTGAGAAAGGAGTCCGCCTAGGGTGCCACCAGCTGGTAGAACACCGAAGATGGGGTTTGAATCATGCAGTAACATAGAAAATCTCCCGTACAATGGTCAAACCCAACAAAGAGACACCCCTGTGCATGTACAGCTACAGGTCAGACCACTGCTGTGTGTCAGCTTTGTTCTCCACTGCTGCAATTACCATACAAATATTCAGGTAATCAAATCACCGAAGGCGGACTGATATGCACCCTGACCTCCCTTCGGTCTGGGTTACCGGGCTGGTTGCTTGCTTTGCCTGGTTACAGCTTTCAGTGCTGCCTGTTTGCATCCCTGTGGGGATGTCTGAAATTCAGACCCCTCTTAGCATGTTCTGTAACTTATTGTGATTGTATTATTTCAGTTACATGTAGGCTGAAACTGAGCCAATTTTAGATGAATTATGATGCTAAAAACCTTAAAACTGCAGAAAGTATAAAACTGAATTATGATGCTGCCACAATTAAATCCACCGAGGGGAGGAATTCATTCACCCACTGAGCATTTATTTACATGAAAGAGGGGCGACCTTCAGTTAAAATGACACACAGCCGATTGCAAAAGCAAGACAATGGAAGACCAGCAACTAAAGGAAAAAGTGATTATGATTATGGGAAAATACAATGACACAATTAGCTATTGAAACGATTTTTCCGTTTACTATTTGTTTTAATTGAGATCTTTAACTGATAAATAAGCAAAATATTATTAGGTAAAAAATGAATTAATTACCAAATTACATGAACTGAATGAAGGTTAAGGTATTTAAGTTTCTTATGTGTTTTCACTGGTACTGATTTTACAAAGGTGCAGCAGTTAGTTTCAGGAGTCGGGTCCACTGAACCTTGGAGCAGTCAAACGTCAGTGCGCAAACTAATGCCTCAGTTCATTGCAAACATGCTAATATTAATAACAGAATAAACTGATTTATATAGTTGTAGCTGTATTAAGCAACATTTCATTGCTTTACCTTGATCTCATCTTTTCACCTTCACCTATTTCATTGCTATACTGGTCCCTAATTACAACCTCAGATTCAAGGTTCAGCTTCAGCACATATCCATCCACATGTCCCACAGTGTCTGCGCAGCCTCTGGACCTGTCACCTCTCCCTGCACAGTCGATATCCTTCCGTCCTAACCTGTGGATGGTGACCTTCAACAGTTGCCCCCCCCCGGGACATTCTTGCACCTAAAATAAGCCCGGGTGTCCTTCTGCACTCTGCTTACTCACAGGACTCTGTGCACTGACGTTCATATGCAGCAATCATTCATAACCACCAACGACTTGCCCTCATGCTTGCTAGCGACAGAAGTCAACGACGGTGCACTCAAATGAACCAAAATTAGGTAATGCACCTCGTGCGCTCAAATGAATCAAAAGCAGGGAGTGCTTATCTGACTTCGAGGGAACAATCTGACAAATTTCCACTCAGAACAAGTGAAAAAGGTTAATAACATCTACCGACGCAATAACTTTTTCTCTGTCCAATTAAACAATAACCTTCTTCATTCAACATGACCAAAAACAAGGGGCTAATAAAATAGCTTCTGCACTGCAATTAACCAAAACAAGGGAATGATGTCTATCTTGTGTACCTCCAGTAAATTAATCACAGCGGGTGCCCCGATTTGTATCTGCTGCCCTTAAATTAACCTAAACAAGGGACTTGATGCGTATCTTACGGACGGAAATGAACCTAACGAGTGAATGATGTGCATATTTTACACAGGAATTGATCTACCCAAAAAGCAGAGAAATTAATAAGTCTCCATCTAAAAAATGAAACAATAAGACTGTGTGACTTGTTTATTTCAATTATCTCTAACAAGGAAATTGACAGTGTTGTAGGTAGTTTTGTTAAATATGTCACCAGGTAAGCAGCAACATGCCTGGTGTGCAAGATTCTGCAGTTCAGAATTAAAAATACAACCAACCAAACTGGAGAAACTGGGAAATATGTATTATTTTTACATAAAATATCCAAAATGACATAAAAAGGCATTGTATGCATTTGATATATTTATCAAATCATATCCATCTTAAGCTTGCTGCAGCCTGTGGAAACTGCAGTTGACAACATAATCTCCACTCAAGCTCTGCTTACTGACTTTAAAGGAAGCCTTCAACCATATTACATAGTCACCATCAGCTGATCACATTTGCTCAGTTTCACTGTAACTGTAGACATGGCATATGGGTGGAAACCTCCATTCTCTAACCATCTCATGCACTTCTGGAGTGACATTAGCATTCACTCAGAGGACAGATATCCCACTCCTTAGCCGCTAAATGTTCCACTGTGTTCACCAGCTCAATGTTACAGTGTCTGTCTGCTGCTTGATGCCGAGCAGGTCGTGTTCAGTGGGTTTTTCAGAGCTCTTTGTCTGAAAACAGCTGCCTGCTGCAGCTGAAAAACAGCATCTAAACACTGAGCTGAAGCTGGCGGTGAAGGAGAGCGGAGCTGCAGATTCAGGTGATAATCCTCTAAAGGTACAAGTACACTGTCATCTGATACAACGTTATTGCAAAATACAGATTATACCCACTTTAAAAATCAGACATAATGTAGACTGGACTATTTAAAGACCACTGGACAACAGAACTAAACTGAAACAGCGATCGTAATCAGATCCTACTATCCATTGCCAGTGGCCGACTTCGCCGATGCTCTTGTGGCTGTGGGAGAGAGTTTGCCCTGGTTGTAGCGACAAGGCCTGCACACCTGTAGCTTAGCTCCATCGGTTTGTTACAGATACGTGTGTGACGTGACTGTAGGAGCCGCAACATTGAGACATTTTTGGATGCACACTCTCCTCTGCAGTCAAGTTTGAAAACCTTTGGCAAAGCCAATCCCGAGACTGTGAGCACCACATTAATTCCCACAGTGTTGGAATGAGATGTTCAGGAATTATATTTGGGAGCAGTGATCAGCTGTCTACACACTGTGGGCCATGTAGTTTATCAAAGTACCATTGTCTTAAAAACAGAAAAACAACAACTCGGCACATTTATGCACTTGTTCTGAATCACTTCCAGACTTTTTTGATTTTATTTTTGTTCATTTAATGTTCTGTCATCACTGGATTGGATTTTTCCTTTTCTCTCGTCCTCTTTTATCCGCTCTTCCTCTCGCTCCTCCATCTGTGTCTTATTTGTTCAACTGCCAAACGATCAGCGTTCAGAGCCATTTTCTCTCCTCGATGCCGTCTCACGTCCTATTTCCCCCCTGCCTCTCTTTAGCCTGCAGAATTACATTTCCAAATTGCCTTAAACAATAAACTCTCGACTAACATTTAATTTTTTTTTTTACAACAATACACAGTACATCTCTGCAGAATATGACTGCGGGTTTGCTTGTTGTAGTTTTTATATAGGCCATATTCCCCATGAAGAGTCTAGCTGCCAGCTAACTGCCCCGGAGTGCAGATTATCCAACATTATAATGGGTTGATAACCCTGTAAATACTCTATCTCTTCCTCTGTAATGTGTATGTGTGTGTGTGTGTGTGTGTGTGAGCCCCTATATCAGTCACAATAATAATAACTCTCAGCTTCGCTACGATAACCCTAATCTGACACAGGAAGTAATTCCTTGTCTTCATCCAACAACAGCTGGATTTGCCGCCGTGGCTGCAGGCTGATAGTGTCACGGGAGAAGAATAAGGGCTTCTGCCCCCACAGTGCAGGGATTATGTTAAGACAATACGCCCCTGTGTATTGGCTTTCTCTTTATCTGAACTGTCATATTAAATTATACTGCATGGATATGTATTGTAATTGTTTAATGGATTTGTAATTACACAATTACAAGGTGTAAAAATGTGGAGCGCTGCGGTAAATGCAGAAAGAGAAGGATGAGAAGGTGCAACAGACTTTTTACTGGAGGTTTAACCCACAGAGCCTCATTGTATCCTGTAATCTAGAACATTTACCAGTGCTGCCGCATTCAGAAAGCAACACATACAGGCAGCATGTGTACTCTGCCTGTTTCCTCCGATTTATAATTTGTAATCTGCATATTCTTAAAATAGTAGTTACTCGTTGGGTTTCTCGTGAACCACATGTGCAAATGTGCGTTCTGTACCTCCAGTTGCAGTATTGCTATTTTTACCATTACTGTGTTCACAAGTACACTCTTCTATGCAGTGTCAGGGGACTGAGGGTTTGCGTGTATCCACATCAGACAACTTGATGCTACTTTCCTAGAGACCGACAGAAACCAGTGCAGATTGTTGCTGGCTGATGCATTAAGATTCCTTAATAGTATTATCAAAGGTGCATTATTTTAAATTACTATAATTTAACATTAAGCATATGACCTCCTGATATCATGTGACTTCACACTTGGGTCATGTGCTGAAGTCAATGAGATGAAGCTAAAAGCTCAAAACCTTCAAAGTAATTTGATCACACAGAGTCTCTGTAATTGATTTAAATGAACTATACTGTCTCTTATTTTAGATGCAGTGTAATAGGGTTGCCATACATTCAGTGTCCAGGTCACACGTCAGTGAGAGTTATGCATGGGTAATATGCGCGGCCACACTGGTCACAGAAACAAGGTGCGTGACCTGATTACGGTCGCTTTCCATCTCATCTCCTCACCTGGTCGTGTGAAACATAAAGGTCTCCCCAAGCCGAGACTGCGTGCACATTACAACAAGCCGAGAATGAAAAGCAGCAGAGAATCAGCTCCTGTCTGCAAATCAGAAGACAAATGAAGAGTCTGCACGCCGCTCGTCTTCAAACATGACTGTGTTGTTTTGATGGGTCACCCCAAACCTGCAGTGAGGCTAAAATGATGCGGAGAATAGGGACAAACCCTCATTAACAGTCCTCCCTGAGTGAAAGCCTTCACACTGAGGGGGACTGTCTTTGTCCAGCTGTGACAGGGCAGCAAGGCGGTGTGTTGGAGCTTATTCAACTTTCCAGTGAGTGACAGTTTGAATAAACTGCAGTATAGGGGCTAGCCTGTTTGTCTGGATCTGAGCTGGGGGTCACCCTGATAAGTCTGCACCTGGCCACAAAGTGAGGAATACCCCTGTTTGGTCATGTGTCACTCTTGGCGGAGGCCCTCATGTCTGAGTGATCCAAAGAGACGTAGAGTGAGCAGGGCAGGCTGGAGGAGAGAGGCAGAAGTGCACCATGGGAACAGTATGCGGGAGGTAAACCTACCGCCATCTGTGTATTACATAACTACGGAGCAGCTTGAAAATATCCCCCTCATCACACTGCGGCCTGAAATAAGCTGAAGCTCGGTAACGCTGCGTGTGAAACGCTGCGTGATGATCCACCATCTAATTTCTATGGACTCAAATGTCAGAATCTTATTTTTGCCGCCTCCTACTTTTACAGTTAAAACTCAGTTTACTCAACAAAATCTCCCTGAACAGTGAACATATACTGCACAGCTGCCAAGATCCACGCACGAGAAGATGTTCACACACACACAAAAATGAGCAGTGATTGAAGTTGTAAGTCTTTTGCCCTGGGTTTTGCCTCTCAGGCTCTTGCTTCTAACACTATAACTATGTGCTTTTAATCTAATCTAATCATCAGACAAACATTTAAAAAATCATGTTTGATACAATAAATCAATATCTGTATAGCTGCAACTTATGCATTATAACATTAACAATGAAATCACAGTATTTGTGGAAACGGAGTGCTAATTAATTATGCCTTGTGTACACTTATCCAGCCGCTCTGTGTATATTTATTTTGAGTGTGTATTCTACTTCTGATGAACTTACTGTGATTAAGTGCGCTTCCACGCTGCGTTCATGTCAAACAAAGCTCTACAACTAATTGCCAGTGGTCACTAACTCTGTTTCGCTTTGAGCGTCCTGCGTTAATGTGATTCCACTGTCTTATGATGCCGTAGCGGCTATAAGTTACTAAAATGATTAAAAGCAAAATCCCAATCTGTTTCCTGCTACCGGGCAACAACAATTGGCGGTTCCCACAAATACATTTTGACTCTAATGGAGAGGCAGTGAATTGTGGAGCAGCTTGTGATTTAAATGTGATTTTTTTTTTTTTTTTTTTTTTTAGGGTAGTTGGGGGTGTAAAAGGAGGACAGCATCCTCCGGAGAGAGAGCTCCATTCTGTTGGCTGGCGTGCAGTCCTGTAACTGGCAGTCAAATAAGGATACACACTCTTTCCTTCTCCATGTCACACACTCTGCGTCTTTGTTTCCGTGTGCTTTCTGTCCCTCTGTCGTCACATGACACACACAAACACACAAATTTACACTTTGGCACGGACGGTGCAAGTGCAAACACATGCCTGGCCTGCAGGCACCGCAAGAAATCCACACACACAGGAGCATAGGCATAAACACACACGCACAGACACACACTCCTAGACCTCAGGGGGTGTGTGTTGGTCAAGGAAGACAGCCATGACTTTGCCAAAGGGAGTGAGGACAGTAGAGCAGAGGTGGGGGGTTAAGGGGGTGCAAGCTACAGAGATTAATGATCTGAAACTCTCTGTTTCTCTTGGGTGTGTGTCTGCGTGTGTGTGTGTGTGTGTTTGGGTGGGGGGGGTGACATTATGCAGAGCAACACTCTCTCTGAAGGATGGGTTCGTTTAACGGTGAGAGGCTATTTCCACTGTGACTCGCGCTGGGGCGGATGTCTCCCTCACACACACGCACACACACACACACACACACACACACACACAAACATACTTTGACACAGCAAGCAGTGCCTCTGGTGCAATGTGGGGTGTCACAAAAAGTCAGCTTTTACCACAACCCCCCATTGAGTGACTTATTAACCTGCTACCCTCACACACACACACAAACTTGTCTCCTCACCATGTAAACCAAGGCAGGAAGCCAGCATGATAAGATTACTTAGGTGCCTGGTTTAGGCTGTTGCTTACACACACACACACACACACACACACACAAATACTCACACACATACATGCAAACATACACAGGGGGCACCAGAAAGCAGGTGTGCTGCATAATCAACACAGAGGAGACAGAAATAACATGAATTAAAGATTGATTGACATTTAGCGTGCGGTTTGTTTGACGTCCTAAAGATCCGTCATTGTTGTTTCCTCCTCCTGTTTCCATCCTGCAGGCGGTCATTGCTGCATTATTTCCCTTTCTCCCCTTTTCCTTTTCTTTCCCTGATGAAAATGTTAAGAGGTAATGCAGAACTGTTTTTCAGAACTCTCTTCACCATCCTGTTTCTGGAGTGTGGGTGTGCATAGCCTGGAGATGCTCCATTATGCAGCCAAGGTCAACAATTGAACTCCCTGGAACAGCTGGGAAACTCGGTGGGTTGGGGCGGTAGGAGACACACCAGCGATAGAGGTGCCTTTTAGTGAGGTGTTCACTGCGACCTCAGCGCTGATTTCTTTAGGTGTTTCCCGTGTGAGGATCCGTGTGGCTGTGTGTGTGGGATGCATGGCAACCGAAGGAAAGCATCTCAGCAAATCGTTTCCACGAAGACCACGAGAGCAAAGCTGCAGCACGGCATCGCCGAAAGCTGGCAGGTGATCTGACAGCATTTTGTTTCATTGTGAGACCTAAAGTTTGATGGACTGCTTGAGAAAACTGACGTTTTGGGAAAAATATTCATTCAAAAGTCGACTGGTTATGCCACATGTGAAGCCGAGTTCCCTTTTATCAATGCATCATCATTGCATCTAAAGGGCAATCGAGGACGACTCAAATCTGCCCTGGTGGCTTGGCCCATGAAACATAAAATACTATATCATCAGATTAAATCCGGTAAGATTTCAGTTTGAGAAATCATAAGGACCTGATGAGCTTTTACATAATACAAATGCTGATTATTACAGATCATTTTACTATGGGTTTCAAACATAAATCACTAAAGAATGGGTGTCAGAGCTTACGAACCCTCTGCCAACTGCCAACCCTTGCCCTACACATAAACAAGTAATGTTTACACATGTTAGGCTGTGCGCTTGTTTCTGTTGCTATGCCAGATTACTCATAATTAATTGTGTTTTCATCCATCCATCTGTTTTCTGTAAGAGTTTATCCCTGTTGGGTTCACTGGGGTGCTGGAGCCTCGACCAGTGGTTATTGGGCAGGAGGCGGCGTACACCCAGGACAGGTCATCAGTCTGTTGCTGGGCCGACACATGGGCCAACACATGGGGTCAGACAAACTCATTCACAGTCACGTTCACCCCTACGGTTAATTTACTGCACTTTTTTTTTTTTTTTGGTGGGCGAAAGTGTTAGTGCCCGGAACCCACACGGACATGAAGAGAACATGCAAACCCAACACAATAAGGACTTGGTTGGGATCAAACCTGGGACCTTCTTGCTGTGAAACAAAGTAGTAACCAACAAGCCACCGCGCCACCTAAAATGTGTTTATCCCAAATAAATTTCAAGTTCAAACTACACTCATTTGCTCAACTGGAGTAGCATTAACCTACATCCTAACGCGCCGTCCAACGTAACATTGCGTTTAAATAGCAGGTGTAAACAGGGTCTGAAGCTTAATTTGTGTCTTCCATAGTGGAGTACATCAAAAAGCATCAGAGCAAAATTGCATTCGAGCAGCCACTGTGTGCAGCAGATGGAAAGAGAACAGTGACATTTCAAAAAGGCAGCTAAGCTCTCTCCATTACAGCCTCCCCGTCACCTCTGACTGAAACCCACAGACAGATACAAAAGCACACACACAACACATACTGTAATCTTTTACATGTGAGTTAGGAGAGACAAATTGGCATTTGGGAAATATCACAAGGGATCATGTTGATCCCGATGTGGCCAAATAAACACACTCACAGTGAGGTTTAGAGGACAATGGATGGCAGAGGGAGGAAGGAAAGGAAGCAAGGAAAGGGAGGGGATTCTGAATCCAGTCAGGTGACGGTACAGCTGGGAAGAAAAGCCTGAGTGAGAAGTACAGTAGGTGGCTGGAGGTGGACAGAAGTAGAGAGAGAGTGAAAGAGCGAGAGCTTTCCAGCAGATGAAATCCATCTCCATAAAAATCCAATCCTCTTACTCTGCAATATGCTCCAAATGGGCGGATTGACATAAGGGGTCACAACCCTGACCGTCACCCTGGCAACCGTTCCACTCCCCACCCCAACCCTCACACTCTTCTCTTCATATCTCCTTTGGCTCTCATAACGTGTCCTTCACTGTTCTTGCCTCCTCACACCTCCAGCACCCTCTCCTCCACCCTTCCAGATTTATATAAAACATACACGCTGCAGTCTGCGCTGTGCTGATTGTACTGCGGACATTAAAAGAGGCACAGGTCATCACCCTTGGCGCTTGTTAAAGGATAGCAATTGCCATAGGAAAGCACACAATGGAATAAACCATAGAAAAAAAGTCAAAGCAGGAGCTACAAATGCCAGGCAAAACAAAGGACCAAGAATATTTTTGTATTCTTAACCTAAAGGGCTCCTGGGTTGTTTCTGATTAAACCCAGAGGACTCACATTTTCAGCTTCTAGAATCTCCCACTCTATACACAGTAGGTGACAGTTTCCATTTTTCTGTCCTAAACCACCACATGAACTTGCACCCTCGTGCAAGCACAATAAAACTTTAAAACCTCTGGAGCTCTCTGGCTTTGCTTTCCATCTGGGAGGTCGGAAGACACTCCTGCACACTTCAGAGTTTACTGCTCAGCTTCAGCCGTACAGCGCTACATCATATGGCAGCCACTGGGTCAAGGCTAATGATTTATTTCAATGACCTGAAGACAAAAAGTCAAGAACACAAATACCCCTACATAACCAGTTCTTACTGAAATGTCCCAGTGTATCATTTAAAAAAACAGAAAACCTAACTCAAAAAGCACTACCCAGCTGTGTTTTGTTAAATAACTGGAAACTAGATTTCCACATTTTACTCATCCAGCAAAGCACTTTGTATTATAACGAGGCTGATGTATGCAAGGACATAGAGCTGGCACATTTCAAGCACTAATAAATAAAAAACTATTTCACTGTGACAAACAATTCTATGACAATAGGATACAGTAGGACAGTGGGTCTAATGTCTGCAGCTCCACCACGCAGAGCATACCGCACTGTACACCTGCGCAGGCTACTCCACCGCAATTCACTCAGACATGTACTGATTGGATGAAGCTATACAGGCCATAACCTCTGGCTCTGGTTATTGGGTTGAGGGGGCAGGAGTGATGTAGTGATGCAGAGAGTAGCTCTGAAGAAAGATGGAGTGAAGAAAACTGGGAGGGAGCTGAGGACAGGAAGGGGAAAGAGACACACGTAGCTACACAGATTGTCATTTCTATAAAAGTTATATTAAGACAGCGTTGACCTCAACCCTGCAGTCCAGGCGGTGTAAGACAGAAAATACAAGCACGCTGCCTTCCACTCTTCCTCTGACTCTCTGCCTCTACGTGCATTCCTTGGGTAACATTGATCCCACTTCCATTTCTCATACTGCACAGATACATTCTCTCTATACATACTTGGCTCTTCAGTGAAAAATAAAAGCATAACTCTCCACATTAACATTGATTTTGCACTTGTATACGATACAGTGACGCAGGACTAAGAGTTCTTTAAAACAGCGGGTACTAAAATCAAATGCTTTTCGCCAAACTTGCACTTATTCCCACTGTGCACCAGCACTACAAATCCTGAAAATACCATAATAATGTTCTGCAAAGCTAAGATGAAAGGAGAGCAGTTCGGGAAGGTAAATTATTTTTTTCTTCTCACAGTATGTGTCTTACCTGAGGACTTCAAATAAACAACATATGTTATGAGATGTGTGTATCACTGGGCGCAGTATACCACAGCGCAGATGAGGACAAGAGCGTGCCAACCCCAATCTGAGGAACTTCATCCCAATGTGTGTGGATTTTACATTTCACAGCTAACTCAAATTTCCAGTAATTATTGAGTATTATAAACTTTATTAAAGTAATCATGTCAGACAACAAAAAATGAGAAAACACAACTCAAAGGCTTCTTTGTACTCGTCACCTGACAAAGAAAGGTTTTGTTCTTTCTTCCATGAAGTCTCGTAAACTAAACGTGATTTTCAGGCTTAAACATCATTTAAAATTGTTTGGTTTGCCTCATCTCAAACTGATTTACTTACTGTATCTGTTTATTTATGTTCGTGTTATATATCAATGATCATTGAGGTTAATGTGAAGCATCTGCAGGATGTGATAATGTAACTTATTTGCAACAACTGCAAAGAAAAGTGGTCACAATAACAACTGTACACTATTACACTGTTGAAACAACGCTGTAGTGCTCCACCAGCCACCATCAATGTATTGTTACCATGCTGGCCGCTCTATTATTAGACACCGGGTCATTGTTCGATCTAATTATTTATTTAGATTTGAGCAATGTTTTCATGAAAATTATTGACACATTGTTGTTTATTCCTCACAGCCAGCGTCCGCCTGCTGAGCTGCCAGCACAGCTGCATCACTCCATCTTTTTTCTCCTCTCTCACTTTGAGGATTCATCGAGAGACCGGGGACTGATACGATTGATTTGGTGGACTCACACGGTTGACAACAATGCACACGGAATGGAAGGCGCTGCCGCCACTGTGCTGGAGTGGTAGAAAGATTTGAGAAATCTCAAATCTCAAACTGCAACCACTTCAAAGATAAAAGTCCCTCCCATTATTTTTATTTTTCTATTTTTTTCTTGTGGGTAGCAAAAAATATTAGTCAAGTCAGTCAGGCAGACAGACTAGCAGCTATTCCCCGGCTGCACTGTGCAGAGTGTGTGGCGGGAATACTGATTTTTTTTTTTTTTTTCCCCCTGACATGCTTTGTACTGTTCTATTTTAGCCTCTTCAAACACAGGGAGACATCTCTCCATAGAAATGAACCAACCAGGCGAGCCTCCCCTGGCACCAAGAATTATGCAGCAAGTTACTGGAGCGATGTTTCTACTATTCTCTGTAGTATGTATTACACAGACACTCACACACACTGGGGCACTCATATGCTAAGGAAAAATAATTCACACACACACAAACACGCATGCTCAATGAGATGCACACGGGAGCACAAATGGAAGCATGGCTCATTTGAAACAGGCAGGGAAATAAAAGCTCTGTAGCCGCTGTTAGTGGGGGTAAACACAGCCAACGGAGTGTTGAATGGACAGAATTATAGACGTGGACAGCTTCACCAACACACTAGGTTTGCAAACATGAGCACGCTGTGCATAACCAGGCGGGAAGCAGGAGGTGGAGACAGAAGCTCTGCTCTTTTTAAACATCTTCCCCTCGCTGCTAGGGAAGTGCAGTTTTAAATGGAATCCTCCTCCTCTCCATCTCCCTGCCACTTCATTTGCAATCCAGCAGAATGGTTGAAGGGAGGGGGCGAATGAGGAAGGTCCAGAGTGTCATCTGGAAGTTACTGGCGCAGCCACTGAGTGCTGGAGTGATGCTGGATGATGACTTTGCTGTGCTGCTGGAGCGGCCAGGCAAAAATTGGGTTTTAAAAGAGTGCAGTGACGGAGAGGAGGTCGAGTGAGTTGACCTTGATCTAAGAGGTCCTGCGGTCAACCATGTACTTTCAGGTGAATGAGTGATTCTGCTCAAGGAGGTCAATTTGTTGAATTGGACTGGATGAATCCGCTTAATACTCTTTTATTAAAATATGAAATGCCTGAATACTTTTGTCTGTCAAGCATCCATGACACCAAGACCCGAAGTGAACAGTGCAAGCGGACCACTCCATTGTTATTTAAACCATAGGCTCTTTCTGTTGAGACATTTCCAGCCATTTGAGGCGGTTGATCAACTTTGTGGTGATGTCACATACTGTCTGTGCACCAATCAAGCAGCTTTTGAATCTGCACTTAACAGTTGGTTGATTGTTTAGTGACTGCCAATAAAATGTGACCGAAGCACACAGTCCTGAGGAGGCAGATTAGTCTTTGAGTTGTCAGACTCTTGATAAATGCCCAGTCATGCAGTATCGCATAATCTTTCCTTTTCTTTTCCTCAGATGGTTGGTTTCATTCCAATTTCTTGTAGCACTGTCTATCTAAAAAGTCAGAATTTGACACCTGTAGCTATGTTTGGACTCCTTTTGCTACCAGATTGTGGAGGATTAATGATGATAAGCTGTACACTTCCCCCCAACTGTAAAACAGTATAATTGCATTTCAGCTTTGCATCAAAGAGTTAATGAATGCAGGATAAGGCTGGACGGTACAACAAACTGGCGTCCGCAGGTGAAAAATGACCACACGGTCTCATCTTAAAGACTACAGCGGACCACAATAACTCACTGGAATAGGTTCAAGTGCACATCAATCACTCCCCCATCCAATCAAAGAAGCACAGATGGCGGGGCTCGCCATCAGCAGAGTTGTGATTGGGTTAGAAGGGGCAGAGCGCGGAGTCTGTTGGTGCATTATCGGCTTCAATCACAGTAATGCACCATGCTCCCACAACGACCTCTGGGGTGTGTGTGCCGCCCATATATCATCACTATCCATTCTGCTGGACCGACTGACCAGCACACTCAGACCGGGCGCCATCTCACCTCGTATCCTGGCACTGAAGGCGCAGACAAACGGACAGACAACATAGCGCACCATGCATGAAATAGCTCGTACAGACTATTTCAGAGCATGAATGTACACCAAAGTAGTCTATCACAGAGCGTGTGAAGGAGGAAACAGGATTAGAGCCGTGGTTGGCTGGGGCAGAGACCTGCGGCATAGACACAACGCTCCATCACGGTCTACAAGCACTTATAGAGACAGAGAGACAGCAAGAGGCTGAGATGAAAAGGAGGATTCTCTCCTCTTTTATTTCAGTCCCTCCCACTGCTCTTTATCTCACCCTTGACTTAGATGAATCCCGTTATGGTGTGACGCGAACCTGGGGCGGCAGAGAGACATACAGACAGACAGAGGGAGAGCAGCGGATATTATTGGCGGGGGTTAGAGCAACACACAGAGGCACAACGTGGAGCAGCTACAGACAGACTGATCGACAGAGGGGTTAGGGCTTTACGGTCCGACTGGTCAGCAGGCAGACAGACTAGCCGGTGGGCCGACCACATGGAAGCGACTGTGCTGCTAAATTTATCAAACTCATGGCTTGATTAAACCTATTAAAAGGACCCCAGGGCAGTATTGTGTTGTACAAGGGCACCATCTTTTGCTTTTTGTGCACTGTGTAGCAGATTACTACATGAGAGTTCCAGTATTTTCCTCAGGCAGCCTGAAAGTAATCATTTTACATGATTAAACACAACTTCATTAAGGAATCTGATCATCCAGTGATCAAAATATTATGTCATTCAGCTCTTAAAACTACAATTTTGATACAGAGTCTGTGATGTTGGACATGTTTGAGAAATCCCAAATTACAAAGGCAATGAAACAATATCCAGGTACAGATGGCGCACATGGGCTGGTTTTCTCCATAAAGGTCTGATTTGCCACGAAGTACAGTTCTCCACCACTAACACAGAGAGCTCTACTTCCTTTGAGGTAAAGAGGTAGGGAATTACCCCACATGAATGACACTCCTTGGAATTCTTGGACGCAAATTCTACAGACCTTTGAGATCCAGAGACTGTGGTTCACCAAACTAACATGAAATGTTATTTCATAGCATTTCAGGCTGCATATCAGACATATGGAAAACAGCAGAGACCTAGAAGCACAGTAAAACCACGCAAACCCTACTGGAGACATGAAGATCTTTGATTGGTCCATTATCATCAGCTGCGATGGTAACACACACAGAGCAATAAGATACTACCTGCATTTGTGGCTCACATTAATATCACTGTTCCTGAGGATAATTATTAACTTTTGCTGGATTTTAGCATTTTAACTGTGCAAGACATTTCAGATGGAAATACTGTACTTTTTTACTCCACCATGTCTATTTGAGCAAAGAGTTTATATTCAAAACATCCAACTGAGCTCATCAAATATGTAGCATCAGAGTTTAAAGTGAATGAGAGAAAGGGATGTGTCTGCTTCAAAGGAACCTTCATTTTCATCAAATAACTTTGAGCAGCAGAATTGAATTAATATGCAGTTGGACTTCACGGGGGGAAACACAGGCTAATCTTCCTCCTTCATTGTTGGGTGAAATGCGCGTGGCCCCTCTTACCATCCTCTCCAAAAAGGTCAAACCTTAGCAGTGCATGGAGCAGTGGGGTCACCTACATATATTTACAGGTTTATTAATGCTACTTTTATGTGAGTACATGTCAGACTTCTGGACATTTCATTGGAATTCAGTTGTGTGACTGAATTGTATCATGTGCTAAGGTGGTTTTCAAAGTGTGTGCCAGTTTTTGTTCATGCAAAACATTAAACACTGCATTTATATATGGTTTTTTTTAATAATTTTAAAATTGCTTATTCGATCGATGGCTTGCCACTCTCTAAACATATGGCCTCAGTAATACTTCATCAGTGCCTCGGTGGGTGCACCTGGTTGCCATGTGATTAAGATGCTCCTAACTTGCAGGTTGAGGATCTCTTTGGCAGAATGAAGAAGCTCAGTATGTTGTCGAATGTCATAGACCATCTCCAACACGTTAAGGAGCAGCAAAGCTGGACTTCAACAGAACTGCTACACAGGCAGCAAAGGAAGCACTGTTTCATAACTGTACAGCAAAAAACTTGGCAAAACAGGCACATTACTGATAAGCAGCAACACGCTGTGAAATCATAATGGCAAAATAATTAGCACGCACAATTACACAGCATAATAGGAGGCTCTGTGAGTGCTAAGCTAAACCTGGAAGATGGTGGGAGGGTGAGATAGAGAGAGAGAGACAGGGTATCAGTTGGTACAATATGGATGTATTCACAATGCAGGCAACGATTATGTGTCTGCAAAGCCAGGAAGTGCAAGGAGGGCTTATCTTATTAGTTAATGGAAGGGTTGTCTCTACTCAGTTGGTTGAAGAGAAGCTTATCTCTTTAATTGGTGATTGGAGGGCAGAGAATAGTCCGTCACGTGGGTTATATTTTAGAGGAAGGATTAGCAGGAAACGTATGAGGGACTCCTGTGCGGCAGCTCTAGGTCGTGGCTCGTGGTCTCTTTTACAGTTTGTCTCAACTACTTCACCTAGGCTTGAGGCAGACAAAGTTAAGACCTTATTAATTACATCTTATCGTTATATTATTATCTATATCAACAGTGATAGATACTTTTTAATTTTTAATCCTATGTTTTCATTTCGATTTTGCTTATATTTACTCTTATTTTGATTGTTATTTTTGTATTTCTGCAGCATTTGTAGCAAAGCCTCGGGAGTACACCTGGATCTCACTGTGCATAATATTTGTACAAGTAGCAAATAAAACTCAATATTTGTATCCAAAGCTGAGTCACATATCAGAGGAAATGGCAGGTGTTTTGTTCCTACAACCTGCAAAGCTTTTGTTTCGCACATTTCGCTGAAGAACTTGCTGCCAGTTTGCACATGAACGCCATTTCTACCTGATGTTTGCTGTGCGTGGGAGCTCTCCCACTCCAAGGGAAAAATTAGTAAAGCCACCACGGCAGCTTTGTTTCTCTTGACCTTGGATGTGTGTGTTGGCTGGAGCCATCTAACTAGTGCAGAGGCCTATGGGCACGTCCATGTAAAGATTCTGGTGGAGACAAAATTCCCACATCCTTCCTGCAATTTGATCCTGATATAAACAGGGCCTGATTATACCTGGCTTAGGGCCATTGCCTAAATTATGACTCATGCATTTAAATGAAAACATTAATTAATGTTTTTATTTATATGGTGGTCAGCGGTTTGGTTCTTGCTTGTCTGAGACACCTTTAAAGCTGTGAAAACCTTCCATTTACTTGTCAAAAGGAGCTAATTTATGCAGTTTAAAGAGGCTGTAATTTGTTTGAGCACTTTATAGAAGAAGAACATTTCGTCCATGCGTATGATTATGCTTCTGTGCGTGTCTCCTCCTGTAAAGTCTATTTAACAGTCACTTGAGTGTCAGGGAAGCAATTGAGGAAAATCAGAAGTAGGAACAGAACAGAGTCGGTCAAGTAGAGTAGCATCATCCAAGCCTGTTCCATTTAGATTGATTTACCCCGAGCAAAGGGTCTGCAATTATTGCCTGAGCAATCTCTTCAAGTCAAGAGCACAAAATTAGAGTGCAATCACACTCCTTCTCCTCGATGCCTCAGCCTGGAAATGTTTTAATCCTGGTTCAACCACGGATAAAAAAAAAACCCCAAAAACTTTGTTACTTTGTTTTGAAAAGTGCTGTATAAATAAAGTTTATTAGTAGTTGTGTTATGACTTCCCTTCCGGCGACAGATGGGCTCGACAGTGAGGTGGATATGCTGGCTGGCGTCGAGCGGCAACCTCAGAAATGCAGTGACAGCCACGGAGCGGGCTTCACTGGAAGGGAACCGGCATCTACCCAGGGTATTCTGGGACAGCTAAGGCAGGAATGCACTGAGGCAGCAGCAGCCATTAAATTACATACAGTGCGATCACACAGCTCCCATGAGTCACGGCGGCTCTGGAAGTATTTCTAATGGCGGGGTGGGGGATCGAGGAAAGTGTTGAAGGCGGTGGCGCCAAATTCCATGATTAATCACAATCGTTCAGTGTAAATCAGAGACAATGTTACTCACGTCAGTATTCACTGATGTGCACGTTGCATTTATTCCTCTGACACCGAGAGGTGCGACGATATTCCAGAATAGATTTAAAGGAGCAACGTCTTTTTTCAATCCATAAATTATTTGTTGGTTTCTTATTTCATCACCTGATCCTGATACTACGTTACTGTTTCTCATAACAATACCGTCTTTGATTTGTATACACAGCATGAACAGGTTGGTCCCATGTGATGTTACAGTTTTTATTCTCTGGGTGGGATTTCATGTACATTTACTATAATTCTATAATTCTCATATTTAATATTTAGGAGGGTTTTCCTTCCATTATCATTGTTTTACCTTGAGTTCTACACAGTTTTCTAATCAAACTGTGTGCGACGCAGTAGTGAGTTGTAAACCCGCAGGCTTTTGTGGCCCCAATTAGCTGCTGCAGCACAAAAAAAGACAATGGTAACAAAAGTAACAAATCCCATGCTTACGTTTCCCATGATATTATAGCATCAGAGTGCACACTTAGCACACCCTTATGCTAAGGCTGTGTGCAAGTGAGCATCTCCACTCGACTGCACGCATCTGCATGAGTTTATACAGCTCTGTGTCTCTGTGTACAGTGTGCGTGTGCATATTCAAGTGCAAATACACTCCACGTTTATGCTAGTGTACTTGTGCCAACGTGTGCGTGTGTGTGCATGCGAGTCATCAATCCTGTAAGCCTAACTAGATGTAAGCAGAAGCGCCCGTATAATCCAATGGATGCCCCTGTAAATAGGATAGACAACTATATAGATCAGCCAGAAGGAGTTATAACTCTAGTTCTAATCAGATAAAAAGAGAGGCGAAATGGAGGGGGGTGGGGTGGGGGGGATTTAAAAAAGGAAACAGAGAAGGGAAGGAAAGGAGGAGAATATAAAAAAGAGTGATAAGTCAAAGCTCCTGGAAGTTAAGAAAGCTAATGGTCAATTTTGGGAGACGGGCTGATGGAGAGGATCAATGTGGGTAAATGATAGAGAAAGGAAAGAGTGAGAGAGACCCACACGCACACACACACACACACACAACTAAAATCAGGCAGAAATAAGAGAGGGGGTTGCATTAAATGGTTCCACTCTGTCCGCCCCAAACTCACTTCAGCTGAAAATTATATTAAATGCCTTGTACGATGTTGGTTTGTGTGTGCGTGTGTGTTTGGAGGGTTGCTTGGGGGTCAGGTAGGGAAAAAGCAAACAAACTAGGAAACTCAAAAAAGTGGAAAAGAGGAGAGAACCTGCGTCACGTCGTCTCCGGCTCCTCTCGCTGCAGCGTTGCTCTTTCTAATGTAACCTGATGTGTATTCAAGCTTTAAACACAGAAAATCCCCTCAGAATTAAGATCACTCCTTCACCTGTCACTCCCCCCTCCCTCCCTCATTCTCCCCCTCCCTCCCCCTCGCTCTGTCACCGGTGATGGATGTTGCCTGTGCTTCAGACTGAAAAGGGAATAGACTGTTCTCTCTGTGCGTTTCACAGCAATCTGGAGCTGTCAATAGACACACATACACACAACTGTGTGAAGCTGCCATGTCTCTATCAAACAACCTGCCTCGTACATCAAAGAGCGAGGGAGCGAAACACCGGGAGAACACACAAACAGCGGCAACAACCCAAAAAGTTTGTCCAAACTGTGCGAGTTACATTCTGTGCATTGAGTTTTTAATTGTTGTGGAAACTTTTGCAAAGTAGGTTTCATCTGATTTTAGGTGTCTGTCCGTCTCCGCTTCGACACACACACCTCAGGTCGACATCTGAGACAAGGGACAACGGCTTCTGACCCACCGCACAAAATGAGGGTCAGGCCCCACGTTCTCTCTGCTGAATCCCCGTCAGCTCCAGGGCTGCTGGTACATGTGGCTGACTCTGACTGTAGACCTCCCGGCACATGGAGACGCAGAGAGGAAACTCTTCTGAGCTGGATTCCTTCAAGCTTGTCCGGAAAAGCTTCAAACTGACACAGATACCGCTGCGAAGGTCTTGTGACTTTGCCATTGTTGCGGGGAATGTGCGGGCTTTAATGCGGAGTGAGTGGAAGTCTGACTACCATGTGCCCATTATGTTGATGCTCTGCAGCTACGAACATACTGAATAACACTGTGATGCTGAAAATAAAGGAGAACTCTTTATTTCATCAAATACCAGCTCCTGTCATTAAACCACCGCTGAATAAACCATAAATAACTAGAAATGTGTTTTAAATTGCGATTTGCATCTAAATGTAAGTGGCATCACACATGAAGCACCACCATTCAAGGACAATAACAGATATGTATGTAATAGAAAGAAAAGTAAATAAAATTACTTTTGCTTTGTATTTGAGTCTCCTACTCATTCTCATTCACATGGTGCGACTATACCTTCAGCCATTAAGCGCTGCCGTTTGCAGATCTCATCAGTCTTGACTGCGGCGCGTCTTGACCTTATCTTTGTTTATTTCCTGTTTTTTTCTCACCGTGTGACTCATGCAGTCCCCATGGCTGCTGTCACTCTGCGTTTGTGCGCAGATAAAACATACGCCTGAATGTGAGCAATATTTAACGTGTACACTTTGACTCTGTTGTTTTTTTACACACTTACACACTCTCTCACACACACACACACACACACCTACACACACACACATACACACACACACACACACTTGATGGCAGTGGGCTGCTGTGATTAATGAAACTACAGATTGTTTATGTCCCTTCTGGGGCTTCTGAACTAATTCTTCAGTCTTTCGTGCCAGCTCCTGTTTTGTCTCTCCTGTGCCATCATACATGATGAGCCAGATTAGTGTGTGTACACACCAGACAGATCTGTAAAGTGACCGATGCTTTGTGAGGGATGTAGTGGATGGTGCTCTTGGGGGAAATCCCCTTTATACCGGAAGTGATGTACTAAAATGATTCCGAGCAAGAGTGTCTTAAATTATAACGAGTGAGTGCACCGTCCTGAAAATCCAAGATGTGCTTGCATCACCTCCAGTCAGCATCAAGAAAGAGACCTTTAAGATGCATTCTATTCAAATCTGATACATTTAAAGATGTATGGGAGAAGAATGCAAGACACCTTTTGTTATTCAGAAGGTAACAGTCGGATTGGACACTGCACATGAACATCCAGTCAGGTTTTCTTTTCTAACCCTACCCGTAAACGCCAGTTGGTGCAATCTCATGAAACAGGTGGTGCTAGAATCGTAATGATACAGCGACGACTCTGTCACTAACTGGGCAATACAGATGCCATTCAGGTCAAGCCTTGGTGTTCTATTCCTGCCATCCACTCACGTCTTATGACACAATCCTGGAGCTTTTACACAAGCAAGAAAGCGCTTATACGGAATATAAAACAGTAAAATGCATATTGTTAACTATTTTGTATCCACTGTTGGATATGAAATGACAACAGGGATGTAATGACAGACACAAAGTAAACAACAACGCATATGCACTGACAGCCAGCTTGTCCAAGTGACTTGGCTCCAAGCATTCATTGCCATCATCACTGACAAAGTCATATCCTGCTTAGCTCCTGTAGGCCGATAATCCCCACATCACCGACTGACTCCAGCGTCTGGGTTAAAACAACATAGATCACATCTAATTTGTCGCACTATCTGAACTGCCTGGCAGCAACAGGAATAAGACCCTACAAGAACGTTGTTTAGCCGGCTTGGCAGGGGCATAAAGACGGATCAAATCTGATTTTCTGCACTCTGCAAAAAAGTTGCGGAGTGCTTAATTTGCCTCGACAAGGGCGATGTATCTGATGGAGCATTTCCAAATATGGCTAAATGGAACGCTCCGGCCTGGACCTCAGTGATCCACTGAGTCAGTGCGCTCTATAAATGGAGCCTTGAGAGTTCAGGCTACTGGATACTAGAAGTTACAAAACACACACACACACACGCGCACACATATACATACGTACATATATACATATAGATAGATATAGTTTTCTGATGACTCGGGTATTAGACCCACATAACAAACTCAACAAAAGTGTAATCCACTTCCACCGTTCTCCAGTGGGCAGCTAATTTCCCTACACCCCTAATACCACTGCAGAGCCACACTTGTCTCCGTCAAATGCAAATGTTTCAATTTCATCTCAGACTAAAATGAAATTGTGTTAACAGTTAGTGAATCCATCCTTTGCCGCTCGCCGTGCCTGCCTTCACTCTCCTCTCCCCTTTGTTCTACCTCTCTCCTCCTGCTGGTGGCTGGGCTGTTATGAACCTAGCGTAGCCGTGACGCTCGAGATGTGAAATTGAAAAGCCAGTCGGCTGTTTAAATATCCCATTTATTGTCACACGCTAATGAAAACAATCTTTCACTGTTAAATTTGAATAGGCAAAATTGCATTTAAAAATACATAAACCAAGAAAGCCTGACAAATGAGAGATGATAGGGAGAGACACTTGGAGGTAGGCGGGGGAGACAAGTGTGGACAAGTAGAGGAGTGTGTTGGTGTGCCGCTTATTATGGAGACTGGAGGATCATCCCTGATTAAAATACATAAAAACAGTTCCCTCTGTACCCAGACGGAGCTTCCGTGCTCTTTCTGTGTCCCATCTTTCTTCACCCACATCATTTTATAGCCCCGGGAGAGTCCAGTCCCAACAAGCTTAATTAGCGTACCCCAGTCCAAATATGCATGGTCGCTGGGGGGGTGTGCACTTTTACCGTCCGTCCAACGGCACTACCTAACATCTGAGTATTGCATTTTTAGCAACAAATGAGAAAGGCCCATGGTGCTGATGCTAATCAGTCGTTTTACATAACAAAACTGCTCCCAACTGTGCACCTCCGGCCATAAACATCATGAAAACATATAGTTGCTTTGTCCTGTAAACATCCTAAAGCCAATAAGCTGAAATATTGTCAGTAGCTAGATTCCTCAGTTCACGTAAACACAGCAGCGTTGGCATCACACTACAGGAGGAGACACTACACACACATTCACACAAACATTCAGAACTATTCAGAAATAAACGCGGGCAGAAAGCAACAAGTCGATGAGTCACCACGGATGTGAACTCGTATCAACACTGATGGACAGATCCACGTACTTATCTATAGTACTCCGGTAATTCCTACCTACAGCTGAAAGGAGAAACTTCCTTTAAGCAGAGAGAAACCTTAGTGAGCCAATTACTGAATGCCAGCCCAAGGTAAACTATAACAGTTACCATTTGGATTTAGGTATTTTATAACCATGTTTCTTGTTTTAACTGCTAATTCTTAATTATAGCATTATATAATAGAAAGCTGTGCAAAACTACTGGAAGACACTGGTTTAGCATCTTGGAGGAACTTTGTTTCATTGCACTATGCACTGCAAGTACTTGTACTGACAATAAAAAGCTCCTTGATCATAGTCAGTCATACTTATTGCCCTGTAATATGAGTCTATTCACACAACTCTACACTTTGGTTGTGGACAACTAGCGAGGCCAATGCCACATGTATACTGGACACTTCAGTTTATTGTTGGACGAGCACACATGATGCTGATTTCACATCAGTCGGCTACATAATGGATATAAAATCAAAGCAAGCAGACTAACCGTTCAAATAGATCCGCGTTAACGTTTAAACCCAACTGACTTTTGACATCATGGATCGGGGCTGTCTCGATCCCGTCTTCATAACTAACCCCAAAGTCACGAAGTGGGCCGTGACAAAACTGTTCCGCACGTGGCCCTAAGTCGACAAAGCGCCATGCTAACAGTTGTACATTCATCCTGGCACTATTGATTTGAACACACAGGGATCATACTACAACAGAGATGGTACCACGATAATGCTGTTCACACTGTATCAGCCTCATAAATGCTGAAGCTATAGAGTCAGATACACACCCTTCTGCAAGAGATCAATAGCTGTGGTCAGATAAGGTTGCAGGGGTCTGCAGTCAGGGGAAAGCATCCCATGTTTAAAACGAGAGTGAGATAACAAGGAAAATAAAATAAAAACAGAGGGAGGAGGGTTGTTTGAGACTGATGGGAATTGACCCTGCAGACAGAAAGTTTAACAGCAAATCACAGAACTCCCTCCAGATTAATGCGGGTTGCAACCAAATAAATTTCAGAAATGTGCACTTGTGCTTTCATTTTCGTTACTGTATGGT
Source organism: Datnioides undecimradiatus (assembly GCA_008933995.1). NCBI lineage: Eukaryota > Metazoa > Chordata > Actinopteri > Lobotiformes > Datnioididae > Datnioides > Datnioides undecimradiatus. Next base: position 67,071 of record WARS01000091.1, on the reverse strand, counting down.
AATATGATTCACTGCTGTTTCTATTGGGGAGGAAATAAAGCAATGTGGACAAGGACCTGGGCAGGTAAAGCTTTATCACAACTCTAGAAACATAAGAATCTACACATGTATATCAGGATTTTAAACCTGTGTCCTGCTGTACAAAGACCATTGCACAGTACTATGCAGATGCAGCAAAGGGCCAGTGACAGTTCCTAGCATTAGGCCAGAGAGTAACATGTCCAGTAAACCATTATTATTGCTCCTTCTCCTGCCAGCTCTGTTCTTTCACTGTCATGCTCTCCAAACCAGTGATATCAGAGAAGCACTCCATACCCCGACTCAAGCAGCTAAATCAATTTCCTTCAACCCGGGCCAATCACAATCACTTGAATGTGATTGCAGCTCTCACAGCAAGACTGTGCAGTGCCAAAACGTCTTCCACTGCTCGCCCACTGTCACTGCTGACTATGGGGCCTGCAACACTGATGCTTGAAAAGACAGAAACCTGGGCTGTGTTGCAGGGCTGCCCTGGACTTTTACAGCACTTTGAAATTCAATTGCATAATTCATGACACCTTCTAATAAGAGTTCAGCACTTTTGGCTTTATTTTATCTTCCACACTACTTTGGACAGTGTCGAGTAATATCACAGTTTAAGCAAATTTCCCCCATGCGCCAAAGCAGTTATTTCAAGTAGAATACAGATTACGCCAGTGTACTGAGAATTGATTTCACCTTGTTCAACTCGATCAGCGGCATTCATCTCTACAATGGAGATCTTCACAGAACACTGGACACAAACTGTGTCCTGACTCACTTATTACAGCGGCCTGAGTTGAAGCCAGCCTCAGAAAACGTGGACCTAGCTTGACGAGTTCAGTTGGGTTTTCAGCAAGTTGGATCTGCCTGACGACATCTAGAACATGGTAGGCTTCATCAATGGTAAACCGACATTAAGATGGAGCCAGAGGGTCAGCCTGGTTTCCTTCATACTCTTACTAAATGCACAAGGTAGGTTAGGGTGTTAGTTGGGTGTCTATGCTTAAAGCTCTGATTTCCATTGGCTAATAAATGACTCCATGAACCATGACAATGATATTTTGGTCTCAACCAAGTGTTTCAGCTGCTAAACCTCAACCATACCTTAGCTTAAGCACAATTATATTCCCACCTTGACTCTGCCATAACCACACCATACCGTACTGTAATTCAGCTGTCATGCCAGAATGGAAACAGCAGATAGCAAAGGGCCCCTCATCAGTAAAAATTAGAATGTGCATGTGCAGAATTGTGAAGGCACATGTGTGCAAACGGATGAAGAAATCAGCTATTTCTGGCCACCTACCACCCTGGCAAGTGCTCCTTACTCAATAACAGCCTGGGGGAGAATCAGCATTTGGATGGTGGCTCCTCACCTCACACTTCATTTAACGCATTTTATTCATTTTCAATACAACAAACAGGCGCTATTTAGAGAAATACCTGTGTATTTTTGCTTGACTAAGACGTGCGGTTGACAAGAAGGCGTGCACGTGGTTAAGAGAGACAGTTAGTGAGTCGGTTATCTTCCAGCAACATTCTGTCTATGTGAGAGCCTCTCTATGTGGATCGCTCATTAAAGCACAGCAGTGAGTACTGATAAAGAGAATTGGATTACTGTGATTAATACCATGTGTCACTTGTAATGTCTTTAACAGTATGAATCACAGAGCTCCGAAGGCGCACGCCCGAGCGTGCACACCAACACACACTCGCGCTCATCAAACTGATTTCGAGTCAGAAAACTTGAAAACTTTAAGGGTCGCTAGTCACAAACAGTGTCTCTGATAGTAAGGTCACCACTTGCTGATGTTTTTCCAAGCTACAACACACACTCACATCCCCTTGATGTCATTCATGCATATACAGTATATAAGTGCAGATACTGTCTCCCTTGGTGATTAGTCACAGTTTGGTCACCCTGGGGGCTCCACAGGAGACCAGTCGCCATGTGTGAATTCCAAACAGACACACTGTGAGTGTGAGTGAGTGTGTGTGTGTGGTATTGGGGTGTTTTGGGCTATTTGGCAAATCCCAAGTGTTCTGCAGAGTGTGCCGAGTCCCCAAATTGACACACACACGTGCACGTACGTGCACATACACACACACGCACACACACACACAGCGAGAGATGTGACAGCAACCTGAAAAAGGTGGTTATGAGCATGTGTGTGTGTGCTGCGTGGGACAGACCCCTGGTTGAGGCTCTGTCTGGCCCTCAGGCACAACAGATGTTGCTCTATTGCCCAGAACTGCAAACACACAAACACACACACACACACACACACACACACATTTTAACACACGTCTACACACAGACTGTGACATACTTAAAAATAAACTTAAGTATCAGCCAGGGAAGAATATAGACTTGCAGAGTATTTTGGCTCAGAGGCACCATCTTTACACACCGTGTCATACTGTAACTCTTTCCCAGTCTCTGGGCTTATAGTCTGCTTTACAGCCTGACCTGAGGGTAAATGGAAAGCATGTAAACCTGCCACAGTTTGTTTTTTTGTTTGCTTTGCTTTGTTTCTTTTACACCTAGGACCATTGGCAAAAGCATATGTCTGGGGAATATGTGCAGAAAATCGATCGTGACTATGAGTCACACGCAGTTAAACCAGGGGTAACTCTGGACTGAGCTTGGGTTGGCTGTGGCTAATAAATATGGTGATGGTAATAATGATTAATCTATCGATTAATAATTAAAGATAATTAATTATTCAAAGAGTTATGGATTGCTTCTGACTCAAGTCACTTATATGTTATTAATGTAGCCTTTAAAGTGGCGTCTGACTGTTTTGATTTAAAAACACAAGAAAACATTAGTTTCACTTTTTTTTCCAAATCAGCCTGGGACAGACTGAAACAGCAAAGGCCATCATGACAGGACAGCTGCCTGGTGAAATGTAATAATTATCATGTGCATGTAAGTCTCCATCTGTCTTTAAACATCAAAATCAATTGTCATAAAAGTCTAAAAAAAGACTAAAACAGGAAACTGAGCAACAAAGAGTTAAATAAGTTAAGAAGGAAACAAAGTGAATGTGAGCCACCATCATCAAGGTGTTCCTGAGTGAAACTCTACTGTTGTTAGTACAATCACTTCCTGTCACATGTCAGTGGGATGAAGTTCTGGGTCACATGGGTTGAAAACTGAATTGTGTCACCATTCAAATGTTCAAAGACTCTGTGATGACAGCAGACCCAGCAGGGTCTACATGTATAGCCAGGTGCAGATGGATGGGACTAGTTGGTACTGTATATGGTTATAACCCAGGTTACATGCAGGCTGTTAAAGGCCAGGCTCAGGCTATAAGCTGGGTCAGCAGCGGTTAAAGTGCAAGCGGCAATAAATGTATGACGGTGGAAAGGTCTCCCCGGGGCAGTAAATGAAACACTGCTCTGCTTTCATTTCTCCATCAGAGAAGCCGTGGACGCACCAACTTACCCACATATGTACACACACACACAAACATCTTGTCAATACCATGACCAGTTCACTGCTCCCATGGGGCCAGTTATGAACCTGCAAGGCCAGCGCTTATAGATCTCCACTCCAGTTCTCTCCACTAATACACAAACAGTACCTGCAGTACAGGCACAGGTTTCTGCACTAATATGTTGCTAATATGTGTGGGAGGTGTTTGTTCTGGCGCCTATTACACCTGTCTAAACTTGACCTGTAATTAACAATATGTCTTCTGTTGTGTCACAGCAGTAACTTAAAGGACCAATACACCTAAATTATTTAAATATGAATATGAAAAGGCTACACTGAGACTGCATTGTTGTGTGACTATGTTGTCTGTAGTGGTATCTATAGTGCAGAAATATTGGATTCTATGTGTCTGGACACATGTTGTTCACTAGGATTACATTACATTACATGACTAACGCCAAAACTCCTGAATGTCTCTATGCCATTAAAGGAACATGTGGAATGAGAACTGAATGAAGCCCATACTCACCTTTATCTGGAAATGATGCAGTCAGAATTCGATATGATTAAGCCCAAGTTACATTCTGACATATTTATGCCGAAACAATTGTATTTATCAGTGGAGGGGTTTAATGTTGCACAATGTTGTCAGCAGGTTTTCTGGATTAACGCCTGCTTTACCAGACTGAATGTAGGGACATGCTTGGGGGGGCAGCTGTGGCTCAGAGGTAGAGCAGGTCGTCCACATGTCAGAAGACTGGCGGTGCAACCCCTAGCTCCTCCGGGCTGCATGCTGAAGTGTCCCTGAGCAAGACACTGAACCCCAAATTGCTCTTATTGGCTGTTCCATTGGTGTGTGAATGCATTAGTCTCATTGGTTCTTTCTGCAGTTTCATTCTGTGTGAATGGGTGAATGCTGACTTGTATAAAAGCACTCAGTGTTCTGAAGATCTGAAAGGCACTGTATCAGTACCATCCATTTACCATTTGCTTTTATTGGCTTGTTTTACATTAATATGAATTGTTTTATTTAAAGCTACAATTCTCAACATGCTAATGCACCAAATTACAGACAGCCACTGAGATCATTTGCATTCTGAAAACTAACCAAGGGAGACACCTCAGATCTGAAAGACAGCCACGTTCACCAAGTGAGCGATAGAGAGACAGCGAGAGAGAAGAGAGGGAGAGATGGAGCGAGGAAGAGGGAGAGATAGAGTTGATTATTAGAAGGTGTGTGTATAATGGAGATAGATGATGGCGTAAACACAAGTAGCTGAAGACCTGCAGCGCCATCGTGTCGGAGGGGGAAACAGAATTATTAATAATATTAACATTAATATTAATGATTAAGTGGTTGATATTAATGGTTACTCTTCTAATTAGCATCAGCAGGACGCAATATGCTGTGGATTTACTTTACACATGCAAATCAAGCAGGGTGTCATGATGACACTCCTCTCTCCGTGTCTCCCTCCCTCTGTACGGTTGAGCCAGTGTTACATCGACCTCTGGTCGTTCTCTGTTGACGCTCCTTCAAATGACTGAAAAGCAGGACAGGGTGTCCTCACCTGTCAGGAAACAGTGCTTGCACCTCAATAGTTGGAAAGATGAGTGGATCATGATTCTGAAAGTTTTCAGCAAACATAATGACAAATGTGCCAGCACACTGACAAACAAATAAATGCTAATCAAATTCATATTTTAACAATAGATCAAACTTTAAATAATTTGAGAATCAAACTCCTTCTCTACGTCTCTGCTCCCAGCAGCTGTTTTCAGTCAAACCACTCTGATAAACCCTCTGTACATTAGCTGGCCCACAGCCAAGGACATAATTGGGTATTAGATGATGAACCTTGGAACAGGTGTGCAACATTTAGCTGCTAAATAGTGTTTGCATCAGATATGTGGATCAGCAGTTGGCGGAGACCAAAGCAGAGCAAAAAGCCAAATGAACATGGAAGGTGAGGAAACGATGTCAGGCCTTCAGACCTATTTAGGGATCCCAGCATAATACATCACGTACATAGACACGTCAGCCGTTGCTCCCTTCTGAATTATTCATGGAACAAAAATGTTTTCTTTTATTACAGATATCGATGACTTGCCTACGATGTAATCATGCAAGTTTTCGATCATGTCGGTACAGAGAGAATGCGTAAAGTGCTTATCGCCGGCCTCAGAAAACACTTGCATGCTATGGATGCTGATAATTCAAGTGAATTCTAATAAATTGAGGCAAAAACAGTAAGAACAGTAATGCTTATGGGAGATGGAGAGAAACAACAGGATCTTCCTCATTCTCCTCCACCTCCCCGTCGTTCTCCTGCCTCCATATTGTTCTATTATTTCCATTGGGAAAAACAAATGACTGCGTGGTGAGTGGTGAGAGTGGGAGGAAAGGAGAGGGCTGACCTTTGAGAGGATTATGGGATTTGTGTTAGAATAAAGCACGGAGGCAATATGGCAGATGTATTCTGTAAAATAGACTATTTAGCCGAGTGAGACGCCTTGATTGCAAAGAGACCAAGACAGTGGCAGACAAAAAGGAGAGGATCACTGTGTTAATGTAAGGCTTGTGTGTGTGTGTGTGTGTGTGTGTGTGTGTGTGTGTGTGTGTGTGTGTGTGTGAGAGAGAGAGAGGGGAGCGTGGGGAGGGTGCCATTTGATGAATTACACAAATGTATGGTTTAAAAAAAATGAAATTATCAATATTAAACTGGTCGTCTGTGGGGAATCTCTCTCCAGGAAGTTCTTTAATGAAACAATAGGATCAGATTCCCCATCAATCGGTGGGGAATATTGTATTATACAATACATTATTATTATTCTTACTTTTAGTGTCCCTTGATGATTTAAGGATTAAGTCCAAATACTTCGATTCCTTGCAGATTTATGTGTAAAACCTAATGAAATATCAGGAAGCTGTTCTCATGTAACGCGCACGCCGAGGTGGTAAACACTGATGAGCGAAGCGGGAAGAGAGAAACACAGGCAGAGGTAAACAAGTCGAGAGTAGCGATGCTTTCGTGCTGTCATTCAATGCCAGTTATTATTCATCCATCCATTAGTCCCCCGCTTTCTCCGATGCATACCCTGCAATGGCATCATCCATTCTTCCATTCTAGAATACAGCAAGGAGGAGCACAGCAGAGTCTATAGTGTCACAAGCAAGTCAACAGTCACAGAATTACTTTCTCAGCCAGAACAGGGACACAAATGTCCCACACATCAGCTCTAACGTTTTGGAAATACAGTGGTTTTCCTTCAGTGAGAGCTCTATTGTAGGACTGCGACAAGACCTGAACTCCAGCCTAATGCATGAAAGTCAGATGTGCGACACTCCTGTCCACCCTTACGTTCTGCACACTTCTCCTGCATCAGCAGTGGAAGCCGGCACTCGACATGAAATCGAGAGGTGCAAAATTACCTAAAGATGTGTAGAGTGTAATTCCAAGAAAACCGATCGGATCATTAATGTTATCCATAGGCTAATAATTTACACTGTAAAAACATCCGTATAAGTGACCATTGTAATAAAACCTGGAAATGTAACCCATTGACTGTTTTAGATGTAGGACGTAGGAGAGTATGACTGGTCAATAAATTATATTCAATAAAAGCCACGTATTAACCAGACTAATGTCGGTCTAACTCTCAGATGCATACACACACCATTTATCTCCTTTACACTCTAACACACATCCGTGCTGCTCCCCCCCTCCCTCCCAGGCTGCCTGGTGTCTCAGCAAGATGCTCCTATCTGACCTCTAAAAATATGGCGACGGCAGATTTGTGGCTCGTGCTGATAACCAATCAGATGGCTCGTGTCGTGCAGGGCGGACGACCCCCGTCGAGTCCTAAATCACATTTTCTCTTCATCGTTCTCTCCCTCGCTCTCTCCGTCTTCTTTATTGCTTGTTGGCGATGGTTTTATTTGGTGCCGGCAGATAGTATGGTGAGTCCCTCAGGGGGCTGTAGAGAGGCTGACAGACTGAGAACGTGGACAGATGAAAACCAGGTCTACCTGGAGCCACATCAGACCAGGGCATCGAAGAGAATGAGACAGATATCTGTGTGCAAAACTAAATTAAAATTAAGATGGAAAAAAAAAGAAGTCATCACACAGACTGACAGTTGTTCAGAGACTAGGCTGGTCCACTCCCCTACATATGTAGTTTGCAGTGATCAGAGGTGTTACATCCTTCTGCTACACATGTCCATCTGCTGCACTAGCCCCATTGCACACGCACAAGCACACACACACACTTGTGCCCAAGCATGAATTCACACACAAGCAGAGGCCAAAGCTTTGATCAATAAATAACACTGTCACGGGGGGCTCTAAACACACACACACACGCCCACACACACACACACACACACACACACACACACATCTACACATGGAGTTTGCAGTGAGGTGCCTAGTGATAGCCCAGCGTGGAAGAATGTAATCTGTTTGTTTCTCAACCCATCTCTCCATCTGCCCCCTGCTCCCCTGCACAGCCAATCAGCTTCTATCCTGCCTCAAGCCAATCAACTGGCCCGTTTGACCCCTGCAAGGCTAACAGTAGCATTAGTGCAAGACTGTAATTGAGATACAACAAAGCTGCTGCACTCTGCCCAGTCTGAAGCCAACACGGTGACCGATCAAACTGATGATCCAATCAAATCCAATTGGAATGATATAGCAGTAGGCCTGTATGTGATACTTCGGTGAGATTCAAAGTCCTACTCATGCTGTGTGCTGTTTCGGGGGGACAGTATTTGAGAGGTTGAACTCCTCAGGGGCTGTGGATGAGCTTACATTCATTCTGAGGAGTCAAAATCACAAAATGTTGAGAGCAGCTGCTCCGGGGGGAGCTGTGACATAAGTCTCACACAAAGTGTTGAAATATGACATTTTCTCTGGCATATGTAGCAAATAATAATGGGTAAGTTTCCAAAAAAAAAAAAAAAAAAAAGAAATCTAATTTACAAGTTAGCTGAATTTGAAAACAGAATCTCAACCAGCGTGTACTCTCACCCAAAGCATGCTTCGATCGGCCCCGGGCCCCTGCAACCACAGACAAGTGGGTATAGAGAACAGTTGAATGTGTCCCATATTGATCAAAATGCAGTTTCTGAGCCATTACCCTCCCATATTGCATGATTATGCGTAATGAGGGCTTGGAGTCTTTTGGGTGAAACATATTGAATATCCATACAAACATCACTAATTGGTTGCACCAATACAAAACTAACAGCAGCAGCTGACACAAACTCTAACATTAATAGCAACCCAGCAAACTGCGGTGCAATTTGCACAACACATTGATTGGACGAGGCAGACAGGATGCTGACAAAATGCATGCAGAGGAAATTAAGACAAAGAAGAGCCAGAAAACAAAGACAGAGGGGAAATAGATAAGACTAAAAATAAGGTCCGGCTTAGTCTGAAAACTCATACTGAATCTATAATGACTGGCTAATGCCAATACAACATGTGGAAATATAATTGCAGCAGCTCAGTTTTTTTAATGCTTATTTTCTAGAATACATTGAAATTTTCCTATCAGACGCGATGCAACATGCACTGCTCCCTGTATGAGGGTTCAGACTTTGCAGGGCCAACAGTGGCAGTTAGATAAGTCATTTTGGCATACACTGAGTGCATTCTGCAGTTCAGTTAGTATGTTTAATATTAGTAGAATTAGTAGTATTTTTAGTGAGCAGTGGTTGCTTCAGTTAGTGTGTTTGATGTTAGTATTTTTAGTATTTGGGTCACTTCGTAGTTTCACAGCAGGGGAAGCAAGGAGAAATAGAAGTTATTGGAGTGAAACAAGACAGGGAATCATTGGTTAGTCCAGAGTGTGTCGGGAGTAAAGAGCATGCCCATGCAAGAATGAAGAGCGGACACTGGTTTCATTTGACCACTTTGGTGTCGCAGAGCAGTTATCTCGCAGGATTACTCCTGCAGGTCTTTGTCCGATACAGCCTCAAAAAGGAACGTATTATTAAACCATGACTGAAATCTTTCTTTTGCACAGTGTTTTCTAATGATCTCTGGGTGTATGGAAATCTACATTTTTGCAGTTTGGTGTCCAACAGTCGTAACAAAAATGGCCCTGAAGCCACTGGAGCTTTTAAGTTCTCATTGGTATTGTAATTGTGAGCACAGTAACTATTAATTGCTCATGTAGTCAAAGTTTTGCAACACATTTGAGATTTTTAAAGCATGAAAGTTTATGAACAGTATTTTGACCCAGCTTGGAGTCAATTTGCTCTCCTCTTCCAAAACTGTCAGCCACATCAAACATCATCCGTTCGCTCAATTGGCTCAGGAATTGATCTGCTGACATGCAAGCTCAGTAGGATATCATTCATGTTGTTCGGAACTCCTCAGCCATGTTAACTTGATGTACTTTCATGCTTATCTTTAAGCCACCATGGACCTCTGGTGGTTGGACCTCGAGATTGTTTTGTCAAACTCTTTTTCTGTACTCACTTATGCTGTAAAATTACAAATTGTTCATTTGCTTCAACAAAACGCTGCATGTTTAGGCTCTGCAGGCTGCTCGTTTGAAGCCCAAGCACCTTTTTATTCTCATGAAACCAGCAGCAGTAGTTCGTGCGTCAGGAATCGTTCTTTGAAAAACTGCATAGTAGAAGCAGGCATTGGCCGTGGCCACGTATAAACACATAACACATGACACATGCATATTATTGTGTGCATAATGGTGGGCCGGTGGCAAGTCGCGGCCATACAGACGCCTGGCATTGCGAAGCGAGCCCAGATGGTCGTCTGTTGTCCCGGCCTTGGCCAGATTAATCCGATCCCTGATACGTCGGCAGAGACGCTGTAAACCTTGCCACGCTAACCCCATTGTTGCCAGATCACCATTAGCATAGCATAGCCTCGACTGGAATCACAGCTCAGTCGTGAAAAAAAATCATTATGCAAACGACACAGAGCCAAATGAACAGGACTCAAACAAATCTACCAATGGCAGGCTGAGCGAATCACAAAAATGCCAGGAGACCACTACACCGTAATGCCAGGACAGAGCCCAACAAAAGCAAAAACCGTTTCCAAATGGTGGAAACAGTCCTGCTGGTTTTGCTAAAAGATAACAACAATGGGTTGGTTCAACTGGTCCAACTGATATATACGTAACACAGATTTGTAATAAAGCTGCTTTTAGCTGACACTTCAGCCAAATTTCAGCTGCCAGTAGCTGTGTTTGAATAGCGTTAAACATGGCCAGAACAACGCAGATCATCACAAGGACACAAAACTGTAATCTCACCAAGGCTGAAACGGCATTTTGACCATCGGTGGGCAGACGTTTCCACTGGAAAACAGTCTGATGATAGGATACAGTGGATTTTAAAGCTAAATGAAGGCTCTCTCTCTTCCAACCATTCAGTTTTAGAAAAACAATTCTCATATCGCATTATCATATCAAATACAGGCTGTAGTGACAAGAAAAGGCTGGATTCAAACGCCAAAATAGGGCAAAATAATTTCACACAATGGAAAGCTATGGTCTCTGTATCTGTCAGTGTGGTTTGAGATTGATTGTACCGCAACCCCTCGCAATGACACGACTCACATGTGGCTATTTTATCAAAATAAAAAGACAAAACATTGGGACTTTGAATTTTAGGAACAATATCTTGCTGTTGATCTCCCTGTCTGACTGTTTGTTGAGATGCCACATTAAAGAAGAGGGAAAGAAAACATGAGGATACAAATCACAAATGTTTTGAACACTTTCCCTCAGAAATACTGGGATTTTGGCACATGACAGGACAGTGAAGGGAGGGAATATTGCAGCAAATACTACAACATGTCTCAATTCAGGCTGTCCACTGATCAAAGCTGCCTCTGCCCTAAAATAGCTAAAAGGAAATGTTTGAGCCTCTCTTGGCTAATATACAAGAGGGAAGATCCAAGCAGCGTGGCAAAGTTTGCTGATGACACGCACACACACACACACACAAAGCACAACACACAGACATGCACAGACACACACGCACGCTGGAGCTGCCCACATCCAATGTCTTGGGTGCAAAAACAGAAACGTGCAACACAGCAAAGGATCCATGCTAAAAAAGAATGAAGAGCTAACTGAGAGCTAACTGAGAACCTATTAAAAGCTATGTGCAGACAGTATATTTAGGCTGTGTCATCTCTGTCACAATAGAAATATAAAATTACACTGAACAAAAATTGCTGAGTGAGCTCAGTGTCCTGCGTCACACAGCAGTGTGATAGAGGCCATCTTCAGGTCAACATCACACTGATTGAGTGATTTCCTTTTTTTCTCCTGCTCAGACATCTAAAGTTACCCGAAGCTCTACAATCTTTCGGTGTTTGCCCTCCTCTCATTTTGGAGTAATGCTTTCATTACCTTGCCACATCTTGCTACATGGAATTATCCCGAACAGAATGTCTGTTGGGGGCGGCAGAAGCCTCCAGCTGCCCCAGTGAATTGCTCCTGTCTTTACAGTATCTACACAACCTACCCAAGCTGCATATTTACATCTTGTGAGAGTATACACAACCATGCACGATATGAAAGCGACACCACAAATCGCGACGTTTGCAGAGAGAGCAATCATTACCCCTTCTCCAAACCCCTAATAAACCACTAATGGGTCTCAAATGAAGCACTTTCTAAGGGTCAGACGCATTGTGTGAGTGCTTGAGTGAGCCGTGTCAGGGCTGCTACCAAGGAGGGGAAGGAGGGGAGATGACTCAGAGGCACAGGAAGAGTAATGAATCCAAATCATTGGTGTATTTGTTTAAAGGAGAAAGAAATTAATAAGTATGAAAATAATAGTCCTCAACACTTGGCCAGCAGGACAATGAAAAGAGAAAGCCCAATTACTGTGGAGGGAGAAAAGGAAGGAAGATATATGAGTGGGGGAGTGGGAGAGTGGGAGGACGAGAAAGTATATTTGGGAAGGGTAAACATCAGGGATGACGCCTGCGTGAGAGGAGGCGCTCCTCTCGCAAACACACACAGTCCTAATTTGGGTACAATTAAAGCTGCGCTAGCTGGATCTGATGAATGTGCGTTCCCGAGTGCGTGCCGCATGCTGAAAAAGCATCCATGCTGTGAATTCTCCTAGCATTTGGACCATCATGAGACACTAAATCACTGCGCTGACACCCAGAGTGATAATGATAAAGCTAATGTTTGTTTGGGCTTACGCAGCTGAATGACCATTGCTTCAGTTTGCCCTCGTATGTATTCACTTTTCCTCTGGTTGTTCTGTCTCCTGAACCAATTATTTGATTCTCTGAGTCATTAAAACCCCCAAGTACATATACTTGAACGCTTAACAGAGAGATTATTAATTAATTTCTTATAAACCATCATATTAACTGAATTACATCAGATCAATCGTTGTTTAGACACCCACATTTGCATCTAGTTTCCTGCCTCTGCCAGCCTGCCGGTTCTCTTCTCAAGCCGGGACCTTTTAGATGTGATTGTGCTGCTGAAAGTGGGGCAGAGTTAGAGAAGCAGCGCCGTGCAGAGAAATGGATATTTTACTGGCCAGGTATATCTTAAAACAATCAGAGGCTTGATGAATTGGCTGAATGGCTGATGTATGGCTGGAATGGAAGGGGTATTTGGAGAAGGTTTGAGTCAGGGAAATGCACCTCATCAATCAGCATGATTAAAGGTTTTGGCTGGGCCGAAACAAACTCCACACTGTTAGGGCCTGGCCTTAAAGGCGCAGTCCAATGTTTGGAGGGGGAACAAACCGGCCCAGCAGAGGAACTGGTTTCATGTTGGCAGTTGCACTCAATTTTTTGTGGATGTGTGTTTGTCAGAACACAACTATAGTGCATGTTGCAGACACAGACCTATTTTGTTTGCTTTTACAGAGACAATCAGGGAGTTCCACATCTCCCCGATTGCTCAACAATCATACGTACAATATATTGTCATAAAAATTGAAATATACTACTACTAATTCTATTTGAATCCTGTATCTGAAAGACAGACAGCAGTGTGTCATTAGACCAAGGAGGAGGTAGGATGACAAGGACTTAAGGACATGTTACCAGCTTTATACTGTGTCTGCATCCACACCTCGTCTGCACAGAGGAGAAACTCCTAATTCATGAAACACACAGAGGTTCATACACAACCGCGGACTCACACTGACACCAGTATACTATATGCGTGCCCCATGGCCAAATCCATTGTAGCCAAGGCCCTTGAACGATAAATACGGCTTCGCGTCAGCAGCCCTGCATATTTAAAGCTACTAATGGCTCCCTGCAAAGCACTGGCTCTCACAAGACACAAACACACACTAAGCCAAGGAGAAAAATCACTGGTGTGAGGGTAGGAAGTTCCGTCAACGAAGCAGACTCCCCGAGCCAACAGGTCCCGCAAAGGCTAGCTGGGTAAGGCACGCGTTCACCAATGGCTGGAGAGCAAGTTGTCTGGGAGACAGATGAAGGTCAGTACTGAACAAAGGTGCTGACAGGTGAAACACTGCTTTCCAAACTTTTAGACTGGGATCTTAAAATCTCTTTTTGAGATGTGCAAAGCTTGCAGACATGACTCACCTTAATTCATTCATTCATTCTCATGCATCGCTTGGCCTGGTCTGCCCCCGGGGGCATTTAGGAAACATGCAGTCTGCCTAAGGCTGTTTTTCACCTGTGGGCCAATCAGAGTAGTTTTCTGGATCCAAGGTCATTTTCCATCAGAGTCCTGTATGTTTGGTTGTTGAGTTCAAAAGCAATTATCAAACTCCTGCAGAGCACACAGCAAGTCGACACCGAATGTTAAAAGCAGCAACTGCACGCTCTGGTAAGTTTGTCAACATGATAATAAAATGTACACATATAATAATAATAATAATAATAATAATAACAATAATAATGGATCCCTTTAAAAGGGTAACATTTGTGTGGCCTTTAATTTTGCACAATGCTTTGGACCTTGTTGTTTGTGAAAATGGCAAAACCACGATAACTACTGAGACAGCTGGAAACATGTTTTCTTCTTGTTATTCAACACTGGACTAAATGTAAGGATGGGAATGTGTCAGAGGAGTCACTTATTACCTACTAAAAGCTGGATGACTGACTGCAAAGCCCAGCGGTTAGGAGTCTTACACCTAGTGTAGCTGAGTACACACTCTCTCCCTGTCACTCACACTCTCACACACCCCATCACATGTTTGGTGAGGTAAAGCCGTATGCTTTTGTCCATTGCCAGGGGGGTAAACACAAACACATAGAGTCTAATCTGAGAGCAAACAGCGGCGCCTCATGTTAACCAGCAGGGATACAGTTTCCCTCAACGCCATGAGGCCCGCAGCACTTAAGAGCACGCACATCAGAGAGAGAGAGAGAGAGAGAGAGAGAGAGGGAGAGAGAGAGGGAGAGGGAGAGAGAGAGAGACATGCAGTAAAATAATTCAGAATTTGAAAATCCGATTGACTGATTGTCGTTTCGCTATTGTCACTTCTGATTTTGACATTTTCCTCCACTCAGAAAGATGGATAACACTTTATCCCACAGTGGGGAAATTTACATGTTACGTTACACTTTCGCACTGTTTTGTGACGACTCCAACAGGAGGATGGAAATAAATGTGAGGCTCTAATTATTCAAAGCTAAACAAGTTGACGATAACTGAAATGTCAGTAACTGCATTTTCTCAAAGCAATATCCAAACTTTTCCACAGATACAGGACTGCCATTACTATGTTTTATTATCATTATCAATAAACCAAATATTCTACAAACCAACCAGTAAATACAATCTAAAAACAAAAAAAGCCATATTGTGCATATCCAAGGTTAGCATGGTTTCCTTACAACAGGAGGACCCACAATGTGTATCTCAGCCCTGAAAACATGCACATTTCTAAAAGTGAACTTCAGGAGTGTTCACATATGTGGATGTGCATGCTTTAGTAGTCTCCTGCTTCCTTGTGACAGGAAAACTGAATAAGTGGGTATTGAAAAGCAAAGAATGACTGGTAACTACAGCTGATGGAGTACTCAAAGGTTGCTGAGGGGGGCTGTCCATCCAGCCACTGGCTGACTGACAAGTTATATTTCTAACAGACATTAGCAAAAGTTTCACCTGATTCCCAGCTGTCAGGAAACGTCATATCACAGTGTTTGATTTGAATACGTGCAGGGAAAGATTGGGCTTTAGATCGAAAGTGGTATTTGTGATCCAAACAAATACATGTAAGACATCTGATAGAGATCGGGGCTTGCAAGGGTGATGGGAGAACACGGACAATGCAGACCACCTGCAGAAAACATCCATGTTATGTTTCATGCTCTGTTTCCACTATCAGCACCTCAAAGAATCGCTTGTAATGCCCTTTCTTCTTATGGATGCACACACAAATATATGCACACACACGCATATATCCACAGACAAATAGCATTATAGTTGAGTGAAAGGCGGATATTGCCCTATATCTTTATTCTGGTATAGTTTAATAAGAAAGAGAAAACCCCAGAAACCAAAACATGGAAATGGAACCGCTTCTTTCCATCCAAACAAATGACAGCGTAATCTCATTTAGGACGGTGGCAGCGAACCGTTGTTTCCGTCATGTGTCGCAGTATATACCTGCCCTCTGGGTAAGGCAGTGATATCCGTGCACAGGAGAAAAGGAATTAGAAATTAGACTGATGAGAAGAGATAAGACAGAGGAGGGAGAAACCCAAGGTGGGAATATAGAACGTGAGTGAAGATCAGAGGAGATATTGCTATGATAGATGAAAGACTGCTAAGTGTAAGAAAGGAGATGGGGAGGGTAAAGGCATGAAAGCATGGTAACCGGGCCAAATCCAATGGCTGTGTACAGGAACAACATGTTATGCTCAAGCAAATGTTTTGATGTTGAATCATGTGGCTATGGACATGAAGTCTGTACCTCCTAAATTCAATTTCAGATAAAATGGATTCCTAGTGCTCTGTCCAGTATATTTCAACAACGCCTGTCTGTACCATCACATTCTGCAATGTGGAGAACCTGACCAATAAACATCTAAAGTAAAAAAAAACAAGACAAACATCATTTTTAAGAGTTTGCTCTGCTTTTGAACTTCCCAATATCACTCTGTAACAAAAGAGTCTGACAAACCCGAACCAGTGAGAGCAACAACAGTAGCAAAGACCAATAAAACCAAGGGATGAGCTCAGGCTCCTATTAAACAACCAGAATCAGAAGAAGCTCAGTGCAACTCTCTGGAATATCACCAGCAGCAGTACAAAGGTTAACCAAAAACAAGAGGAACCAAGAAAGACAAAAAGAAGCCATAAAATCAGGAAATCATTTGAAAATTGGTCCTCGGGCTAAGCCAAACTCTGAAAGGTGATGAGCAACAGATAGCAGCATCATCATCAACAATCATCACAGCAAAAGAGAAAGCAAGACAGAAGCTGAAAAACTCAATCCGTAGTGTCAGACTCTATACTAATCTATGCTATACTGAAACAATCGGCAATAGAGGAAGGACGGAGAAGGAAAGAATAGAGATCACATGGCAGCAGTGGTTGTGTGACACACTGTACAGCAGGATCCTTACCTAGGACGCCCAGCCGGTAGTTGACAGTTATGACAATCACATTCCCATAGCTGGCCAGGATGCTGCCGTCAAACATATTTCCAGTTCCTTCCATGTAGGAGCCCCCGTGGATGAAAACCATCACCGGCTTGGGGCTTCCACTCTCCCTAATGTCTGGAGGAGGGGGGAGGAAGAGGAAGAAGAGGAGGTGGAAAAGGCAGAAGGACTGATTAGATGACAGATTGAAGGTGACAGCCAGAAATGCAATTTCAATACTTTAGGGGGCTTTGGCCACCTCTTTAATTTGATTTTTTTTTCTGAGTACTCTTGGCACACTGGCTTTTTTAACATGGAGACCTTGTTAGTTTGAGGCGTCAAACCATTCGTTTTTCCACATGAAGGCCATGACATGTTTGCAGTGATTGGAAAATGTTGTTTTATTTATTTATTAACCTATTTTAAAATCTGTATATCCGTGTTAATGAAACAGGATATTTAATGTGGCGAGTTTTAATTTTCCTCCAGGCAATGGACTGTCAACATGCAAGAGTGGCAATCTGAACTGTCATGCTATGTCGAGGCGAAACTTGTGCGATTAATCCCGGGGGAAATCTAATAAAAAAAAATGGCATATTAGGCTTGACAATTTTATGAAAAAGCGCTGCTTTATTGAAACTTTAATATGAATTCAGGTTAGCACTTCATCGTTGTTCGGCTGTAGGGGGAAAAGTTTCCCTTGATTCGGTGAATGTGGATGCAAGCGAGAACTTCCTGGCAGCAGAGGAAATTAAAGAAAACTACAAACCGAATCGGGCGCTTGTCATTCTTCAAGGGTTGAAAGGGGTTTTGTGGACCTGAAGGACAGGATGTTGATTTAGCTTTTAAATTACCTTTCAACTGCTTCCATAATTACTGAGTAATGAAGACGGTAGCTGAACAAAATATGCAATAAATGATGAGTTGTCATAATGAAATTACTTATAGTGCAACAAGGGAGTGGCTGTGTGTGCCTTTGAATGTGTAGGTGCATTTGTTATTATAGGGTCAAGAGAAGGAGAGTTGTGAGCCGGAATTAGCCATGTTAAAACGTGCTACATCTGGCTGATTGGAGGAAGAAAGGACGGCTGTGTTGTAAAGCTTTAGCCCCCGACAAGCTTCTGATACAGGCTGGATTGTGAGCAAAAACGATGAGAAGACTTGGAGAGATCTAACAACGAGCTGCAACCCCCGTTCAAAACAAGGTTTCACTTTCATCTTCTGTATCCCAGAGATGAGGCTTTTCATCTTGCTTCCTAACTATCTCCATCAGTACATGCAGCAGCACACATCGTTTATCCCACTGATGTTTTACCACTGAGGGACTCGGGTCCAGGGAGAGATCAGTGAGTCCATGTGGAATTAAAAATTAACCAAGCAAGAAAATAGAAAAGCATTACCTCCGAGACCAGAGAATAAAAAGAGCTCCGATGGTGACGGGAGGCAGAGGGATGGCGTCGGCGTCGGAGTGTTTTCCCACAGTGTGTTTTAAGTGCTCACAATCCAGGGGGTAGACAAAATAATGTAAACACCTCAGGGAAAAAAACCTAAGTAATCACAGCACAACGCTGCCATGCAGATGTCTGAATTATGTTAACTGTGTAAAAGTGTCTCTTAAAGTACAATACCGTAAATAAAGTTCACCAATATGATTAATATGACCAAACTTTGGCTTATTTTATGAAATATATATATTCAGAAAAGGGACATTATGTAGTAAAAACTGGAGTGAAGAACTGAATAATACAGTCTGTCTGTATATTGGGCGACTGCAGAAATCGTTTCCTGTCCTACAGAGAATATAAAATAGACACAGCCTCAGAAAAAACTGGATTGGCAAACTGAAATGGGGCAAAAGAAAATAAAATCTAGCGGGAAATTAAAATGAGACACATCTAGGTAAAACGCCATCTCCTTGTGTTGTGTTTGTGTGCGTGCTGTGTTTGTCCTTCCCCTCCGTTTCTCCCGGTGCAGAGCTCATTACATCACTTCTATCATTCTCCGTCCTTTGTAGTGTTTTTTTCGTTTTTTCCTAGTTGTTCCGCTCCCTCTGTTGCAGCAGGCAGCGGCCACAGTGTAGCGGCACATCATAACTCTCCTCTGGAACGCTTCCAGAAGCTTCTGACAAAAAAGGTCAGGGGATTATGGCAAGATCGTGTGTGTGTGTGTGTGCGCGTGCGTGAGTGTACGTCACAACACAGATATGTGTGTAGCTTGAAAAAAAGGTTATGAGGGAGGACACAATGTGTAAATGATAACAATAAACCATACTGGTAATGCAGTTGATGATTATAAGTCTGGATATGATGGTGATAATGTGATGATGCTAGCGGTGGCAGGACGGTGATGTCAGTAGTGACAGCCACGACAGTAGTCGGGGTGATGACGGTGACGATAATGTTGACCGTGATGACAGAGGTGACCATGACGACATAGCTGATAATATGCTGATGACAAACACGATATTGATGGTGGTACTGATTCTCATCATAGACAGCCATTACA